>CM064867.1:33998582-34616639 GCA_032719365.1 Prinsepia uniflora
GGTTTTATGATTAGAAAGAGATTTGGGCCTGCGACCCCGTATACGAGATTTGAGGGCGGAGACCCTGTGTTTTGTGTTTCAGAAAGTGATTTGGGGCAGAGACCCCGTATCCGATGTATTAGAAATGATTTGGGGGCGGAGACCCCGTACTTGATGTGATTTGGGCTGAGTCCCTATTGATTTGACCTACGGGTGTTTGGGATTTCGGGTCGGGGACCCAAATGGATTTACGGTTCATGACGGTTTATGGGAACCGGCATGAACACTAGAAATGGTTTTTATGGGTCATGACGGTTTATGGGGCCGGACATGAACCCTTGAATGATTTTGAGATGTTTGACAAATAGTTTTATAAATGTTTTGCTAAATGGTTTTTGGAATGCATGCATATGCTTTTACGAAGGGCATAAAATATTTTCTTATGCGAAAATGTTTTTAATAAATTATTATTTTGTTCACTCACGACTTTTAATGTTTTAATGCCCTTCAGGTTGATCGCGGATGCGGGCTGTAGCAGAGACGAGACATCACTCCCCTCCTCCTACGATCCTGATGCACTCTGATAGCCCTAACGAGAGCAGAGATGGAATTTTTCCTAGTCTAACACTTGGTGTCAGACGGGATCAGGCGGGTCCCGCGTTAATCCCGGGGTATTTGGGACCGGTCCTGACATCCAGGGCAGCTCACGTCCGTGCACGTCGCTGTGAACAATTCTACGACCGAAGTTCAAATCGTCGTGAATAAATCAACGACCGATCTGATACATAAGCACTCCTAAGCCGAGCCTCCCATAGTTGCTCGTCAGCAGGCAGTGCATTGTGACCTCTCCGGGCGGCAGGTACAACGCATCTCGGAGGTGAGCAAGATATCATAGGGACCGTTCCTGTCATGACCCGACCCATCTAGCAAGATATTGTCCACTTTGGGCAAAGTGGCCCAGCCCTCACGATTTTGTTTCCGTGAACTCACGCGCAACTTCCAGTAGGTCACCCATCCTGGGATTGCACTAGCCTAAACACGCTTAACTTTGAAGTTCCCAAGAAATCCAAAGCCAATGAACTCCCAAAGGGCCTCGCGCTAGATAGATACGTGCCCACACATATAAGACACTTCACCTTTCCCTCCCCGAGCGATGTGGGATTGTTCATCGTTCTTATCAAGACACAAGCCTTACAATCCACCCCTCTTGGGGACCAACATCCTCACTAGCAGACTTCCGGTCAAGGTCCAACTCTGATACCATTTTGTCACGGCTCAACCCATCTAGCACGATATTGGCCACTTTGGGCCCAGCTCTCGCAATTTTGTTTCTGAGAACTCATGTGCAACTTCCCAGTAGGTCACCCATCTTGGGATTGCACCAGCCTAAGCTCGCTTAACTTTGGAGTTCCCAAGGAATCCAAAGCCAGTGAGCTCCCAAGAGGCCTCGCACTAGATAAATACGTGCCCACACATATAAGGCACTTCACCTTTCCCTCCTTGAGCGATATGGGATTGTTCACCATTCTTCTCAAGACACAGGTCTTACAGCTCATGGGAAACATGTTCACAATCGGAGTCCCTCTTCGGGGAAACACATTCACAACCGAAGTCACATCAATCTCAAAAGGATGGTCTCAGTTAAAACAGTTGAAATACATTTTCATAAACAGTTGTATTTCACATCAAATCAATCGTTTCACGTAAGGTCTCAGCCCAAGACCAAATCTTATAAATCATTTCACCAACATTTATTTCAAACATCTCAATAGGGTATTTTTCCAAAGCATAGCTTTCACAAAGCAGTTCCATAAAACCATCGTAAAACACTATCCAAAAATCATTTCACAAATCACAATCTTTCTTTCTAATTCACATGGACTCACACACTGAGTCAAACATCTTTCAAACAGGGTCTCAAGCTCGAAACATCATTTTATAAATCCGAAAACCATTTCAGATCCCAATATTCAAATCCAAAAATCATCATTCAAAGCATAATGAAAACCTTTCATTTCCAAACCATCATTCAAATCACTATTCAAATCACCTTTAGTGAAATTTCAAGCACGTGGAAAACTCGGCTTAAGCCCAAAGTATAACATAAAGCATAAATCTCGAAATACATACACAATAACATTTTCCAAAAAAATTGATCAACAATCATACAAAAATCATTATGTAATTATTGCAGTCCACTCACACACAGTCCACACTGCGCACTCAAAACTCACGCCAAAAGCCAATCTGAAGCCTTCGGAACCACTTGACAACCGACAGCTCTGATACATGCCAGATGTAACCCTTTAACACATGCCAATTGTCACATGATGATGTCATGTTGAAATTATCACTACCATGTCACTTGTCATGTCACTCTGACATCTCTAACATGTTTCCATGTGGCACTAACTGACTAGTCCACATGGTTTGACAGAGCTGACATGGACTAGCCACGTCACCTGACACGTGAGACTGACAATCTGACAACTTTCTGACACATTGTCACATGGCACCACCTCACTAGTCCACATGGTCTAACAGTGCTAATGTGGACTTGGCACGTTGACGTTGACTCAGCCTGACCTCTTGCCACGTGTCACCACTTGGTTAGCCACGTGGCCTGACAATATGACGTGGACTGCCACATCATCATCATCAACCTCTGGTCGGGTCGACCTAGACTTCTGTAACGGGTTATTTGACCCACTATCTTGACTCGGTCAGAACTCACCCAAAACTCGACCAAAAACCACCATGATTTCACTAATGGACTCGTCTTTAATGAAGAAACAATCCTACAATGCTAAAAGTGAGAAAACAAACTTGATGTCAGGACCGCCCCCGAAAGGGGCATCGATAACCGTGCCCGGTCCTGATCCCGTCTGGCAAGATGACTGAAAATCCCAAATTACCCTCAGTACTTGCCAAACCAGGGATAGCCACACGTACTTACTCATGCCTCCACCCCTCGTACAGCCTCGAACAACGCACCACGACCTAGAGGGTCAATAAAAACCAAAAGGTGTGAGTGGACAAAAAATAAATCAGTTTAGCAAAACAGTTACAACAAGCGTTTTTACCCTCCGCGTGAAAACGAATGCATGCATACTAAAATCATTTCACAATCGGTTAAGATTTTCCACATAAGAAAAACTGTGTATCAAATTTCAACATAAGGGAAAACTCGTATGAATCTCGAAATCATTTTTCCTTTCTCAACCATCGGGTCTTAGCCCGCAATCATAGACACCGGGCCTCAGCCCAAAACCACAACTCAACCAAATGCACAACGTGATCCAAAACCATCAACCACATACCGGGCCACTGCCCAACTCAACCGAAACATCAGAAGTCATCAATAAAACATAAGTCAATCCTTTTGCTGGATAACAAGTGCGCCCGAGTCTTTAAACTCAAAACCATGCGCATAAACAGGCCTTCCCGGGATATCAACGAGTCTTTAAACTCAGAACATACTCAATAGGCCTCGGGGGTATCACAGTAACCGAGTCTTTAAACTCACAAGTCTTTAAACTCATTAAGGGCCCTCCCCCGTCATCAATTAACCGAGTCTTTAAACTCAAAACGCTCCAGCAATAGCCCCGGGTTTTTAAACCCAAAACAGTTTTCAAACACAACAATGGGTCTTTAAACCCCAAGCAGTTTTCAACGGGTCTTTAAACCCCAAAACAGTTTATCAATCACGACAACGTGGGATCCAACCCAAAACCACATTTTTCACAACAGGACGCATGGTCTGAATTTCCACATTCAATTCTCCAAATCCTACTTCACAAACATAATCAAATTATCATTAAACACGGGGCATGTACAATCATACCAAATCACTTTATTAAATCCTTTTTCATTCCCGAATTCGAATTCGCAATAATGATTCCGTAAGCCGGCATCTGGAAGCATCATCCCGAACCCAAACCAAGAAATCCACTTTATTATTTCCGAAAACCGAAATCTCGTAAATCAAAGTTACTTTTATGCCCCGAGCATTAAGCCTGAAACCACCCTTTTTCAAATCCATTTTAATTCTTGGAAATCACCTCTTTCTCAAATCTTATTTTCAACACACCAAAACCACAATCATAATCACCAAAATCACGGTCCAATCCAAACATACTCAATACCCATTTTTAAATCCTCAAAATTACAAGTCTCATTTCAATTCCCAGATTCAAACATCAACAGTGATCAAATCACAATAACTCGAAATTTCGTAAAACGTGTAAACCTGGAACGATCTCGAAAAACGTGTCAAAACCGTAAGTCACACTCGCAAATCATAACTACCTTCTTAAATCATTTTACACCCATTCCATATAACTTCTTTCATTAAACCATCATTAAGCACACGAGTGACCATAATCTCAAAATACGCGTATTTTCACATGTATAGTAAAAATACGTATAAATACGGGAACCGAATACGTATAAGTACGGAAATCAAAATCAACCACAACTTATAATCATAATCATAAACTCATAGAAATAATTTATGCATGCATTAAATTTTGAAAGCAAGTCCACTCACACACCAATTTTAAGGCTCGGTTTCGCGCCGCACGCATGCCCGTAATTTCCGATATTTTCCAGAATTTCGAGTCCTGCCCGAAAACATACTTTAGTGTCACTAAGGGCTTAGATAACAACATACTAATTTCCCATAATTTTCCGGGAATTAATCATTAATTACAAACGTAACGGAAATCTTCGGACCCTCGGAACCACATTGAAACGGTGTCCGACAATTTCGAAACCAACGCTAAAATATTCGTTACAATGTGTAGGACAAAAGTCATGTTGGGCTCACCTTGAAATTCGGGTCCACGCGCCGTCACGCGCCGCCGCAAGCGGCTGCGCGTGACACCCACGCGCCTGCTACGGTGACAGGCACAGTCATCGTCCTCACCCAGCTTCCTGATATACGGGCCGTTTAACCCGCGACTTGACCCGGCTAGCATTCCCTCAATTCGACACCATTTTGATCAATTCAGCAGTCCATTAGCTTCGCAACCAGTTTAAATAGGGATCTGCAACATCCATTGCAGTCGTCATCACCTCTAACCATCTCGACTTAACGCGATATCCTCAAACGAGTTCCTCATCTGAACTCATCGTATAACCAAGTAATTTCTCAATTAAATGATAGTATAGCATCGTAGCGTCATGGAAAGGATTATTTGGGAATCAATTTCACAACACTTACCTCCAATTGCACGAACACAAAGCTCGATTTTCCGGCCACCCACGACGTCCTCCATGGCTCCAGGAGCTTCAAAGCTTGCCATACGCGATTTGGATCAGCTAACTAAGACACCAGGAAGCTCATTCGAACCTTAATTCGACCTGGGCCAGCCTACAATTCAAATTCGGATTCAAATTTGCCCAAACACGAGTTTCGGGTTCCAGTTGTAAAACCTTCACTCAATCCCCCCGTTTTCCTCACCAACTCAAGCCTCTGTTTCTCTCATTCCTCCCCAACGCTCATTTCCTTCCAAACCATTATTGGGGAGGTCGAAATGGAAATCCTTCCCCAGACTCTGTTTTCCCAACTTCAAATGTAACAGCACAGTTCACTGTGCGGTTGTGCCCCGCACCTCTCCTCTACCAACACACCCGTGCACTGTCTTCAGTTTCTGCCCCCACGCTCAGTTAGATCAATTCGACGCACCAGGTACTCTGTCCTCCAAAATCAGAACACCCTCACGGCATCGTGCACCCGTGCACTGCCCGAACACCCCTCTGCAACAAACACGTCCCCGCACTGTATTAAACAACTCCCTCTTCAGTCCATTAGCACCCATCACGAGCCATTGGGTTCCATAAACAATTTGCACGCTCAGACCCCCACGGCACGGCCGTGCAGGTTTTCTCCCACGGTGGTGAACAGTACCCAGTTGGTAAAATGACCAAAATGCCCTCAGTTGGCAAATTACTAAATTGCCCCTCACCTTCCGTGACCCGTAATTCGGTCATCCGATGTCCGTTTCACGCGTGCCGCCTGTCGTTGTACTCGGGGCATCGAGACCACCCTAACGGTCCTCGGTCCTCGGCCCTCGGATCTCCCGATCAAAAAGTCAACATTTTCCCTTATTTCGTCAAAATTACGGAAGTGCCCCTGGACTTCCGAACGTCATAACTTTCGCCACGAACGTCAGAATCGAACGTGCCGCCTGTCTATGAACTCGTGACGTACCAAACTACGTCACGGTCATCAGTCAAAGTCCATTTGACCATCCGACCAAAAAGTCAACGTTTTGCCCACGACCAGGGGCAAAACGGTCATTTTGCCCACGACTAGGGGCAAAACGGTCATTTTGCACCGTTCGTCCGAGTTCGCCCAACTAATTACCGCTTGACCCTCATTAATCATGATTAGTTACTAACCTAACCCCGAATTCCAGGACGGGTCGTTACAATCTTCCCCCCTTAAAGAATTTCGTCCCCGAAATTCCAACCGATCAAAACTCAACCGTTCCTCCTTCCTAAAACCAGTTTCGTCCCCGAAATTTCCGATTACCCGTATTTTACATCTACCTCGGGGAAACTTTTCGACCACGCAACACGTGTACACCCGTACACCCTTTAACTCATCGGTACCCAAACGTCCCATTACCGCCTCATGTCGTACCGACTGCACTCGACCGGCTCGAGTGACAATGATCACTTGATGACTGCTCCCACTGGGAGTCACTAAATCTCACATGTCAGTCCGTGCTGACGCTGCCAGCCAAACGGTCACCACTAAGCTTCACCACCCTGACAAAGCACCAACCATCAGCCAATCGGTGATAACACCTCGTCCTGCTACTCGCTCAAGTAGCGTAAGATCAACCACGTGATCTCATCTCGCAGGGCAACCCAATCCTGCGACATATATCCATCTCAAGTCCATAGCTGTCAATTCCCTCAGCGAACCACAACGCTGGAATCATTTCGGTGTGATAACATCACGCAAGGCCACACGTAGTGACGCAGTCACCAACTCACTCATCCTGAGTGTACGTATACCGTCATCATACTCAATCAGGTGGTGTAACTGACACACATTGAATACTAGCCCATCGGTGTTCGCCCAACTCCACAATGGGGTTCACTAGCCATCCGTGGCTAAGAGCGCATGCTCATGAATTCACTGATCCCAACAAAATTAACTCCGCCTAGTGCATAGTACCAATGTCCAGTTCACACCCACCACCAAATCCAATGGTGTCGGAACTAAGCCGACCATCAACACGTATAACCATACGCCACTGGTACCTCACATGTGCTGTCACCATGCACCACACGGCCAGTCCAATACTGATCCTTGTACACCGTGCAAGATACGTACATCCATTCCCCAATAAGTCCACTGCATGGCCCGCAATCAAACATGATTCGATACTGGGGTTCTCCTGTCCAATCCCATACTAGACAAATCGATCATTCCACTCATCATCCATTCTGGATCCCATGGTCACCCGACCAGTAACACAACCTCAACTCCCAAACACGTCATCCAAGATGTACCAACCCAAGCACGCTCACCAAGGCGTGTACAGTCATACCGAATGGGCACATAATCTCATTCACAAATACCGAGGCGCACCAACTCAGAATCTATCGGATACCCGCTCCAACGGTTACCACATCACCCCTGATTGACTTCGAAAAGAAGCCAATCCCAATCGCACATATCTATAACTGACCAATTAGACCCTGTGGGTATCCACTCATCCACAAGTCAAGCCTCGAGTCCAAAACGTAAACGTTCCCACTCGCTCGAGTACGGACTAACTTCGAAAAGAAGTTCGGTCAAACTATCCCCATACCTAAACATTCACAACAGAGCGATAAGCTCTACACCTAGCCTGATCAAGGAGATCACAATTCGAGTCCGTTACCGCATCACCCGACTGGTAACACCACGGTCCTAGATTGTCACCACATCCAAGGCCCACAACCTCATAATCCAGATCCATCTAGGATCCACTCATGCTCACAGCTGGCAATCCACCTGGAACTCGATAATAGGGTCTTATACCCACTAGATTTCTTGTCAACCACCCAACATTCCTCAACTATTATCTCCCCCAATCAATCACGCAACAACGAAACGCATCCACTCTGTGGATCCCCTCCATTTACCTCATATCGATCCCTGCCACTCCACCTAGGAGAGACCAAGGATGATCCAATATGATGTCATCAACATCCATCCTCTGTGAGTGCAAACACAACTCACTGCACCCACCGTACCGAACATCCAACATCGTCTGCCACCAGGCAGAAAATGGGAATCCCGTTTGCCCAACTTCGAAAAGAAATGCAACTCCTCCTGAGGACCCCAAAACATACATGGGTCCACCACCCAATACGCGCTCATCGCACTGATATCCGTGATCAACATCTACCAGGACAGAAAATAAGAAGTCATCCCCTAATGACTTCGGAATACCTAATACTAACGCGAAAACGAGCACTCCTCTCGTCCCACAGTCACAACTCTCCTTGGAACTAAGATTCCACCCACGTTGAAAATAGGCACACCCCAACTCGTGGCTCAACACAATCTCACTCACCGACATTAGCACCAGCGCTAGTACCAGCGCCACCATACAACCATCCACGCTAGCACACCGTGTGCATAGTGGTTAGCCCTGGATCTCCGCTCATACCGAGCGACGATCCCGCATCACCACCCGTACCCCACAACCATGGGCACCACCATTCTGACAATCCACATCAGAAATATTGAACGTTCCCTGGTCCTCAACCACTACCACTACACCAAGCACCCACGACAATTAGCTATCTCCACAAAACCACCGTCCCTACCAAAACCAAGCCATAATTTCCCAACTCATCCAATAAATGACCATAAATCGGTCCTTGGAATCCTAAGTGCCAAACGTTCCTCACTCCGCCTTCCTGGCTCCACTCAAGCCTTGACACCATGTCATGACTCACCTCACATTCCTAACCCAAAGTCCTGACTCATCGTGAGTCCCACATCCCCACCTCGACTCCTCCTGAGTCCAAACTCATACCAAACCAATCATGTCACCACTGACATACCCAATCCCCGAGCAATATCCAATGCTCAACCACTTCCTATTCGACCAATAGGGCCTAAGAGAAAGTACTATTTGCCCAAAAATGCGGCCTTCCAGCCATCGGTCTCGTCCGTCCCTGCGACCCACACAATTCTAGGTCTAGCAAGTCGCGCAAATCACAGTTCACAACGTACATTACCCGACATCTGACCCTCATACCAGGGTTAATCCCCTCCGGGATTAGACACGAGGTCCCAAACACCCTCGCCTACTCGTCTCACTATCAGGTCGCGCACGAGGCTTACGCTTTGGAGGAATGATGTGGCCACAGAATCAGCAACCTAGTGCTCTGATACCAAATTGTCAGGACCACCCCCGAAAGGGGCATCGATAACCGTGCCCGGTCCTGATCCCGTCTGGTAAGATGACTGAAAATCCCAAATTACCCTCAGTACTTGCCAAACCAGGGATAGCCACACGTACTTACTCATGCCTCCGCCCCTCGTACAGCCTCGAACAACGAGCCACGACCTGGAGGGTCAATAAAAACCAAAAGGTGTGAGTGGACAAAAAATAAATCAGTTTAGCAAAACAGTTACAACAAGCGTTTTTACCCTCCGCGTAAAAACGAATGCATGCATACAAAAATCATTTCACAATCGGTTAAGATTTTCCACATAAGAAAAACTGTGTATCAAATTTCAACATAAGGGAAAACTCGTATGAATCTCAAAATCATTTTTCCTTTCTCAACCATCGGGTCTTAGCTCGCAATCATAGACACCGGGCCTCAGCCCAAAACCACAACTCAACCAAATGCACAACGTGATCCAAAACCATCAACCACATACCGGGCCACTGCCCAACTCAACCGAAACATCAGAAGTCATCAATAAAACATAAGTCAATCATTTTGCTGGATAACAAGTGCGCCCGAGTCTTTAAACTCAAAACCATGCGCATAAACAGGCCTTCCCGGGATATCAACGAGTCTTTAAACTCAGAACATACTCAATAGGCCTCGGGGGTATCACAGTAACCGAGTCTTTAAACTCACGAGTCTTTAAACTCATTAAGAGCCCTCCCCCGTCATCAATTAACCGAGTCTTTAAACTCAAAACGTGCTCCAGCAATAGCACCGGGTTTAAACCCAAAACAGTTTTCAAACACAACAACGGGTCTTTAAACCCCAAGCAGTTTTCAACGGGTCTTTAAACCCCAAAACAGTTTATCAATCACGACAACGTGGGATCCAACTCAAAACCACATTTTTCACAACAGGACGCATGGTCCGAATTTCCACATTCAATTCTCCAAATCCTACTTCACAAACATAATCAAATTATCATTAAACACGGGGCATGTACAATCATACCAAATCACTTTATTAAATCATTTTTCATTCCCGAATTCGAATTCACAATAATGATTCCGTAAGCCGGCATCCGGAAGCATCATCCCGAACCCAAACCAAGAAATCCACTTTATTATTTTCGAAAACCGAAATCTCGTAAATCAAAGTTACTTTTATGCCCCGAGCATTAAGCCTGAAACCACCCTTTTTCAAATCCATTTTAATTCTTGGAAATCACCTCTTTCTCAAATCTTATTTTCAACACACCAAAACCACAATCATAATCACCAAAATCACGGTCCAATCCAAACGTACTCAATACCCATTTTTAAATACTCAAAATTACAAGTCTCATTTCAATTCCCAGATTCAAACATCAACAGTGATCAAATCACAATAACTCGAAATTTCGTAAAACGTGTAAACCTGGAACGATCTCGAAAAACGTGTCAAAACCGTAAGTCACACTCGCAAATCATAACTACCTTCTTAAATCATTTTACACCCATTCCATATAACTTCTTTCATTAAACCATCATTAAGCACACGAGTGACCATAGTCTCAAAATACGCGTAATTTCACATGTATAGTAAAAATACATATAAATACAGGAACCAAATACGTATAAGTACGGAAATCAAAATCAACCACAACTTATAATCATAATCATAAACTCATAGAAATAATTTATGCATGCATTAAATTTTGAAAGCAAGTCCACTCACACACCAATTTTAAGGCTCGGTTTCGCGCCGCACGCATGCCCGTAATTTTCGATATTTTCCAGAATTTCGAGTCCAGCCCGAAAACATACTTTAGTGTCACTAAGGGCTTAGATAACAACATACTAATTTCCCATAATTTTCCGGGAATTAATCGTTAATTACAAACGTAACGGAAATCTTCGGACCCTCGTACCACATTGAAACGGTGTCCGACAATTTCAAAACCAACGCTAAAATATTCGTTACAATGTGTAGGACAAAAGTCATGTTGGACTCACCTTGAAATTCGGGTCCACGCGCCGCCGCAAGCGGCTGCGCGTGACACTCACGCGCCTGCTACAGTGACAGGCACAGTCATCGTCCTCACCCGGCTTCCTGATATACGGGCCGTTTAACCCGCGACTTGACCCGGCTAGCATTCCCTCAATTCGACACCATTTTGATCAATTCAGCAGTCCATTAGCTTCGCAACCAGTTTAATTAGGAATCTGCAACATCCATTGCAGTCGTCATCACCTCTAACCATCTCGACTTAACGCGATATCCTCAAACGAGTTCCTCATCTGAACTCATCGTATAACCAAGTAATTTCTCAATTAAATTATAGTATAGCATCGTAGCCTAATGGAAAGGATTATTTGGGAATCAATTTCACAACACTTACCTCCAATTGCACGAACACAAAGCTCGATTTTCCGGCCACCCACGCCGTCCGTCCATGGCTCCAGGAGCTTCAAAGCTTGCCATACACGATTTGGATCAGCTAACTAAGACCCCAGGAAGCTCATTCGAACCTTAATTCGACCTGGGCCAGCCTACAATTCAAATTCGGATTCAAATTTGCCCAAACACGAGTTTCGGGTTCCAGTTGTAAAACCTTCACTCAATCCCCCCGTTTTCCTCACCAACTCAAGCCTCTGTTTCTCTCATTCCTCCCCAGCGCTCATTTCCTTCCAAACCATTATTGGGGAGGTCGAAATGGAAATCCTTCCCCAGACTCTGTTTTCCCAACTTCAAATGTAACAGCACAGTTCACTGTGCGGTTGTGCCCCGCACCTCTCCTCTACCAACACACCCGTGCACTGTCTTCAGTTTCTGCCCCCACGCTCAGTTAGATCAATTCGACGCACCAGGTACTCTGTCCTCCAAAATCAGAACACCCTCACGGCATCGTGCACCCGTGCACTGCCCGAACACCCCTCTGCAACAAACACGTCCCCGCACTGTATTAAACAACTCCCTCTTCAGTCCATTAGCACCCATCACGAGCCATTGGGTTCCATAAACAATTTGCACGCTCAGACCCCCACGGCACGGCCGTGCAGGTTGTCTCCCACAGTGGTGAACAGTACCCAGTTGGTAAAATGACCAAAATGCCCTCAGTTGGCAAATTACTAAATTGCCCCTCACCTTCCGTGACCCGTAACTCGGTCATCCAATGTCCGTTTCACGCGTGCCGCCTGTCGTTGTACTCGGGGCATCGAGACCACCCTAACGGTCCTCGGTCCTCGGCCCTCGGACCTCCCGATCAAAAAGTCAATATTTTCCCTTATTTCGTCAAAATTACGGAAGTGCCCCTGGACTTCCGAACGTCATAACTTTCGCCATGAACGTCGGAATCGAACGTGCCGCCTGTCTATGAACTCGTGACGTCCCAAACTACGTCACGGTCATCGGTCAAAGTCCATTTGACCGTCCGACCAAAAAGTCAACATTTTACCCACGACCAAGGGCAAAACGGTCATTTTGCACCGTTCGTCCGAGTTCGCCCAACTAATTACCGCTTGACCCTCATTAATCATGATTAGTTACTAACCAAACCCCGAATTCCGAGACGGGTCGTTACACTTGAAAACCTAGAGCCAAGTTAGAACTTCACTGCCAAGCTTCGAACCTCCCCCAGAACTCATTCCTGTATCCAAAACCGTCTAATTTGGTCCCTAAAACCTTGTACAAGCTCAAGGAACAAAACCCTGGCTTCAGTTTCTCATTCCAACGACCCAAAACTAAAAACACCAATTTGAAGTTCACAGTTAACCTATTTTTCGGGTTCCCAGCCACCCACCGTGGCTCTGCCGTCCTCTTCCACCTCTCACGGCCTCTCTCTTGCATACTCTCAACCTCTGTCTCTCTCAGCTAGTACCAGATGAAGAAGAAGAGGATGAAAATGAGGTGGGGTGGGTTTTCGAGTAGGTTTGAAATTAAAGGAAAAGGAAGAAGATGCATGAATGTGGGGTGATAGGCCAATGGGATGAGCGACACTTGTCACTCATCCATTGGTCCAAATAAGATATTTTGGGTCCCACTAAAAATAAACTAAATTCAACTTTCCTCGTAAAATGTGTCGTTGTAAAATCCAATCGAACCTTCGTGACCCGTAACTTTCCCGTACAACATCCAAATTCGACATGACGTTTGTCTACATACTCGTAATCTCTCGATCTACGTAATAGACCTCGGTCCGCATGCATTTGACTTCTTGGGTCAAAAGGCAACATTTTTCCCTTTTAGGGGCAAAATCGTCATTTCACCTCGACTAATCCTGATTAGTCTCGATTAATCCTTGATTAAATCTCGATAATCACAAATTTTTGGGACGGGTCGTTACATTCAAAGGCAAGAAATATATCTTCTCAGGTAGCTTTGATTAGGTAGTAGACGCAATAGCAACACTCCTAATCCCATATGTAACGACCCGTCCCGAGAGCCGGAATTAGTAAAGTGATTAGTAACGGATTAGTGAGTATAATCGGTGTTTAGTTGGTTATTGTTAGCCCATTAGTGTAGAATGACGATTTTGCCCCTAGTATGGGCAAAAAGTTGACTTTTAGTTTGGGCGGTCAATTGGGCGTTGACCGATGACCGTGACGTAGTTTGGGACGTCACGAGTCCGTAGACAGGTGGCACGCTCGATTCTGACATCCGAGGAGGAAGTTATGATGTTCGGAAGGTTGAGGGCATTACCGTAATTTGGTTAAACGAAGGGGGAAAAGTTGACTTTTCGTGTGACGAGGTTTTGACACTTAGACCAAGGAACGTTAGGTAGATCTCGTCGTCCTGAGTTCAACGACAGGTGGCATGCTTTCATCGGACATTGGACGGGCGAGATACAGGTCTAGAACGGCGAAGGGCAAACTGGTAATTTTGATTCACAAGGGGCATTTTGGTCTTTTTGGTGCTTTGGGAATTGTGCAAATAGGATGAGGACAAGTGTACAGGAGAGATTGGATATTTTGAGAGGGACCATGGGATTGTGGACACGTGTGGTGTGTGTAGTGGGTTCTAGGCTTGTGCACGGTGCAAGTATTTGTGTGTGCATCGTGTTTGCTCGAAGAAGGGAGAAACAGAGACTGAGATTGAGAGAAAATTGGTCGAGTGGCCGTGTGTGCTTGTGTGTTCTGGTGACTGAGTGAGTGACTAGAGTTGAGTGAGAAGTGGTGAGTGAGTTGGGAGGGCAGCTCGTGTGAGGAAAACTTGAGAGTGTGAGGGGTGAGTTCTCAGAAAAACAAAAAGGTGTTGAGGGAACTTAGTGGTGGTGTTGCCGTGTGTTGATCCAATTAGGATCGAGGGAAGGCTAGGACGGCCCTGTGAACCCTGCAGAACGCGGCGGTGAGCACGGTGGTGGACGACAAGCAAGTAATTTCTTCGATCCTTTTCGATGCTCTGTTTTTCCGTTAATTTCAAACGGTTAGTCGTGAAGATAGGGGCTGAGTCGAGGTGTCTGGTATGTCCTAATCGACTCCTTAGGTCCTTAGGAACCTTTTGGTGACGAAGCCGTGATGGGGGATTGCACGGGTGGCTGGATTGTGAAACAGGGGCTTACGGGTGGTTTCTGTTTCGAGTTGGGGAGGTGAGTTGTAGGTTGTGTTGTCGTGTTTGGTTGAGGGGAATAGGTTGCTGGGTTGAGGACGAAGAGAATGGTGGAAAGAGGGATAAAAATGGTGGACGGACGGCGGAGAACCGGCCACGCCGGTCCGGAACAGTGCACAGTTTCGAGGTTGAAGATGAACAGTGTTTCTGTTCAGGCACGTGAGGCCCACGCGCAGCCACTTTGGGCGGCGCGTGGAGGTGCCTGCGGTGGTTTCTGCGGAAACTTCCAACTACGTTTTTGGTCTAGATGTTATAACGAATCTTTTGGGATAGGTTTCGGGTTAATCGGACGTCGATTCGAGTTAGTTCTGCGGGATCGAAGGTTTAGGGTCTCGGTTCGTTACGTTTAGAACCCGGGGAATTTCGTGGGGAATTAGGAGAACCTTGGTGGACGTGTTAGTGACGTATTTTGGTGCCTTGTGACAGGTTCGGGAATCCCCGAGGTGGACGAGGAACGTACAGGACGTACGGGACGCGAATGACGTGCCCTGTAACTGTGAGTGGACCCCTTCTCTATAATTGAGCATGCATAACTGTTTTTCTATAATTGTTTTATGGTTTTACATGTGATTTCATGATTATCGAATATGTTATAAATGTTTTATATAATTTCACGTTTTACGAGAAAGCTACGGTTTTCAGCACGTTTTACGAGGAAGCTTTGATTTTTGATTTCGATGCCATGATTTTGGTATTTCAAAAGATAAGTGATTTTCAATGATTATAAGTGGATTTTGATACATGATTTGATGATCAAGGTTTTCGGTTTTAGAATCAAATTTCGGAAAGTGGAATTTGGTTTTGAAGTTGAAAAGTGGAATTCCGGATTTGGGTTCGGAATGACGGTTCTGGATGCCGAAAGGACATCAGACCAGTGATTTCAGATTCGAGTTTGGATATGGATTTAGAAATGGTTTTTAAAAGGCTTTGGATTGGATTTGATGGATCTGGTTATTGGGTTTAAAGACCCGAATTATGATTGACGGGGGACGGGCCCGGATTATGGTTTACTCCGACAAGGTGGTCGGAGTCGTTGAGTAGTGAGCCGGTAGGTAGGATTCTTTTTATTTTTTTTTGGCCTAGATTGCTTCTGGGTTCGGATTTGAGTTGGGTTCCAGAAAGTGTAGGTGGTTGTACGTGAGGATGTACTCTATGGACTCTGTTTGGGTACTCTAAATGAGGTATTCTAAAATACCTTTGTTTCTTTTCATAGAGTTTCCCTTGCGTACACCATGAAGTTCTAGTTGTACTGAGAGAGGGTTAGAAGTGTTGAACTGGTAGTAGGGGTGTTGTGAAATACCCAAGGTGGAGATGATAGGTAGGAAACTGTTCAAAGTAGTTGTTTTGGTGAGAGCTGCTTACCGGGTAGGAGACCCCAGGTGTCGGGAACGAGCTGTGGAATTTCGGGACGAAATTATTTTAGGGAGGGTAGATAAGCGAGTTGAGGCTGGTGCAATCCCATGATGGGTGACCCCCTGGAAAGTTGCACCATGAGCTCCCGAAAACAAAACCGTGAGGGCTGGGCCCAAAGCGGACAATATTGTGTTAGATGGGCAGGGTCCTGACACATAGGCAAGCACCATATTCTTAGGGAGCCATGAGTCGTGAGTTATGAGAGTTTAAGAGCTGAGAGCCAAAGGAAGAAGACAGTGAGTGAACAAAACCCTAGAAATGTTGCCATTAGTTGTGAGGCTGGGTCTAGGTCTGGGACGTCTGGAGAGGTATGAGTCATGAGAGCCAAGAGGCAAAGGAAGAAAATGGTGAGGGAACAAAATCCTAGAAACAATGAAGTGAGTCTTGAGGCTACGTATAGGTCTAGGACTTTGGGACAGGTGTGAGTCGTGAGAGCCTAGAGATGAAGGAAGAAGATGGTGAGGGAACGAAACCCTAGAAACGATGTCATGAGTCGTGAGGCTGGGTCTGGGTCTGGGACTCTAGAAGAAGCGTGAGTCATAACCGTGAAAGATGGGAGACAAAGGAAGAAGATGGTGAAGGAACGAAACCCTAGAAATGATGCTGTGAGTAGTGAGGCTGGGTCTGGATTTAGGACTCTAGGAGAGGCCGTGACCGTGAGAGTTGAGATGCGAAAGAATAAGATGGTGTCGAATGCAGTCGAACTCGAAGTCGAACATGAAGGTATTCTAGGATATTTCAAAACGACTCCTTTTGGGTTTTTCAACACTAAGGTATTTCGGTACGGTTCGATTCTATTCAGTCATATTTTTCTTGCTTAGTCGGTTTGGTTCTGTTTTATTATCCTGGTAGAGCAAAAATCGAGACTGAAACAGTTAAATCTCGATTCGTTTTGGTTTTGCTTCTTCAATTGAAGTTTTTTTTTTTCGATTCGGTTACTTTTTGGTATAGTTTGATATGGTTCGGTTATTCATGCATTTTTTCCAAACAGATTAACAGCCCTAGGCTAAAACCCGTTTGGCTGCCTATCATCTAAACGACGCCGTCCCTCCTCTAAACCTGCTAGTCGCTTCCTTTCGTCTCGTTTCAGGTTTCGTAAATCCTATTTCATCTGTGAAGAAGGCACACCTCTGGTTCGTGCCACTACCGAATCCTCTTTCTCCTTCGTCGTTTCTCCGTTTCAGTTTGAAGAAGACCAGCTCTGGCTCCTCACCTCCAAGCTCGTAAATATTTCTCTTCCGTCTTTGCTCTTTTCTATACTCGCATTTCTTTTAATTATTCTCTGATTCCTCAATTTTATTCCTTCATCATAGTCTCCGGAAAATGTTGCATTCTATTGAAGAAATTGTGTTTATGGTTGTTTTCTGGGGCTAAGATTTTCATGTTTCTCATTGCACTATAACATGTAAATTTCTGTGTGTGATGTTGTTGGTATGGTGTAAGAAAATATTTTGATTTTGCAGGCCATGGTTACAGAAGAGTCTCATATTACAATGCAATTGATTTAGATTGTCGACGAAAGAATAGATTTCTTCCTATTTAATTTTATCTTTTTCTCCCAAGAAAATGAATAGCTTGCCTCATTTTATGCCCATGTGGTTTGGGCTTCCTGAAGTTTGTTTATTGAGTGTTTAATTTTCCTATCATCAGATATTTTTTTTATAAATCGGCTAATTGAGAACCTATATATGAACCTAAAGTCAACTTTCCTCGTAAAATGTGTAGTTGTAAAATCCAATCGAACCTTCGTGACCCGTAACTTTCCCGTACAACATCCAAATTCGACATGACGTTTGTCTACGTACTCGTAATCTCTCGATCTACGTAATAGACCTCGGTCCGCATGCATTTGACTTCTTGGGTCAAAAGGCAACATTTTTCCCTTTTAGGGGAAAAATCGTCATTTCACCTCGACTAATCCCGATTAGTCTCGATTAATCCTTGATTAAATCTCGATAATCACAAATTTTTGGGACGGGTCGTTACATTCGAAGGCAAGAAATATATCTTCTCAGGTAGTTGACGCAATAGCAACACTCCTAGTCCCATAGGCAAGCACCATATTCTTAGGGAGCCATGAGTCGTGAGTTATGAGAGTTTAAGAGCTGAGAGCCAAAGGAAGAAGACAGTGAGTGAACAAAACCCTAGAAATGTTGCCATTAGTTGTGAGGCTGGGTCTAGGTCTGGGACTTCCGGAGAGGCATGAGTCATGAGAGCCAAGAGGCAAAGGAAGAAAATGGTGAGGGAACAAAATCCTAGAAACAATGAAGTGAGTCTTGAGGCTACGTCTAGGTCTAGGACTTTGGGACAGGTGTGAGTCGTGAGAGCCTAGAGATGAAGGAAGAAGGTGGTGAGGGAACGAAACCCTAGAAACGATGTCGTGAGTCGTGAGGCTGGGTTTGGGTCTGGGACTCTAGAAGAAGCGTGAGTCATAACCGTGAGAGATGGGAGGTAAAGGAAGAAGATGGTGAAGGAACGAAACCCTACAAATGATGTCGTGAGTAGTGAGGCTGGGTCTGGGTTTAGGACTCTAGGAGAGGCCGTGACCGTGAGAGTTGAGATTCGAAAGAATAAGATGGTGTCGAATGCAGTCGAACTCGAAGTCGAAAATGAAGGTATTCTAGGGTATTTCAAAACGACTCCTTTTGGGGTTTTCAACACTAAGGTATTTCGGTACGGTTCGATTCTATTCAGTCATATTTTTCTTGCTTAGTCGGTTTGGTTCTGTTTTTTGATCTTGGTAGACCAAAAATCGAGACTGAAACAGTTCAATCTCGATTCGTTTTAGTTTTGCTTCTTCAATTGCAGTTTTTTTTTTCGATTCGGTTACTTTTTGGTATAGTTTGATATGGTTCGGTTATTCATGCATTTTTTCCAAACAGATTAACAGCCCTAGGCTAAAACCCGTTTGGCTGCCTATCATCTAATCCCTCCTCTAAACCCGCGAGTCGCTTCCTTTCGTCTCGTTTCAGGTTTCGTAAAATCCTATTTCATCTGTGAAGAAGGCACACCTCTGGTTCGCGCCACTACCGAACCCTCTTTCTCCTTCGTCGTTTCTCCGTTTCACTCTGAAGAAGACCAGCTCCGGCTCCTCACCTCCAAGCTCGTAAATATTTCTCTTCCGTCTTTGCTCTTTTCTATACTCGCATTTCTTTTAATTATTCTCTGATTCCTCAATTTTGTTCCTTCATCATAGTCTCCGGAAAATGGTGCATTCTATTGAAGAAATTGTGTTTATGGTTGTTTTCTGGGGCTAAGAATTTCATGTTTCTCATTGCACTATAACATGTAAATTTCTGTGTGTGATGCTGTTGGTATGGTGTAAGAAACTATTTTGATTTTGCAGGCCATGGTTACAGAAGAGTCTCATATTACAATGCAATTGAATTATATTGTCAACGAAAGAATAGATTTCTTCCTATTTAATTTTATCTTTTTCTCCCAAGAAAATGAATAGCTTGCCTCCTTTTATGCCCATGTGGTTTGGTCTTCCTGAAGTTTGTTTATTGAGTGTTTAATTTTCCTATCATCAGATTTTTTTTTATAAATCGGCTAATTGAGAACCTATATATGAATGAGTCGGTATTGTTTCTTCTTTCCTGGTAGATGATTATGGACTATTTGAAGACTTGTAAGTTTGATTCGGTACTAGTTTTCTGTGAATACTTTCAATATTTTTCTTTAAAAGGTGCATTTGAAGAATTTCAACTGATTTTCTCTGTAGGCATGTGAGGCAACGCCCTCATTTACAATTAGATGGATTGTAGTTGCCACTTTTGCATTAATTTGTGGCATATACGCATGTTTTATGCCCTCAAACGGGCAAGCCAGTGCAGTGTTCATAACGGATGTTAGTGTCATGGTTATTGGAGCTTTAGGGAAAGGGTATAAAGAAACAACAGAGTACAATTGATTCCTATATTATGGAGTCAAGTAATTCTAGACTTGTTGATGGTTTTCTTTAAATAAAAAATTATCAGGAGGGTTTTGTTATCCCCAGTATTCAATACGTAGTTATTTTGTTTTCTGATTTATACATCCATAATCAAATTAAGTAGTATTCAAGTATTTCAAAAATTCCATTGCTTTAAGGACCTTGGTGTATTTAAATTTCCTTGATATTTTATTTTTATCCGTGGAATTTTTTTTTTCTTTTCTGGCTTAACATCCTGCAAGATTTTAACTTTCATCCGGATTTTCAGTTTAAGATCTGTCCAGTGTAGTGCTAAACCATACACAGCAGCAACTCTCACAGTTCAGTCCATGGCTTACAGTAAGTCTTCCTTTTTTTGTCTGTCCAAAATATATTCTTATTTGGGTAGTGATAATATTAATAATAACAATGGTCATTTATATTGGTATGAAGGACTGCAATTCCAGAACTCATCTGATGTGGGGTGTTCTTGAAGCTGACGAATGCTTACTGTTTGGTTGCCATTGGAGGTTCTGAGAACTATTACAGAACATTTGAAGATGAATTGGCACGTCATTCCTGTGGTTAAGACCTCCATGGTGGCACTCGCCTTATAGGCTGCATCTGTGCTGGTACTAGTTCATTTCAATTTCTCTTGCTTTGCTCTCTTATCTATATGATTTAAGAAACAAAATTTAGATGATTTTATCAATTTCAGGTAACAAAAAGGGCTTCTTTTGCCACACACATCCACTGACCAAGGTCTTTTTTCTTTCCTAGCTTTCTTTTTCCCCTCTCCAACTTCTCTGGGGGCCAGGGGGCTTTGTGTTTTATGGTGATCCTTTTCTTTTTTTGTGACTTATATTGAGCTTCCATTCTTTATGAAATTGAAGAACTCCAGCACTTGAGGAATAGCTTGCCTGATCAAGTTGTTGTTCAGCGCACTGATGAGAGACTATCTGCCCTTGGCAACTGTATTGCATGCAATGATCATGTTGCTCTTACACTTACTGATTTTAACAAGGTATTCTTTTTCTGCTGATTTAAAGTTGGTACTTTGGCTACTAATTCTTTTTGGTTTATGTTTGCTTCCCTTGAGCGGGCAAAACATATTCTATGAAATTCAAGCAAGTGACCAATAAATTTCTTTGCCACAAGTAGGGTTAATTTCCCCACCTCCCCGAATTTAGATAGGAGAGCACTATGCACCCTTGATAGTAGTATAAGCTGTTAATATATGGTCAGCTTTGGCTTTGGTGAGCAGATTGGATTGGATAACCCTTTAAATTCAATGTATTGTGATTGTAAAAAAGGACGCGGTTTGTTTCATTGTAGGAGTATTATATTAGATCAGACATAAAAGGAAACTTACCTTTCAAATCCTACTATTGAAGGGATAGGGATCGGATTGGATAAGTTTTTTTTTTTTATCTCTCAACTTCCTCAAATCCCATTCCAATCAAAACACATTCATTTTTCATTCAAATTACGTTGAATTTAATGAGTTATCAAATCCAATACAATCCCACTAACCAAACAAGCCATTTTCTTGCATGGTTTAGTACTATGGAAACCACAATACTTGTACTCACATTAGTTCATTTACTCATTTTTATTTATTTATTATTTTTTTTTTGGCTCAGGAAACTGAGGAGATGATCACAGATGTTCTTGGAGTGGAATTATTTAGGCAGGCAATTGCTGGTAACGTCCTTGTGGGCAGCTACTGCGCCTTGTCCAACAAAGGCGGCTTGGTAAGAACACATCTCCTTGGGCTTGTATTTCTAAGGCGTTACCAATATTAGATTAACTGTTTCATCTCTTTCAAATCGTCTCTCTTTTCTCTCTCATCCTAATTTCAATGGTGTGCGGTTCAGGTTCATACTCACACATCCGTTGAAGACCTGGATGGACTTTCAACCCTTCTTCAGGTACCTCTGGTTGCTGGGACAGTCAACTGTGGCAGTGAAGCGATAGCTGCTGGCATGACTGTGAACGACTGGACGAGGGTTCTGTGGGTCGGACACCACCACTGCCACAGAACTCTTCGTAATTGAAAATGTCTTCAAGTTGAGGGACGTGGGTGATATGAGGAAATCAATGGTTGACAGTCTGAGTAAGAACTCTTCAATTATTGTCTTTAGTTTCAAAGATCATAATTCACAAATCTGAATTTGTCATTGTTTTAAATGATTGATTATAATAACACTAGTTTGTGTCAATTGATTTATTCAAGAGGATAGGATGGAATTGACCCTGGTATGTCAATCCAAGTTCCAAGACTGAGTCTCAGATCGAGCAGGCATAAACGCCTTGAGAGTAAGAGTATCAAACTGAATCCCCTCGTTCAACTAAAATACAAGAGTTCCGACCAGCTTTGATTCAAAAGCGAGTGCTGCTTACGGTTCTAGCAGCATAAAATATACTCGGAGCTTTTACTCTCAATAGAAGAATTTAAACTTGTCAATGCAATTTTGATTTTAACAAATGAAGCCTTATGAGAAAGGACTGCTCCATAAATTAATATAAGAAAATTAATGAGAACCATGGAAAGGACTGCACCATAAATTAATATAAGAAACTTGATGACAATAAGGGAACAATGATTTGATAATTATATTCTGAATAAAATTTGATTCAGAGCTACAACAATGTTGTCAAAGTATTGTCGGATATATGATGCATCTTTACGATCCCTAGCTGCATAATCAAGCTGCCAATGCACAAAAACATCGTCATGCAATTGAAATCATTTTGTTTTCTATCCGTACGATTATTGACCACCACAAAAAATAAAAAGAAAAGCTATTGGATTTAAGGAAACCAGAATTTCTTAGGAACAATCAACACAAAACAAAGTATCCGAGGTAGAACTGCCTGTAAAAAGAAAAGCAATGCTTTCTGACCATCCAATCATTCACACAGGTATCATTTCTTAAGACTATTTCGGAAATGGGTTGGATTGGATTGAATAACTTATAAAATTCATCACGAGGAATTTGAGGAGAGTAGACATCGAAGCAAAGTTATTCAATCCTATCCCTTCAAAATAGTACAATTAGAAAGAGATAAGTTTCCTTCTATGTCTATTGTGATGAAAACTAAGAGCTTAATGTAAAACCAGATTTACTCACTGGAAAAAGAAACAATATATGAGTGAAACTTGCACAAGGAACCTAATCATAGAGGCAATTTCTTTTTTCTTGAACAAGCTGCCCATCTCTCATCATAAGGGCAAAAAGTTAAAACAAGTCCAAATAAACTCCATCAAAGAAATTTTCAATTTTCAAAAGTCTTCACACCCATCATAAGATTTACAGCATCCAACAACAATGTCAGAGGCTAATTAAGCAATGGCATGAAATTATGGATTAGGTTGTCACAATTAAGGCTTGATGGGTGGCCAGTGGTGCTAAAACAGTCAAATTACTGGGTAAAATGTAATTAAAAAAATGTATGGAGAAAGGCTACTTACTCTGGTAAGATAATTGAAGATGTCAGAATAAAGTTTCCTCAATTGGGACCTCTCGCTTGCAGGCTTTCCTTGAATGATTGTATAAATTTCTTGTTTCAAAAAAATGAGCTTTTTCTTAAAGCTATTTGCATTTCCCTAAATGAATCTGACTCCATCAAATCTTTCACTTGCAATAAAGCTTGTGCATGCTCTTTGATGCTATTTACTGCTTCTTCAACCGTCTGGTCAGGTGCCACCAGTTGCAACTCAAACCCATTTGCAACGTCGATAGATATTGATTCTTTTGCTATTAGTACCCAACTTATTACTGCTATTGCTCCAACCCTTCTTTCGATGTGAAACTCACAATCTTTCGGTGGCTTCTCTCCTAACTGAAAGGGGGCTTTCAGACAGCAAGAAAATTTGGGGTTGAAGTTGGGCTGCAGCATTGCTGCTGAGTGAAATGCCATTGTTTGGGGGAGCATATGCATATTAAAATGTGTCTCCAGCAAAAAATAAAAATAAAAATGGGATTGGTGGGTGGGAAGGAAAAGAATAGCAAGAACAAGATTTGAGGCTCTGAGCTACTGAGAATCAACAAGATTAGAAGAGGAACGGAAGAACAGAGTAACAGGTGACGAGAGAGAGAGAGAGAGAGAGTGAGAGAGCCTGAAAGGGGAAGGGCCCCAAGCGGCGAGGAAACGTGGAGTACGTAGATAGGTTAGGATTTTTTTGCCTTTAATATTATTATCATTATGCAGAAAGAAGTTGCATACGTTCGTTATTTGTCTATCGCCGTTTACAAAACTGAAATCCGAGATCACATGCTAAATAAAAAGTAAATTATACTTCACTAGCCTTACTACGGGAGCCGCCAGTGCGAGGCTATAGAGAGCGTCATTTTTCGTTAACTGAGATTACGTTATTTCCTATTTACAATTCTCAAATATAAAAATAACTAAATCATATAATAAAATTGGAAATGTACAAACTAAATTTACATCATAAATATGCTTAACTGAGAGATTTTAAAATTTCATTTTTGATTTAAGCACCTTTTTTATGTAAAGGAAAAAAACAACAGCGCAAATCTGGCAGTAAAATACTCATTGCTGAAAGTACGTAATTGAAAGATCATAAATTGAAGCGGCCAGAAGTGGAATTCAGCCCATTAATCACAAACCCATGACCATTTACAGAAACATACCTATAATAGATAAATAAATCTGTTTGATGTTTGTGAATGTGGGTTCTTTCTCTAGTAGTTGAGCAACCACTTATATAATAAACCAAAAACAAACCATAAGTCTCTGGTCAGACTATTCCGATGGTATACATGATATATGCATTTTTTTTTCCTTTATTATAAAAAATCCAATCAAGTTTATAACCAATTTCAAAATTAAATAATGATAGGGATTCATAACCAAATCCAATAATATCAAAATGGGAAGGATTAAGTACCAAATTCAATTTCTGCTTCTCGTAGGTTTGGACAGTTCTGAGGATATGGGCTAAATCGAGTTGGCGGCAACCAGGACCATTGAGAAAGAGGGATTCCAAGTCAAGCACTTTCTTTGAGCATCTTGAATTCCACCGTTACTTCACTGTTTTGGACCCTAAGTCATCAATTCATAAATTGTTCCATTTTCACGCTGTCTCTCCTACTTCTTCCTTTCATTGTTGTCACTCTACCCTCCTAGAAAATTTGATGAACACAGATCCTAATTCAAAAACCCATAACTACATTGAAAAGAAAAAGATTGAAAATCATAATAAAACTCATACTTGAACCCAGCAACAACGGCAGAACCGTCCGACCGGAGATTCTCTGAGTTCCTGCCAATGGCGGCGATCCTTTGCCAGCGCTGGATATCGTCAGCCTCTTTATTTCTGTCGTGGATATGTAAAACTTCATCTTCCACTACCGCAACCAAAAGTGCAGCAAATGTCTCCTCCCCACCTCCCCCTCCCCGCCCCCCCCCCCCCCCCCCCCCCCCCCCCCCCCCCCCCCCCCAGAGCTTCATCAATACGATGGCGGCGATGATCGGCTACAGAGCAAAAAGTAGGGTCGCAATGTGGCGTCCATTGGGAGCCCCCATGAGATCCGCCCGAACAGAGAAGGAGAGGGAGAGCGAGCGAGTGAGATCGAAAACTCGAGAAATGCGAATGGAGATTTGAGGTCACGGGCTCGATTTGTTGAAGCCTGAGAGGAAAAAAAAAACGAAAGAAAAAAACAGAGTTTTTGTTTTCGATAGGCTTAAAACTCCATCAGATTACGCTCTTTTCGATAGGCTCAAGGCTTCACCCTCCCCGGACGATTCTGATCTCTACCCTCTCAATTTGTTCCATGTTTTCTGTCAAAGAAAAAAACATATGTATAAATTAGGGCTTCACCTATTTTTCATTACCATTCTTAAGGCCGAACCCAGCAACATCATTTATGTACGACTCATCTCAATCCCCCCGAGATTATCACGGGATGTGGCATCCTCCCGTCTAAAATGAAATGTCAGACAAGGGATAATTCAAACCTTCAACCCGACCGGTTTCTAGAGCGCGCCAGGATCCGGTGAAGAAGTGTGATGTCTTGGTTTCTGCTACAGTTCGCATCCGTGATCAACCTGAAGGACATTAAAATCATTAAAAGCTGTGAGTGGACGAAAAACAATAAGTTCATAAAAACACATTTCATAAAACCATTTATGCCTTCACTAAAAAGTATGCATGCATTCGAAAACCAATTCATTTCCCATGTAATAAAAACCATTTTGGAAAACCAGAAACCATTTCCCTTTTCTCGAATCCTGGGCCTTAGCCTGAAACCGTAAATCCAAATATATGTGGGAACTCAGCCCAAAAAAAATGGATACGAAAATTCGTAAATCAAGGTCCACGTGGGTCATTGCCCAAATCCATAAAACATAGAAATATCATTTCTGAAATCCAATTACCATGTCATAATTCCAATAAACCAGGTTTACCAAATATCATATAACTAATCCTGTCACGGTTTCCAAAGCTACGCTCGTGCTACCCGAGGTCTCAAAATCCCAAGTTTCCCTAGGGTCCATCTAGGTTAATGTCAGTAGATTAATGACCCTCCGTGGGGGGTTATAATACATATATGCCTTCTTGAGAGTAAGGTACCCCACGGGGGCAACTCCACTCAGTTAGTACTCCGTGACTACTCTGGGGGTCCACCCAGGCCAACGACCCTCCCCAGAGGAGACAATCCATAAATACAAGGATGGTATATGAAAAAACCATTTCGAAATAATTCTCGAAACCTTTCAAACCTTTCAAAGGGTCCATGCCCGGTCCCCATAAACCGTCTTGAAACCAGAAATCCATGTTTTCAAATCCAAATCCATTTAGGGTCTCCAAACTCGAAATCACTTTTATAAATTATAATTGGGACTCATGCCCGATATCATAACCAATTGGGCTTCAAGCCCGATCATGTAAACCAACTGGGCCTCAAGCCCGATTTCATAAACCAATTGGGCCTCGATCCTGATTTCGTAAACCAACTGGGCCTCCGGCCCGATGCCTTATTAAATCAAATGGACTCCAAGTATGAGTGTTCCTAAATCAAATGGGTCTCATGTCCGATTCCATATTTCCAAATCCGAAAACAATCGACGAACTAATTGGGTCTCTGGCCCGATAATGTAACTAAAATGGACTTCGAGTTCGAAGGTTTCCAAAACAAATGGGTCTCATGCCCGAGTTTACCTTTTCAAATCCAAAATCATTTCATTAAACCATTACCGAAACCATAAGCACATATAATCAGTGCAAAACCATAAACCTCGATATAAGTGCAAATACGTAAATCGCCTCGAAATACGTGTAAATATATAAATCACTAATTTCCCAATCATCATCACAGGAAATGGAAGGACGAACCTGTAGGAACAAACAGAGTTGAAAACGGGTTAGAAATGAAGGAGAACTGGTCTTGCCGGTTCGGTCAAATAGGATAACTAGTGAACCGGTCTGAACCGGGTCCGACTGGAGGTTTGGGACGACACTGTTCCAGCGGGTGCGCTTCACGCTCAGCTGCTTGCGGCGGCGCGTGGGGGTGCGTGTGGCAGATGTAGTCAACATGTAATTTTATCCTTTCGATGTAACGAACATTTTGCGATAGGTTTCGAGTCGATCGAACACCATTTCAGGGTAGTTTTGGATGTCTAAAGGTTTAGGGTCTATGTTAAATACGTTTAAAAATTCCAAAAAATTAAGGGAATATAATGAGAGGTTAATTGAAGTGATTAGTTACCTTCGGGTATGATTTGGACAGGTCCGAAGGTTCCGGTGAGGAGATTAGTCTCGGAAAGGCTTATAGCGCGCGTATCGAGACGGCAGCTAGGACGGTCTGTGAGTGGACTTTTGTTTTCTAAATATGATGCATGCATAACTGTTTTATGCGTTTTATATCCATGTTTTGAATGCCTTGAGTACGTATGTTTGTGGTATTTGGTATTTACGTATTTGCACGTATTTCGAGGCGTATGATTTTATGTTGGATTTATATGTGCTTGTGTTTTCAATAATGGTTTGATGGAATGGTTTTAACTTTGGGAATATGAAATCGGGCATGAGACCCATTTGATTTGGAAACCCTCGAACGTGAAGTCCATTTGATTTAATGAAGTATCGGGCTGGGACCAATTTGAGTAAGATGATCGGGCTAGAAGCCCAGTTGGTTTACGAAATCGAGCATGAGGCCGAATTGTGTTTTATAAATGTGATTTTGGGTCGGGGACCCATTTATGGATTTACAATGATTTTATGGAAACTCCAAGCATAGCCCCTCTGAGATGTTTTGGAAATGATTTTAAACGGATGTTTCCCATATACCATCTTTAGATGAGGATATGTCGATGGTCTCCTCCAGATGTCTGGGACATTGGGGAAGTCACGGCGCATTGCCTACGAGGGGTCATTGCACGGAGCGACCGGACCGTATAGTGACTTGGGAGCAGGATTGCTACGATTAGACGTCTAGGACGTCATATATCTGGGATGTTAGAGATTGACCCTGACAGACCCCGGGCAGCACGCGTTGCATAGACTGTGAGATATGACGTCTGGGACGTCAAGCATCTGGGACACTATGTCAGGACCCAACCCTTCTCGGTTAGGACCCGACTCATCTGGCACGATATTGTCCACTTTGGGCCTCCTTGCCCTTGACCTCACGGTTTTCTGTTCCGGAGCTCACGGTACAACTTCCCAGGGGTTCACTCATCATGGAATTGCACCAGCCTCAATTCGCTTAACTTTGGGGTTCCAATCCCCCCCAAAGCCACTTGAGCTCTCAAAACGCCTCGTTTAGATCAGAGTTGGGCAACGACCCACTATATCTAACACGATATTGTCCCCTCTGGGCGACCAAAGCCACACCCGCAGGGTTTTGTTCCCGGAAGCTCATGGTGCAACTTCCCAGTAAGTCACCCATCATGGGATTGCACCAGCCTTCACTCGCTTAACTTTGGAGTTCCCTAGGAATCCAAACCCAGTGAGCTGCCAGAAGGCCTTGCGCTAGATAGGTGTGTGCCCACACTTTTAAGGCACACCACCATTCCCCTCCCAGACCATTCCCTCCTCGCAAGAATGTGGGATCGTTCACCGTTCCCTCCATGACACGGGTCTTACAATCCACCCCCTTAGGACCCAGCGTCCTCGCTAGCACACTTCCCTGTCGGGGTCTAACTCTGATACCATTCTGTCAGGACCCAACCCTCATCGGTCAAGACCCGACTCATCTGGCACGATATTGTCCGCTTTGGGCCTCCTTGCCCTTGACCTCACGGTTTTGTTTTCGGGAGCTCACGGTGCAACTTCCCAGGGGGTCACCCATCATGGAACTACACCAGCCTCAACTCGCTTAACTTTGGGGTTCCAATCCCCCCCAAAGCCACTTGAGCTCTCAAAAGGCCTCGTTTAGATCAGAGTTGCATAGCGGCTCACTCTATCTAACACGATATTGTCCCCTCTTGGCGACCAAAGCTACACCCGTAGGGTTTTGTTCCTGAAAGCTCACGGTGCAACTTCCCAGTGAGTCACCCATCATGGGATTGCACCAGCCTTCACTCGTTTAACTTTGGAGTTCCCCAGGAATCCAAACCCAGTGAGCTGCCAGAAGGCCTCGCGCTAGATAGGTGTGTGCCTACACTTTTAAGGCACACTACCATTCCCCTCCCAGACCATTCCCCCCTCGCAGGAATGTGGGATCGTTCACCGTTCCCTCCATGACACGGGTCTTACAATCCACCCCCTTAGGACCCAGTGTCCTCGCTGGCACACTTCCCTGTCAGGGTCTGGCTCTGATACCATTTTTTCAAGACCCAACCCTCCTCGGTCAAGACCCGACTCATCTGGCACGATATTGTCCGCTTTGGGCCTCCTTGCCCTTGCCCTCAAGGTTTTGTTTTCGGGAGCTCACTGTGCAACTTCCCAGGGGGTTACACATCATGGAACTGCACCAGCCTCAACTCTCTTAACTTTGGGGTTCCAATCCCCCCCCCCCCCACAAAGCCACTTGGGCTCTTAAAAGGCCTCGTTTAGATCAGAGTTGCGCAGTGGCCCACTCTATCTAACACGATATTGTCCCCTCTGGGCGACCAAAGCCACACTTGCAGGGTTTTGTTCCCGATAGCTCATGGTACAACTTCCCAATAGGTCATCCATCATGGGATTGCACCAGCCTCCACTCGCTTAACTTTGGAGTTCCCCAGGAATCAAAAGCAGTGAGCTCTCAGAAGACCTCGCGCTAGATAGGTGTGTGCCTACACCTTTAATGTAAGACCTGTTTCCTGTAGGAAACGGTGAACGATCCCACATTCCTGTGAGGGGGAATGGTCTGGGAAGGGAATGGTGGTGTGCTTAAAGGTGTAGGCACACACCTATCTAGCATGAGACATTTTGGGAGCTCAGTGGCTTTGGGTTCGGTTGGAACTCCAAAGTTAAGCGAGTTGAGATTGGTGCAATTCCATGATGGGCGACCCCCCGAGAAGTTGCACCGTGAGCTCCTGAAAACAAAACGTGAGGGCAAGGGCAAGGAGGCCCAAAGCGGACAATATCGTGCTAGATGATTCGGGACCTGACAGAGGAGGGTCGGGTCCTAACAGAATGGTATCAGAGCCAGACCCCGACTAGGAAGTGTGCCAGCGAGGACGCTGGGCCCTAAGGGGGGTGGAATGTAAGACCTGTGTCCTGTAGGAAACGGTGAACGATCCCACATTCCTGTGAGGGGAGAATGGTCTGGGAAAGGAATGGTGGTGTGCCTTAAAGGTGTAGGCACACACCTATCTAGCACGAGGCCTTTTGGGAGCTCACTGGTTTTGGGTTCGGTTGGAACTCTAAAGTTAAGCCAGTTGAGACTGGTGCAATTCCATGATGGGTGACCCCCTGGGAAGTTGTACCGTGAGCTCCCGAAAACAAAACCGTGAGGGCAAGGGCAAGGAGGCCCAAAGCAGACAATATCGTGTTAGATGAGTCAGGACCTGACAGAGGAGGGTCGGGTCCTGACAGAATGGTATCAGAGCCAGGCCCCGATCGGGAAGTGTGCCAGCGAGGACGCTGGGCACTAATGAGGGTGGAGTATAAAACCCGTGTCCTGTAGGGAACGGTGAACGATCCCACATTCCTGTTAGTGGGGAATGGTCTGGAAAGGGAATGGTGATGTGCCGTAAAGGTGTAGGAACACACCTATCTAGCACGAGGCCTTTTGGGAGCTCAGTGGCTTTGGGTTCAGTTGGAACTCCAAAGTTAAGCGAGTTGAGACTAGTGCAATTCCATGATGGGTGACCCCCTAGGAAGTTGCATCGTGAGCTCCCGATGTCAGGATCCGACCCTCCTCAGTCAGGACCCGACTAATCTAGCACCATATTGTCCGCTTTGGGCCTGCCCTCACGGTTTTTTTTTCGAGAGCTCATGGTTCAACTTCCCAGGGTGTCACCCATCATGGAATTGTACCAGCCTCAACTCGCTTAACTTTGGGGTTCCAATCCCCTGCAAAGCCACTTGAGCTCCCAAAAGGCCTAGTACTAGATATGTGTGTGCCTACACCTTTAAGGCACACGACCATCCTCTCCCAGACCATTCTCCCTCGTAGGAATGTGGGATTGTTCACCATTCCCTCCAGGTCACGGGTCTTACAATCCACCCCCCTTAGTGCCCAGTGTCCTCGCTGGCACACTTCCTGGTCGTGGTTTGGCTCTGATAACAAATTGTTAGGATCCGACCCTCCTCAGTCAGGACCCGACTAATCTAGCACCACATTGTCCATTTTGGGCATCGGCCTCGCGGTTTTGTTTTCGAGAGCTCATGGTGCAACTTCCAAGGGGTTCACCCATCATGGAATTGCACCAGCCTCAACTCGCTTAACTTTGGGGTTCCAATACCCCCCAAAGCCACTTGAGCTCCCAAAAGACCTAGTACTAGATAGGTGTGTGCCTACACCTTTAAGGCATACCACCATCCTCTTCCAGACCATTCCCCCTCGTAGGAATGTGTGATTGTTCGCCGTTCCCTCCAGGACACGGGTCTTACAATCCACCCCCCTTAGGGCCCATCGTCCTCGCTGGCACATTTCCCGGTCGGGGTTTTGCTCTGTTAACAAATTGTTAGGATCCGACCCTCCTCAGTCAGGACCCGACTAATCTAGCACCATATTATCCACTTTGGGCCTCGGCATCACGGTTTTGTTTTCGGGAGCTCATGGTGCAACTTCCCAGGGGGTCACCCATCATGGAATTGCACCAGCCTCAACTTGCTTAACTTTGGGGTTCCAATCCCCCCCCAAAGCCACTTGAGCTCTCAAAAGGCCTAGTACTAGATAGGTGTGTGCCTACACCTTTAAGGCACACCACCATCCTCTCCCAAACCATTCCCCCTCGCAGGAATGTGGGATTGTTCGCCGTTCCCTCCAGGACACGGGTCTTACACCCGAAAACAAAACCGTGAGGGCAAGGGTAAAGAGACCCAAAGCGGATAATATCATGCTAGATGAGTCGCGACCTGACAGAGGAGGGTCGGGTCTTGACATTTAAGGCACAACACCATTCCCCTCCCAGACCATTCCCCTCTCGCAGGAATATGGGATCGTTCACCGTTCCCTCTAGGACACGGGTCTTAAAATCCTCCCCCTTAGCGTCCTCGCTAGCACACTTCCTGGTCGGGGTCTGGCTCTGATACCCTTCTGTCAGGACCCAACCCTCCTCGGTTAGGACCCGACTCATCTGGCACGATATTGTCCGCTTTAGGCCTTCTTGCCCTTGCCCTCACGGTTTTGTTTTCGGGAGCTCACGATGCAACTTCCCAGGGGGTCACCCATCATGGAATTGTACCAGCTTCAACTCGCTTAACTTTGGGGTTCCAATCCCTCCCAAAGCCACTTGAGCTCCCAAAAGGCCTCGTTTAGATCAGAGTTGCGCAGCTGCCCACTCTATCTAACACGATATTGTCCCCTCTGGGTGACCAAAGCCACACCAGTAGGGTTTTATTTCTGGGAGCTCACGGTGTAACTTCCCAGTGGGTCACCCATCATGGGATCGCACCAGCCTCCACTCGCTTAACTTTGGAGTTCCCTAGGAATCCAAAGCCAGTGATCTCCTAGAAGGCCTCACGCTAGATAGGTGTGTTCCTACACCTTTAAGGCACACCGCCATTCCCCTCCCAGACCATTCCCCCCTCGCAAGAATGTTGGATCGTTCACCGTTCCCTGCAGGACACGGGTCTTACACGTTAGGCATCTGGGATGCCGAGGATTGGTATTTGGTAAACATGAGTCGTTGGATTTATAAAATGGTATTTCCGTGACAATGGATTTGGGCAGTGACCCACATGGATTTGGATTTATGGATTTCGGTGTTTTACAGTTTTGGGCTGAGTTCCCGCACTTGGTTTTGATTTATGGTTTTGGGCTAAGGATTTAAGGATTTGAGAAAAAGAAATGGCTTTGGTTTTCTAAACGGTTTCATTATATTTGAATTAACTGGTTTTATATGCATGCATAGTTTTAAGTGAAGGGCATAAATGTCTTTTATGAAATGTGTTTTATTAAATTATTTATTTTCGTCCACTCACAGCTTTTATGGGGTTTAATGCTCTTCAAGTTGATAACGGATGCGGGCTGTAGCAAAGAACGATACCTCACATTCCTCGGCTGATCCTGGCGCACTTTAGAAGCCAATTGGGCTCAGGATTTCGGGTTATCCCTTGTTTGGTCTCCGTGTTACCTCGTGTGGCACGTGGGTTAGACGGGAGAATGGTACATCCCACGTTAATCCTGGGGGGATTGGGATGGGTTGTGCCAAAGTGTCAGTCATCTACTGATCTCTTCAAATGGCACAAGTTCCCAAGAAAATGGTACCACTGCCCTACGATTAGTACCAGTCCGCCCCTGCGACTGATACCACTAGCATGCGAATGGTACTACTGCTCGGACATAAGAGGTAGCATTCCCTTTTCATTCCCTATAAATACTCCATCACTTCCACATTATTCTCCTAACTTAACGTAAGCATACAAACTATGTCAAAATTCCTTCTCTCTCTAAACACTTATACTCTACCTTCTCTCTAAGCACAGACTTACTTAGGCATCAGAGATCAAGTGGCTGGAGCCACACTAGCCTCCCAAGCTTGATATTCCTTTCCCCTTTTCCTTTTCATTCTCTTTGTCTTATTTTCTCTTAGGTACTTTAATATGGGGTGAAGAAATATCTACTCATATGGAAGATCTCATGGAATTACACTCCAAGCAACCTTCCACCATCATGTAAGGAATTCGACCACCTTGTTCACGGAACATAGAAGCTGTCCCATCTCTTAAGGGATGCTGGAGCTTTCAGGTTTGGCCCACTCGTCACAAGTTGGCGTCGTTTGTGGGAAGATCGCAAGTGGCTACTGCACTTCCCTAAGTCAAGAACCTTCCAAAAGCGCGACCTCGACATGGTCGCTTGTGGCCTAGGAGCCCTTGTTCCTTGCAGTAAAGAGCACCATAAGAAGAAATGCCAGCATGAGAAAACTCAACAAGACTTGCAAAGGAGGATGCTTGAAATTCTTTGTAAAATGGAGAGCATCTGAACAACCCATACTCCACTCTCAGAACAAAACATTCCAAGCCTACGAAAACCATGTAATAGAGCAAGTCCTGCAAGCAAGAGAGCACTATAAAAATGGTTACCCCAAAAGGTCGAGGCCTTATGACACGACCTACCCCCAATCCCCCGGGGATTAAGGGCTAAGCCATACTCCCGTCTAACTCACGTGTGACATAAAGGCTAAACCGATGTCCCACCTCCACGTAACACGTAAGCCATACAAGGGATTTCCAAGCAAACTATCCAAAAATTTCCGAACTTCCCAGAGCTCGCAGAATCTAATGTGGATCGCGTGTGTGATGTCTCCTTCTCTCTAACATCAGCTCGCAGAATCTAAAGGATAAATATAGAAAACAGTTTACCAGAAAGAAAAGACATTTGTACCCTCAACTTAAAAACCAATGCATGCATATAAAACCCATGTCATAAAACCACTTCATAGGTAATAAAAACCGTTTATGAAAATCGAACTCATTTCCTTTTCTCAAATCCCGGGCCTCAGCCTAAAAACCATCAAAATCCGTATCATCCGGGGAATAGCCCAAAACATCGGAAAACCATTATTGAAAACCATCATTATCATCGAAATCCAAATACATTGTAAACCATTTAAAATCCATTCAAACCCATCGAACCTGCTGGATCTATCCGAGTCTTTAAACTCAATAGTAATCCGAGTCTTTAAACTTAATCCAGGCCTTAATATAATCCGAGTCTTTAAACTCCCGAGTCTTTAAACTCAATCCGGATCTTTAAACCCAATCTGAGCCCGCCCCCGTCACATATCATATCCGGGTCTTTAAACCCAATAACCAGATCCAGAAAATCCAATCAAAAACCGTTTTAAAACCATTTCAAAATCCAAGTCCAAATCTGAATTCGAAATCACCATTTCGAATTCCAAGCCGAATCCGAAATCATCATCCCGAATCGAAATCCAGAATCAGATCCATAACCCATTTCCAAATTCAATATGAAACCATCATTCAGGATGCCGGCTCATCATTCCGTAAGCCGGCATCCGGAATAATCATTCCAAACCCAAATCTATAAATCCACTTTCAAGTTCCAAAATTGAAACCCGAATCGTCATCCTGAAACCCGATTCTAAAATCCAAAATCGCGTTTATCGAAATCACTTTTATGAACTGGGCCTCAAGCCTGAAATCACTTTTCTAAATCCATTAGAAATCATTAAAATCAAATCGTATTTCAAATTCCAAAATCAAATCATCAAACCCTTCATAAAGCCATAGCAGAAAATCATATCTCGTAAAACGTGCAATTTCGTAATTATCTCGAAATACGTGCAAAACCGTAAATCACCAAGATCAAATTATAAACATAGAAATCAAATATAGAAATCATATTAAACATTTATGCATGCATCATGAGTTAGAAAGCAAAGTCCACTCACAGACCATTAGCGTCGCCGCCTCGATATGCGCGCACTTATGCTTTCCCGACTAATCCACAATCATCGGCTTTCCCGAACCTGTCCAAATCCCATAATAAGGTCACTAACTACTTAAAAATGTTTATACTAAAGCCCCGTAATTTTTCCGAATTTTTAACTATTTTTAAATGAGCCCTAAAACCATTGGACATCCCGAAACATATCGAAACGATGTCCGATCGACTCGAAACTAGTGCCAAAATGTTCGTTACATCGAATACTTTAAAAGTCATGTTGGAATCTCCCTCAAAATCCGCACCACGCACCCACACGTGCCGCCCAAAGGGGCTGCATGTGGCCCTCACGCGCGACTACTGTTCATCCATGTCCTCTGGTGAACCGGGTTCGGTCCGGTTCACTGTAACCCGGTTTGGTTCGAGCCATCCAGGGCGGTTCACTACCTAATTCCAGTCCAATTCTGTTCCTTTTTCTTCTTTTTGGTTCGTCCAATCCTATATGATCGATTTGGTTAATTAAAATGGGAAAGTAAGGCCGGTTTATTACATTTCAAATCGGCGTTTGATCGAACACAGTTCCTCCTTCCAGTGTCCACATTCCCAGCCACCACAAGTCTTGGTCTCACCCTTAAACGGTTTCTGGAACCTCCAGAAATAGGTTTCAAGCATCACAATCGACCATCAAGCAACAAATCGTGATGTGCCATGTTTGAGTTCAACCTTGCCACTTCTCAGGTTACACGGCTACTGTCCACGGCGGGCCTCCAAGCCAAGCTCATTGGCTTCCTAACAACCTTAGAAACATTTCCCAATTAATCAATTCAATCCTCAACCCCTAAATCAAACTTTACTATTATGACATTCAAACAGGGGACTCACGGTTTACAACTGTCTTACCTCCTTCCGCCGCCGTGGGCTCAGCCGTGGCCTCCCTCATCATTAGCTCAAGTTCTTTTCTCCATTTCCTTCACCAGCCAGAAGCACTTACTGAAAATCGAAGGAAGGAGTAGGGTGGGTTTCTCACGGCATTCTCAGTACTCTGTTTCCCTCCAAGAACGTGCAACTGGTTTAAAACGTGTCAGGTAATTGTGAGAGACGGTGAGGAGTTTCCACAACCATCCAAAGGGGGCCAGGTGTCCAAATCTTGTTGGGCACCAATCCCAAGGTAAGCCTTGTGTCCACAGATAACAGGCACAGATCTCTAGGCAGCAAAATGACCATTTTACCCCTGCTGCCACACAATTACCATTTCCCCCTAGCGCTTTTAGACCCATACTCAATTCATCCGAAGTCCAATTGACGCATGCCTTCTGTCATTGTATTCAGGGAATCAAGACCTACCTAACTGTCCTATAAATTCGTGACAAATCCATGTCGTGTGAAAAGTCAACAAATCGCCCCTTTTTAACCAAATTACCAAACTACCCTCAAACTTCTGAACTTTGTAACTTTCTCCTCGACTGTCGGAATCGGACGTGCCACCTGTCTATGAACTCATGACGTCCTGAACTACGTCACAGTCATCAGCCGAAATCTATTTCACCATCCAAATGAAAAGTCAAATTTTTTGCCCATTCGAAGGGTAAAATCGTCATTTTGCACCGTCCGTCCAAATTCGTCCAACTAATTATTGATTAACTTTACTAATCCATCATTAATCACTAATCTAAACCCGATTTCCGAGACGGGTCGTTACACCTTAGTGGTCGACTTGAATGTTCCTAGCCCAAATAACTTGACAACAACGCTTAAAGAAATCATGAATGGCAAGTCAAAAGGTGAAGAGTTCTCCATGGCAGGTGGTATAGCTTAGCTAGGGGTACCACTTAAAATTTTCTCATATGAGAACATTGTTCAAGGAATTTTTGAACAGAAAATTGAGGTGTGCGAAACTGCCTTAGCAGGTGGTACCACTCAACTAGCGATGCAACTCAAAAAGATACCTAGAGGAAGAAATCCTACTATACCCATGAATGGTACGTTCAAAACGTTCTTATTGTGAACCCATGTGTAGAGGTACCATTGGAAAGTTCCTCATGTGAACTCATGTGCAGTGGTATCGTGAAAAGTTCTTCTTGCGAACTCGTGTGCAGTGATACTGCCAAAAAGTTCTTCTTGCAAACTCTTGTGTAGTGGTAATACTGAAAATTCCTTCAACAAACATTTGTATAATGTAACGATCCGAAAATTCGAAAAAGAAAAATTAGGAAAATTTGAAGGAAAGTGACGATTTTGCCCCTAGAATTGGGCGAACGGTTGACTTTTGGTTCAAGCGATCAAAAAGACGTTGACCGATGATTGTGACGTAGTTCGGGACGTCACAAGTTCATAGACAGGTGGCACGTCCGATTCCGACATTCAAGGAGAAAGTTATGATGTTCAGAAGCTTAAGGCTAATTTGGTAAATTGGTAAAAAAAGGAGCCATTTGTTGACTTTTTGATCGGGACCATGTTTGGACTTTCCGTAAGTATCGTTGGATAGGTCTCGAGATGCTGAATCTGTAGACAGGTGGCATGCGTCAATCGGAGTTCGGATGAAAAAGTTACGAGTCTAGATACATGAAGGGCATTTTGGTAATTTGTTATGGAAGGGGCAAAATGGTAATTTAGCTATGATGACTGATTCACTTACATTAATACTGTTTTCATCAAACAATGGACATCTGTACCTGTAGAATTGGGCGTGGGATTGCCACAAGGTGACATCTGTCACCTTGTTAATGAAGATTGGTGGCAAAGCATGTGTTCAAATGTATGTGTACAGTTGGGCGGTGGATTGGGTTCAAATGGTTGTATGTGTGTGTGAAAACAAAGCTGATTTATGTTCTAACTGAAGCAGCCAAAAACTCTCCATGTTCGATTAATTGAGGGTGATTGAGAAAGTGTGCATGCGAGAGAATAAGAGGATTAAAAGAGGGAAGAAAAACTGAAAAACCATGGAACCTGAAAACCAAACCTTCATTACCTTTCGATTTCAGGTTTTTCAAGTCAGACTCCATTTGATCAAATTGACCTTGGATTAAGGTTATGGAGCTTAAGGCGATTCGAACCCGATTAAAAACGAAGAGAATTGATGTTATTTTGGCTCTGAACGGACCTAGTGACAAAGAAGAAATTCGAGGTTTGAGTTGTGACCTTGGAGGGATTAAACGATGGAATTGGACTCGAAAACAAGTTTATAGGAATCCTATGAAGCTTTTGGATAGACCAATTGAAGGAAAACGATGGAGAATGATGACCTTCGAAGAATGAACAGTGTACGGGTATTTTTCGAATAATCAAAGGGATTGAGGTAAGGAATTGTGTAATTGAAATCACAGATCTTTAATTGAGCATTAAACAATGAGGTTAGATGAATAAATTGAAAGAACGGATGTAAAATTGATGGGGATTAAATTGGGTTGCTTCGCGGGCTAACGGGTCGAATTTGCAGGGAATCAGGCGAGGACGATGAATAGTGCCCTGCACTATAGCAGGCACGTGGCACCCACGCGCAGCCACTCACGGCGGCGCGTGAGGGTGCGTGGAAACGATTACCGAGGTGAGTTCAACATGACATTTGTCCCATCTAATGTAACGAACATTTTGGCACTGGTTTCGAGGAAATCGGATATCGTTTCGATAGTGTTCTGAGTATCCAAAGTTTTAATATACGTTTAAAATACGTATCTAAATCCCGAAAAAAATGGGGAAAATTATATGAGGTATATTGAGATATTAGTAACCCTCGATAATGATTTTGGACAAGAATGGTGACTTCTGGAATTGACGGAAAAACGTGGAGCTCGGAAAGCGAGCGATATGGACGGTGTGTGAGTGGACTTTTGTTTTCTACCCAGAATGCATGCATATATGTTTTTGCTTTATGATATGATTTGAAATGCTTTGGCATGATTAATATTTCGATATGATGATTTAACGATTTTTTGGATTATTATATTGTTTTGGGTACGATTTTCGAGAAAACTGTGAAAATGTTGTTTTGGGCAAAGGCCGGGGATTTGAGATTGGTTTTGACTCGGATTATGAGTCAGGGATTGATTTGATGGATTTGTAATGCTTTGTGCATATATTCTATGGATTTATGTGAAAATGGCAACTGAGGTTGCGATTGCACAAATTTGCATGAAAATTATATTTTGGGCTTGAGACCCAAATGGAAATATGATTTCGATTGGATTGGTATTTCCATGTGATTACATGATGATATTGATGGTTTTTTGGATTTATGAAATAATTGGGACTCTGGTTTTACGGATTTTGAGGAAACTATGTTTTGGGCTGAGACCTTGTGTTGAAAATGGTTTTGATTTCAAATGCAACTGTTTTTCACTGGTTTTCATGGTGATGATATGTTGCGGATATATAGGGCTTTCGGAGTGGAATATGTTTCCCCCCGAAGTACACCCTGTGTTGTGGATATTAGGGCTTCCGACTGGGAATGTGTTTCCCCGGAATGAACCCTGGAGATAACCCTCGCCTCCGAGATGGGATGTGTTCGCCCGGAGAGGTCACGTAGCACGGTCTGTTGTCGTGCAGCCGAGGGAGGCTCGACTCAGATCAGATGTGCTGGTTTATATGGAGATCAGTCGGTGATGTGTTTACGACGATCTGGATTGTCGGCTGGTGATGTGTTCACAACGATGGATGCTCGGATTTTGAGCCGTCCTTGATCCTATTGATTTGCACGCGTTGCAGGGATAACGTGACTATATGTGATTGGATATGGAAATGAGTTGGAAATGAGATGGAAATGAGTCCTGTGGTTTTATTGAGATTTGTGATTTATAAACATTTGTGCCCAGATATATTTTACTCATGATTAATGATATGCATGCATGTTTGTGAAACTGGAGGGTAGGATTGTATTTTTGATAAATGTATTTCTAAAACTTTGTTTTGTCCACTCACACCTTTTATGTTTTATTGACCCTCCAGGTCGTGGCGCAATGATCGATGCTGATCGAGAGGTGGAGGCATGAGTGGGCACAGGTACGGTTATCCCTTGTTTGGCAAGTGCTGAGGGTAATTTTAGAACTTCAATTGACTTATCAGACGGGAGCAGGACCGGGCACGGTTATCTATGTCTTTCGGGGACGGGTCCTGTCATATAGCGGTACTACCAAAAAGTTCCTCTGTAACAGTCTAGAAATTTGAGAAAGTAAAAATGATAGATTTACCCCTAATAGTCCAAAAAGTTAACTTTTTATGTGGACATTTTCTAGACAATTCAAGAAGACCGTTACGAAGGCCTTGAACTCCTAAGTACTTAAATAGGTTGTATGTAGAAAATGGAGTTTGGATGAGTTTGTTTTGGGGTTAAAAAGTGCATGGGCATTTTGGTAATTTGGTCATGAAGGTATTTTGGTAAATTACATGGAGGGTCTAGAATTTCCTAGAATGCCCTAGAGTTAACTTCAACTTTCCCTCCCATAATCACTTCCACCGACCTTATAAATTTGTTGTGGGTGTGTGTGGGGAATTTGATGGTTAAAGGCTAAAAGAGAATAAACAAATGGAGGGCAATGAGGAACAAAGAAAGAGATGAGAGGAAAGAAGGAAAAAGAAAAAAACAGAGTAACGAAAAAGAAAGAAGGAGGCAGTTTATAAAGAAAGGAAGAAAACAAGAGGAAAATGAAGGTCTAGGGAGAACAAAACCCAACTCGTGAAGTCAACCCGTGAGGTATGATAGATACTTTATCCACACAATAGTTATGTAGTACAAACTCTCTATGTGTTATACTTTGCAAGTGCACAAGTCGTGTGAAGAGTGTAGTGCCACAACAAAGGTCGATCCTGCAGGGACTTGTTCAAGATGACACGACCCATCATAATCCCCCCGGGATTAACGCGAGATGTGCCATGCTCCCGCCTGACAGCCCGTGCTAGACCAGGGATAAATCGAAACCCTCTAGGGCCTACTAGAGTACGCCATGATCTGTGGCGGCATGTGATGTCTCAGTCTATGCTACAGCCCACATCCACGATCAACCTAAAGGGTATTAAAAGTAAAAGCTGTGAGTGGACAAAAGTAAACAGTTTAGAAAACCATTTCACAATAAGGCAATTTATACCCTTCACGAAAAAGAATCCATGCATCAGAAAACAAGTTATCACAACCATTTTGTTTAAATCAAATCATATGGCTTTTCCATCAAATCTCAGTGAAAACGTTTATCAATAAAATCCATTTCCTCAGTAGGGTCTCAACCCAAAAGAATGCTTGACATCCCAGATGGCTGACATCCCCGATGTCTAATCAATAATGTCACGGTTCTAAGGCTACGCATGCCACTCAGGGTCTCAAGTTCGAGTCATTCCCTCGGATTCACCAGTGTCCGGGGTGACATCATAATGTTGTTCCTTCCCCAGACCCTATCCGGGGTGATATTAATATCTAGAAATCCTGATCTCGAGCCTCTCCTCGGAGTTGCCCCTCTCAGGAAACGCTCGCACTTGATAGGTCTTTAATTACGCATTATTTTATATTATTTTATACCTTTTATACTTGACTTTTAATATTAAAATAAAATACAACTAGAGAAAATAATATATTTTGTGGGATTTTTGCAGAAATAAATAAAAAAATAAAATTCTAAGAATTTTGGCGAAAGAATCATCGCAATCGGAGTTTTAACGAAAAGATATGACTGAATGAAGGGAGGCCACCGAAAAATACTTTGAATTTCGGTGGGATGCTATTGAAACCCAATAAATCCAGCCCAAGCTTTTGTTCCAGCCCAGAAACTCAGCCCAAGACCAAGCCCAAAAGCCTAGCCCGCGTCATAAGCTCAGCGCGCCTATGACTCGCGCTAGCAGCAGGTTGCTGAAGCCTCTTCACTCGTTCGGTGCGCGTGTCCTGAAGTCCAAACGTCCAGCTCAGCATGCCCGCGCTAATTTTCTTATCCCAGTCAGCCTGCAGCCACCGACCTACGCTCTTTCCAGCCTACAGCCGCCGACCAGCTCAGCTATTTCAAGCTAACCCCTACCGAGTCACACCAACAACCCAATTTCGCTGATTTTTCAAACATCTTTTCCCCAAAAATCAGCCAAATCTCATCATTTCACTTTTTAATTTTTTATTGTAATTTTTATTTATTTATTTTTTTAGAGTTTAATTTGATTTTTCTTCCTATAAATAGGGGTTCATTTCACTTGTTTTGGGACACTTCCTTAAGGCAGACATTTGAGCCTTCCCTAGGAGAAACTATGGAAAAATATTTCCAATACAAATTTTAAGAGTTCAAGTCTGAATTTCCCTTATTTTATCCTTTCCATCTTCATAAGATTCCAGCCGCTGTTCGGTGTTCCTTGTGAAAAACAATCCTTGTTCTCATCCATTCCGAAAGTGTAACATTTGCTCTTCATCCTCTTAAACTCTTTTATTTGTTATTGGTTCTATTTATAATGCAATATTTATGTTGGTTTTTCCTTCCTTTCTTTTGTAAAAATTGAATACAATCTCCATGTATTTTACTTTCTAAAAATCATTTACTTCTTACATTTTAAAGCTTAATCTTCATTTCAAAACTAAATGTTGATCCGCTGTTCGGGGCATTTAGAGTAGAGTTGAAGAGATTAAATGTATGACCGCTGTTCGGTGCATTAAATCACAAACTTAAGGTAAATCATATTATAATAAAAAATATGTTGTTCGGTGCATTTATAATATGAAAAATGTTTGAAAAAAATATGAGTTTGTGAAGGTATGATTTCGTGATTGATTCGAATATATGCAAATGCTAGTGTGTTGGTGAAGTTTGTGTTTAAGGAAAGTCCACTTGTACATAAGTTAAAATAGAAATAGAATTACTTTATATATGTTTTTACTTGTATTTGTATGATTACAATCCCTCAAAACTTCTTTATTCTTTTATTCTTTAATGCATTTATTATTTATTCCTTTATTCATTAACTATTTTATTCTTTGATTATTCATTATTCTTTTTCACTAACCATTATTAATATTCCCTAATTTCCGTGGTTAAGAACGATCCCTATTTACCAATACTAAAATGACACAAAAAATGTTTCAAATATGTATATACTTGAATTACGGATTTATTTTAATGCGTATAATAAGCGTATCAATTTTTGACGTCGTTGCTGGGGAAATTAAAAATCATTCTTAATGTGTTAGTATGTATAAAATTGTTTATATGTAAAATGTTCATACTTCTGAATAAAGTGTACATATTATAAATGTTCTTAACTTTTATTTTTACACTTGATTCAATTATACTTGTTTATATTTTTCTACTTGTTCTTATTTTACTTATAGTTGTTCATATTTTATTTGTTTACTTTGGTTGTTATACAAGTTTATTACTTGTTCACAATTATTTTATTTTATTCTTATTTATTTGTTTATTTATTGTTTTGTTAAACTATAAATTTAAATAATAAAAAAAAATCAGAAAAAAAATAAATAAAAAAATTTGGAATAAAAAAAAAAATAGTCTTGATTTTATTTGTTTATAATACTTGATTTGATAATGTGTAAGTGTATATATAATGTTCATATTTACTATGTTTATTAAATGTTCCTGCTTGTTTATAATTGCTTATACAAAAAATTGTTCATGCATTTTCTTTCGTGTTAGCATAAAAATATTGTATATATGTTACTTGTTATTCTTCATACTTGTTCATAATTATTATACTTGTTCATAATTTTCATTTGTATGCTTGTTCATAATTTTGATCTTTATATTTGTTTATGTAAATTCAAACTCTTATGATACTTGTTCATACTTTGTTTATAATTTTACATACTCGATTTATATTGTTCATACTTGTATTATATTTTATGCTTGCCATATTATTTTAGTTCACAATGTTCATAATATACTTGTTCATAAATTATACTTAATGCCTATATTGTATTAGTTCATGAATTGTATATTATGCTTGTTCATTTTATTCTTTTGTTATTTTCATTTTATTATTTATTTGTTATTGTTAAAAAAAATCGAAAAGAAAAAAAAAGTAAGGAACTATATATAATCTTTTCCTAAAGTGTAAATATTGTTTCCTCTTAAATGTTTTAGAGTTGCATGAATCTCAAGACCCTTTTTTCTTCAAAATTTTACTTTCGGGAACAGGTAGCGCCCCTCTTGTTTACTTTCTCCTTAACTCTTCATGATGTGTGGATTTCATCACCACACACCATAGACTCGCATCTATGGACATGACGTTAGAGCGGAGTTCGTAAACACTTGGGTTTGGTAATTCACCAAACCTTCCATGTTGGTTATGGTGTCTAGGAGGGTTGTGACTAGTGACAAGTTTTGGATTAAGAAAGGGAACACCAATGGAGTATATGCCTTAGCCAAGCTAGCCTCGGGATGCTCTCAAAATTATCCTTGCTTCTCGCGTTACATCTATCTCAATTTTCCATGATTAACATTGAATGGTGGAAGGGTGGTTATCAGTACGGGCAGGCCGTATGCACAGGAAAGTACAATGAGAAGCGGAAGGGGAAAGTTATTCATGACACTCTAAAGCTCTACTTATTGCATTATTAGTTTGTATACCCTCTGTCAGGACCCACCCCCAATCCCCCGGGATTAAGGGCTGAATCCTGCTCCCGTCTAACTTACGCATGACACGAAGGCTAAACCGACGTCCATCCTCCATGTGATACGTAAGTGGGACAAGGGATTCTCGATCCGACCGTCCTAAACGTATCCGAACTTCCTAGAGTGCGCCGAATCTACTGTGGAACGTGGGTGTGATGTCTCCATCTCCCTCGACCAACAGCCTGCACCGCAACAACCTGGAGGGTATCAAAAACATGAAAAGACTGTGAGAAGACAAAAATAAGTATAAGTTCAAAGACAGTTCAATAAAACAAGTACATTTATACCCTCCATTTAAAAACCAATGAATGCATATCAAATCATGTTATGAAACCATTCATATCAAAACTATCAATGAAAACTATTTGAAAACCCGAATCAAATCCGCTATTCAAATCCAGGCCTTAGCCTCAAATCACAAGTCAATCTCAAATACGAGAACTCAATCCCAAAACTCATCAAACCAATTTATCCGGGCCACTGCCTAAAACATCGGAAAAATCAGTGAAAAACTAGTGAAATTGTCAATCATGCGAGTTTGCTGGATCTCAAGTGCGGACGAGTCTTTAAACTCAAAACCATGCGCAAGAATCAGGCCTTCTCAGGATACCAATGAGTCTTTAAACTCAAAACACAATCACAGGCCTCGGGGGGTATCATATCCGAGTCTTTAAACTCAAAACATATACCGAGTCTTAAAACTCAAAACATATCAATCTAGGGCCCTCCCCCCGTCAATCAACTGAGTCTTTAAACTCAAAACCAGATCTAGCGTTTTCTCTTTCTTTTCCGGATCTTTAAACCCAAAACCATTTTTCAAGCATAAGAAAAATCCATAGAAAATCCTTATATGAATTCGCAACAATGATTCCGTAAGCCAGCATCCGGAACCACTATCCCGAACTCAAATCCAGACTTCCTTTCCAAGTCTCAAAACCAAATCCGAAATATCATGAAAAGGGCTCCAAGACTGAAATCACTTTTTCGAAGTCCCTTTCAACTCATTGAAATCAAATCATATTTCAAATCCTAAAATCAAATCATCAAAAGCATAGTCAAATCACAACATCGATAGAAATCTCGTAAAATGTGAAATTCCATAAATATCTCGAAAAACGTGCAAAACCGTAACTCATCAAGATCATAAATCAAATCATAGAATCACGTAGAGAAATCATATAAAAACTTATATGCATGCATCATAAGTTTGAAAGCAAAGTCCACTCACAGACCATTCTGCCGCTGCCTCGATACGTGTGCACCTACGCCGTTCCCGGCCAATCCACTATCACCGGCTTTCCTGAACCTGTCCAAATCCCACAATAAGGTCACTAACTACTTTATGAAGCTTCTACTAAAGCCTCGTAATTTTCCCGTATTTTTAACTATTTGTAACCGAGCCCTAAAACCTTCGGACATCCCGAAACATATCGAGACGATGTCCGATCGACTCGAAACCAATCCCAAAATGTTTGTTACATCGAATATGATAAAAGTTGTGTTGGAACCTTCCTCGAAATGTGTGCCACACGCCCACATGCGCCGCCCAAAGGGGCTGCGCATGGGAGCCACGTGCCTGCACTGTTCATCTTCAACCTCTCGCCGAACCGGGTTCAGATCGGTTCGGTTCAGGCTGGCCCAACTGAACTGAGGAGGGCGGTTTTGTCCAATTTTAGGTAAAATTTCAGTCCTATTTAATCCCTTAGGTTCTTCTAAAGCTAAATGATCGATATAGATACTAAAAACATGGAACCAAGGTCGATGCTTACCTTCTCGATTCGAAGAAACAAAACCCGTATTACTTCTCCCATGTTCCTGGCCACCACAGGCTTCTCTGATCACTGGGTTGAGTCCCTGAGTTCAAGAACAACCTTCTAAGACGCTAATAATCATCACAGATGCACAAAAATTCACTAAGCCTCTCGATTTTTCATTTTGAATAAGTTCAGAAAAAAACAGGACAGTCATGCTGGCTTACCTGCCCTCCGTCCTCCGCTGTGGCTTCCACCGTGCTTTCTTAACGACCCAATCTCTCTTCTTCTCACTAAAAACCACCACAGACACGATTCCTGAAGGATTGATCATTTGAAGCTCACGGCTGTTCACAGCTTTCTTCTCTGTTTTATGTGGTTATTCACTCTCACAGACTTCCTGCACTCAGTCTCGCACTCAGACCCACTCACATAACTCACAAGCAACCCCTGATCTCTCACTCAGGCACTGAACTCTCCCATGACTCACAATTGCACCCAGTGCATGATTGCTCCCACTGTCTCTGTTTTCTCTTAATTTAGACGATCGAGCACTTCGAGTTTGCTAGAACCAACCAGAGGCAAACCACGTGTCGTCATCTCCCATTGTCTGGTGAAAATATCCAATCCATATATCCCAGGTGTCCTCATCTGATTGCTTCTCATAATAAGCTTCCAAAAGACCATTTTTCCCTTTACTGTCCAAATTTACCATTTTACCCTTCCACATAAGTAGACCCGTAAGTAACCCCTCCGACGTCTGATGACGGCGTGCCGCCTGCCGTTGTATTCAGAAAATCGAGACCTTCCTAACGGTCCTCGAATTATGTGAAAAGTAGTTGTCGTGTAAAAAGTCAACAAATTCCCTCTTTTTATCTTAATTACGAAAATGCCCTCAAACTTCCGAACGTCATAACTTTCTCCTCGGATGTCGGAATTAGAAATGTCACCTGTCTATGAACTCGTGATGTCCCAAACTACGTCACGGTCATTGGTCAAAGTCCATTTGACCATCCGAACGAAAAGTCAACATTTGTGCCCATTCCAAGGGTAAAATCATCATTTCGCACCGTCCGTCTGAAATTGTCCAACTACTTACTGATTAACTACTAATCTAATCCCGATTTTCGGGACGGGTCGTTACACCTTCCCTGAGATGTCATGATGCTCGGGGTTCATCACCGGGCCCCCTAGACTAAATGAATCTAGGGAAGTGAGATCGAAGGTGTAGGCCATTCTTTCATGAACTATCATGTAACTCTTATATCTTGTGCAGGTTCTAATAATTTCTCTCTTATGCATTCACACCATTCTTCATGTAGATGCAGTAGTTTAGATGCATTTGGAACTTGTGCACTTTCTTGCCATTACGGTGACTTTTTGTTAATTTTGGCTTCCATTTATGTCATGCTTTGTGCAATCTACACTTTCTAATACTCTTATTATCTCTTACTGATCTATATGTTGAACCGGTTTAAATTTATATCAGTTATACTTGGTTATACTTCACATTTTCTTGCTAATTGTGATTTCCTTAACTTATATTCCTAACACTAACTCTAACTTTTGTAACATTTATCTTGTTTTAATTAAATTTCACTAGCTACTTACTTGTGTATACTTGTCTTCTAACTTAGTGCTTTCTAACAATATAGGAACGTACTTATGAATGCGTGCTCATGAATTTAAGCTTGATCGGTTGAGAAAACAACTTGACATCTCACTAAACAACGCAACATTCAGAGACGCACTTAAGCAAACCGGCTCATCCGAACCTCCATCCTTAATTCTCGGTGATTCCATAAGTGAGAAAAGTAATTAAGAAGAGGAGCAGACTTTCGGAACACCATTAACCATGGCACAAAATCTGAGTATCCGTGAGCAGACCTGTGCAAACACAAATGGCATTACAAACTTCTGCATCCAGTATCCTGAGCCTAGAACTAACAAGAAGGATATTGAGCTTAAGAGTGGAGTCCTTCATCAACTACCCAAGTTCCATGGAATCAGAAATGAAGATCTACACAAAAACTTAATGGAGTTCCAATTCATCATTGGTAGTATGTGTTCGGATGATGCGAACTTCGAAATCATGAAGCTGAAAGCTTTCCCGTTATCCTTGGAAGATAGAGCACGAGTATGGCTTTTAGGTCTCCCACCCAATCATATTGACTCTTGGGAGAAGTTGGTTTAGGAGTTTCTTACCAAGTACTTTCCTAACTCAAAGATTACGGTCTTAAGAAAAGAGATCACTGGAATTAAGCAAAAAGAGCATGATGAGAATTTCATCCAGTACTACAAGAGGTTTAAGGAACTTTGTGCTTCATGCCCTACTCACGGGATCACTGAAGGCTATCTCCTGACCTACTTCTACGAAGGACTCAAGGGCTGGGACAGAGGAATACTTGATGATGCAGCTAATGGAAGTTTCTTAGCTCGGAGTTTAGTAGACGGTCGTGCACTACTTGAAAGCCGTGCACTCAATGATGCACAATACGAAGGTGCCAAGCCTATTCCAAGAAAGGTACATGAGGTAATTTCCCATGTTATAAATGATTCTAAGTTAGACAAGATCACCTCTATGCTTTCGAATGTGTTGGAACTAAAGAAGCAGGTAGCCCTGGTTCGTTCCATATGCTCTCAAGGCCATCTTGAGGACCAATGCCCTTACACTGCAAGGGAGGAAGACCTCGGAACTGAAATGGCACACGCCATTGGAGGCTTTGAAGGAGGGCCAAGTTCCTAAGGTTCGGTTGGAGAGACCTAAACCCTCAGCACATGTCGACAGGCCCAAACTGTGCCCCGAACCATTTCCAAAGACCTAAATGGCAAACTAAGCCCCCAGTTCCATATTCTAACTTTTCTCATAATCATGAAAAAAATCATATCTCTTCATCTTCTAATCCTGATTATGATAAAATGTTGGCTGCTCTTTCCCAAGGGCCGCAAACACTAATGACTTCAACTCAAGCGCTTGTCACAGGGTAGCAAAATCAGCAAAAAGAAATCGCTGATTTCAAGGATCAAATGGGCAAGGTCGTGGACTTCATAGGAAAGATCCAAGCAAGCGGGGTGCTTCCACCTCAACCTACGCCCAACCCGAATGCAAGACCTGAAGCTAAGGCGATTATGTAATGCCCCGAAAATCCAAATCATGTAAATTTATAAAATAATATGTAAAATGACGTTTTTACCCTTGGAGGGGTGTGGTTAAACGTTAACTTTTTGTTTGGAATACCTTTTGTACATTTTTGAGAATCATTGTGTAGGTTCCGAGACACTGAGTCCGTAGACAGGTGGCACGTCGAAAACGGAGCTCGGGTGCGAAAGTTACTTGTCTGCAAAGGTTAGGGGTAAATCGGTAATTTGACGACCGAAGGGAAAAACGGTCAAATGACGAAATTAGGCTGAGTCACAAAAGTAATGCCTCATGCCACCCACCAGTGACACATGTCACCTCAAATGGAGGCTTAGTGGCTGAAGTGCCACAGGTGAGACTTAACCGTTCATTCTCACTTCAAATATTAATTCAAAGGAAAACAAACAAAAGACATAATATAGGACATTGATTCCCTTCGATCTAGCCAGAAACCATTTGAAAAAATCTGAGAAACCTAGAGAAATTAAGAAGGTTAGAACAAGAAAACAGAAGGATAAAAACGAGGGACCGAGAGGATAATTGAAAACCCGTATACAAGAATTTGAAAAACAAGGTGAAAATTCGGATTGAAAGTTGTAAGACTCAAGGATAAAATTTGAGATTGGATTCAACCTTCTGAGATCATTTCGAATCACTTCACAACAAAAACGAGGGAAGTTGATGTCGTTTTGATCGAGAACAGAGGCTCCAATTTCTGCTCAAAATCGAGCTTGAGTTTGAATAGATGGAGGTAAGAACTTGTGTAATTAATTATGTAGAAATGTTTATTACACTCTCATGATGCTTCCTATGTCATTTAATTAGAAAAACCAGAACGAATTGAGTGAACCCGAAAATGAAATCCGTTCGAAGGTTGATCGTGGGATGTAAGGATTAAGGTCGGGATTGAAGTAATTAAGTTTACAGAACTTAAATTAAGAGAGGTTATATGGAATCAGATGAAAGAATGGAAGAAATTAAGGTCAAATTGATGAAGTTCTTACAGGGTTGTATCGCGGGTTTTAGACCCGTTTGCAGGGAAGCTGGGTTGAGAAGATGAACAGTGCCCTGCACTGTAGTAGGCGCGTGGCATCCACGCGCAGCAGCTTGCGGCGGCGCATGAGGGCGCGTGGCTGGGTTTCTGAGGACGTGTTCAACATACTTTCTAATGTTCTCGATGATACGAACCTATTGGCGTTGGTTTCGAGTCAATTAGATATGGATTCGGAGTAGTTTCGAGTACCCGAAGCGTATAGTTTATGTTTAAATAATATTATAAAATTTCGACGATTAAGGAATTCGTATGTGGGGTTATGTGATAATCTAGTGACCTTAAATTACTTTGTTTGATAGGCTGGAATATTCCTAGGACGTCGGAAGAGAACGAACAGCTCGAGACTGAACAATTTGGACGATGTGTGAGTGGACTTTTGTTTTCTACCCAGAATGCATGCATATATGTTTTAAATGCTTTATTATATGAATTGAAATGATTTGGAATGATTGATGTTTCGATATGATCTTTTTTGGATTTTGGGAATATTATATTATTTTATATTGTTTTGGGCAGAATGTTCGAGAAAACTGTGATATTGTTGTTTTGGGTGAAGGCTCGGGATTTGAGATTGGTTTTGACTCAGATTATGAGTCAGGGATTGATTTGATGGATTTGTAATGGTCTTTGGATATATTTTATGGATTTATGTGAAAGTGGCAACTGAGGTTGCGATTGCACGGATTTGCGTGAAAATGATATTTTTGAGCTTGAGATCCAATTGGATAGTGATTTTGACTCGGGTTTGGAGTCACATGTGAATATGATTAAATTGATGATTTTGATTTATAAATTGAATTCTGGACACTGTTTTATGATGGATTTGTGGAACTTGCTTTGTGAAAGCTATGTTTCGGGCAGAGGCCCTGTTGAAATGTTTTTGACTTGATTTGAGACATTAATGGTTTTAAAATGAGATTACTGGATTTGGTGACTGTTCCACATATACCATCCTCTGTGATTTGATAGTCTCCTTCAGACGTCGTAGATCCTGGAGTAGTCACGATCTACTGCTTGGAGATGAGTAGCTCCAAGGGAGGCTCAATCTCAGGAGTGTGAGATTATGATGATATCATCCAGACGTCGTTGATCCTGGAGATGATATCACCCCAGACGTCGTAGATCCTGGGGAGGTACTCGGAAGTGAGACACCCGAGTTTGCACGCGTTGCATTGATATCGTGACGGTTACTTGGATATTAAGATTGGATATTGAGGATTGGTGGTATTTATGATTTATTGATCTTATGTCCAGATACTTTATATCATGAACTGATTTGATGAACATGAGTTTTATGGACCATGGTAAAACATGTTTTGATTCTATCGGTCCACTGTTCACACTTGATTGATTTCACGCTATTACTTATGTTTTATGATATGCATGCATGTTTGTGAAACTGGAGGGTAAGATTGATTTTCCTAAAATGTATTTATAAAACTTTATTTTTGTCCACTCACACCTTTGATGATTTATTTACCCTCTAGGCCAGTGCACAGGTACAGGGGCTAGTGACGAGGCAGAGGAATAAGTAGACCGTTGCGCACTCAGACACCTTACAGAGTTGGATTTTGATCCCTACTTGTAATATTACCTATGCTCTGTGAACCTGTTGACTAGTCAAACTTGTAATGTCAACGGTCCTGTAACACTTAACTATCCCTTGTCTGACAATTTTTGTTGTTTGTCGTGTTGTATATGTATATATGTAAGTTTACTTTTGTCACTTTAGAGTTATTGTCAGGCGGAGCAGGATCCTTCACGACTATCGAGGTATAATCAGGATGGGTCTTGTCAGATTATCACTCGATGTGGTAAAGTGCTCGGTGAAATAGAGCCAGATCCAGCCGTTTCTGAGGCTGAAAAGCATAAGGTGGCAACTAAGACCACCACGGCACAACCACCAGTTCAACCTACCCACACACAAGGTAATGAGCATATCCCTTAAAGTTTGGTTGTTACTAATTCCCCATTTGTGCATGCACCATTTCCAAGTAGGCTTGCCAAATTTAAGAAGGTTGAATCCGATGAGGAAATCTTGGAAATTTTCAAAAGGGTGCAAATAAACATGCCCTTGATCGAGTGCATCAAGAAAGTGCCAAAATATTCAAAATTTCTTAAAGAGTTATGCACTCCAAGGTGCCAAACAAAGGAGAAGGAGGTTGTGATGGTGAGTAAAACAATTTATGCTGTAATCCAAAGTCGGCTACCCCAAAGTTGAAGGATCTAGGGAGTTTTTCTTCTCCCTGCATGATTGGTAACAAATCTTTTAATAAAGTCATGCTGGACTTACGTGCATCCATTAATGTTATGCCATATTCTTTATATGCTGCCCTAGGTTTAGGTAAATTGAAACATGATGATGTTATCATTCAATTAGTCGATCATTCTAACGTGTATCCTAGGGGATACGTTGAAGATGTTCTTGTGCAGGTTAACCAGCTTATTTTTCCTGCGGATTTTTATGTCCTAGACATGGAGGATTCCCCTACAAATCAAGCTCCGCTGATGTTGTTGGGACGACCATTCATGAGAACTGCCAAAACAAAGATTGATGTATTCAATGGCACACTAACTATGGACGTCGATGGAGAGGAAATAGGCTTCAACATTTTCGATGCCATGAGGTACCCTAGTTCCACTACTCAAACTACTCTTTCTATTAATGTGTGCACTTCTTTTGCAGAGAAACATCTTGAGTCAATTCGAGAAGACACACTCAATATGGTAATTCAAGAAGGAGTTGGCCTAACTTAACCGGGGGACGCCTTGATTGAAGACACGAATTATGAACTAGAGCCTCGAATTTGGGAAGAAGTCATGGCCTTCGATGAGGCCCCCAGAATGGTAAATCCTCATGCACCTTTGTCACTTTCAGTTAGTACTGATGAAACTTTTCCTTCAGTAGTTCAAGTCCCTACTCTCGAGCTTAAGGTTCTACCTGTCTATCTGAAGTACCCCTATCTCAACCCAAACGACACTTTGCCCGTCATAGTGTCTTCTGCACTGACTGAATCACAGGAAGAAAGATTGGTACGTGTTTTGACGAAGTATAAGACAACCATTGGATGGACTTTATCAGACATCAAGGGAATCAACCCTACAACCTGTGTGCATCGAATCATGTTGGAAAATGATGCAAAACCTTCTCGTGAAGCTCAAGTTCGCCTCCATCCTCCGATGATGGATATCGTGAAGAAAGAGGTAATCAAATTCTTGGACTGTGGTGTCATCTATTTGATTTCAGACAGTAAATGGGTCTCACCAGTCCAAGTAGTTTCGAAGAAAAGTGAAGTCACAGTTGTCGAGAACAGTGAAGGTGAGCTCATACCCCAAAATCTGTAACCGGATACAGAGTCTGCATAGATTATCGGCGCATTAACAAAGCAACCAGGAAGGACCATTTCCCTTTTCCTCTCATCGATCAAATGCTTGAAAGGTTAGCTGGTCACTCTTATTACTGTTTTCTTGATGGTTACTCCGGGTACAATCAAATCTGTATTGCTCAAAATGATCAAGAAAAAAACGACTTTCACTTGTCCCTTTGGCACTTTTGCTTATCGAAGAATGCATTTCAGTTTATGTAACGCTCCAGGTACATTCCAAAGATGCCTGCTTTCTATTTTCTCTGAATATGTCGAAAAAATAATTGAAGTATTTATGGACGATTTCATTGTCTTTAGGGATAGTTTTGATGCATGTGTAGAACATCTAGAACTTATCTTCCAAAGATGTGTTGAAACTAATCTAGTGCTTAACAGGGAAAAATGTCATTTCATGGTTAGACAAGGGATAGTCTTAGGCCATATTGTCTCTGAGAGAGGAATTGAAGTTGATAAATCTAAAGTTGATATTGTGCGCCACTTACCCTCTCCCACTTCTGTGAGTGAGATTCGTTCATTTCTTGGTCATGCAGGTTTCTATAGAAGATTTATCAAGGACTTTTCCCACATTGTAAGGCCTTTGTGCCGATTGCTTCAGAAGGAGACACCTTTCGTCTTTGATGCTGATTGTCAGGAAGCTTTTGAGAAGCTTAAAAATCTTTTAACCACTGCTCCCATTCTTTGTGCCCCGGATTGATCCCTACCCTTTGAACTAATGTGTGATGCCTCTAATTATGCCGTTGGCGCCGTGCTTGGACAAAGGCGAGACAAGAAGCCCTACGCCATATACTATGCATTCAGAACTTTGAATGATGCCCAAATGAACTACACCACTACTGAGAAGGAGTTGCTTCCTGTTGTGTTTGATTTAGATAAGTTTCATTCTTATTTACTTCGAACTAAAGTCATTATTTACCCTGATCATGTAGCACTGAAGTATCTCCTGGCCAAGAAGGAAGCTAAACCAAGTCTAATCCGATGGATTCTTTTTCTTCAAGAGTTTGACATCGAGATTAGGGACAAGAAGGGTATAGAAAACGTGGTAGCTGACCATTTGAGCTGCATGGCACATGAACGAGATCCTGTGGTGATTCAAGAGATGTTTCTGGATGAACAACTGTTCAAAATCGAGGTAAGTAATCCTTGGTATGCTGATATTGTTAATTACTTAGTCACCAACCAATTACCCACCACTCTCACTCGTGCACAAAAAGATAAACTCAAGAAGCATGCTAGATACTATGTTTGGGATGAACCTTATTTATGGAAACACTGTGCAGATTTCCTAATTAGGAGATGTGTCCCTGATATTGAACATAGGTCAGTCCTAGAATTCTGCCATAACCATGCTTGTGGAGGTCACTTTGGATCCAGAAAAACTGCACTTAAATTTTTAGAATCTGGATTATATTAGCCCATACTATTTAAAGATGCAAATTGATTCTGCTTAGCCTGTGATAAATGCCAAAGATCAGGAAACTTAGGACGAAAGGATGAAATGGCACAACATTATGTTTTAACTGTTGAAATATTTGATTTCTAGGGTATCGATTTTATGGGTCCATTTTCTCAATCTAATGGCTATCTCTATATTTTACTTGTTGTTGATTATGTATCCAAATGGGTGGAAGCTAAGGCCACCAGGACTAATGACTCTAAAATTGTTGCAGAGTCTCTACACCTTACCATCCTCAAATGAGTGGAATGACTGAAGTTAGTAGTAGAGAGATCAAGAAGATTTTAGAGAGAACTGTGGGCCCTAATCGTAAGGATTGGAGCCAACGGTTGGATGACGCACTTTGGGCATACATGAAGGCCTACAAAAATCCTATAGGGAATGTCACCCTATAGGTTGGTCTATAGAAAAGTATGCCACATTCCGGTTGAACTGGAGCACAAAACATGGTGGTCTGTCAAGAGCTTCAACATCAAGCTAGATGACGTCGGGTTGCATCGTAACCTCCAACTGAGTGAACTTGAGGAGATAAGAAATGATGCATTCGAAAACACTCAGATCTACAAAGAGAAAACTAAGGCATTTCACGACAAACAGATCAAGAGTAAAACGTTTGACATTGGCTAGAAAGTTTTACTGTTCAGATCTGGCTTAGACTCTTTCCTGGTAAGTTATGTTCTACATGGGTAGGTCCTTTTGTTGTTACTAATGTGTTTGCCCATGGAGCCATACAAATCAAACATTTTGGAACTGGAAAAGAGTTCAAGGTAAATGGCCACAGATTGAAACCTTACATCGAGGAAATTGGAGAACACGATGTGGAGTCTGAAAGAGTGCTGCGACGTCCCATCAGATGAACAAAATGAAGCACTTGGTCTAGGCTGGATGTACGTTAAACTTCACGTGCTTGTTGGGAGGCAACCCAATGTGTTCCCGAGTTGTGAAGGGGTCATCAATGCCGATTTGCTTTCTTTCAACACTTCACTTTCTTTTACTTTGTTTATTTCAAGTTTTTCTTATTTCATTTTCGTAAATCAACTTCCTTACTTTAATTCTATGTTCAATTACTTTCTAATTGCTTACATTGAGGACAATGTAGAATTTAAGTGTGGGGGAATGGTTTACCATTTTAATTGTAGAATTAGATTGTTTTATAATGTTTTCAAAAAAATTATTTTTTTTAATTAGAATTAAAATTATTATTTGTTTTTTTTGGCTTTCTTGAGTCTTTTCGTTTTCATTTAATCTTTTTACGAGTCTTAAGTTGCGCCTTAACCTGTCAATGATAATAATGAAGGGAAATAAATATGTTATGGATATAAAGATGATCACTACAACTTAAATTCGTTTGTTAATACTTTGTGATTAAGTGTTATAACATATAGATAATGCATGTAAATTGGTACATAAACCAGCATGATAAGATAAGTATGAATCATTGGAACCTTATGTGAGCTTTAGAACTTTATATACATCTTTGATGAGTGATTCATAAGTTCTTTGTTTAAATTGATATACATATGCCTCATAACTACTTACCATAGCATTTAATGAACTCTAGAGTACTAGAACTTATTCTATGAGATTTTCAAAGCTTTTAAGTCAATAAACTCTCTGATTTTGGATATGATTAAGGCATTTGGGTTAACACCACAAATTCAACATCCATGTTCCCTATTTTGTGCGCACGAGTTGCGACCCCCTTAGTTTTAGCCCTTTTGAGCCTACATTAAGCCCTTCTTTCATCACCATGATTATCTAAAAACTTGAGCCTAGTATAGACATCCTTTATCCTTGTTCTAAGGACTCCGTTGAAGACATGAAGATAGTGCGAAGAAAATATGATGACGTTTTGAGGATTTTTATGTGTATTATGTGGATTTACTTACTCAAATATTGTTGTATTATTGCCACATGTTATTACCTTGATATATAAAATAAATAAATAAATAAAAAGTTGAGTCTCTATCAAGGTAATAAGGTTTGATTATGTAATATTTGAGTTAAGTCCCTTACAATTGTAAATCCAACACAAAGAATGATTGTGAGGCCCAACATGTTGAAATTTGGCCTATGTTCGAAAGGATGAATTCTTGATATCATTGCATTAAGGACGAGAAGTTATGTTATGTTTTGAGAGTGTATTAAGTCTTGGAACGAATTTGAGCACCATATGTCCTATATTTTCCTTGCCTCTAACACTTAGCCCCATTACAACCTTCATAAAGACCTTATGATCCTTAAGATGGTAAATTTTGATTAGTTGAGTTAATCACTTGAGTAGGCTTATGGTTTTGGTTCATTTGTGCAAGTATGTTTAATTTTTATCTTGAGGTGTTTGTTTGAGATTTTACAAAAGTACTTCATTTCTTTTATGTGAACATCTATTCTCACATATTTTGAGTGCAAACACAAACCCTTACAAATTGAGTGAATTTATGAGTGCATATCCTTGTGAGTTGATTCATACTTGTTTTATTCAAGTTGAGATCTATTTCACCATATTTACTCATTATCTTAAATGTTGAAACATGTTGTTACCATGTATTAACTCTTGAGTTCCATATGCTTAAATGCTTTAAGTGAAAATCTTTTATGCCATAATAATGATGAAATTTTGAGACAAATGGTTAAGGGCTTACTTGTTTTGACTTCGTAGTTCAATTTTAGTATTTGCTAGGGACTAGCAAAGTTTAAGTGTGGGGGTATTTGATAGGTCTTCAATTACACATTATTTTATATTATTTTATACCCTTTATACTTGACTTTTAATATTAAAATAATAGACAATTGGAGAAATTAATATATTTTGTGGGATTCTTTCAAAAATATTATGAGCATTTTGGCGAAAGAATCATCGCAATCGGAGTTTTAACGAAAAATATATGACTGAATGAAGGGAGGTCACCGAAAAATAATTTGAATTTCGGTGGGATGCTGCTGAAACCCAATAAATCCAGCCCAAGCTTTTGTTCCAGCCAAGAAACTCAGCCCAAGACCAAGCTCAGAAGCCCAGCGCCCAGCCTGCGACTCTCGCCAGTAGTAGGCCGCCGAGGCCTCTTCCCTCATTCAGTGCGCGTGTCCCGAATTCTAGATGCCCAGCTCAGCACGCTCGCGCTGACTTCCCTGTTCCAGTCAGCCTGCAGTCGTCAACCTACCCCCCCTGTCCAGCCTACAGCCGCCGACCAGCTCAGCTATTTCCAGCTGACCTTTACCGAGTCACACCAGCAGCCCTATTTGGCTGATTTTTCAAACATCTTTTCCTCACAAATCACATATTTTCCCCAAAAATTAGCCAAATCTCATCATTTCACTTTTTAATTTTTTATTGTAATTTTAAAAATTATTTTTTTAATTTTTTTTAGAGTTTAATTTGATTTTTCTCCCTATAAATAGAGGTTCATTTCACTTGTTTTGGGACACTTCCTTAAGGCACACATTTGAGAGTTCCCTAGGAGAAACTATGGCAAAATATTTCCAATACAAATTTTAAGAGTTCAAGTCCAAATTTTCCTTGTTTTATCTTTTTCATCTTCACAAGGTTACAGTCGCTGTTTGGTGTTCCTTATGAAAAACAATCCATTGTTCTCATCCATTCCGAAAGTGTAACATTTGCACTCCATCCTCTTAAACTCTTTTATTTGTTATTGGTTCTATTTATAATGAAATATATGTGTTGGTTTTTCCTATCTTTTGTAAAAATTGAATACAATCTCCATGTGTTTTACTTTCTAAAAATCATTTACTTGTTACATTTTAAAGCTTAATCTCCATTTCAAAACTAAATATTGATCCACTGTTCGGGGCATTTAGAATAGAGTTGAAGAGATTTAATGTATAACCGTTGTTCGGCGCATTAAATCACAATCTTAAGGTAAATCGTATTATAAGTAAAAATCCGTTGTTTGGTGCATTTATAATATGAAAAATGTTTGAAAAAAATATGAGTTTGTGAAGGTATGATTTCGTGATTGATTCAAATATATGCAAATGCTAATGTGTTGGTGAAGTTTGTGTTTAAGGAAAGTCCACTTTTACATAGGTTAAAGTAGAAATAGAATTAGTTTATATATATTTTTACTTGTATTTATATGATTACAATCCCTCAAAACTCTTCATTTAATTCTTTATTCTTTTATTCTTTATTCGTTTATTTTTTATTATTTAATGCATTTATTATTTATTCCTTTATTCATTAATTATTTTATTTTTTGATTATTCATTATTCTTTTTCACTAACCATTATTAATATTCCCTAATTTCCCCAGTTAAGAACGATCCATATTTACCAATACTAAAATAACACAAAAAGGGTTTAAAATATGTATATACTTGAATTACGTATTTATTTTAATGCGTATAATAAGCGTGTCAGCACTCCTGGTCCTGAGCCTCTCCTCAGAGCGGCCCCTCCCAAGCGGTGCACCGTGACTACTCTAGGATACTACGAGACGTCTGGAGGAGACAATCCACTCATTAGGATGGTATATGTAAAACCGTAATCAAGATAGTGAAAACCATTGTAAAACCATTTATACCTCAAATCAAGTTTTAAACATTTCAACAAGGTCTCAGCCCTAGGTATAGCATTCACAAACTGTTTCCACAACATCAAGATTCCTCGAATACGATCAAATCTAAATATCATAGGGACTCAGCCCAAATCACCTCAATAGGGTCTTAAACCCGAAATCTCATTTCATAAACCAAAATTGGGACTCAAACCCGATATCATAAACCAACTGGACCTCATGCCCTATATCATAAATCAATTGGGCCTCAAGTCCGATATCATAAACCAATTTGGCTTCAAGCTCGATATCATATTTCCAAATCTGAAATCATTTCATTGTTCAAATCATTTGAAATCACAAGCACATATAAAAACCTGGCCTAAGCTCAAAGTACAACATAAAGCATAAATCTCGAAATACGTGTAATACCACATTTCCACAATAATGCCAAAACATCGCAATCAAATATATACCATATGCACTCAAGGAATCTCAAATCATGCTCATAAAACATGTAAAACAGTTATGCATGCATCATATTTAGAAATCAAGTGTCCACTCACAGACCGTCCAAGCTACGCGCCTGCAAGCTGCGCCGTAAGCCACTCCGGGGCTAAACCAAACTCTCCACGTCGTCCGGACCTATCCAAAACACATCCAAAGGTCACTACCAACTTAGACAAATCCTAATAAAAAACCCTCAAAACTCCAAGAAAAGTCAACGTGTCCCAGAGACGCTTCCCTAGGCTAAAAACCTCAATTTGACCAACCAAACAATCTCCGATTGTAACACCCTAGAAATTTGAGAAATGTAAATTCGGAAATCGGAATATAAAATGACTTTTTGCCTTGTAAATGTGGTGGTCAAAAGTTGACCTTTCGTTTCGACTACTTTTTGCACATTTTGCAAGGACCGTTGTTTAGGTCTCGAGACGCTGAGTCTGTAGATAGGCGGTATGTCAAAAATAGAGTTTGGATGTGTTTGTTATGGGTCTAAAAAGGCGTGGGGCATTTTGGTAATTTTATGAGCGTAGGGTAAAATGGTCAATTAGTTGGATTTTGATGAATCAATCGATGGGTGACTCACCTAGTCCATTGAGTGACACATGTCACTTTCAAAAATGGGATTAGTGGCTCTGTTTGGCCCGCTTGTGTGTGTATTGTTATGTCTTTATGCTCATCTGTTCAAAGAGAATAAAGGAGGAAAACAAAACAAATACTGAGACTGATTCAAATCTCATACGCAACCACCCTTAATTACGGAGACGTCTGAACAATTGAAAGGATTAGTGGGTGAAAACGAGAAGGAAATAAGAGTGAAAAAAAGAGAGAAAATGAAAACCCGAAACAGGACCAGGAACCCAAACCCGGGAAGGTTCAAAATTTCAAAATTTGACTTCAAATTGTTAAACCTTGATTGCTGAAATTAGACCTTGCTCCTTCGCTCTGAGCTTTATACGAAGCAAACCATCACGAAAAGAAAGAGGATTGATGAAGAATGACCCATAATTGAACCCAGATTGGACCCGTAACCCTCTTGAAATATCGAAGGTTAACTTGATCGATTGGAGCTAAGTAATCATGAAAATGAAGTTGGAAACATGTTTGTAATGATCTTAGGTTGCTTCTTGTTGAATTAAAATCAAGAAATTGTATGAAATTGAACGGGTTTTGAAGCGGGTTGGAACCGGGTCGAGGCGACCCGTTTGCAGGTTGTCGGGTTGGGACGTTGCACTGTTCATTGTCGTGTGATTTCACGCTCATCCGATTCAGGTCGCGCGTGGGGGCACGTGATAGGGTTTCTTGGGGAGTGGTCAACACACTTTTAATGTTTTCGACGATACGGACCTAATGGCATAGGTTTCGAGTCGATCGGACACCGTTTCGGGGTACTTTTGGTTGTCCGAAGTGCGTAGTTCATGTTTACATATTATTATTAAATCCCAAGGATTAGGGGATTGTTATACGAGGTTATGTAACAACTTAGTGAACCTTAATTGTTGTGTTTGACAAGCCAAGCGATTCCCGAAACCTCTGAGGGACGTACAACTTGGAAGCGATCAGCTTGGATGGTATGTGAGTGGACGTTTTTTTTTATAAAATAATGTGCATGCATAGTTAAATGTTTTACATGATTGATTGCATGATTTGAGTTACAAAGGATTTCATAATAATTCAATATGATTGTTTGTTGATTTTATGGATTATTTAATCAGGTTTGAGCACAATTTACGATAAATTGTGAAAATGATATTTTGGACATAGGCCAGGGATTTCGAAATGGTTTTGACTTGGTTTTAAGTCAACGTTTGGTTGAAACTAATGATTTGGGTGAAGGCCCGTTTTGATGATGATATTTGACTTGGGTTGTGAGTCAAGGATTAGTTTAGAAAGGTCTGGGATATAATCCTTGGACAGTTTTCATTGTGACTGTGATGAGTTCCTAGACGGTCTACGCTAGGGAGTTTCATAGACAACTGGAGCTTGGGGTGATTATTTCCCAGGCAGCCGCAACTAGGGGTGTTTGCTTGACGGCTGATGCTCAAGGTGATATATGTGTTTCCCAGGCAGTCGAAGCTCGAGGTGTTTCCTAGACGGCTGATGCTCGAGGTATATCTGTGTTCCCAGGCAGCCAAAGCTAGGGGTGTTGCAAGACGGCTGATACTCGGGCTTATTGACTTATTGTTGGATGCCTACGCGTAGTGTTGATGTAATTGTGTGATTGATTGTGCACTTGTGAGTAGTGCGGAAAGTGTGATCTTGTGATTGATTTCTATGCACTTGTGAGTAGTGATGTTTGATTACTGTGCTTGATCTGTGAGGACTAGTGACTAGCACTGTTGTTGATGGTCCTTTTGACCGGTTTGATGTTGATGGTTGTCTCGTGATAGTCCTCATGTGATTTGGCTTGAAAGCTGGTTATTCATGTGTTTTACTCTATACATGCATAATTTATAACTGGAGGGGAAAATGATTCGTTGTTGAAATGTGTTTTAAAACGATGTTATTTTTGTCCACTCACACCATTTATGTTTTTTATGACCCTCCAAGCCCTGACACAAAGATCGGCACTGATCGAGAGGCCGAGGCATGAGTGGGAGTCAGTGTGACTATCCCTTATCTGGCAAGTGCTGAGGGTGTTTTTAGAACTTCGGTTAACTTGTGAGATGGCAGCAGGACTGGGTACAGTTATCAAAGTCCAATTGGGACGGGTCTTGTCAAATTGGTATTAGAGCATTAGGTTCCTGGTTGTGTTTGTTGACATCATGCTACCAAGACGTGAGCCCCGTGCTCGACCTGAAGATGGGATGGATAGAGCTAGAGAGGGCCCGGATATTAAGAGTGCACAGCAATTGGGAGCCACTATGTTTCGTGGTGAGACGAGCCCGGATGGGGTCGATGACTGGATTATTCTTTTGGAGCAAATATTTGTAGTCATGCGATGTCCCCTAGAGGACTTCTTTTAGATGGCTATGCTTACCAGTGTTGGTATGGTTTACGGATGACTGGATAGGGTGTTCGTACGTTGGCATGGGAGACATTCCGAGAGCGATTTTTTGATCGGTTTTATGCTCTCTCCTACCGTGATGCTAAGGAGATTGAATTCCTTTGATTACGGCAGAAGGATATGACAGTGGCAGAGTACGAACAATGATTTCTAGGTTTGTCTCGTTTTTTCTCGATGTTTGTAGCAACAGAAGATGATAAGTGTAGACGTTTTGAACTTGGGTTACAAGATGAGATTCGGGCCACTATATGATAAGTCTTAAATTAAGAATAGTTTTTGCGTATCACTGTGACAGTAGGATCGTATTCCACCCTTCGAGATTTATCAGATGCTGCTATCCTAGTGGAGACCAGTTTGCTTGTGCGAGAGCAATCTTTGAGTTCTGGACGACGCTGAGAGCGTCAGGATACTGACTTTATGAGTCAGGGAACACCAAAGAAGGGTAGTGTTAGCTTTGGACCTCCTGGTAGATCTCGATTCAATCCAGATGATAGTGGAGATGAACAAAATGGCATTCGAGGCTCTACTCAAACTAGTAGAATTCTTAATCAGCCGTATATGGAGCCAGGTGGTAGACTTGGATGACTCAACACGGCTGGTTGTTATTTATGTGGGGAGCCTGGACATATTAAGAGGAATTGTCCATACCGACTAATCGGGGGTGGTACAAGCGGCGGTACCACAGAGCGGGGCTCTAGGACATCCTCAACTTCTGAGGCTACAGGTGGGAGATGAGCTGACAGGACTTGGGGTAAACCGCGAGGATGTGGTCAGGCTTCTGGTCAACATGCTCAGGTATTTTTCTTACTCAACAGGAAGCACATAAAACACCAGAGAGTGGTTAAGAGTGATTGTGATGTTACATAGTCTCTCGCTATTGTAAATGTTATATATGTTGCACACTTGTGCTACTATATGTTTTCTATGTTTGCTTATTGGAAGGATACATTCGAATTTCGAGGAAGAAATTCCTTAAGGGGGTAGGTTGTAACTACCCATCCCAAATTTATGGGATTAATTAAGAACTAAGCGAGGATTAGTGAGACTGATCGGAAATTAGTCGAGGTTTATCGAACAGTCAAGGTGAAATGACCATTTTACCCCTAGAAATAGGAAAAATGTTGACTTTTAACTTGGGAGATCAAATGCACAAGGACCGAAGACCGCTACGTAGATCGAGTCGATACGAGTCCATAGACAAGCGACACGTTGATTTCGGATGCTCGACGGGAAAGTTACAGGTCTAGAACGCTTAAGGTACTATTGCACGTTTTACGAGACGAGTGACTTTTGGCTTATGTGGGGTCTAGATATTTGTTACTAAGCCCAATGGATGAGTGACAAGTGTCACTCATCTATTGATTCCCATCCCACATACATGCATACCCATTCCCCCAGTTTCATTCATCCCCTTTGTTTTCCTTAAACCGAAACACGTACACAACACCATAACCCAGCCCAACCTGCACAAACCTTCATCCTCTACTGATGGTGTAAACGGAGGAGTTAGAGAGGAGGTCGAGACGACCTGAACAGTGGCAAAGGCGTGTGACACGACCCATCCCAATCCCCCAAGGACTAACGTGAGATGTGCCATGCTCCCGTCAGGCAAGGGATAACTCAAAACTTCTGCCCGTTAGGGGCTTCTAGAGTGCGCCAGGATGGGTGAAGGAGTGTGATGTCTAAGTCTCTACTATAGCCCGCATTTGAGATCAACTAAGGGTATTAAAACCATTAAAAGCTGTGAGTGGACAAAAATAAATAATATAATAAAACACATTTGATATGAAGACATTTATGCCCTTCACTAAAAAGCATGCATGCATACGAAAACCAGTTACCTCAATCAAATCAAATATAATAAAACCCGTTTATAAAACCAACGTCATTTCCTTTCTCAAATCATTATCGTCGTAGCCCAAAACCACAGAACCAACGTATGGGAACTCAACCCCAAACCGTAAAACACCAAAATCCGTAAATCCAAATCCAAACCCAAGTGGGCCACTTCCCAAATCCATAAACACAAAAATACCATTTCATAAATCCAATAATTCATGTTTACCAAATACCCATCATCGGCATCCCAGTTGCCTAGCGTCCCAGACGCTTGACGTCCTAGACATCATATCTCACGGTCTACGCAACGCGTGCTTCCCGGGGTCTCTCCGGCTCAATCTCTAACATCCCAGATGTCTGACGTCACAGACATCTAATCATAGCAATCCTGCTCCTGAATCACTATAAGGTCTGGTCGCTCCGTATAATGACCCCTCGCAGATAATGCACCATGACTTCCCCAGTGTCCTAGACATATGGAGGAGACCATCCACATATCCTCATAGAAGGATGGTATATGGGAAGCATCCTTATAAAATCATTTCCAAAACATCTCAAAGGGCCGCGCCCGAAATTTCCATAAAATCACTGTGATTCCAGAAATCCGATTTCTCAAATCCAAATCCATTTAGGATCTCCGAACCCGAAATCACATTTATAAACCACAAATGGTACTCATGCTCGATATCATAACCAATTGGGCCTCTAGCTCGATCATGTAAACCAAATGGGCTTCTAGCCTCATATCTCATTAAATCATATGGACTCCAAGTCCGATAGTTTCCAAATCAAATGGGCCTCATACTTGATTCCATATTTCCAAATCCAAAACCATTATATCAAACCATCATTGAAAACACAAGCACATATAACTCCAATATAAAACCATACGCCTTGAATTACGTACAAATATGTAAATTATAAATACCACAATCATAATCATAGAAATGATATATATATAAAATATATAAAATAGTTATGCATGCATCATAATTTGAAAGCAATTGTCCACTCACAGACCATTCTAGCTGTCGCTTCGATATGCATGTCGTAAGCCTCCCTGGCTAAATCACCATCTCTGGAACTTCCGGACCTGTGCAAATCACACTCGAAGGTCACTAATCATCTATTTAAGTCCATAGGATAAAACCCCAAAACTCCTGGAAAAGTCAACGTGTCCCGGAGACGAGTACTATTCCCAGACCACCGCCATTGGATTTGTATCGTCGAAACCTAAAAGATGGTGGTGGTCCCACCTCGAGTAATGTTCCCACGTGCCCTCACGCGCTAGGTCGACGCCCTGGTCAACCTTACTACAGTGATGATTTCATCATGACATCACTACTAACGTCATGTTGACATCATCACTAACAGGTGTCAGACTAACATGTGTCATGCTCTAGTTGGCTGCTGGTTTGACATGTCTGACATGATGATGTTATCATGCTGATGTCATCATCCCTGACCTTCAGCTAGGTCGGCCCGAAAACTTGCAACAAGGTCACGGTGACCCGCGGCCTGACCCGATCGAATCTCCCTATTCCAGCCACCAGTTTTAGTACGATTTGTTCCTATACCTTCGTCTCAGCCTACTCTTAAGGTCCGCGGACTCAAAAACTACTAAAAAGTTTGAGATTTATACCTTTGATTCAAAAACCTCAACCCAGAATTCCTCCTCCCTGTTCTTCACTTTTCCGGCCACCAGGATCCACGAAACCAACACCAAACAACCCCTTCATGTCCATAGATCACTTCTAAGCCAACAAATCGGCCTATATGCATTAAAACTGAGAGTTTCGAAAATAAATTAAAATGGGTGGTTCTCGGGTTTTCTGGCCTACCTCCACTATGTCGCCGCCGTGGGCCCTCCAGTCGACTCTTCTGGCTTTCTGGTCTACTTCTGTGTCTAGCCTAGTAATGGTTTGAGGTGGGTTTGCGTGGGTTGGATGGCTTGAATTTTGGTTATGGTTTTGTTCTTCATAGGTTTAAGCGAATATGGGAGAGGGAGATGAAGTTTGATGATGATGGAGATGATCAGATGAGAGAGATGAAGGGTGAGGGTGAGAGGGCTGAAAGAGAGATGAACGGTTGGGGTTGTGAGGTGAGAGATGAGTGGATTATATATATATATATAATTAGCCAATGGGACAAGATCCAAAAAATGGGGAAAAAGTGGCCATGGTCACTCATCCAATGGTGTACAATTATTGATCTAATCACATTATTTTAATATTTATTAGTTTGACATTCGGGTCGTATGTTTAGTCGATTTCAGTTCCGTGACGTCCATTTTAATATTTATTATTTTAATATTTTCCGTCGAACGTTCGTTTTCAACATGCCACCTATCTACGACTCGTGACGTCCAGATCTACGTCACGGTCATTGGTCAAAGTCCTAAATGTCTCCCTAGTCAAGAGTCAACATTTTTCCCAATTCTAGGGGCAAAATGGTCATTTTACACCGTCTGTCCGAATTCTCTCAACTAATTCCCGATTAGTTATACTAAATCCATAATTAGTTAATATTTAATCCCGATATTCGGTACGGATCATTACAACCTTCCACCCTTAAATAATTTCGTCATCGAAATTCCAACTATCTTGATTCCACATCCACCTCGTGGGAAGCAAGTTCGGCCCCACATCATGTGTACACGTGTACACCCACTAACTAGCACAATACTTGTCTGCACCCAGACGCTCCACCAATACTCATGTTGCATTGTCTACACTAGACCACTTCGAGTGAAATTGATTACATATTCTAAGTTGAGACCACTTGACAATTCCACTATTACACAAACACATGTAGCTTTTCAGCTTGACGGTTCTTCTCAGTTACCAATCCACCCTGACATCTGCTCCTATCGAAAATCACCAAATCTTAACTTATTCCCGAAGGTTTCCATAACGTCGCACTTAGCCGGCACTCACGGCTCCATGGTCACAGTTTGATTCACCAACACAACTCTCACTCACTCTAAAGTCGAACTAAGGTACCTCGTACCAAATCTCCCTCAATGTAACATAAGTTCAACAAAAAGATCTCGCCTCGTAGGGCAAGCTCAAACCTGATGCATTCATCGGTCTCGGTGCTCACATCAGTCAACTCCCCCAGCGATCGATGACGCTGGTGAGAGTCACAAAGTAGTAATTTCATGCAAAGCAACCCGTGGTTACACTAACTACCAACTCATTTCACTTGTGGATACACAATCCCCGCCTCACTCACCTGGGAACTTTAGTCAAGATTTCTTACCTTAAATTTCACTATACATTAAAATCAGCTCGATAGGATCCCCATAACGATGAAATGAATCTCACTCGATCAGTGTGCAACTCGACCTCATCGAACACCTGCCCAGCAGTGATACACATCCCAACTCTAGGGTTCCACTAACCATCGACGGCTCTGAGCACCTACTCATACGATCACTGAACCCATCAGAATCACTCTGGCCAAGCACACAATATCTAATGTCTAGTTCTCAACCAATCCAATGATACCGAAACTAAGCCGATTACCAATACATTCATCAACATACCTCTGCTATGTCCCATATACTATCACCAGACACCACTCAGGCCTGTCCAGTATCGATCCTCGCACAACGTTCACAATACGTACATCCATGCACCAACTAGCCCACTACATAGCGCGTAGCTAATCACACTTCAATTCTGGAGTGTATCTGTCCAATCCCGCATGAGACAGACCACACACTCTAACTCTGTGTCCGTTCGGAGTCCTCTGGTCACTCGACCAGCATCAAAACGTCTACTCCCAATAACTTCATCCAATACGTACCAATCCGAATCACGCCCACCAAGGCATACCCATTCATGCCTAATGAGTATCCAATCTCACCCACGTCTACCGAGATGTACCACTTCGATCCTACCGGATACCCGCTCATCCGATTACTATATCACATACAGATCGACTCCAAAAGGAAGCCAATCCCAGTAATACACCTCACTTACGGAGATAGCCTCCGCCCGACAGTCGCCGACACTTTCGGTCTGAATGAGTAGACCCAAGATCCATACTCATCCACATATCCAAGATAGATCGTATACACCTCAATTCACTCAACTACAATCTCATACCAGATTAACTTCGAAAAGAAGTCGACCCAACATTCCCATATCCAAGATTATACCCACTCACGTATCCAAAACAGAGGCTGGATAATAATTTTGTCGTATTCCAAAAGATTCTTCAACTGTCTCACAATACGATTCTCCTCTGTTCCAAGATTAGCATAATCAGCAAGGCGAAGTTTGCCAGCTTACCACAACAACACAATCCACGTAGTCCTAATCCACCACATAACCTGATCATCAAGATCACGATCCAGATCCATCACAACATTACATGATCATTAACATCACGATCCCCGATTGTCACATTACTCCTCAACCATTTTCTACATCTAAACAGATCAGTCAAAGACGAGACACGTCTAGACTGTGGGATCTCTTAATTACCTAATATCGATTCTTGTCATCCGACCTAGAGAAAATCAAGGATGATCCAAGAAAATGACATCAAAATTCATCCCTCGTGCACAATCTCACTGCACTCACCACGCCATATAACCCAACATCGTCTACTACCAAGCAGAAAATGAGATATCTCCTTCACCAACTTTGAAATGTCGAACTCCTTCTAACGACTCAAAACCAATCACGGTTCCACCAACCAATACCCGATCAACGTATTGGTGACAACATACATTATCTGCCATGGGCAGAAATTGAGAAGTCACCTTCAGTGACTTCGAAACATCCATAACCAATGCTGAATCAAGCACTCCTCTCATCGTCTCAATCACATCTTCTCTTGATCCCGAAGTTCTAACCATGTCGGAACTAACTCACTCGAACATCAAGCACGTGTCCGTACCAAGCTAAGTTAGTACCCCAACTCGCCTATCTGTCATCAATTATCTCAATCACGGTTGGGTTAGAGTCCCAACACACCTAAGCCACTATTGGATCCCATCTAGTCCATCTCCATCATATCTGTCATCTCGACATAATTCCTAAGAATTAACACTAGTCGAAGAATCCTCATCGTTGCGTAGTGGTAGATACCGAACATAAGCACATCACAACTGAGCCACATCCTCAGCTCGTGGCTTATCGGCTCCCATCGTCATCGCAATCACTAGCACACAGCGTGCGAATCAGACCCAAACTAAATCTCTGCTCATACCGAGCTAGAATCTGCAATCTCTGCTCAGGTTAGAGGAACTCTGCCTCCCTCAACTCACCAATTTCCATTCTCAACTCAACTCAACTAGAGTCTTCCTCTAAGACCAACCAAACTCACTAGGTTCATTCACGACCTCAACTGTACCCTACCTCACAATCACCAAAGCTGACATGACATGACCGACCAACGGTCTCAACTTCGAAAAGTCACCAAAGTCAAACTACTCGCCGACTCCCATTTTCGAACCATACATCATACACTAGGGTTTCCCACTAAGGGCATCAACTAACTCTGTTGTACCTATAATCTCCAAACCATCAATCACAATTAGGGCTCGAGAAACACGGCTGCTGGATGCAGCACATTCCCAACTTGACCTAACCGATTCTCACGACTTCGGTTGCTGAGAGCATTAAAACCAACCTACCATGACCAATAAATGGCCTCAATTCTGAAATCTCGTCATACTCAACAAGCTAACATAGCCAACCATGAGATCCAACTGACCAATCATCTATCATATCCAACCTAGAGAACCAACGATGTGTAACCCTAATATCCGACCATGAGAAGGGTTGAATCACACCAATTCACGGTGTCAACCATTCGCTCGTTATCCCCACTAATTCTCCTACTATCACCCTAGCATTTAGGTTGATGAAGGGCTGCATCCACATAGAGAAATCACATCCAGCACCTACACACAAAACTGCTCTAGTTCCAAACCGACAACCTCACTCTGACACAACTCGGGTATCAGGGTACCACAAGTAAACCTTGCTTTGTTGTAAACCTTGCTCTGATACCAAGCGGACACGACCTATCCCAAATCCCCCCGGGATTAACGAGGGATGTGCCATGCTCCCATCTGACACGAAGTGTCAGATAAGAGATAACTCAAAACTTCTGCCCTTTCGGGGCTTCTAGAGTTCGCCAGGATCGGGGGATGAGTGTGATGTGTCGGTCTCTGATACAGCCCGCATCCGCGATCAACCTGAAGGGCATTAAAATCATTAAAAGCTGTGAGTGGACGAAAATAAATAATTTAATAAAACACATTTCATATGAAGACATTTATGCCCTTAACTAAAAAGCATGCATGCATACGAAAATCAGTTACCTAAATCAAATCAAATATAATAAAACCCGTTTATAAAACCAAGATCATTTCCTTTTTCAAATCATTAGGGCCTTAGCCCAAAACCACATAACCATTCGTATGGGAACTCATCCCAAAATTGAAAAACACCAAAATCCATAAATCCATAAATCCAAATCCAAGTGGGCCACTGGCCATATCCAAAAACACAGAAATACCATTTCATAAATCCAATAATTCATGTTTACCAAATACCCATCCTCATCATCCCAGATGCCTAGCGTCCCAGACGCTTGACGTCCCAGACATCATATCTCACGGTCTAAGCAACGCGTGCTACCTGGGGTCTCTCCGGGTCAATCTATGACATTCCAGATGTCTGACGACCTAGACGTCTAATCATAGCAATCCTGCTCCTGAATCACTATACGGTCCGGTCGCTCCTTATAATGACCCCTCGCAGGCAATGCACCGTGACTTCCCTAGTGTCCCAGAAATCTGGAGGAGACCATCCACCTATCCTCATAGAAGGATGGTATATGGGAAGAATCCTTATAAAATTATTTCCAAAACATCTGAAAGGGCCACGCCCGGAATTTGCATCAAATCACTGTAATTCCAGAAATCCAATTTCTCAAATCCAAACCCATTTTGGGTTTACGAACCTGAAATCACATTTATAAACCACAAATGGGATTCATACCTGATATCATAACCAACTGGGCCTCTAGTCCGATCATGTGAACCAAATGGGCTTCCAGCCCGATATAACATCAAATCAAATGGACTCCAAGTCCAATAGTTTCCAAATCAAATGGGTCTTATGCCCAATTCCATATTTCCAAATCCAAAACCATTATATCAAACCATCATTGAAAACACATGCACATATAACTCTAATATAAACCATACTCATATAAATACGTGCAAATATGTAAATCATAAATACCACAATCATAATCATAGAAATCATATATATATATATAAAAAAACATATAAAACAGTTATGCATGCATCATCTTTTGAAAGCAATAATCCACTCACAGACCGTCTTAGCTACTGCCTCGATATGCGTGCCATAAGCCTCCCCGGCTAAATCACCATCTTTGGAACTTTCGGACCTGTCCAAATCACACCCGAAGGTCACTAATCATCTATTTAAGTCCTTAGGATAAAAGGCCAAAACTCCCAGAATAGTCCACGTGTCCCGGACAAGATTCCCGAAGAGAAAAACCTCAATTTGACCAACCTAATGATCTCTGATCGACACAAAACCACCGCCATTGGATTCGTATCGTCAAAACCTAAAAGATGATGGTGGTCCCACCTCGAGTACTGTTCCCACGTGCCAGGTCAACCCTGCTACAATAATGACGTCATCACTGATAGGTGTGAGACTGACAAGTTCCATGCTCTGGTTGGCTGCTAGTTGGACAGGTCTGACATCATCATCCCTGACCTTTGGACGGGTCAACCTAAAAATCTGCAACCGGGTCACCATGACCCATGGCCTGACCCACAGCCTACTCTAAAGGTCTATGGACTTAAAAACTACTAAAATGTTTGAGATTTATACCTTGGATTCAAAAACCGCAGCCCAAAATTCCTCATTCATGTTCTTTACTTTTCCGGCCACCAGGATCCACAAAACCAACACCAAAAAACCCCTTCTTGTCCCTTGAATCACTTCTAAGCCAACAAACCAGCCTATACACATTAAAACTGAGATTTTCGAAAATAAATAAAAATGGGTGGTTCTCGGGTTTTCTGGCCTACCTCCACCGTATCGTCGCTAGGGTCCCTCCAGTCGACTCCTTTGGCTTCCTGGCCTCCTTTTGTGTCTAGACTAGTAATGTTTTAAGGTGGGTTCGTGTGGGTTGGATGGTTTGAATTTTGGTTATGGTTTTGTTCTTCACGGGTTTAAGAGAATATGGGAGAGGGTGATGAAGTTTGATGATGATGGAGATGATCAGATGAGAAGGATGAAGTGTGAGGATGAGAGGGCTGAGAGAGAGATGAACAGTTGAGGTTGTGACGTGAGAGATGAGTGGATTATTATTATATATATATACAATTAGCCAATGGGACAAGATCCACAAAATGGGGAAAAAGTGGCCATGGTCACTCATCCAAGGGTGTACAATTATTGATCTGATCACATTATTTTAATATTTTATTGGTTTGACGTTCGAGTCGTATGTTTAGTCGATTTTGGTTCCGTGACCGTAACTTTTCGGTCGAACGTTCGTTTTCAACGTGTCGCCTGTCTACGACTTGTGACGCCCCGATCTACGTCATGGTCATTGGTCAAAGTCCTAAATGTATCCCTAGTCAAGAGTCAACATTTTGCCCAATTCCAGGGGTAAACGGTCATTTTACACCGTCCGTCCGAATTATTTCAACTAATCCAAGATTAGTCATACTAAATTCATAATTAATTAATATTTAATCCCAATATTCGGCACGGGTCGTTACAGCGTGGACCGTCGTGCACGGTGGCTGGAGCCCCGACACGGTGAGCTTTTAATTTGAAAATTTGAGGTTTGGATTTAAGGGTTATGGGACTGTTTGACGGATTAGGATAGTTTCCTAGGATCCAAATTGTAACGACCCGTCCCAAATTTCTAGATTAGATTAGTGACTAATCACGATTAGTGAGGATAATCCGTGATTAGTTGGGCGAAATCGGACGAACGATGCAAAATGACCGTTTTGCCCCTAGCGTGGGTAAAACGTTGACTTTTCATTCTGGAGGTCAAATGGATTTTGACCGATGACGTGACGTAGTTCATGATGTCACGAGTTCATAGACAGGTGGCACGTTCAATTCCGACGTTCGAGGAGGAAGTTATGACGTTCGGAAGATTTAGGATCGGTTTAAAAATAGTTAAAAGTTCGGGAAAATTACAGGGCTTTGGTAGGAGGTTAATTAAGTAGTTAGTAACCTTCTATTACAATTTGGACAGGTTCGGGAGTCCCGGTGAGAGTGATCGGCTCGGGAGAGCCTACGACACGCAAATCGAGGCGGTAGCTCGGACGGTCTGTGAGTGGACCTTGTTTTCTAAATTGGTGCATGCATAAATGTTTATTATATGTTTTATTACATGTTTGATGATGCCATGGGTGCATTTGTATATGGTTACGTATAAGCACGTATTTCGAGGTTTCGACCTTATACGGTGCTTATACGGGTCTGTATTTCTTTATTGATTTAAATGATTTGGTTTTGGATTTCTAAAAGAATAAACTCGGGTATAAAACCCATTTGGTTTGGTCTCGGGAATATGACACTATTTACAACCTTCGGGTCTAAATCGTGGTCGCGACGGGTGCTATGTGCACGGTGATCGATGATACGACGCTCGCCTCCGGATTGGGATGTGTTCCTTCCGGAGAGGTCACGATGCACGATTCGTGGTCGGGCAGCCTTGGGAGGCTCGACTTCGGAGTGCTGACAGTTCAGGATATCGATCGGTGATGAGTGCACCATGATCTTGTGGTGGTCGCGTCGGTTGATACGTTCACGGCGACATACCAGGATTGAGGGCGGTCCTGGATGGATGGTTGCACGCATCACTATGATCAGAGTCGTGACTGACCCTTAGATATCGGGCACGGTGCCCAGTTGAGTCATATGTTCGGGCACGAGACTCAGTTGTGTTACACTGATGATTTCGGGTCAGGGACCCTAGATAGATTTCCAAGTTCATGACGGTTTATGGGAACCGGCATGAACTCTGGAAAGGTCATTGTGGTTCATGACGATTTATGGGAACCGGCATGAAACTTTGTCAGGTCATTATGGATCATGACGGTTCAGGGGAACCGGGCATGAATGTTTATGTTATGTATATATATGTATTCATATACCTTCCTTTACTTCTATTATCTCCTCCGGGGAGGGTCGTTGGCTTGGGTGGACCCCGGAGTAGTCACGGAGCACCGACTGAGTGGAGTCACCCCCCAGTTGGGTTCCTTACTCTCAAGAAGGCTATGATTACTATTACCTTGGGTAGGGTTAGTGGTCTGCGGACATTGATCTTGACTTTGAGAAGACTCGGATTGAGACCTGGATAGCACGTGCGTAGCTTTGGAAACCATGACAGGATTGGTTGTGTGAATTATATGTATATATGATGTATGCTATATGAGATATATGATATGATGGATGATGTGCGTTTACACAGGTTTTGGGCAGTGGCCCGTATGGTTAGTTTCTCATGATTTGGGCTGAGTCCCTTATGGATTTGGGCAGTGGCCCGTGTACTTGATTTCATTATGGTTTTTCTGGATAAATGGTTTTCGAATGCATGTATGCTTTTTAGTGAAGGGTACAAATTTCTTCTCGTTAAAATGTTTTTATAAACTATTGTTTTGTCCACTCACAGCTTTTAATGTTTTGACTGCCCTTCAGGTTGACATTGGATGTGGACTGTAGCAGAGACCGAGATATCACATACCTACTCTGGATCCTTGCGTACTCTGATAGCTCGGGAGGCAAAGGTCGAAAATATCCGTTGTCTGACACTCCGTGTCAGACGGGAGCAGGGTCTTCCCACGTTAATCCCGGGGGGATTGGGATGGGTCCTGTCACAAATGACCCGATTGGGACTAGTTTCGAAGGCGGAGGACGGCGGAGCAGCTCAGGCTAGGAGCTGGAAATCATGTTGGACTTTTCATCGTTCAAAAGGTGAGTTTTAGCCTGTGTTTCATGATTTCAGTTAGGGGGATTAATTCTTGGGCTAGAGACAAAGAGCATGAGAGAAACGTGAAGGAAAATGGTGGTCGGATTAGTATTTTCCAGCAGGTCGTGTCGAGGGTCTACATGACCCGCTACAGTGGAACGGGCTAATCCGAACAGAGGTAAGGGATGAGATGATATCATCGATGAAATCATCAGATGACATCATCATGTCAAACTAACACGAGTCAGATGTCAGATGACGTCATGCTGACGTCAGCCGTTGACTTTTACCGTTGGCCGCTAACGTTAGCGTTGAATTTTTGGTCAATGTTGACCGTACCTTTGACCCACCCGTGGAGGTACGTGGGCACATATTTTGAGGTGGGACCATGACCATTTTAAAGGTTTCGACGATACGAATCTAATGGGGGTGGTTTCTAGTCGATTGGAGATCGTTAGATTAGTTAAATTGAGGTTTATAACCTAGGGATGCGTGTCCGCGACACGTTGACTTTTCTGGGAATCTGGGGGTTCTTAAATAGGACTTGTCTAGGTTGGTAGTAACCTTTGAATGTGTTTTGGATAGGTCTGGATGACCCTGAGAGGTTGGATTAGCCCGGAGAGGCTTATGGCACGTGTATCGAGACGCAGCTTGGACGGTCTGTGAGTGGACTTTTTTTTATGAATATGATACATGCATAAATGGTTTATGTGTATATGAACATGATTTTAGATGCCATGAGTGCATGTAGTTTAAATATGAATTGTTTGGCATTTTTCGTAGAAAATCCGTTATTGCACTTAGTTCAAGATTTCAATTTTATGGATTTTCGAGCTTCGGCCAAGTATTCTACGTGCATAAGTTTTACATGATTTAATATGATTTTTGGGGTTTCATGGAGAAGCGTAAAACTGAGGACTTGAGAAACGATTTTAAAGGATTTCATGAAGATGTATGAAATCGAGATTCGGGCACGGGTCCTAGTTGAAAAACCTTGACTTGGCATGAAGTAAAGGATGATTTGGAAAATGTCTTGAACATGAGAAATGGCATTGGGATTTGGAAATATATTTTGGGCATATGACCTAGTTGATTTGCGGTTTAACTTAGAGTATAGTCAAACGTGAGATAAGTCGGGCTGTGACCCAGTTACGAGATTTTGAAAGATATTTCGGGCATGAGACTGAATTTGACAGGATGCGAGGAATCCTAGGTTCTATTTCGGGCATGAGACCCAGTAGTGGAATTGATAGGATTCGAGGAATCCTGTGATATGAAGTGTCATTGGACACTGGATTTTCGGGCTGTGACCCATCTGGTGATATTTCCGGATTGTGGCCCTATTGATGATTTACGGGTTAGAGTCTCGAATGATCGGGTTAGAGTTCCGGTCAATGATGACATTTGGGTTCGAGTCCCCGATGATATGACACTGGCCTCTGGACTGCGAATGTGTTCCTTCCAGAGTGGTCACGATGCACTGCCTTTTATCGAGCAACCACTAGAGGCTATGGTCGAGGGAGGCTCTACTTAGGAGTGCCGATGTTAATTGAGATCGATCGGTGATGTGTTCACGGTGATCTAGAGATGGTCATGGCGGGTGATGTGTTCACGACAACATGTTAGGATTGTGAGCGGTCATGAGCTATTTGTACATGTGCTTGGATTGGAATAGTGACTGACACTGAGATGAGGATAGGATGAGTTCCCACGTGTTCTATAATTTGGGCTGAGGCCCTGTACGTGTTTTCTATTTGGGCTGAGACCCTGTATGATTTGGTTTTGGGCTGAGACCCTACTTAGGTAATGGCTTGGATTGAGAAGCATTTTTCACTGAAATTTGATTTAGGAATTAATACGTCTTGCTTCCGAGAAAGTATTTTAAATAATGTTTTATGATGCATGCATGCTTTTAGATGAAGGGTATAAATGTATTTTTGAGAAATTATTTTTTTAAATAAATTGTTGTTTTTGTCCACTCACAGCTTTTATGGTTTTTAATACCCTTCAGGTTGATTGCGGATGCGAGCTGTAGCAGAGATTAAGACATCACATGCCACCACCGATCGTGGCATACTCTAGATAACTGCGAGCGGGTGATGAGTTTATCCCTGGTCTGACACACGGTGTCAGACGGGAGCAGGCACAATCCACGATAATCCAGAGGGATTGGGATGGGTCCTGTCAAAGTGGTATCAGAGCGTTAGATTGCTCTTAGAATGACGCGCATGTGCTGGATGTGATGTCTCTGCATTGGTAACAGTTCTTCATCAACCTAATAGTTAGGGTGAGAGTGTGAGGATTCAGTGGAATCGAACCCTAGTTAGGTTACATTTGGCACGTGATGCAATGGTTTAGGGTTCAATTAGCATAGGATGCGGTGTTTTAGAAAGGTTTGATCCCGAGTAGGATAGATGTTAATGTGAATCCAATGGCTTAGAGCCGTAGTGTTACTGGTGGACTACGTCCCAGTATGATGACTTTGAGAGTTAGGACCATTGGGAGGTCATGTCAGATAGGGGATTGTGTCATAGAGTACAGTGGAGGTCATGGAGGACCGTAGTGGAGACTGTTGAGAATTGGATGGGAACGTTACGAGGGAATGAAAACCAAATTGATCCTATTTGGCATGAGATGCCATGTTTTAGTGCGTTGAACCCCGAATGGATGTCGATTGGCATGGGATGCCACGGTATAGATGTTGTGTGGCATGGTAGGCTGTGATTGTGACATGTAGTGGTTGTGTAGTGTTAGGAACTACGTGGGGCCAAGTTTTTTGTGAGCCTAGTGGTTGGAAGCCGTAGAGTTACGAGTGGATGAGATCCTCAGATAGTGGTAACTGGTTGGTTGGGTACCAGTTACCCCGTATGATGACTTTTCAAAGTCGAGAGCGTTGGATCAGTCAGGAAGGACGCGGTGCAATGAGCAGCCAGGTTTGTGATAACCCTAGTTTGAGATTAATTAGACAAGTTACGAGGAGTGTGGTACTTGTGGACTGGATCCTGAGGTGGACCGATCGGTGGACAGTATGCGTTGAGCTGTTGGTACCTGCGGTGAGTTCCCCATATAAGTACTCGTCTCGATAGCGATTCTTGGATTGGTCTGCACGCAGTTGTGGCATACATCGCTATTGATGGGCGTGCACGAGTCTTATCGAGTTGGATAGGCTCATGTTATAGTGACGACTAAGACGATGGAGATTCACCAGTCGTGACGACGATTCGAGGTGTGTGAGTGTCACTCAGTACGAGCAGAGGTTTCTGGATTCGACTCGGTTACCACTGAGTGCGATCACAGAAGGAGATGTTGAGATTTGGGTGTTGGCAAGTGTGCCTAGATGCCACACTATCTCAATGAAGGTGACTGAGATGAGTGAGAGATGCCAGAGATGAGTTGAATGGGACCTAATAGTGATCAGATGGTTCCGAATGACACTAAGTGCGTCTACGTGATGCAGTTTCAAGGAGGGCCTGGATTGTGACGAGGATGGTAGACGTGCCCTAGAGTGGCAAACATGTGAGTTCGGTGGGCACTGAGCTGGACGGAGAGGATCCTGAGTGGCTCAGTACGAGGCACGGGGTACATCTGGTTTGGTGACCTGTTCCCTAGTGATGCGAGATTTGAGGCGTGAGTGTGTGCTTAGAAGGTGAACCCATAAAGGTTGAAATGTGAGAATCAGGTAGTCGTCATGTGCTACCTTTTGGATGTGCATAAAAGGTATAAAATGGATAGGCTAGTTGGATGCTATGGTTAGATTGTTTATGGACACATGGATGAATGTCCGAGTGAGTTGAGGACTCCCTAGTCCAGTGGTAGGACGAGTACATAGGCAGGATGTTACACTCTGTGCCCAAGTCCAACGATTGGACTTGACACCCGGTTGGCTAGAGTGTTTGAGTATGCTTCCAACATGGTTGCAACTTCTCTTGAATCTGAAGTTGATGGGGGAGACTTCTCATTTTCTACTCTTTAGTAGATGATGCTTGGTGTCATAGGACGTGGTGAGTGTAGTGGAATTTGAGTTTACACTCACATGGGATGACTTTTGATGTCATCGTCTTGGATCATCCTTGATTCTTCCCTGTGTGGGATGGCGAGGAGTAATTTGACAATTAAAGGGTTCAAAGAGGGTGTAAGACCCTTTACTCGAAATCTGGTCATTAGTTGAGAATGAGAGCTGGTATGGATCCTAGGTGGATCACGTGTGTTATGATGACCAAGGGGATCGATATGTATAGGCGAGTTTTGGTCGAGTTGGCTGGACTCGAGTGGATCGAAATATTTGAGATGATTGTGGCCACCGTGAGTCGAGTGAACCAGAACGAGTTTGGATCGTAGGAATGATGAAGTATGATAATACAAGATAGAGGTTGGATATTTGAATGAGTATGGGTCGAGGCAATCGGGGATCATGGTGATTGTGGATCGAGAGAAAGATTACGACGATACATTGATTATCATCCAAGAAAAGATGAATATCCGATGCCTTAAGTAGGATGTTGGCAGACTTGATATCACTCCGGATAGAGGGATTGTGCTGGTGGTAGATGACCACATAGTGTTGTTGGACTGTGTGCCAATGTGAAAAATAGGTTGGATCATCCTTGGAGTTGGTCAGGTGACCACGATGACTCCGAGAGGACGTTAAGTATAGTGAGGTTTGGCCAAGACAGGTGATTGGAGCATGAACAGTAGTATATGGTTGGACATTGCCAGAGTGCAGTCCTTGAGCAAGCCTGGGTAATGCCTTGATGAATGATATGATATGGTAATCAGACGGGGTCTGACTATTGATTGTACATTGAGTACAGGGATCCGACATCGAATACTGTGCCTAGTGCAGATGGGTGTTAAAGGGTTCAGTGATTATGTGAGCGTGTATCTCAGGGCCATGTGGGCCAGAGAAACCCTAGAGATTTTGCATGTGATTATCCCTACGAGGACAAGTATTTGATGGGGTCCAAATACATCCAAGATGTGCGAGATGTCGATTAGTGTATCGGCAGGATGAGTGTGTCTATTCAAGACTCGAGACGAGTCGGGATTTCAGCGTAGGTCGCTAAGTGACATGAGATACGATGTGGGGACTCGAGAGTGAGTTGAGCTCAGAATGGCGTAACGAAAGCACAGTGGAGCCGGGAGTTGCCGGCTGGTCACGATCATTGTTGTGGACTTAGAGGGTTTCAGAAGAAAGTTGTATCTCTATGGACAGTGGGTTACAATTGCAGACCATTTAGTGATAGAGGATAGAAGATCGCTCAATAGGAGCAATGTCACACGACCCATCCCAATCCCCCCTAGATTAACGTGGGATGTGCCATGCTGCCGTCTGACATGAAGTGTCAAACAAGGAATATTACATACCTTGGCCCCTACGGGGCTCCTAGAGCACGCCAGGAACGGTGGAGGAGTACGATGTCTCGGTCCCTGCTACAGCCCGCATCCGTGATCAACCTGAAGGGCATTAAAACCATTCAGAACTGTGAGTGGATGAAAATAAAAAATTTCATAAAAATACATTCATAAAAAAATATTTAAGCCCTTCACTAAAAAGTATGCAAGCATCAGAAATCAGTAATCAAACATTTACTCGACTAATCCATTAGGGTCTTAGCCCAAAACCGTAAATCCAAAACCAAGTGGGCCACTGCCCAAATCCATAACCACAAATCCACAAAGACAGAAATACCATTTCATGACCTCAACAATCCATATTTACGATATAACCATCTCTGGCATCCCAGATGTCTAGCGTCCCAGACGCTCGACATCACAGGCGTCATATCTCATGGTAATAAGCAATGCGTGCTACCCGGGGTCTCTCCAGGTCAATATCGTTGACATCCCAAATGTCTGACGTCCCAGACGTCCAATCATAGCATTCCTGCTCCTGAGTCATCATACGGTCCGGTAGCTCCTTATAATGACCCTCGCAGGCAATGCATCGTGACTTCCCCATTGTCCCAGACACTTGGAGGAGACCATCATATATCCTCATATCAAGATGGTATATGGAAAACAGTTTTACAAAGTCATTTAGAAACATCTCAATGGGCCCTTCCCGAAATCTCCATAAAACATCACAAATCCATTTAGGGTCCCCGACCCGAAATCACGTTTATAAAACTCAACTGGGCCTCATGCCCGATTTTGTAAACCACTGGGCCACAATCATTATCATAGAAATCACGTATGTAAAACATATAAAATAGTTATGCATGCATCACAATTTAGAAAACGAATTCCATTTACAAACCGTCCTACGCTGCCGTCTCAATAAGCGTGCCATAGGCCCTCCCGGGCCCCATCACTATCACCGGGACTTCCAAACCTGTCCAAATCACACTATAGGGTCACTAACCTCTTCATTAACCTCCTATTAAAGCCCCGTAATTTTACCGAATTTTTAAAAATTTTTAAACTCGATTCAAAACCTTTGGACACCGCGAAACATATCGAAACGGTGTCCGATTGACACGAAACCAGTCCCAAAATGTTCGTTACATCGAATAGATTATTCCACGTGTTGAAAGTTTCCCCAAAAGACTCCTCACGCGCCCCCATGTGCGTCATAAAGTTCCTGCGCGTGAAACCCACACGCTGGGCACTATTCATCATCCCTAAGCTTCAGCAGACTGGTCCAGACGATTCGGTTCAATCTAGCCGGTCCAACTGGACCGACATGGCCGGTTCAGGCCTGTATTCCTCGTGTTTTTTGTCCAATTTCTTCCATTTTCATTCCTAATTTATCCTCTAAACTTTCCTAGTCTTTTTGTGCATTTAAAACATGAAAATCAAAATCAAAATCATACCTTTCAATTTTTCTTTTTGAACCGGTTATTCCTCCCCATCGGTTCACTTGCTTCCAACCACCCACCAGCCACCATTCTTGGCCCAAAGGACTCCTAGGACCTCCAACAACCATTTCCAGTCATCATCATCAATTAACAAGCACCAAAACTAAACTTCACATTTTGAAAACTAAAACATACCCTCCATGGTTTCTTCGGCCATCGTCCTCGGCGGCGCAAGCCACGACCACCATTCTCCTTGTCTCACCTCCCTCACTCACTTTCATGTTTACACCATCATTAATGGATGAGGTTTGGAGGGGTTGTGGGGTGTGTTTGTGTTGTGTTCTTTAGAGAGAAATGAGAGAGAGCCCGCGGGGAGAGAAAGAGAGAAGAGAGAGTTTTTTATTTTTTTATAATTAATTAATCCCAAGCTGTAAAGACCGGTCCCAAATCCCCTGGGATTAATGTGGGACCGGCAGATCCCGTCTGACACGAAGTGTCAAACCAGGGAAAATTCCATCTCTCGCCCTCGCCGGGGCTATCAGCGTGCATCAGGATCGTAGGATGAGGGGAGTGATGTCTCGTCTCTGCTACAGCCCGCATTCGCGATCAACCTGAAGGGCATTAAAACATTAAAAGTCGTGAGTGGACAAAATAATAATTTAATTAAAAACATTTTCGCATAAAGACATTTATGCCCTTCATTAAATTCATATGCATGCATTCAAAATCCTTTATTAAATATTCATAAAAACCACTTGAAAACATTCACCAAAACCTTTCAAGGGATCATGCTCGACCCCATAAACCGTCATGCCCCGTAAATCCATTTGGGTCCCCGACCCGAAATCACACTTACAAACCATAACTCAAAACATGGGAACTCAGCCCCAAATCATGTCACGTGGGTCTCAGCCCAAAACCATTTCCCAAAATATCAAATACGGGGTCTCCGCCCCAAATCACTTTCTAAATCATAAAACACAGGGTCTCCGCCCTCAAATCACTTTTCCATAAAACCTCATACGTATCAACATACGTATAACCCATCCTAGGCACTTCCGGGGAAGATGCCAACTCGAGGCACACAGCCCCTAGGGAACACATCCCCGATATAGTCACGATGACATCATATCTATCTAGTGTGCACACTACTCGGGGTCTCACTCCGAGTCTTCTCCCAAGAATCTCCATCTGGGAGGCTCAATCTCTGGATCTAGTCCGACCTCTCTCTCTCGATCTAGTCCACACATCTCTCTGGAATCTGGTCCGGGACCACATCAAGTAACCTCCACTCCTGGAATAGGATCCCTATGGGGATACCCACTCTGGTTTGTGGATCGTGACTCTCTAGGTTGACGCTGGATGAGACCATATAAATCATATGGAGGGTTCATATTCATTTTCAAATCTATTTCTTTCTTAAAACACTTTTCAACTGGGTCTCATACCCGATTCATCTTTACGGGATTCCTCGAATCCGATTCAAATCACGTTCACAGGCCTCGGCCTAAATCCACAGTTCAACAGGGTCTCATGCCCGAATTCTCATTTCATAAATCGAACTGGGACTCAAGCCCGATGTTACAATCAACGGGGCCCTATGCCCGAACCATGACTCAACAGGACCTCGCGTCCGATTTCACAACCAACGGGACCTTAAGCCCGATAACTCCACTAAATGGGTCCCAGGCCCGATATCATAAATCAACGGGGCATCAAGCCCGATAGTACCATTAACTGGGCCTCAAACCCGAATCGTAAATCAACTGGACCCTCAGTCCGATCGTATCGCTCAAATGGACCCTAGGTCCGATTCCTCGTCAAATCAAATGTACTCCAAGTCTGAGAGTTTGTAAATCAATTGGGTCTCACGCTCTGGTTCACGTTTCTAAATCCGAAATCCATTTATTAAACCCTCATTGTAAACCTAGAACGTATAAGCATCGTATAAAACTGAAAATCTCGAAATACATGCAAATACGTAAATCCTAGGCTACCACAAACAATTTGCCCTCATGCAAACCCAAAACATGTATAAAAGCATTTATAAACATTTATGCATGCATCAATTTCGGAAGAAGGGTCCACTCACAGACCGTCCGAAGCCGCGCCTCGATATGCGTGCCATAATCGTCTCCCGGGTCAATCACCGTCACCGGGACTCCCAAACCTGTCCAAATTGTAATAGAAGGTTACTAACTACTTAATTAACCTCCTATCAAAGCCCCGTAATTTTCCGATATTTTTAACTATTTTAAAACTGATCCTAAACCTTCAGACAGCCCGAAACTTATCGAAACGATGTCCGATTGACACGAAACCAGTCCCAAAATGTTCGTTACATCGAATAGATGATTTCACATGTTGAACACTTCCCCAAATTACTGTTCACGCGCCCCAAGAGTGGCATGTGCACTGTTCATCGTCACCTACATAGGTAAACCGATTTTTTTCTGGTTTTGGACCGGTTTACTGTGCTGAACCGGCTTGACCGGTTCAATGGTTTTCTCCCTCTGTTTTGGTCTGATTTCAACCCTAATTAATCCTATAATTTTCCTAACATCCATATGAATGTAAATATATTAATTAGGACATACAAAAACCTATAAAACACATGGTTCAATTTGAACGTCACGGTCCAAGTTTTCCCAAAACTCTCCCATGGCTTCCCAGCCGTCCAAAACGTCCCAAACCTTCTTAAAACCTTCCTAACAATTTAATAACCTCATTAAGAACACTTAAAACCAACCATAACGTCAAAATCAAATTTTAAAAGGAAAAATGGCCTAACCGTGAAGTTTGGTTCGAGTCCATGGCCGCCGTGCACGCTGGCTCCATCCTGGCCGGCCACCATCATCTTCAGTCCTCCTCTCACTCTCCTGGATCCACAGATGGCCATGGTTGAAGATTTGGATTGGATTGGTTTGGGTTCAAAAGGGTGAGATCGGTTTGGTTGGCTTGGTTTGCACGAACAAAGAAATGGGGGATGCATGAATCAATTTGGGTGGGCAATGGATGGATGACAAGTGTCATTCATCCATTGGGCCTGCCCCAAAATATCTGGGCCCACTTAAGTCCAAAAGTCATCTGTTTCGTAAATCGTGCAATCGTACCTTCGTACTTCCGTGAACCGTAACTTTTCCGTCGAACGTCCGAATTCGAAGTGCCACCTGCCTACGGATACATATCGTCTCGATCTACGTAACGGTCTTCGGCCTTCGACCATCGGACTTCCCGGGCCAAAAGTCAACTTTTGGCCCAAATTACCAAAATGCCCTTGAACTTCCGAAGATCATAACTTCCTCCTCGAATGTCGGAATCGAGTGTGCCACCTGTCTATGAACTCGCGACGTTACGAACTACGTCACGGTCATCGGTCAAAGTCCATTCGACCGCCTGAAAGAATAGTCAACGATTCGCCCATTTCAGTGGCAAAATCGTCATTTTGCTCGAACGTCTGCTAATCCTCGTCTAATCTCCGATTAGTCTTTGATTAGTGAGGCTAATCCGTCATTAATTCGGGACGGCTCGTCACACAAGCCCCCAATCAGATTTAGATCCACACTTTTAGGGTTATCCACCAATGGGATGAGTGCACTTGTCACTCATCCAAGGCCCCATAGAAAATGTCTGCCCAATCCAATTAAATTAATATTATATTCGAATCCCGAGCAGTAAATCTCTGATTTCGCTACCGTTACCATAACTTCTCCGTCCGACGTCCGATTTCGACGTGCCGCCTGTCTACGAACTCGTATCGACCCGATCTATGCAACGGTTCTCGGCCTTTGGCCACTGGACCTCCTGGCTTAAAAGTCAACATTTTGCCCACGCCCAAGGGTAAAACTGTCATTTTACACCGTCTGATCGATTTCACTCAACTAATCACTGTTTAACCTCATTAATCCTTGATTAGTCACTACTCTAATCCCAGAATTCGGGATGGGTCATTACACAAGGAGGATAGTTTGAGATAGCAAGATCTAGAGGATGATTGTCTGACCGGATGCTGAGTAGGAGGTCAGCTTCGATTGTCAACAGAGAAGAACCATCAGGCTGAAAAGGTTATTGGGATGTCAACTTAGTATAGCAGACTTGTCAGAGTGAGTGACAGGTGAGATAGACGGGTGTCGGTGTCTCGAGTGAGACTTACAATGTCGGAGTGAGTGACACTTGTAACTTTTCCGTCCGACATCCGATTTCGATGTTCTGCCTGTTTACGGACTCATATCGACCCGATCTACGCATCGGTTCTCGACCCTCGTCCATTGGACCTCCTAAGAAAGCATCCAAGCTCCCCCACGTCTACCGAACCAACTCTGAACTAATCAGTTACTTGCTCATTCGATTGACACATTAATTTCGATTGACTTCGAAAGGAAGCCAATCTCATTGTCCACCTATCCAATACTGACCAATCCGACCCGTCGGATGCCCACTCGTTCACAAGGTCAAATATTCAAGTCAAATCATAACCACCTCAACTCACTCAAGTACTATCTCATGCCAGATTAACTTCGAAAAGAAGTTCATTCCAACCATTCCCATATCCAATTATTTACGATCGGGCAATAAGCTCTTCATGTAACCTGATCAACAAGATCACAATTCAAATCCATCACCACGTCACTCGACTGGTAACATCACGATCCTAGATTGTCACAATGCCCAAAGTTCACAACATCACAATCCAAATCCACCTAGGATCCACAGATGCTCACTTAGCTAACAATCCACCTGAAATTTGATCGTAGGGTCTTACACCCTCTTTGAATCCTTCGTCAATTCTTCAACTATTTTCACATCTACTCATTCACTCAACAACGAAACACATCAAAACTGTGGGTCCCCTCCAATTACCTCATATCAATCATGGTCATTCCACCTAGGAAAAATCAAGGATGATCCAATACGATGACATCACATCCATCCTACGTGAATGCAAACATAACTCACAGCACCCACCATACATGTAATCCAACCACATCTGCCACCAAGCAGAAAATGGGAATCTCAACCACCTAGCTTCGAAGTACCCACTCCTCCTGATGACCCAAGACAACTCATGAGTCCACCAACCAATACACGCTCAATGTACTGGTAACAACCGCCATCATCTGCCATGGGAAGAAAATGAGAAGTCACCCTCTGTGGCTTCAGAATATCCATCACCAATGCTGAAACAATTTCTCCTCTTGCCTCATCAATCACAACTCCCCTTGAATATGAAGTTCCAACCACGTTGAAAAATCGATGTGTTTCCAAAGAGATGTCAAGTCCAACCACTGGACTTCCCAAATCCTCAACTCACTTAGACAACTACATGTCCGCAATCAATCCATTACCCAGATCTCCTGTTCGTTCATCATTGTTTAGGCACCTCCAAAAGAATGTAATTCGTTACTATCTCGTTATCATAACACAACCTCTACAGGCGCAACCCTCGAGTCTCCATGCTACTCACAATCTCACAATCTCACATCAACACTACCAATGACTCTCTTCGACTTCTTCCAATCTCAAAAATTTCTCTGCACTTCCTAGGGATACTAGAAATGTACAACCACACAAGTTTCGGGGTTAACGACAGCTCCCCGATTCCACTAATTTCCATGATGTCCTCTACGTCATGCAAAACTCCTCATGTCTCAATCGTACCTCTTTCCTCCAGTCATGACTTAGTCACCCTATACCTATTTGGACTTATCCCGACACATCACAATCCCTACTGGATCCCTTCCAGACCAACTCATCCACTACCGAATTTCAGATACTGAACATATGCCCATCATGACGGAGTCACATCCCAACTCGTGGCTCATCGCCATCACAACCACTGTTACACAGTGTACGAATCAGTCAATCCTGGGTCGTTACTCATACCGAGAAATAACCCTGCATCTCCGCTCAAGTGAAAGGAACTTTGCCTCTCTCCTAGCCCAAAACTATGGGTATCACCATTCTGACACTCCACTGCAAGATAATGAACGTTCCCTGAACGTCCCCCAATCCTCAACTACCACCATTACATCAATCACCCTTGATTGCCAGGCATCTCCACACGACTATCAGCCAACAGTCATCACTATCAAGATCCGCATCGACACATCACACTATTACCCGGTCTAACCCGGGATTCCATATCTTATCTCAAAACCGTACTCGGGGATCGAATCCCATCATTTCCCTTCATGTCAGCCAACCAATCTCCATAGTTTCGACTAGACTCACTAGAGTCATCCTCATGGTCATCCCCGACCTCAGCTGCTCGTCGCAGCACGAGTTCCAATCCAACAGTCACAATCTGGGGTTTGACCTGACAGACTACCCCAACTTCGGAAAGTCGTACAATCCACAACAACTCCAGACTCACAATTCCAAATCATCAATCACAACTAAGGTTCACTTTTCCAGTCCATCCATCATATATTAGGGTTCCACAACCACACCCTAGGGTTCCTCTGAACCCAACTGTTCTCTACAATAAAATCCACAATTTGACCGACCCTGTGATCCTGACATCGCATGGTCGTCAATCAAATCCTACAACCAACTCAACGGGGTTCCACCACTAAGGTCGTCAGCTAACTCATGTACTAACATTCCCCATACCAGCAATCACCTCCAGGGTTCATGTAACACCCCGGAAATTCGAGGATTCCCATATTGTAATTTAATGTGAGATTTGATGATTTTACCCTTGTGATTGGTATGGTCAAATTGTTGACTTTTTGATTGATGAACAAAATGAACTTTGACCTACGACCGTGACGTAGTTCGGGACGTCACGAGTTCATAGACAGGTGGCACGTCCAATTCGGACGATCAGGGAGAAAGTTATGACTATCGGAAGTTCAGGGGTATTACCGTAATTTGGACATTTGGGGGTGGAAATGTTGACTTTTTATTTGAAGATTAATTTTCACGAGACTCAAGGACTGGCAGGTAGGCCTCGACGTCCTGAGTCCGTAGACAGGCGGCACGCCGAAATCGGACCTCGTACGAGGAAGTTATGGTCAGAAACGTGAAATCGGGAGGTTCGGGTCTCAGTTTTCGTGTCGAATATTATATTCAGGAAATCTGATTGGAGGACACCTGGTGAGTGACAAGTGTCACTCACCCATTGGCTAGATTGGATCAGATCCACTAAGGGATTTAATAGCATTTAAATCAACTTTAAATTTCAGCCCTTGGATTTGAAAACCCTTAATCTGATCTGAGCCATTGATCTCATCCTTGAGATCAAATCTGGGCCGTCCGTTCCTTTCCCTCCATTCTTTATATTTCTTACCCGCAGAGCACATTCTGTCCATTTCGATCAAACACCCCAGCTCATCACCCACTCTCTGTGTCTGCGTGTTGGGGACTCCCTAGTGAGGCTGAGCGACGGCAGTGACCACGACGGAGGACGGCGGCGAGGAAGGAACCAAGGAAACCCGTGACGGTTTCAAACCCAGATTTTGGTAACTTGTTTTCCCACGTTTAGTTTTATTCTTCATGGATCCTAATCGACTCTAGGGACTTCCAGGAACCTACTGGAATTGAGCTCGTGGCCGGAGGGGATCAGGACAGCGACTAAACTGCGACGGGAGGCCGATTCTGTTCTTCGAGGTAGGCCCTCGATCCTATCTGTTTTTCTCAATTCTAATTCCATAGAACCCTTCCTAGGATTCAGACGAGTAGCTAGGAATCAAAAGGAACGAAAATGATTGAGAAATGAAGAAATGGTGACCGGGTCATGATCGCGGGTTTGATCGACCCGAGTTGCAGGAATACGGGTCAACCCGTCTGAGGACAGCGGTGATGACGTGGCACCCTGTCAGTCTGTCAGGTGACGTGGACCAACCGTGAGCCGACACGTGTCACATGTCAGTGCACAGTCAGCACTGACATGTCAGTGACGTGGACCAGTCAGGGACTGCCACGTGTCACTGACATGTCAGTGACGTGGACCAGTGCCGTGCTGACACGTGGCACATGTCAGATCTGACACGTGGTCTGACAGATCAGCGAGGCGGACCAATCGGATGTTGACACGTGGCACCTATCAGAGTCTGACATCTCAGACCTGACAGCTGTCAGATGACGTCAGCATGACGTCATGCTGACGTCAGCAGTGACGTCAGCGATGACGTCAGCAGGACTGTTCCTGCGTTGACCGACCCGTTGACTGGCGTGTGGAGGCGCGTGTGAACAGTGTTTTTGGTGGGACCACCACCATTCTTTAGGTTTCGACGATCCGGATCCATTGGCGGTGGTTTCGGGTCGATCGGAGATCATTAAGTTGGTCAAAATAAGGTTTATTCCCTTGGAAAGCGCGTTCGGGCGGCTTTTCCGGACCGGTTTCGATCTAGGGTTTCATAGTTGAATGTTAGGGGTTTGTATTGACCTTTGCATATGCTTTGGATATGACAGGGGTTGTATAATCGTACCAGAACGAGGGTATACGTTCGGTTTTCAGCAGGACTGTTCTGTGAGTGGGCCATTTTCTTAAACCCTTGCGTGCATAAATGTTTTCTGGTTTGTTATACTTATTCACATGCTAAAACAATAATGGTTTTGATGATATGGAAAATATGGTTATGGCACGTTTCATGGTATTTGGGCTTGAGACCCGTCTGATGAAACTTAATGATTGGTTCGGATTTTATCTATGTATATATATGCCTTGCATGTGGATATCAATAAAATGCATTTGTTACTGCACTGTATAGATCCTTCCATATTATATTGTCTCCTCCGGCGAGGTACCCCGGAGAAGTCACGGACGTCTAGTACGTCCAGCGTCTATGACGCTAAGCATCGGGGATGCAGTACCCGAACGGGGTTCGGGGAATGAACTCGGAAATTGAGACTCGAGTGGCACGCGTAGCCTTGTGATTGTGACCTATTGGACGTCAGGGACGTCAGACATCAGGGATGTCGGGATTGGAGTGTATAGTGCAGCAACTAAAATTATACTTATGGTTTTATTACATGCCTTATGGTTCATATTATATGGTTTATGATTTTGAATAATGATGCACGCATGTTTGGAAAACGGAGGAGTAGATTATATGTTTTAATTATCAAACGATTTCATAAACTTGAGTTTCGGTCCACTCACCCTTAATGTTTTTGATAACCCCTCCAAGTCGTGAAACTGAGGTAGAGGAGGAACCTGAGGCTGAGGCGTAGATCTACTTTCTGCGTACCTGATCCCCTGTTGGGCGGTGTACCCGCAGGTTTACCTTAGAGTCGTGCTCGCATCTTGTAATTTTGGTTTTCATCCCTTGTCTGACATTCGTTTAATTCGAATTTGATGTATGACTTTAATTTGGTTATTTATGCATTTGATGTTTTGAGGTTAAAATTGGTATGAATTATTGGGTGTCAGACGGGAGCAGGGCACGTCCCCTTGTGGTCCCTGTGGGATCGGGGCGGGTCCTGTCAGCTTGGTATCAGAGCACTAGGTTGTGGTCAGTACTAAGGTATGGTCAGCATGCTAGACTAGCGATTAGTACTAGTTACCTTTCGACTTTTAAGAATATTGTTTTCTGATCTATGCCTCTTAACAGTTGGTTATGCCTCCTAGGAGAATTCCTCATACTCGAACGGACGAGGATCTAGAAAGAGAGATGGAATGCGCGAGTATTGAAAGGGCTCAACGTTTGGGAGCCACTCCTTTCTGCGGGGGATCAAACCCCGAGGATGCTCACGACTGGATCACCAAGTGGGAGAGGATCTTCTCGGTGATGCACTGCCCTCCGGGCGAACAAGTGACTTTGGCGGCCTTCTTACTGGAAGGAGGAGCCTACCAGTGGTGGCACGGACTCGAAATGTCTGGGTGGTCTGTCCATACCACTACTTGGGAAGCTTTCCGTTCCAGGTTTCTGGACCAGTACTACTCGCGATCCTTTCGCGCGGCTCGGGAGGCTGAGTTCCTGCGACTGGAGCAGGGTGATATGTCCGTTGCGGACTACGAGCAAACTTTCGGGAAACTTTCCCGGTTCGCTGCTTCATTCGTAAGCACGGAGGAGGACAAATGCCAGCGGTTTGAGCTTGGACTCCGAGGGGAGATCCGGGCCAGTGTGACTGCTACCACTCATGCTTCTCTGAGAGATATGGTCGACGCAGCGGTGCGTGTCGAGGCCAGTCTGGCAGCACACCAGACACGACAACCTTCGGGGGAGGGGCGACGTCAGGATCGCCCACATCATGGGCCATCGGGCCGTAAGAACAACAAGGGAGGGAGCTACAGGGGAGCACCCTCATCCTTCAAGGGTCGTGGCTGGTCGGGTCGACGTGGAGGCTCTCAGGGCAGAGGATCTGGATACAACTCTGGGCAACGCTCATCTTGGAGCGGTGCTTCTGGTGGGCATTCGGACAGGCCAAGGCCAGTAACTTGTTTTGCTTGCGGAGAAGAGGGCCACTATGCCTGTGATTGCCCGCAGTTGTCCAAGAACAACGACGCTGGGGGCTCTAGTGTGGTGCAGAGCACTGCGTCCCACACTAATGAAGGTCGCGGTCAGGGAGGTGACCGTAGTGCTGGGCGTGGCGCGCGTGGACGCGGACGGAACGGAGGGCCGAGGGCCCAAGTGTTTGCAATGACCCAGCAGCAGGCGAGGACTGCTCCAGGCGTGGTCACAGGTACACTACATATCTTTAATCTTCTTGTACGTGTATTGATGGATGCGGGGGCTACACATTCTTTTATTTTGAAGAGTTGTGCTGGTATGCTTGATTGTGTGGTATCAGCTTTAGATTGTGAAATGGGTGTTGGCACCCCGATGGGTACCGTGTACCTTGTGAATCAGGTGATTCGGAGGTGCCCGGTAAGAATTGAGGACGTGGATTTACCAGCAGACTTAATATTCTGGATATCCACGACTTCGATATAATCCTAGGGATGGATTGGCTGTCGGAGCACGGATCGCTCATCGACTGCTGTAGCAAGCAAGTGATTTTGCGGAGCCCGGGTTTGCCGGAAGTTATCTTTCAGGGGGGACGTGATGGTTCGCCTCCTGAAGTGATTTCGTCACTTACTGCTACCAAACTTCTATGGAAGGGATGCCAGGGTTATCTGGCGCATGTCGGGTCGGAACGGGTCGATACTCCGGTTATCGACGAAATACCGGTGGTCTGTGAGTTTCCGGATGTATTCCCGGAAGACTTACCTGGATTGCCACCATCGCGGGAGATTGAGTTTACTATTGAACTACTCCCGGGTACCCGACCTATATCCCAGGCACCATACGGGATGGCGCCGGCCGAGTTACGAGAACTCAAGACTCAATTGCAGGAGTTGGTGGATTTGGGATATGTCCGACCGAGTACTTCACCGTGGGGAGCACCGGTGTTGTTCGTGAAGAAGAAGGAGGGAAGTCTCCGTTTATGTATTGACTATCGACAACTCAACAAGGTGACGCTGAGGAACCAGTATCCTCTACCCAGGATCGATGACCTTTTTGACCAGTTGCGGGGAGCTTAGTGCTTCTCAAAAATTGATTTGCGGTCTGGGTATCACCAACTGAGGATTTCGGAGGAGGATATTCCGAAAACTGCCTTTCGAACCCGTTACGGACACTACGAGTTCCTTGTTATGCCATTTGGTTTGACGAATGCTCCAGCAGCATTCATGGATCTGATGAACCGGGTCTTCCGACCCTACTTGGATAAGTTCGTGATTGTGTTCATCGATGATATTTTGGTGTACTCGAGGAGTGCCCGTGCACATGAGGAACATCTACGGTTGGTCTTGGAGAGGCTGAGACAAGAACAATTGTACGCCAAACTGAGCAAGTGTCAGTTTTGGCTGAGCAGTATTGGTTTTCTGGGACACGTGATATCGACGGATGGGATTTGCGTGGATCCCCAGAAAACAGAAGCGGTGACCAACTGGGCTAGACCGACAACCGTGACCGAGGTGCGGAGTTTCGTCGGATTAGAAGGCTACTACCGGAGATTTGTGGAGGGTTTCTCCAAAATTGCTGCACCATTGACTCGTTTGACTCGGAAGGGAGTAAAGTTTATCTGGGACGAGCAGTGCGATAGGAGCTTTCAAGAGTTGAAGGATCGATTGACCACTGCACCTATCCTTGCATTGCCGGATGACAGTGGAGAGTTTGTGGTCTTCAGTGATGCATCGCTGCAAGGTCTGGGCTGCGTGTTGATGCAAACTGGCAAGGTTATCGCCTATGCATCCCGGCAGCTGAAGACTCATGAGTTGAACTACCCTACTCATGATTTGGAGTTGGCGGCGGTGGTTCATGCTCTCAAGATCTGGAGACATTATTTGTTCGGCGCAACGTGTCGGATATACACCGACCACCAGAGTCTTAAATACTTATTAACTCAGAAGGAGCTTAACATGAGACAACGGAGATGGTTGGAGCTGCTGAAATACTATGACTGTACGATCGAATACCATCCGGGTAAGGCCAATGTGGTGGCGGATGCACTCAGCAGGAAATCAGCGGGAACTGTTGCACACATGGGGATGGTGTATCTTCCCTTGCTAGTGGAACTCCGGAAGGCGGGAGTTATTTTGGGTACGGATGCGCATGGAGCTTTGTTGGCCAGCTTCCATGTACGACCAGTACTGATTGATCGGATCATCGAGGCACAACTTCAGGATCTGATACTCTGTATTTACAGAATTGAGGTCGATGCGGAGGGGAGACAGGATTTTACCATCCGGGACGATGGAGCACGTGTGAAATTGGGCCGTTTGTGTGTACCTGCAGTGGCAGAGTTACGGGCCGAGATTCTTGAGGAGGCCCATAGTTCGGCCTATGCTATGCATCCAGGAGGTACAAAGATGTACCGTACCCTCCGGAACCATTATTGGTGGCCAGGAATGAAGAAGGATATTGCTGAGTTCGTGAGCAAATGCTTAACCTGTCAGCAGGTTAAGGCGGAACGGCAAAGACCATATGGGGCTATGCAGCCACTTCCGATTCCCTAGTGGAAGTGGGATCACATCACCATGGACTTCGTCTTTAAGTTACCGAGGACTCAGAGTGGAGTGGACGGAGTATGGGTGATCGTGGATCGGTTAACCAAATCAGCCCATTTTCTGCCAGTTCAGGAAACCTATAAACCTAACCGACTAGCTCAGTTGTTTGTGAAGGAAATCATACGACTTCATGGTACGCCGGAATCGATCGTGTCCGATCGTGATCCGCGTTTCACTTCCAGGTTCTGGCGGAGTTTGCAAGCTACTCTGGGAACAACCCTACGTTTCAGTACTGCTTTCCATCCACAGACCGATGGACAGTCTGAAAGAACCATTCAGACCATGGAGGACATGATGAGATCATGTGTACTACAATTTCAGGACTCTTGGGATACTCATTGGCCATTGATGGAATTCGCTTACAACAACAGCTATCAGGCAAGCATCGGGATGGCACCTTATGAGGCACTGTATGGCCGACAGTGCAGGACACCTATCTGCTGGACGGAGATAGGAGAGCGAGCGGCTGTAGGGCCGGAGATGATGGACTTAACCATGGAAACTGTTCGCGTGATCAAGGAGAGATTGAAGGTGGCACAGGATCGCCAGAAGAGTTATGCCGATCGACGGATTCGAGAATTGGAGTTTGAAGTGGGAGATTTTGTCTTCCTGAAGTTGTCTCCGTGGAAAGGGATTATCCGTTTTGGCCGACGGGGGAAACTGAGTCCGCGTTTTATCGGACCATATGAGATAGTGGAGAGAATTGGCAGAGTTGCATACAGATTGGCGCTACCTCCAGAATTATCTAGAGTTCACGATGTTTTCCACGTATCGATGTTGCGGATGTACGTACGTGATGCTTCTCATGTACTTGGGGAACAGCCTGTCGAACTGCGGGAGGATTTGAGCTTTGAAGAACAACCAGTACAGATCTTGGATCGGAAGGACAAGGTACTACGTCGGAAGACGATCCCTCTCGTGAAGATTCTCTGGAGAAACCAGAATGTGGAAGAAGCCACATGGGAGCCTGAGGCTCAGATGCGAGAACAATTTCCTCATTTGTTTCCTTGAAATTTCGGGACGAAATTTCTTAAGGGGGGAAGGTTGTAACACCCCGGAAATTCGAGGATTCCCATATTGTATTTTAATGTGAGATTTGACGATTTTACCCTTGTGATTGGTATGGTCAAATTGTTGACTTTTTGATTGATGAACTAAATGAACTTTGACCTATGACCGTGACGTAGTTCGGGACGTCACGAGTTCATAGACAGGTGGCACGTCCAATTCGGACGATCAGGGAGAAAGTTATGACTATCGGAAGTTCAGGGGTATTACCGTAATTTGGACATTTGGGGGTGGAAATGTTGACTTTTTATTTGATGATTAATTTTCACGAGACTCAAGGACTGGCAGGTAGGCCTCGACGTCCTGAGTCCGTAGACAGGCGGCACGCCGAAATCGGACCTCGTACGAGGAAGTTATGGTCAGAAACGTGAAATCGGGAGGTTCGGGTCTCGGTTTTCGTGTCGAATATTATATTCAGGAAATCTGATTGGAGGACACCTGGTGAGTGACAAGTGTCACTCACCCATTGGCTAGATTGGATCAGATCCACTAAGGGATTTAATAGCATTTAAATCAACTTTAAATTTCAGCCCTTGGATTTGAAAACCCCTGATCTGATCTGAGCCATTGATCTCATCCTTGAGATCAAATCTGGGCCGTCCGTTCCTTTCCCTCCATTCTTTATATTTCTTACCCGCAGAGCACATTCTGTCCATTTCGATCAAACACCCCAGCTCATCACCCACTCTCTGTGTCTGCGTGTTGGGGACTCCCTGGTGAGGCTGAGCGACGGCAGTGACCACGGCGGAGGACGGCGGCGAGGAAGGAACCAGGGAAACCCGTGACGGTTTCAAACCCAGATTTTGGTAACTTGTTTTCCCACGTTTAGTTTTATTCTTCATGGATCCTAATCGACTCTAGGGACTTCCAGGAACCTACTGGAATTGAGCTCGTGGCCGGAGGGGATCAGGACGGCGACTAAACTGCGACGGGAGGCCGGTTCTGTTCTTCGAGGTAGGACCTCGATCCTATCTGTTTTTCTCAATTCTAATTCCATAGAACCCTTCCTAGGATTCAGACGAGTAGCTAGGAATCAAAAGGAACGAAAATGATTGAGAAATGAAGAAATGGTGACCGGGTCATGATTGCGGGTCTGATCGACCCGAGTTGCAGGAATACGGGTCAACCCGTCTGAGGACAGCGGTGATGACGTGGCACCCTGTCAGTCTGTCAGGTGACGTGGACCAACCGTGAGCCGACACGTGTCACATGTCAGTGCACAGTCAGCACTGACATGTCAGTGACGTGGACCAGTCAGGGACTGCCACGTGTCACTGACATGTCAGTGACGTGGACCAGTGCCGTGCTGACACGTGGCACATGTCAGATCTGACACGTGGTCTGACAGATCAGCGAGGTGGACCAATCGGATGTTGACACGTGGCACCTGTCAGAGTCTGACATGTCAGACCTGACAGCTGTCAGAGTCTGACATGTCAGACCTGACAGCTGTCAGATGACGTCAGCATGACGTCATGCTGACGTCAGCAGTGACGTCAGCAGGACTGTTCCTGCGTTGACCGACGCGTTGACCGGCGCGTGGGGGCGCGTGTGAACAGTGTTTTTGATGGGACCACCACCATTCTTTAGGTTTCGACGATCCGGATCCATTGGCGGTGGTTTCGGGTCGATCGGAGATCATTAAGTTGGTCAAAATAAGGTTTATTGCCTTGGAAAGCGCGTTCGGGCGGCTTTTCTGGACCGGTTTCGGTCTAGGGTTTCATAGTTGAATGTTAGGGGTTTGTATTGACCTTTGCATATGCTTTGGGTATGACAGGGGTTGTATAATCGTACCAGAACGAGGGTATACGTTCGGTTTTCAGCAGGACTGTTCTGTGAGTGGGCCATTTTCTTAAACCCTTGCGTGCATAAATGTTTTCTGGTTTGTTATACTTATTCACATGCTAAAACAATAATGGTTTTGATGATATGGAAAATATGGTTATGGCACGTTTCACGGTATTTGGGCTTGAGACCCGTCTGATGAAACTTAATGATTGGTTCGGATTTTATCTATGTATATATATGCCTTGCATGTGGATATCAATAAAATGCATTTGTTACTGCACTGTATAGATCCTTCCATATTATATTGTCTCCTCCGGCGAGGTACCCCGAAGAGGTCACGGACGTCTAGTACGTCCAGCGTCTATGACGCTAAGCATCGGGGAACCTGAGGTAGAGGAGGAACCTGAGGCTGAGGCGTAGATCTACTTTCTGCGTACCTGATCCCCTGTTGGGCGGTGTACCCGCAGGTTTACCTTAGAGTCGTGCTCGCATCTTGTAATTTTGGTTTTCATCCCTTATCTGACATTCGTTTAATTCGGATTTGATGTATGACTTTAATTTGGTTATTTATGCATTTGATGTTTTGAGGTTAAAATTGGTATGAATTATTGGGTGTCCGACGGGAGCAGGGCACGTCCCCTTGTGGTCCCTGTGGGATCGGGGCGGGTCCTGTCAGTTCACATTTTCAGACCATCACTCAACTGAGGTTTACATTTCTAGATCACTACTCAAATAGGGTTCCCCGAACCCAGCTGCTCCCAGCAACACCACAATCTACATCACATGACCGAACCAACGGTCCCACAATACCATTTGTCACATACAACCCCTCTTGGGCCAAATCACACTAACACACAGCATATCGGGCCAACCATACACTATCCACTATTCAATCCCAAAACTATTAAATCGGCATCCTACCATCAGGTTGATAACGGGCTGACCACGTAGAGACAACACATCCTTGACCCGTGCGTACCACAAGAACTACTGAATAGCGACAACCTCGCTCTGATACCACTTGACACGACCGATCCCAATCCCCCCAGGATTAACGTGGGATGTGCCATGCTCCCGTCTGACACGAAGTGTCAAACAAGGGATATTACATACCTTGGCCCCTATGGGGCTCCCAGAGCACACCAGGAACGGTGGAGGAGTGCGATGTCCCGGTCCCTGCTACAGCCCGCATCCGTGATCAACCTGAAGGGCATTAAAACCATTCAGAACTGTGAGTGGACGAAAATCAACAATTTCATAAAACCACATTCATAAAAAGATATTTAAGCCCTTTACCAAAAAGTATGCATGCATCGGAAATCAATAATCAATCATTTACTCGAATAAGCCATTAGGGTCTTAACCGAAAACCGTAAATCGAAAACCAAGTAGGCCATTGTCCAAATCCATAACCACAAATCCACAAAGACAGAAATACCATTTCATGACCTCAACAATCCATATTTACCATATAAACATCTCTAGCATCCCAGATGCCTAGCGTCTCAGACGCTCGACGTCCCAAACGTAATATCTCACGGTAATAAGCAACGCGTGCTACCCGGGGTCTCTCCGGGTCAATATCTCTGACATCCCAGATGTCTGACGTCCCAGACGTCCAATCATAACATTTCTGCTCCTGAGTCATCATACGGTCCGGTAGCTCCGTATAATGACCTCTCGCAGGTAATGCACCGTGACTTCCCTAGTGTCCCAGACACCTGGAGGAGACCATCACGTATCCTCATATTAAGATGGTATATGGAAAACAGTTTTACAAAGTCATTTTGAAACATCTAAATGGGCCCCCGCCCGAAATCTCCATAAAAATTCACAAATCCATTTAAGGTCCCCGACCCGAAATCATGTTTATAAAACTCAACTGGGACTCATGCCAGATTTTGTAAACCACTGGGCCCCCGGCCCGATCACAAGACTCAAAAGAGTCTCAGCCCGATTTCGTAAACCAACTGGGCCCTTGGCCCGATCACGTAATTCAAATGGGTCTCATGCCCGAATTCATCTTTCCAAAACCAAAACCAAAACCATGACATAGATCATTATTGAATTCACATTCATATAGCAATAGTATAAACTCGTAAACCTCGAAATACGTGTAAATATGGATTTACCTCGAAATACGTGCAATCGTATAATCCACCAGTGCCACAATCTTCATCATAGAAATCATGTATATAAAACATATAAAATAGTTATGCATGCATCACAATTTAGAAAACGAAGTCCACTCACAGACCGTCCTACACTGCCACCTCGATACGCGTGACATAGACCCTCCCGGGCCCTATCACTATCACCGGGACTTCCAAACCTAGCCAAACCACACTAGAGGGTCACTAACCTCTTCATTAACCTCCTATTAAAGCCCCGTCATTTTCCCAAATTTTTAACTATTTTTAAACTTGATTCAAAACCTTCGGACACCCCAAAACATATCTAAATGGTGTCCAATTGACGCGAAACCAGTCCCAAAATGTTCGTTACATCGAATAGATTATTTCACGTGTTGAAAGTTTCCAAAAAGACCCCTCACGCGCCCCAAGCGCGCCTCAAAGCCCATGAGTGTGAAACCCACGCGCTGGGCACTATTCATCATCCCTAAGCTTCAGCAGACCGGTCCAGTCGGTTCGGTTCGATCCTGCTGGTCCAACTGGACCGACGTGGTTGGTTCAAGCCTGTATTCCTCGTGTTTTCGGTCCAATTTCTTCCATTTTCATTCATAAATTATCCTCTAAACTTTCCTAGTCTTTTTGTGAATTTGAAACATGAAAATCAAAATCAAAATCGTACCTTTCAATTTTTCTTTTTGAACCGGTTATTCCTCCTCGTCGGTTCACTTGCTTCCGGCCACCCACCAGCCACCATTTTGGCCCCAAAGGTTTTTCTTTTTGAACCGGTTATTCCTCCCCGTCGGTTCACTTGCTTCCGACCACCCACCAGCCACCATTTTGGGCCCAAAGGACTCCTTGGACCTCTAGCAACCATTTCCAGTCATCATCATCAATTAACAAGAACCAAAACTAAACTTCACATTTTGAAAACTAAAGCATACCCTCCTTGGTTTCTCCGGCCACCGTCCCCGGCGGCGCAAGCCACGACCACCATTCTCCTTGTCTCACCTCCCTCACTCACTTTGTTGTTTACACCATCATTAATGGATGAGGTTTGGAGGGGTTGTGGGGTGTGTTTGTGTTGTGTTCTTTAGAGAGAAATGAGAGAGAGCTCACGGGGAGAGAAAGAGAGAAGAGAGAGTTTTTGATTTTTTTTATAATTAATTAATCCCAAGCCCCCAATCAGATTTAGATCCAGACTTTTAGGGTTATCCACCAATGGGATGAGTGACACTTGTCACTCATCCAAGGCCCCACAGAAAATATCTACCCAATCCAATTAAATTAATATTATATTCGAATCCCGAGCCTTAAATCTCTGATTTCGCTACCATGACCATAACTTCTCCGTCCGACGTCCGATTTCGACGTGTCGCCTGTCTACGAACTCGTATCGACCCGATCTATGCAACAGTTCTCGGCCTTTGGCCACTGGACCTCCTTGGTTAAAAGTCAAAATTTTGCCCGCGCCTAAGGGTAAAACTGTAATTTTACACTGTCTGATCGATTTCGCTCAACTAATCACCGTTTAACCTCATTAATCCTTGATTAGTCACTAATCTAATCCCAGAATTCGGGATGGGTCGTTACACAATGAGGACAGCCTGAGATAGCAAGATCTAGAGGATGATTGTCTGACTGGATGCTGAGTATGAGGTCAGCTTCGATTGTTAACAGAGAAGAACCATACGGCTGAAAAGGTTATTGGGATGTCAACTTAGTATAGCAGACCTATCAGAGTGGGTGACAGGTGAGATAGACGGGTGTCGGTGTCTCGAGTGAGACTTACAAGCCTACGTGTGGATTGTCGAGAGTTGAGTTAGAGCTTTGAAAGCTCCAGTGACGGTTGGTCACGAGGAGGTTAAATAAGGTCATGGAGGGTTGAGTTGCGTCTCAACATTGGCCGTTGGATTATGGTTTTTGTCGAGTGACAGTGAGCACCGACATGTACTGTGGGTTGTGTCAGACGTGTACTATTACACGAGGGTGCCCCGAGTGGGAGACAGATTGGATTTCCACCGTCTGGTTGTGAACTTGGGTCAATTTGAATTTCAAAGACGAAATTCTTTTAGGAGGGAAGTTTGTAAGGACTCGTACGAATTTTACGGGATTAATTAAGAATTAAGAGGATTAGTGAGACTGATCGGAAATTAGTCGAGGTTTATCGAACGTTCAAGGTGAATTGACCATTTTACCCTTGGAAATGGCCAAAATGTTGGCTTTTGACCCGGAAGGTCAAATGCACGAGGACTGAAGACCTTTACGTAGATCGAGTCGATATGAGTCCCTAGACAAGCAGCATGTTGAATTCGGATGCTCGACAGGAAAGTTACGGGTCTAGAACGGTTAAGGTATTTTTGCACGTTTTACGAAACGAGTGACTATTAGCTTATGTGGGGCCCAACTATTTGTTACTAATCCCAATGGATGAGTGACAAGAGTCACTCATCCATTGATTCCCATCCCACATACATGCATACCCATTCCCTCTGTTTCATTCATCCCCTTTGTTTTCCTTAAATCGAAACACATAAACAACACCACAACCCACCCCAACTTGCACAAACCTTTATCCTCTGCTGATGGTGTAAACGGGGGAGTGAGAGAGGAGGTCGAGACGAGCTGAACGGTGGAAACTGCGTGGACCATCGTGCACGGTGGCCAGAGACCCGACACGGTGAGCTTTTAATTTGAAAATTAGAGGTTTAGATTTAAGGGTTATGGGATTGTTTGATGCATTAGGATAGTTTCCTAGGACCCAGACAACCCGATTGGGACTTGTTTCGAAGGCGGAGGACAGCGGAGCAGCTCAGGTGGGGAGCTGGAAATCTGGCCAGACTGTTCATCATTCAAAAGGTGAGATTTAGCTCATGTTTCATGATTTCAATTAGATGGATCAATTCCTGGGATAGAGACAAAGATAATGAGAGAAACGGGAAGGAAAACGGTGGTCGGAGGAGTGTTTTCCAGCCGAGTCGGGTCGCAGGTCTACGTGACCCGCTACAGTGGAACGGGCTAACCCAGATAGAGGTAAGGGATGAGATGATGTCATCATGTCAAATCTGACACATATCAGATGTCAGATGACGGCAAGATGACGTGAACTGTTGACTTTGACCGTTGACCGCTGATGTCAACATAGACTTTGCTAACGTAAGCATTGGCTTTGCTGACATCAACGTTGACTTTTTGGTCAACATTGATCGTACTTTTGACTCATGCGTAGGGACGCATGGGCATGTATTTCGAGGTGGGACCAAGATCATTTTAAAGGTTTCGACAATACGAATCCAATGGTGGTGGTTTCGAGTCGATCGGAGATCGTTGGGTTGGTTAAATTGAGGTTTAAAGCCTAGGGAAGCTTGTCCAGAATGTGTTGACTTTTCCGGGAATGTTGGGGGTTCTTGATTAGGACTTTTCTAGGTTGGTAGTAAACTTTGAGTGTGTTTTGAACAGGTTCGGATGATCTAGAGAGGTTGGATTAGCCCGGATAGGCTTATAGTGTAACGACCCATCCCGGAAATCGGGATTAGATTAGTGGTTAAGGAAAAATTAAATAGATTAATCGGTGATTAGTTGGATGCGTTCGGACGGACGGTGCAAAAATGACTATTTTCTCCCTAGAATTGGCCAAAATGTTGACTTTTTCTTCGGATGGTCAAATGGACTTTGACCGATGACCGTGACATAGTTCAGGACGTCCCGAGTTCGTAGACAGGTGGCATGTCCGATTCTGACATTCGAGGAGGAAGTTATGATGTTCGGAAGGTTAAGGGCATTTCCGTAATTAGGTTAAAACGGGGGAATTTTGTTGACTTTTTGCACGACAAGTTTTCTTCACGCAAACCAAGGACCGTTAGGTAGATCTCGATGTCTTGAGTACAACGACAGGTGGCACGCCTTCATCGGACATCGGAAGGATAAGATACGGGTCAAGGAAATTGAAGGGCAAAACGGTAATTTGTCCTTGAGGGGCATTCTGGACATTTTCTGCTTTGGAATCTGTGCCCACTCAGAGAAGGACACTTTGCTGTTGAGTGGAGGTGGTGCCATAGGATGGTTAACACGTGGCTGGGTCTGGATGGTGGTGGAAACTGCTTGCAATCCCTCAATTTTGACGTACGATTCAAATATTAGCTGCATGGTTTGGGCGTTAAAAATAGAGATACAGAGACTGTGAGGAATTCAAACCCCAAACTATCCCCAATTGAAGGTGCTTTTTGAACAAAAACAAAAGAAAAAGCAACGTGGAACAAGGTGGTGAAGTCGTGGATGCCCGCCGTGCACGGTGGCGGTTGGAGGAGGAGAAAACCCGTGAACGTCCCTGTTAAGGTCCAAGTGACTCGTGACGATTTTGTTGTTCTGGATTGATTTGGAGTATTGAACGAGGTCTCAGAGGTTGAAAGGAGTTGAGAGAGCTTCGTATCGAAGCCTGCCATGGCTGGTAATCGTGCAACCCGTGATTGGTAAGTCAACAACCCGAACATAGCAATTTACATTTGGATGCTTAAGATTCAAATTAGTGGTTACAGTGAGGTTTTGGACATTGATAGGAAACTTTTGGACGTATAAGGGACGATTGAGGTGACTGGAACAGTGAGAACAGAGCGAACAAAAATGGAGGATTGAAGGTTGATCGAGTAGGTACATTCCAGTTCTCATTTTTCAATTTTGAAATTAGAAATTAGGTAGAAAGGAAGGGAAGAAATTAATAGGGTCAAAAGAGTTAAAATTGGAGTGAAATTGACGGAAAACCTCCCACGCCGGCTTGGTCAAACCGGTCTGAACCGGGTTGGCGAGAGGAAGAAGCACTGTTCACGCGCGTGGATTTCATGCGTAGAAATTTCCAGACGCACGTGGGGGCGTGTGAGAGGTAGTTTGGAAAATCTTCCAACACGACCTTTAAAGTATTCGAAGTAACGAAATTTTTGGCACTGGTTTCGAGGGGATCGAATATCGTCTCGATATGTTTCGGGATGTCCGAAGGTTTTAGGCCTCTGTTAAAAATAGTTAAAAATACGGGAAAATTATGGGGCTTTAGTATGACCATTGTGAAGTAGTTAGTGACCTCGTTATGGGATTTGGACAGGTTCGGGAAAGCCGAGGATAGCGAAGTGGCTGGGAACGGCGTAAGTGCGCGTGTATCGCGGCGACGTCGGAATGGTCTGTGAGTGGACTTTGTTTTCTAACTCTTGATACATGCATATATGTTTTTATATGTTTTCTATACGTGATTCTATGATTTGATTTATGATCTTGATGGTTTACGGTTGTGCACGATTTTCGAGATGTTTATCGAATTTCACGTTTTACGAGATTTCGCACGATCTCGTGATTTGACTGTGGTTTTAATGATTTGATTTCGGGATTTGAAAAATGATTTGTTTTCAATGATTTGAAAAGGATTTTGGAAAAGTGATTTCGGTTTTGGAGCCCTGTTCATGTGATTGAGATTTCAGATTTGGTTTTCGAGATTTGGAAAGGGAATCTGTTTTTGGGTTCGGGACGATGGTTCCAGATGCTTGCTTACGGAATCGTCGTTGCGAATTCGACTGTGGATTTTCTGAGGTTTTCACTAATTGACTGAAAAATGGTTTTGGGTTTAATGACCCGAAAAAAGAGAAAAACCAACTGGATCTGGTTTTGAGTTTAAATACTCGGATTGATTGACGGGGGGAGGGCCCTGGATTGATATGTTTTGAGTTTAAAGACTCGATATATGTTTTGAGTTTAATGACTGGGTGATTTTGATACCCCTCCCCGAGGCATGTGATTGTGTTTTGAGTTTAAAGACTCGTTGATATCCCGGGAAGGCCTGGTTATTTGAGCATGGTTTTGAGTTTAAAGACTCGGGCGCACTTGAGATCCAGTAAACTCGTATGATTGATATTTTTCACTAGTTTTTCACTGGTTTTCGGATGTTTTGGGCAGTGGCCCGGATGATATGGATTTGATGAATTTTGGGACTGAGTTCCCGTACTTGAGATCGATTTGTGCTTTGAGGCTGAGGCCTGGATTTGAATGAGGAATTTGATTCGTGTAACGATCCGTCCCGAATATCGGGATTTAATAATATTTAATTATGATTTACTAATCTGGGATTAGTTGAGCGAGTTCGGACGAATTGTGCAAAATGACCGTTTTGCCCCTGGGCGTGGGCAAAACGTTGACTTTTAATTCGGATGGACAAATGGACTTTGGCCGATGACCGTGACGTAGTTCGGGACGTCACGAGTTCATAAACAGGTGGCACGTTCGATTCCTACGTTCGTGGTGAAAGTTATGATGTACGGAAGTGTAGGGGCATTTTCGTAATTTGAACGTAATAAGGAGAAATGTTGACTTTCTGACCGGGAGGTCCGATGGCCGAGGACCGAGGACCGTTAGGAAGGTCTCGATGCCCTGAGTTCGTAGACAGGCGTCACGCATTAATCGGAGTCCGTATGACCGAGTTACGGGTCTGGATGCGTGAGGGGCATTTTGGTAATTTACTGTGCAGGGGCAGAATTGTAATTTCCACAGGGGTACTGTTTGATCGAAACAGCCGTGAAAATTGGAGGTTTTGTGCGATCTGTTCCAAGGGATTGTTTAACATTAATGAATGATTTTGGACAGCTTTGAGGTAGTGGAGGCATGTGTTCTGGGTTGGCAACTGACTTGAAGAACATGGGCACCATTTATTAATGGTTTCGGGTCAGTGCAGGAACCTTTACACAGTGGACCCGCGTGGTGCTTTGAGGCACTTTTAACGACTCAATTGGATTAAAAACATTGTGAGTGAGTTGTGAGGATCATTCTGAGCTTGTGTGGTTGTCGAATTGGGGAGGAAACCGTGTGAAACCATTTTGGGTTCTTGGAGGGAAATTTCAGAATTTGATTTCTGAGCCTTGTTGGACCAAACCATGGACGGGTTTAGCTTTCTGGGAATGTCTGGAGCTCAGCCGTATCAATTTCGAAGGGAACCAGCCACGGCTAAGCTGGGACGGTGGTCACTGTTTTCAGAGGAAATACAGTGCTGTGGACGACGACTTCCAGGTGAGCTCTTCTTCAATTGGTTGTGGTTTTGGGTTCATTTGTGTCCTAGTATACTTCCTGTGAAGTTAATTTGGAAATGGACTTGAGTTGGGTGAATTACTAAGGACGACCCGTTTTGCTGTTCGAGCTTGGATTGGTTGATTTAATCCATGTCGATGTTGATTATTGACACAGAACTGAAATTGATTGGATATTGATTGTTTTAGGATCAAGAACGGATGGAATCAAGGTTGAATTGATGGTTATCTGGCCGGGTCAGATCGCGGGTAATCAGACCCGTTTACCAGACAAACGGGTGAAGATGGTGACTGTAGCAGTCACTGTAGCAGACGCGTGGCTTTCACTCGCAGCCACTCACGGCGGCGCGTGACGGCGCGTGGGAACGAATCTCGAGGTGAGGTCAACATGACTTTTATCCTATGCAATGTAACGAACATTTTAGGATTGGTTTCGTGTCGATCGGACACCGTCTCGATATTGTTCGGGATGTCCGAAGGTTTTAAATCCAGTTTAAAAATACTTAAAAATTCGGGAAAATTACGAGACTTGAATAGGATGTTATTGATGAGGTTTGTGATCCTCTAATGTGATTTGAACAGGATTGGGAGTCCCGGTGATAGTGGTGTGGGCCGGGAAGGCCTATGGCACGCGTATCGAGGCGCTCGGTTAAACGGTCTGTGAGTGGACATTGGTTTTATAAATTCGATGCATGCATAACTGTTTCATGATTGTTATAATTGGGATTATATGATTTATTTTGGATATCAATGAATTTATATGTTTTCACGCATTTCGAGGTGATTTACGTGTTTGCACGTGAATCGAGGTTTTCTGGATTTGCACTGATTTCCATAAATATGGATGGATATGATTTCATGAAACGGTTACGGATTTGATAAAGTAAAATCGAGCCAGGGGCCCAGTTAATTTGTTGAATCGGGCCAGGGGCCCAGTTAACTTGTTAATCGGGCCAGGGGCCCAATTGAATTATGAAATCGGGCTAGGGGCCCAGTTAACTTATGAATCGGGCCAGGGGCCCAGTTGACTTATGAAATCGGGCCAGGGGCCCAGTTGACTTATATATGTGATTTCGGGTCGGGGACCCTAAAATGGAATTGAATAAACTATTTCGGATTTGATTCAACTATTTGGACTTATGACGGTTTTATGGAAATTCGGGGCAGGGCCCTTGTGATATTTTGGAAATGAATAATAAAATGTGTTCCATAAAACCATCTCGATATGAGGATATTTATATCCTGGTCTCCTCCAAGTGGCGGGGACACTGGAGAAGTCACGGTGCAATGCCTGCGAGGGCTCATTGTACGGAGCTACCGGACCGTATAGTGATCCAGGAGCAGGATTGCTGGACGTCATGGACGTCAGACATCGGGGATGTCAGAGATATGGACCCGGTGAGACCCCGGGCAGCACGCGTTGCTTAATACCGTGAGATATGACGTCTGGAACGTCAAGCGTCTAGGACGCTAGGCATCGGGGATGCCGGAGATGGAAAAATAATAAATGAATATTACTGGATTGATGAAATAACTCTTGGATTGACTTTTGGAATTTGAAATTATGCTTTGGGTTCCGGGCTAAGGCCCTGGTGGTTATTTCTAAATAAATATGGGATTATTGGTTTTTGGTGCATGCATATGATTTTACTGAGGGGCATAAATGTCTTATAAATGTTTTTAACAGACTTGTTTATTTTCGTCCACTCACAGCTTTTGTTTTTAATGCCCTTCAGGTTGATTCCGGATACGACTGCAGCAGAGACTTGTGCATCGCACACCTCCTCCATCGATCCTTACGCACTCTGGAAGCCCGGTTGGGCAATGGCAATCGGTTATTCCTTGTCGGACGCCTCTTGTCCGACGGGAGCACGTCACATTCCATGGTAATCCCGGGGGGATTGGGATGGGTCGTGTCAATTCGGGTTTTCGCTAATGGTTTCCATTGATGGTTTTGATAAGAAACGTTTCATAACATGAATTGATATGCATGCATTGGTTTTAAATGGAGGGTATAAATGTACTTCTTTAAGAACTATTTTTGAACTTATACTTTTTTTATGTCCACTCACAGTCTTTTCATGTTTTTGATACCCTCCAGGTTGTTGCGGAGCGGGTTGTTGGTCTAGAGAGACGGAGACATCACAACCGCGATCCACAGTAGTTCGATGCACCTCTGGGAAGTTCGAATGCTTTTCGGACGGTTGGATTGAAAACTCCCTTGTCCGACTTACGTGTCACATGAAGGTTGGATGTCAGTTTAGCCTTCGTGTCATACGTGAGTTAGACGGGAGCAGGGTTTAGCCCTTAATCCCGGGGGATTAGGGGTGGGTCCTAACAATTGTATGACCCGGTCTTGGAAACAAGAACAGTGAGCAAGACCCGTGAGCTTGAGAAGCAAGAACGGTGAGCAAGACATGTGAGCTTGCAAAGGTAAGATCGGTGAACGATCCCACATCGCTCGGGGAGGGAAAGGTGAAGTACCTTATATGTGTGGGCACATATCTATCTAACACAAGGCCTTTTGGGAGCTCAGTGGCTTTGGGGGGGATTGGAACCCCAAAGTTAAGCGAGTTGAGGCTGGTGCAATCCCATGATGGGTGACCTACTAGGAAGTTGCACGTGAGCTCCCGAAAACAAAACCGTGAGGGCTGGGCCCTAAGCGGACAATATTGTGTTAGATAGGTTGGGTCGTGACCTATAGCAAGCATATCGAGGTGCAGATAGGACGGTCTGTGAGTGGACTTTGTTTTATGAATATGATGCATGCATAAATGTTTTATATGTGTTTATGAACATGATTTTAGATGCCATGAGTGCATGTGATTTAAATTTAAATTGTTTGGCATTTTCGTAGAAAATGCGTTATTGCACGTAGTTCGAGATTTCAGTTTTATGGATTATTGAGCTTCTACGTGCATAGGTTTTACATGATTTTATATGATTTTGGGGGTTTCGCTGAGAAGCATGACACGACCCATTCCAATCCCCCGGGGATTAACGCTGGATGTGCCATGCTCCCGTCTGCCAAGAAGTGTCAGACAAGGGATAACCCGAAATCTCAGCCCGAACGGGACTTCTTAAGTGCGGTAGGATCCGGTGGAGGAGTGTGATGTCTCGGTCTCTGCTACAGCCCGCATTCGTGATCAACTTGAAGGGTATTATCAAAAGCTATGAGTGGACGAAAATCAGTAGTTTAAGAAAACACATTTCATAAGAAGACATTTATACCCTTCACTAAAAAGCATGCATGCATTCGAAAACCTTTTACCAAACCATTTACTTTAATAACCATTATATAACTCCATAACATATCAACCATATGTGGGAACTTAGCCCAAAACCGTAAATCCGAGTATGTGGGTCATTGCCCAAATCCATTTACTATTCACAAAACACCATTTCATAAATCCAAGAAATCATGTTTACCAAATATCATATAACCAATCCTGTCACGGTTTCCAAAGCTACCTGCCTGCTACCCGGGGTCTCAAATCCCAAGTCTCCTCAGGGTCCACTCAGGTCAATGTCCGCAGATCATTAACCCTCCCTGGGGGTTATAATCCATAAATGCCTTCCTGAGAGTAAGGTACCCGACGGGGGCGATTCCACTCAGTTAGTGCTCTATGACTACTCTAGGGTCCACACAGGCAAACGACCTTCCCTGGAGGAGACAATCCATAACTAAAGGATGGTATATGAAAAACCATTTCGCAATCATTCTCAAAACCATTCAAATCTTTCAAAGGGTTCATGCCTAGTGTCCCATAAAACTATCATGAATCCAGAAATCCATTTATGGGTCCCCGACCCGAAATCACATTCATAAAACACAATTGGGCCTCATGCCCGATTTCTTAAACCAACTGGGCCTCTAGCCCGATCATGTAAACCAACTAGGTCTCAATCCCGATCATGTAAACCAACTGGGCCTCGGACCCGATCTTTTATGATATCAAATGCACTCCAAGTCCGATAATTCTTAAATCAAATGGGTCTTAAGCTGGGTTCCATATTTCCAAATCCAAAATCCATTTATCCAAATCCAAATCCAAAATCCATTTATCCAAATCCATTTACTGGTCCCCGACCCAAAATCACATTCATAAAACACAATTGGGCCTCATGTTCGATTTCATAAACCAAATGGGCCCCGAGCCCAATCTTGTAAACCAAATGGGCCCCTAGCCCAATACCTTATTAAATCAAATGGACTCCAAGTCCGTGAGTTCGTAAATCAAATAGGCCTCATGCCCGATTCCATATTTCCAAAGCCAAAATCAATCCAGCAATCCACGAACCTATTGGGGCCCTGGCCCAATAATGTAACTAAAATGGACTTCAAGTCCGAGGGTTTCCAAAACAAATGGGTGTCATGCCCGAGTTTACCTTTTCAAATCCAAAACCATTTCATCAAACCATCACCGAAACCACAAGCACGTATAATTAGTGCAAAACCATAAACTTCGATATACGTGCAAATACGTAAATTGCCTCGAAATACGTGTAAAACCATATAAATTATCAATACTATAATCATCATGATAGAATTCATATATATATATATATATAACATATAAGCATTTATGCATGCATCACAGTTTAGAAATCAAGGTCCACTCACAGACTGTTCTACGTTGCCGCATCGATATGCGTGCCATAAGGCTTCCCGGGCTAATCACTATCACCGAAACTCCCAAACCTGTCCAAATCACACTATAGGGTGACTAACGACCTCATTAACCTCTCATTGAAGCCCTGTCATTTTTTCAAATTTTTAAATATTTTTAAACTCAATCCTAAACTTTCAGACGTCCTGACTCAAAACCAGTCCCAAAATGTTTGTTACATCGAAAGGATGAAATTACATGTTGACAACATCACTAAATTCTGTCCCACGTGCCCCCACGTGCCGTTGAAAGCGACTGCGTGTGAAGGCCACGCGCAATGAACAATGTCATCGTCTACCTCGAGTGAACCGGGTTCGCCTAGTTTTTCTGTTTGACTGGACCAGCGAACCGTCGAGGCCGATTCTCCCTTGTTTCAAGCCCATTTTGACTCTCGTTTCTTCTATTCTTCTCGTCCCAATCTAACTAAGAGTTCCCTCAACCCAAAAATTGAAAACAAAGGCTGGAAGTTACCTGTTGGAGGATGAACAGTAGCCATGTCTTCCACCGTTGATAACTTTGGATTACGGCCGTCTTCTTCCTTGAAACCACGTCCATAGCACTCGTCTAAGTTCCAAGAATATTTTAGGATCAATCCCAACGGTTAACACACGTCCAAAACTTAGTTTCCATTTTTTGCTTCAAAACGGGTTACGGGTTTTACCTCCACCGTGGCTGCGCCGCCGTGCCTAGTTCGTCCCGTCACGTCGTCCTTTTCCCTCTGGCCTCAGACTCTCTCTCAGTCGCCCACAATGGCAGATGAAGATGAGAGGTTGGGGTGGTGTATGTGTTCCTCGCAGGTCTAGGTGGTGCACAGTTTGAAGAAAATATAAATGAGGGGGATGATAGCTGATGGTGATAATGAAGGGTAAGGATGAGAGGATATCGGATGAGAGGATATCAGATGAGATGAAGATGAAGGGTGGAGATGAGAGATGAGTTAATTAATGAAATAATAAAATATCATTTTTTAATAATAATTAATCTCCCCAATTAGAACAAGATCCCCATTTTAAGGAAAGCTACCAATGGGATGAGTGACACTTTTCACTTATCCAAGGGCCCCACAATTAATTAATCCCCCAATTAGAATTATTTAATATTTAATTTGAATTCCGAGACGTTAAATTCCTGATTTTGATCCCGTGACCATAACTTCTCTATCCGACGTCCGATTTCGACTTGCCGTCTGTCTACGGACTCGTGATGTTCCGATCTACGTCACTGTCATCGATCCTCGTACGTTTGACTCCCCGAGTCAAAAGTCAACATTCTGCCCAAGATCAGGGGCAAAATAGTCATTTTACACCGTCCGTTCGATTTCGCTCAACTAATCACCGATTAATCTCACTAATCCTCCATTAGTCACTAATCTAATTGTGGAGTTCGGGACGGGTAGTTACAAAGCGTGAAACATAGGACTTGAGAAACGATTTTAAAGGATTTCACGAAGATGCGTAAAATCGAGATTCGGGCATGAGTCCCAGTTGAAAAACCTCGACTTGGCGTGAAGTAAAGGATGATTTGAAAAATGTCTTGAAAATGAGAAAGGGCGTTCGGATTTGGAAATATCTTTTGGGCATATGACCAAGTTGATTTGAGGTTTGACTTAGAGTATAGTCAAACGTGAGATAAGTCGGGCTGCGACCCAATTACGAGATTTTGAAAGATATTTCGGGCATGAGACCCAGTTGTGAATTTGACATGATTCGAGGAATCCTGGGTTATATTTCGGGCATGAGACCCAGTTTTAGAATTGATAGGATACGAGGAATCCTAGGATGTGAAGTGTCGTTGGACATTGGATTTTCAAGTTGTGACCCATTTGATGATATTTCAGACTTGTGGCCATATTGATGATTTACGGGTTAGAGTCCGGAACGATCGGGTTAGAGTCCCAGTCGATGATGACATTCAGGTTTGAGTCCAGGATGATATGACGCTCACCTCCTGATTGTGGATGTGTTCCTTTTGGAGAGGTCACGATGCATTGCCTGTTGTGTAGCAGTAGCTGGAGGCTATGGCGAGGGAGGCTCGACTTAGGGGTTCCGATGTTAATTAAGATCGATCGGTGATATGTTCACGATGATCTAGAGATGGTCGCGACGGGTGATGTGTTCACGGCGACATGCTAGGATTGTGAGCGGTCCTAAGCTATTTGCATATGTGCTAAGATTGGGATCGTAATTGACACTGAGATGGGGATGGGATGAGTTCCCACGTCTACTATGATTTGGGCTGAGGCTCTGTACGTGTTTTCTATTTGGGCTGAGACCCTACTAAGGTAATGGCTTGGATTAAGAAGCATTTTTCACTGAGATTTGATTTAGGAAGCAATATGTCTTACTTCCGGGAAAGTATTTGGAACGATGTTTTATGATGCATGCATACTTTTACGTGAAGGGTATAAATGTATTTTCTAGAAATGATTTTTTAAATAAACTGTTGTTTTTGTCCACTCACAGCTTTTATGGTTTTAATACCCTTCAAGTTGATCGCGGATGCGGGCTGTAGTAGAGATCAAGACATCACATGTCACCACCGATCCTAGTGTACTCTGGATAACCCCGAGCGAGTGATTATCTAGGGGAATTGGGATGGGTCCTATCATAAGTTGTAATGCCTCAGAAATTTGAGAATGTAAATTGGGAAATTGGAATGTAAAATGATGTTTTTTCCCTTGTAAATGTGGTGGTCAAAAATTGACTTTTCATTTAGACTAATTTTTGCACATTTTGCGAGGATCGTTGTGTAGGTCTCGAGATGTTGAGTCCGCAGACAAGCGGCACGTCAAAAATGGCGTTCGGATGTGAATGTTACGGTCTAAAAAGGTGAGGTGCATTTGGTAATTTTATGAGCGAAGGGTAAAATGATAAATTGTTTGGATTTTGATGAATTAGCTTAGGGGTGACTCACCTAGTTCATTGAGTGACACATGTCACTTGTAAAAATGGGATTAGTGGCCCTGTTTGGCCCACTTGTGTGTGTATTGTTATGTCTTTATGCTCATTTGTTCAAAGAGAAGAAAGGAGGAAAACAAAACAAATACAGAGACTCAACCATGTAACGACCCTTCCCGGAAATCGGGAATAGATCTGTGGTTAATGACGGATTAAAGAGATTAATCAGTGATTAGTTGAGTGATTTCGGACGGACGGTGCGAAATGACAATTATGCCCCTAGAGTGGGCACAAAGGTTAACTTTTGGTTCGGCCGAACAAATGGAATTTGACCAATGACTGTGACGTAGTTCGGGACATCACGAGTTAATAGACAGGTGGCTCGTCCGATTCCGACATTCGAGGAAAATGTTATGACGTTCGAAAGTTCAAGGGTAATTTGGTTAAAAAGGGACAATTTGTTTACTTTTCATATGACATGGACTTTTCACGTATTTCGAGTACCATTAGGTAGGTCTCAATCCCCAGAGTATAATGACAGGCAGCACACTATCATCAGACATAGGCTGGTTTGAGTTTTCGTCTAAATGCCTGAAGGGCAAAATGGTAATTTTGGAAGGCAGTGGTAATTTGGTCATTTGGTTGCATTGGGATTTGTGCTCAGTGTTAAGTGGATACTTGGCTGCCTTGGAATGGTGGTTTAATGAGATTGAGACACTTGTCCCATATCTCGAGGGTTATGGAACCTTCCTCAGCCAACTTAATTGGTTTTAAAAATCAGGAGTTTTGTTTGCACAGTTTAGCCCGATTTTGATAAGTTACGGGGTTTTAGTATAATCATCTTGAAGTAGTTAGTGACCTTATTATGGGATTTGGACAGGTTCGGGAAAGTCGGTAATAGTGGATTAGCCGAGAAAGTGTAATTGCGCACGTATCGAGGCAACGGCGTAAACGGTTTGTGAGTGGACTTTGTTTTCTAACTTATGATGCATGCATAAATGTTTTTACATGTTTTCTATATGTGATTTCTATGGTTATGATATGATCTTGATGATTTACGGTTTTCCACGTATTTTGAGATATTTATGTAATTTGATAATGATTTTGATGCTATGATTTTGGGATTTGAAATATGAATTGATTTTAATGATTTATAATGGATTTTGAAAAGTGATTTCGGGCTCGAAGCCCTGTTCATTTGATTTTGGTAAACGTGATTCGGTTTTGGAATTGAATTTCGAAAAAATGATTCGGATTCAGTTTTGGAACTTGAAAGTGAATTTCTAGAGTTATGGATGATGGTTCCGAATGCTAGCTTACGGAGTGATGATTGCGAATTCGGATATGGATTTTCTATGATGCATGCATAAATGTTTTATATGTTTTCTACATGTGATTTCTATGCTTGTGATATGATATTGATGATTTACGATTTTGCACGTACTTCGAGATAATTCCGTATTTGCACGTTTTACCAGCTTATGATTTATGTTGCGGTTTGATCATGGTTTTGGAGAATTGATTTTGGGATTTGAATTGTGGATTATGATTCGATTTCAATGATTCATTATGGATTTTGGAAAAATAATTTCGAGGCCGAAGTCGTGTTGATAAAATTGATTTCGATAAATGTGATTTCGGTTTTGGAATCGAATTTCGGAAAAATGATACGGATTCATTTTTGGAACTTGAAAAGTGAATTTCTGGATTTGGGTTCAGAATGATGATTCCGGATGCCGGCTTACGGAATCATGATTGCGAATTCGGATATGGATTTTCTATGATTTTCACTTGGTTTTGGGTTTAAAGACCCGTTGAAACTGGTTTTGGGTTCAAAGACCCGGGTATGGCTGGATTTGATTTTGAGTTTAAAGACTCGGTTGATTGACGGGGGAGGGCCCTGGATTGATATGTTTTGAGTTTAAAGACTCAGTTATTATGATATCCCCAGAGGCTTGTTGATTGTGTTTTGAGTTTAAAGACTCGTTGATATCCCGGGAAGGCCTGATTATGTGCATGTGTTTTGAGTTTAAAGATTCAGGCGCACTTGAGATCTAGCAACTTGATTAATTGAAGTTTTTCACTGGGTTTTCACTGGTTTTTCACTGGTTTTCAGATGTTTTGGGCAATGGCCCGGCTGATTTGAATTTAATGAGTTTTGGGCTGAGTTCGCGTACTTTGATGAGGATTTATGATTTTGGGCTAAGGCCCTGGATTTGAGTTACATATTTGAGAAAAAGAAATGATTCTGGTTTGTAATGATGGTTTTCTTATCTTTGATATGAATTGGTTTTATGAGAATAGTTTTCTATATGCGTGCATTGGTTTTTGCATGGAGGGTATAAATGTACGTTCTTATAAACTGTTTTCTGAACTTACTGTTTATTTTTGTCCACTCACAATCTTTTATGTTTTTATACCCCCCAGGTTGATGATGCAATGCGGGCTGTTGTGAGAAAGAGACGAAGACATCACACACGCGATCCACAGTGCGTCCGCGCACTCTGAGGAGTCAGGACGTTAGTATTGAACGGTTCACTTGGAAATACCTTGTTGAGCTTGCGCGTTCCTCGATGATTGAACGTATATTTAGCCTTCGTGTCGAACGTGAGTAAGACGGAAGGATGACTTATCCCTTAATCCCGGGAGATTGAGGGGTGGGTCGTGTCAAATTGGTATCCGAGCAAGATTTGTGCGCTCTGTGCGAGGTTTGGCTTCCAGAGCAGGTGGTTTGTTGACTAGTGTGATGTGATGTTACTGTGGATGTGATGTCTCGACGCGGAACATCCCATCATCAACCTGGATACGCGAGTGACAGCTAGTGGCTTAGTTACTGGCGAGAATACGAGCGACTGGGCGATGCGTTGACCAATACGTGGTGTGTGGTGAGATGTATGTCGGCTTAGGGCTGGAGTAGTTAGCGTGTTTGGCGCTGGATATGCTCGATGATTGGACCGTAGGTTCGGATGTATGCCAGCGTGGTTAACTTGGGTGGTAACCAGTGAACTACGATTGATGGTCGACTGGTCAGCATGTGGTATACGTGGGCCAAGGAGGTCAGTTGACAGTGGCTTGTTAGGCTGGATGACAATAGTATTGATTGGTGACCTGTTGGTTAGTTTGGTTGAGATTTGATTTGTGCGGCTATGAGTAGCCGGATGCCTTGAGTTGCGAGGGTAAAGGAACCTGCTTTTAGGATTTAATGGATTCCCCCCTAGCAATGGTTACCGGTTGACGCTTACTTTCCGTGAAGGGATGTCCTTAGTCGGGTGTGATGACCCGAGTGTTGAGGGTGTTGTCATTGGGAGTACCTTGGTGAGAAACCCCAGAGTAAGTGCTTAGTTGGGAAAATTGAGTTGGGGTTTGTGGTTAGTGGGTAGTTGTGGCTTGGGCCGATTTACGGCCAGATTGGAAATGGTGTTGATGGGTGCAGCCGAGGTTTTGGATGGTTGGGTGGATGACTCTGGACGAGTCCAGTGCGAGTATAGAATTTGATTGAGCATTAAGTTACTCAAAGTCGTGGAGTACGAGGGATGTCAGTTCCCCTGACCTGAGAGTAGATTGAGGGTTTTGGCTCGGTAGGAGCGGAGGTTCGGGACTGGTGTGCTGTGAGCACGAGATAGGGGATGATGTCCCACAAGCTGGCATGTTTATGAACGGTAGGATGGGCACATCGTGAGTTGAGGTTGTGGCCAATCGTGAGGTGCCTGTTTCTGGTAGGAACCACAAACAAAGCTGGGAGATGTGATGACCATGGGCAGGTTATGGTCGGTACGAACGGTCAGGATGCCGTTGGTTTGATCAAAGTAGCGCAGCGGAAGTGCGGTGGACCTCTGCTTCATGTTGGATTGGGTTAGGTTGGTTTGGTCAGGATTTGACCATCCATGATGTTGATTTCCGTGAACTTATCCTGATGTGTTAGAGATGCCGAGGTTTGCCTTTGGGTGATGCCGAGGCCCGTACTTGGTGATTTCCTGAGATTGGTGATTGATGACCTCAAGGATAGTGACTTTGGAGTCAGAGGTGAGTGATCGTTGATTGTGATCCCGAGAGTTAGTTATTCGTACGATAGTGATCTTCGTAGTTGAACCTTGGAAAGGTTGAGACGCGATCATCAGCAGGAGTGATGATTGACATCCTTTGGATGAGCATCAACGGTGATAACCGACAGGCGAGTTGGTCAGTATGTTGGTATAGTTACAGATACGTGGTTGTGATCCGTAGGAGTTCTAGGTTACCAAATGTAGTAGAGGAGTTGACGTTTGGATGGTTAGTCCAGTAATGGTATCATTGTTGGGGATGGAGTCCCATGGATGGAAAAGATGGACATACTTCCAACACGATTGGACTTCCGGAATTAGGAGATGTTGTGATTTCGACAATGAGAGCATTGTTGATTCGAAGTTGATGTTAGATGTTGAGTGTTGGATGCTCTAGAGTCGATTCGGGTGACGCATTGATGGCACTTCAGGAATTGTGACCCCCCTCCCCCCCCCCCCCCCCCTTGATCATGGACACATGTAGATGTGTTCAGGAGTAGAAAGAGTACTTGGTGACGCTGGGAGTGGCCTGTGTGGCGAGTGTCAGGGGATGGTGTTCAGATGGATTAAGGTAGAATGACTTGTGATGACATGGTTGAGGACCATTGTGTGTTCTGTTGAAGGATGACGGAAGGAAACTGAGAAGGAGTAACTATAACTGATCGTTATGAGGTTCTTGAAAAGAACCCATAATCTAGACGTGTCTCGAGACATGTGGTGGTCTCGATCGATTTGATCTGACGTAGTGGTCTGAACAATTGTGGGAAATGAAGGCGAAGTAGTGAGCCAATAAGTGGGACCTAGTTAGGAGTGAGTAGATCGGGATTGGATCATTTCTGGCTCAGATTTGAGTTGTTGTGGATCAGGAGGATCGTATGTGAGACATAGGTTGGATATCTTGACCATCTTAGAATTGTACAGGACGTGTGTGGTCCGTCTCGCATACATATGGGTTTTGGTTTTGGATCTAGTGTTGGGTCTGCCCTATGTACGTCATTGAGAAGTGATTGGATTTGTTATTGGTCGGGAGACCCAGGAGACCGGGAGACTCAGAAGGGACTTGAGTTGGACTTCCCCGGAAGATTTGTAATGCAGCCTAGTGGTAGGATTGGGCCGACGGACCGCAAAAGTGAAGCGTGCTTGACTTGTAGGCAGGTGGTAATCAGTAGAATTAAGAGGATGTTTTTGTACCCTGGAGATGCCCTGTGAGATGACGGGTACACGATGGTGTTATTAGATGGACTTTGGGTGAAGTAGAGCTCGGCTGATGCCGATGTGATTGATTGATGGATTTACTGTAGGATGTCGTTGGAAGTACTTGAGGAGGTACTCTACGAGCTGTGTTTGAGGTATTCTAAAATATCTCTGTTTGATTCAAAGTTCGTAGCGTTGTTGTTGCGTGTGTTTGGTGGTATGCACCGTGATTCTGGTTGGTTGTGATTGGTGCGTGTACTTAAGATGTTTTCCGGTGCGATTGGACGTGCCTCGTAATGTTCTGGTAGAGGTGTTGGTGATCATCTTGGTGCCAAGGTATGTTGTTAGTTGTACCGTTTCGATAAGATTGACTGGTTGAGATGAGGACTGGATCAGGGTGATCCTGAGTGATCTGATTGGTTTGTGATAGGGTTCCGTTGCAGAGAGATAGTATGGGATGTGGATAGTATTTCCACAGGATTGACTGTGTTGGTGGTTAGGAAACCGCAGGTGAGATGATTTGTTGCGTAGAAATTGTGAGCGGGATGTTGTAACTCCAGTGAGGTCGGCGCGGGTCGCTGAAGGAAGTCGGAACGTTGATGGCTGACTTGAGACTGTTGGGTGCATACGTGGTGAGACTCGTGCCTACTGACGGCAGACTCGCACGATGTACTGAGACGTTGGTACGAGGTATGCACGACTCAAGACTGAGTAGATGTTGATGTGGCTAGTAGTCGTGCGTCACGACCGAGTGTTAGCTGAGCCATGAGTGTCGGCTGGTGCGACGTTAGAAGTATCACGAGTACGAGTTGGAATGTGTTAACCTCGGTGAGAATGAGATGATCGTCAGATGGACTGAAAGTCGGATGAGTTGGTTCACTTGGCCGCATTGTGGTGACAGTTTGGGAACTGTCAAGATAAGTTGGATTGGAAGGTGATGGACACCCAGTAGGAGACCCAAGTGTGAGATCAGTTGGATTTTCCCCAGTAAGTTGATTCGGAATTTCGGGGATGAAATTATTTTAAGGGGGAGATTGTAACGACCCGTCCTGGAAATCGGGATTAGATTCGTGGTTAATGACGGATTAGTTAGATTAATTAGTGATTAGTTGAGTGATTTCGGATGGACGGTGCGAAATGACTGTTATGCCCTAGAGTGGGCACAAAGGTTGACTTTTGGTTATGGCAGTCAAATTGTCAGGACCCGACCCTTCTCGGTCAGGACCCGACTCATCTAGCACCATATTGTCTGCTTTGGGCCTCGCCCTCACAGTTTTGTTTTTGGGAGCTCATGGTGCAACTTCCTAGGGGGTCACCCATCATGGAATTGCACTAGCCTCAACTCGCTTAACTTTGGGGTTCCAATCCCCCCCGACCCCCATCATGGAATTGCACCAGCCTCAACTCGCTTAACTTTAAGGTTCCAATCCCCCCCCAAAGCCACTTGAGCTCCCAAAAGGCCTAGTGCTAGATAGGTGTGTGCCTACACCTTTAAGGCACACCACCATCCTCTCCCAGACCATTCCCCCTCACAGGAATATGGGATTGTTCACCGTTCCCTCCAGGACACGGGTCTTACAATCCACCCCCCTTAAGGCCCACCGTCCTCGCTGGCACACTTCCTAGTCGGGGTCTAGCTCTGATACCAAATTGTCAGGACCTGAACCTTCTCGGTCAGGACCCGACTCATCTAGCACCATATTGTCCGCTTTGGGCCTCACCCTCACAGTTTTGTTTTTGGGAGCTCATGGTGCAAGTTCCCAGGGGGTCACCCATCATGGAATTTCACCAGCCTCAACTCTCTTAACTTTGGGGTTCCAATCCCCCCTAACGACACTTGAGCTCCCAAAAGGCCTAGTGCTAGATAGGTGTGTGCCTACACCTTTAAGGCACACCACCATCCTCTCCCAGACCATTCCCCCTCGCAGGAATGTGGGATTATTCACCGTTCCCTCTAGGACACGGGTCTTACACAAATGGAATTTGATCGATGACTGTGACGTAGTTCGGGACGTCACGAATTTATAGACAGGTAGCTCACCCGATTCCAACATTTGAGAAAATGTTATGACATTCGAAAGTTCGAGGGTAATTTGGTAATTTGGTTAAAAGAGGACAATTTGTTGACTTTTCATACGACATGGACTTTTCACGTAATTCGAGGACCGTTAGGTAGGTCTCGATCCCCTGAGTATAATGACAGGCGGCACACTATCATCGGACGTCGGCTGGTTTGAGTTTTGGTCTAAATGCATGAAGGGAAAAATGGTAATTTTGGAAGGCAGTGCCAATTTGGTCATTTGGTTGCATTGGGATTTGTGCCCAGTGTTAAGTGGAAACTTGGCTGCCTTGGAATGGTGGTTTAATGAGATTGGGACACTTGTCCCATCTATAGAGGGTTGTGGAACCTTTCTCAGCCGACTTAATTGGTTTTAAAAATCAGGAGTTTTGTTTGCACGGTGTGGCCGTGAGAGAAAACAGAGCAGGGGAAACCGTGAACCCATCTCCACGATTCCCTCCATCTTTCACCTATTGTCCATGGATTGTGAATGAAAGTGAGAAAATAGACGAAGAGGATTGGGTTGGTACCACCACAGAGGGCCGACGTGCACGTGGAGGAAACTAGGAGGTAAGAACAGTGACACTTGACTTTAGCCCGATTTCGATAAGTTTCGTTTAGTAGTTAATGAGCAAATTAATGATTGGGACGAGGTTTTGGAGATTTCTACGAGTGGATCAAGCCTGGTTTCGAAGCTTGCCGTGGGATGTGGCCGAGAAACCCGAAAAAGGGTGAGCGTTCATTTGAAAATGGCAAGTTGAGTTTTGCTGGTTTTCATTGAAATTGGTTGAGCAGGAAAGGTTTTGGATGTTGCTAGGGTCCTGTTGGGTTTGGAAGAAAGGCCTGAGATGGCCGGAGATGCAAGAACACAGAGGAGGAAAAGCGACTGTTTGAAGGATCATCGAGGAGCTAACTTCCAGTCCCTATTCCTCAGTTTTGAAATCGTAAATCATTTAGAAATGAAGGGACAACTCTAATGGATGAAAAAGGGTTGGAATTGGACTGAATTTGGACACAAAACCGTGACCGCTGGTTCAAACCAGTCTGAATCGGGTCGGTGAGTCCCAATCGCAGCCCCTTTGGGAGGCGCGTGAGGGCGCGTGGAGCCTCCGATGTGGAAGTGTTCAACATGTGAAATGTTATAATTGATGTAACGAACATTGTGACACTGGTTTCGAGTCGATCGGACATCGTCTCGATATGTTTCGGGATGTCCGAAGGTTTTAGGGCTCGGTTAAAAATAGTTAAAAATTCAAAAAAAAATTCCGGGGTTTTAGTATAATCATCTTGAAGTAATTAGTGACCTTATTATGGGATTTGGACAGGTTCGGGAAAGCCGGTGATAGTGGATTAGCAGAGAAAGTGTAATTACGCGCGTATCGAGGCAGCGGCGTAAACGGTCTGTGAGTGGACTTTTCTTTCTAACATATGATGCATGCATAAATTTTTTTTATATGTTTTCTATATGTGATTTCTATGGTTATGATATGATCTTGATGATGTACGATTTTTCACGTATTTTGAGATATTTACATGATTTGATAATGATTTCGATCTATGATTTTGGGATTTGAAATATGAATTGATTTTAATGATTTATAATGGATTTTGAAAAGTGATTTTGGGATCGAAGCCCTGTTCATGTGATATTGGTAAACGTGATTCGATTTTGGAATTGAATTTCGAAAAAGTGATTCGGATTCAGTTTTGGAACTTGAAAGTGAATTTCTGGATTTGGGTTCAGGATGATGGTTCCGGATGCTAGCTTACGGAATCATGATTGCGAATTCGGATATGGATTTTCTATGATTTTCACTTGGTTTTGGGTTTAAAGACCCGTTGAAACTGGTTTTGGGTTTAATGACCCGGATATGGCTGGATCTGGTTTTGAGTTTAAAGACTCGGTTGATTGACGGGGGAGGGCACTGGATTGATATGTTTTGAGTTTAAAGACTAGGTTATTGTGATATCCCCCGAGGCCTGTTGATTGTGTTTTGAGTTTAAAGAATCGTTGATATCCTGGGAAGGCCTGATTATGCGCATGTGTTTTGAGTTTAAAGACTAGGGCGCACTTGATGATGCCATGCGGGCTGTTGTGTGAAAGAGACGAAGACATCACACACGCGATCCACAATGCGTCTGCGCACTCTTAGGAGTCAGGACGTTAATATTGAACGGTTCACTTGGAAATCCCTTGTCGAGCTTGCGTGTTCCACGAGGATTGAACGTATATTTAGCCTTCATGTCGCACGTGAGTAAGACAGGAGCATGACTTATACCTTAATCCCGGGAGATTGAGGGTGGGTCGTGTGAATCCAAATCTCCTACTCAGCCACCCTTAATTACAGAGATGTCTGAACAATTGAGAGGATTAGAGAGTGAAAACAAGAAGGAAATAAGAGTGAAAACAAGAGAGAAAAGGAAGAAAACCTGAAACAAGACCAGGAACCCAAACACGGGAAGGCTCGAAGTTTCAAAATTTGAATTCGAATTGTTGAACCTTGATTGTTGTAATTAGACCTTGTTCCTTCTCCCTGAGCTTTATACAAAGCAACCATCACGAAGAGGAAGAGGAATGATGAAGAACGACCCAGAATTGAACCCAGATTAGACCCGCGACCCTCTTGAAATATCGAAGTTGAATTCGGTCGATTGGAGGTGAGTAATCATGAAATTGAAATTGGAAACATGTTTGTAATAATCTTACGATGCTTCTTGTTGAATTAAAATCAAGAAATTCCATGAAATTAAACGGGTTTTGAAGCGGGTTGAAACCGGGTCGAGGCGACCCGATTGCAGGTTGTCGGGTCGGGACGATGCACTAAAAAATGTCACATGGTTTCACGCGCACTCGATTCAGGCCGCGCGTGGGGGTACGTGACAGGGTTTCTTGGGATAGGTATTGAGTCGATCGGACATCGTTTTGGGGTACTTTTGGGTGTTTGAAGTGCGTAGTTCATGTTTACATATAATTACTAAATCCCAAAGATTAGTGGATTGTTATACGAGGTTATGTAACAACTTATTGAACCTTAATTGTTGTGTTTGACATGCCAGGCGATTCCCGAAATCTCTGAGGGACGTACAACTCGGAAGCGAGCAGCTTGGACCGTGTGTGAGTGAACATTTATTTTATAAACTGATATGCATGCATAGTTAAATGTTTTACATGATTGATTCAATGATTTTAGTTGCAATGGATTGCATAATGATTTGATATGATTTTTTGTTGATTTTGTGAATTATTTAATCGGTTTTGGGCACGATTTACTATAAGTGGTGAAAATGATGTTTTTGGGCATATGCCCGGGATTTCGAAATGGTTTTGACTTGGTTTTAAGTCAACGTTTGGTTGAAACTAATGATTTGGGCGTAGGCCCGGTTTGATGATGGTATTTGACTTGGGTTGCGAGTCAAGGATTGGTTTAGAAGGGTCTGGGATGTAATCCCTGAACATTTTTCATTGTCACTATGATGAGTTCCCAGACGGTCGAAGTTAGGGAGTTTCCCAGACGACTGGAGCTTGGGGTGATTGTTTACAAGGTAGCCAAAGCTAGTGGTGTTTCCTAGACGGCTGATGTTCAGGGTGATATATGTATTTCCCAGGCAGCCGAAGCTCGGGGTGTTTCCCAGACAGTTGAATCTTGGGGTATATCTGTGTTCCCAAGCAGCCGAAGCTAGGGGTGTTCCCAGACCGCTGATGCTCGGGGTTATTGACTTATTGTTGGTTGCCTACGCGTAGTGCTGATGTGATTGTGTGATTGATTGTGCACTTGTGAGTAGTGCGGATATCGTGATCTTGTGATTGATGTCTATGCACGTGTGAGTAGTGCTGTTTGATTATTGATCATTGTGCTTGATTGATGTCTATGCACTTGTGAGTAGTGCGGTCAAAGTCAACGTTGACATCAACAAAAGTCAACGCTAACGTTAAGCTTGACATATGTCAAGTCTAACACCTGTCTGGTCTGACATGTGCCACATGTCAGCCCCTAATTAATCCACGTGGCTTGAACCTCTGCGAGATGTTGACGTCACCCGCTGTCATCACCATCGTTTACCTCCAATCGGGTCGACTCGGTTTACGGTAACAGGTCGACTGGACCCGCGACCTGACCATGTTATAACTCAGCCTTCCTGCCACCATTTTCGATCCTATTTAAACCTAAGTGCTCGTCTTGATCCCTAGAAGATTTCTATGAACCCAGAACTAGCGAAAGAGGTCGAGAATGTACCTTCCAAACGTTGAATAGTGACGGCCACCTGCAAACTCCCATCCTAAGCTGTCCACCTATCCTCCACCTCTGGGTTTTTATCCTAACAGCTATGAGCTCAGTGAACACCACCCAAGCGTCAGAAACAACCCCAAATGTTCAAAAATCGAAACCCAAAATCAAGGTCCAAAACGGGTTTCGGGTTACCTGGGTTTCGCAGGTTCCTCCGTCGTCCATGGCGATCCTGCCGTCTTGCCACCAGCCTCTCAGTCCCTCTCTCACTCTCTGTCTCTTTCTCTCTGGTCTCTGCTGAAGATGATGAAAATGGTTTTGGGTGGGTTTTTGTGTGGGTTTCGGGTGTGAGGAAACAAAAGGAAGAAGAATATGAACACAAATATTTGGGGTATTGGGCCAATCAGATGAGTGACACTTGTCACTCATCAATTGGTCCTCCCAGATATTTGAACCAATCCAAATAAGCCAACTTTCCAATTTCTCAGTATGCATGAATAGTCTCATTTTCTTCCGTGACCTATAACTTCTCATATGATGCTTGATTTCAACGTGTCGTCTATTTATGGACTCGTATTATCTTGATCTACGTAACGGTCCTCGGTCCTCGTGCATTTAACCTCCCAGGTCAAAAGTTAACTTTTTACCCATTTTAGAGGCAAAATTGTCATTTTACGCCAACCGTCTGAAAAATCCTCGACTAATTCCCGATTAGCCTCGATAATCCTCATCTAATCCTTAATTAATCCGTAGATTCGGGATAGGTTGTTACCATCTTCCCCCTTAAAGAATTTCGTCCTCGAAATTCGAACTGACCCAAATCTACATCGAACTGTGGAAATCCAATCTTGCCTCCAACTCGAGGCGCTCTCGTGTAAACGTACACGTGATAGGTCTTCAAATAAGTATTATTTTATATTATTTAATACCCTTTATACTTGACTTTTAATATTAAAATAATAAACAATTGGAGAAAATAATATATTTTGTGGGATTTTTGTATAAATAAATAAATCGTGAAATTTGGAGCGTTTTGGCGAAAGAATCGTCCTGATTGGAATTATAACGAAGAAATTCGGTGAAATTATATAAATTAATTTTTAAATTGAAATCTATTTGCAGGCTAAGAAATTCCAGCCTAATTTGCTGCAGCCCAAAATAGCAAACCCAACTATAGCAGCCCAGCGACGCGTCCAGCCCAGAGGAACCGTTCGGTGCGTACTAGCCTAGCTTTCCTTCGCTACTTCGGCGCTCGTACGTCGAACAAGTCTTCCTCCTATTAGCCCGCATCTGCCAAGCCACCTTCCCCCAGATCAGCCTGTGCCCGCCGACGTCTTCCACCTGTTTCAACTCGTGTGCGCCATAACCCAATTCTAACCTTCTCTAGCCCATTTCGCGCTACAGCCTAGTCAGTACGCCAGCCCATGCCTCACCAACTCCCTGCACAGCCCACTCCAACTGCTCCACCCCATTTCCTGCACCTGTCCAACCTAGTTCGTAGCAACCCACTCTAATCTGCTCCAAACTACCCTATTTTGCACAGAAAATCAGTCACTTTTCAGCCCCAAAATCAGCAAATAATCATCATTAATCATCATTGTTCATGATTTCATTATTTTATTTTTTATTTTTTATTTGAATTTTGGCACTCCCTATATAAATAGGAAGGTCATTTCATGTAACAAGGGTCCCCATTTTTTCCATTTTCTTCCCTTTTCTTAGTTCATTTTAGTTTAGTTTTTTTTTCTCTTTTGAGAGACATTTTTTGGGACCATTTTAGCTTCCTATAGATTATTCTTCTTAAATTTCTTTTAAGTTTTGTTTTTAATTTTGTTCTTAATTTATGTTATTATATTTTTTTTTTCCAAATTTCATATGTTGTTTACTTTGTTCTTGTGACTTTTTTTTTTTGAGCTCTTAGACATGATTTTGTGTTTTCCTTAAGAAATACCTAAGCCGAGTAATTCTAAGGCAATTAAAGAGTTTTTAAGACCAAATTCCTTGTATTTCTTCTTCCATCTTCACAATTTTCCTGTCGGTGTCAGGCGATTCTTGTGAAAAAACTATATTTTTCTACTTGAATTCTTGTTATTGTTATTGGTTTTACTTTTAATTCAATATGTGTTTGTATTTTCTTTCTAACATTTTTAAGTAAGAATGTAATCTCTATGTGTTTTACTTTTGAATTTCTTTTACTTTATATGTTTTAGTTCTTAAATTTCAATTCAACGCTAAATGTTGATTCGCTGTTCGGGGCATTTAGAATAGAATTAAAGAGATTTAATGTTTGACCGTTATTCAATGCATTAAATCACAAACTTAAGGTGGATCATATTATAAGTAAGAATCCGTTGTTCGGTGCATTTATAATATGAAAAATGTATGCATGTAATTGAGGATGATGAATATATGATTTTGTGATTGGTTCAATATGAGCATAATATTAGAGTGTTAGTAAAGAATTATGTTTGAAGAAAATCCACTTGTACAAAGGTTAAAGTAGAAGTAGAATTAAATTCTTAATTATTTTTTCTTTTATTCTTTTAGTCATTAATTCTTTTATTCATTAATTCTTTTATTCATTAATTCTTTCATTTTTATTATTATTTTATTCTTTATTCTTTAATTCTTTAATTCATTAATTTTTTTAATTCTTTATTCTTTATTGTTTAATTCTTTAATTGTTTAATTGTTTAATTCATTTATTCTTTAATTCTTTAATTAATTTATTATTTTATTCTTTGATTATCTATTATTCTTTCTCACTAACACATTATTAATATTCCCTAATTCCCCCAATTAAGAACGGTCCTTATTTACCAATACTATATCTACACAAAAAAGGTTTTAAATTGCATAATACTCAAATTACGTGTTTAATTTAATGCGTAGTTTGAGCATTACCAACACGTCCAACAACTAACCACAATACTCGTTGGTACTCAAATGTCATTCGACGTTAACCACAATCCAACAGTCAATGCTGAAACTGAGCTCACTCCTCTGTGACCGTATCCCACAAACATGTGACCAACCGTCACTGGAAGCTTCCAAAGCTCCAAAACTCAACTCTCACACATCAAGTCTGACAGGACCCATTCCAAATCTCCCCGGATTAACGTGGGACGTGCCTGCTCCCGTCTAACAAGAAATGTCAGACCAGGGATAATTCCGTCCTTTGTCCAACCGGGACTACCAGAGAGCGCCAGGATCTGGAGGAGGAGTGTGATGTCTCGGTCTCTGCTACAGCCTACTTCCGCGATCAACCTGAAGGGCATTCAAAACATCAAAAGTCGTGAGTGGACAAAACAAACATTTTTAATAAAAACATTTCATCAAAAGAAGATTTATGCCCTTCACTAAAAAGCATGCATGCATTCGAAAGCCATTTATCAAAACATTCACAAAATCATTAGGGCCTTGTCCCAAAACCGTAAATCAAGTACATGGGAAACCATCCCAAAACCAAACATGTGGGACTCAGCCCAAATCACATCCCGTGGGTCTCAGCCCAAAACCAGTTTCTGTAAGGACTCAGCCTAAAACCAAATCCAAAACATCAAATACGGGGTCTCCGCCCCAAACCACTTTCCATAAGAAAACCTCATATTTATAGACATACGTATAACCCATCCTCGACATTTCCGAGAAGATGCCAACTCGGGGCACACAGCCCCTAGGGAACACATCCCTGATATATGTCACGATTCATCTCTATACTAGTGTGCACACTACTCGGGGTCTCACTCCGAGTCTACCCCCAGGAATTCTTCATCTGGGAGGCTTTGTCTAACATCCAGGATCTACGACGTCTGGATGGCTATCTTCGGACCCAGTCTGAGTTCATATCATAACTCCCACTCCTGGAATGTGCTCCCTATGGGGATACTCATTCCAAGTAGTGGATCGTGACTCTCCAGGTCGACGGCTGGAGGAGACCAAATCAAATCATGTGGAAGGTATATACATTTCAAATCATTTTCTTTCTCGACTAGGTCTCATACCCGATTCATCTCAACAGGATTCCTCGAATTCGATTCAAATCCACTTTCACAGGCCTTAGCCTAAACCTCAAACCCGAGTTCTCATTTCATAAACCAAACTGGGACTTAAGCCAAATTTCACAATCCAATGGGGCCTCAAGCCCGGTTTCACGATCAACAGGGCCTCAAGCCAGATACCACAATAACGCGGCCTCGAGCCCAATTTCATAATCAAATGGGCCTCTAGTCCGAAATCACAACGAACGGGGCATCGAGCTCGAAACCATAAATCAACGGGGCTTCGAGCCCGATTTCACAATCAAAGGGCCTCAAGCCAAATATTACAACCAACTGGGCCTCCAGCCCGATTTCTCATCAAATTAAATGGACTCTAAGTCTGAGGGTTTCCAATCAAATGGATCTCATGCCCGATTTCATATTTCCAAATCCAAAACCCATTCATTAAACCCTCATTGAAAACCTAGCACGCACAAGCATCGTATAAAATTAGAAATCTCGGAATACGTTCAAATACGTAAATCCTAGGCTACCACAAACAAATGCACTCATGGAATCACAAAACATGTATTTAAAACATTTATAAACATTTATGCATGCATCAGTTTAGAAAGAAAGGTACGCTCACAGACCGTCCGAAGTCGCGCCTCGATACTCGTGCCAAAAGCCTCTCCTGGGCCAATCGCCACCTCTGGGGTTCCCGAACCTGATCAAATTAATTTGGAGGATTACTAACTACTTAAATAACCCCTCACTTAAGCTCCGTAATTTTCCAGAATTTTTAACTATTTTTAAAGTAGATCCTAAACCTTCGGACTTCCCGAACTATATCGAAACGATGTCTGATCGACACGTAACCAGTCCCAAAATGTTCGTTACATCAAATAGATGAAATTACATGTTAAAACCTTTCCAAAAATCCTCCCCACTTGCCCTCACGAGCCGCCCAAAGGGGCTGCACGTGAAGGCCATGCACCACTGCACTGTGCAGTCGTCTTCAACCTTGCGACCAATCTGAACCGGGTTTTCTGCGTGGCCGGTTCAGGCTTCTACCTCCCTCATTTTCAGTCCATTTTATCCCTTTTTGATTCCAAACTTCGTATCTAATCCCTAGAAGTCTAATGGTATGAAGAAAACTAAGAAAAACATAGAAACCCGACTCGTTCAATTTGAATCCCACGGCTCAAAGTTTCCCGATCACCACCTAGGCAGCACCGCCCTCTCAGCCATCAGAAACAGTCCCTACTCACTTCTAACAACCTAATAAACATCATCCAAACACCCAAAACCATCCATAATACCCTAATCGAATTAATGGATTCAAAAACTCAAAATCGATTCATACCTTCTCTTAGCCGTGCACGACGGCTCAGCCTTCTCCTGCCACCATCTTCTTCTTCATTTTCTTAGTCTCAACCTCCCTCTCAGTCTCTGTCCCTCAGTGGTAGGGGGTGATAAGGGGGGGGGGGGGGGGTGTTTGTGCAAGATCAGGCTTTGGTTTGGACAAACAAGGAAATGGGTGAAGTGAATGAATGCAATCTCAATGGGCAATGGATGAGTGACACTTGGACCTGAGAAAATATCTGGGGCCCACTTGAGACAAAAGTTATGTCGTCTCGTAAAATGTGCAATAGTTCCACGGAACTTTCGTGAACCGTAACTTCTCTGTCGAACGTCCGAATTCGACGCGCCGCCTGTCTACGAATTCGTATTGACTCGATCTACGTAACGGTCCTCAGCCCTTGGCCATCAGACCTCCCAGGTCAAAAGTCAACTTTTCACCTTTGTTTAGGGGTAAAATCGTAATTTTTCCCTAAACGTTCGTTAATCCTTATTTAATCCCCTATTAGCCTTGCTAATCCGTCATTATTTCTTAATTAATCCCGATAATTCAGGACGTTTCGTTACAAAGTCTCAGGAATCCAAACATCAACTAAGACATCGACACACGTCTAACTCACCTTTTACCTACAGAGGTACACTCCAAATCCAAACTAAAAAGTTAACTTACCGTCCTACTCAGTTAACAAGTCGTGCTGACAATACAGCTAAACCAAGCTGACATACCAAGCTGACACCTTTCAGTTTTCAACGTGACGACCCTTCTCAGCCGATAACCCAAGCTGGCATCCTGTTCTCTCTAAGAGATCTCAAATCTCAAATCTTCCACCTCACTAGACGATTTGCTGTTGGAGACCGTCGTGTTAAGCCGGTACTCACGGGTCCACTGCCCCTACTCGAGTCACCAACAAAAACCTCGACTCACTCTAGAGCCCTACTAGGGTACCTCGTACCAAACCTCGTCTCACTCAACGTCCAACGATGTGATCTTGACTCGAGAAAAGTCAAAACTATCACCTGATATCAAACTGACATCTCACTCATCCTAAGTGTATCTGGACCTTATCGAATACTTGCCCTAGCAGGGACAACACAACTCAAACTCTAAGGTTCCTCTGGCCAACCATGGCTCTGAGCTTCAAGCTCATACAATCACTGAACCCTCACAAGATCACTCTGCTCTAGTGCACAGTATACGATGGCCAGTCCTCATTCTCAACAAACCAAAAATATTGAAACCAATCTGATTACTAACACGCCCACCTCTGGTGTTCTAGTGCACCGTACAAACTTCAGGTTACTCAACACTCCACAACTACACAGTCCAATGTGCCCTACTCCCAGGTGTACACAACACATAACCACAAGGCACTACTCAAGCTTGCTCAAGAACTCCTCTCACGCAACGTACGTCCCACGTACCAAAAATAGAAAACCAGTCCACGCAGCACGATAACCTCGGATCTAGTCCGTCCACTACATAGTTGGCATGGTAGCCATTCACAGTTTAACTCTGGAGCATGTCCATCAAATTCTGTTCTAGACAAATCATACACTTTAACTAAGCATTCTTTCCGAGTTTCCAGGTCATTTGACCAACACCTGAAGTGTGTCCAAACCCACTCACGTCCATTAAGACGTACTAATCCAAACTTCGACACTAAGAGGGGTCAAACTCTAAAGTCGTGTGGTCAACCTCTCAAAGCAAAATGACTTGATTCCTCCTTGAGTCAATCGTGTTAACAGGCTGCAACCACATGGATAAACCTCCACCCAGTAGTCAATACACTTATCCTATCTGAGTGAATCCAAAGTCTATAGTCATGGTTGGCCACCACCAATACCAAACTCTCTCGATCCATAACCAACTCCATCATTCATCAGGTGATTCTCGATCCTCTCGGCCGTTGTGACCCAAGCTTGTAAGCCATAGAACTTGTCACCACTTACTCTCTGGAATGCAGACTTCCTTCACTTAGCCCATGATCATATCCCACTTTAGGATAATCAAAGATGATGACATCAAAATTCATCCTACGTGAGTGTAAATACCAATCCAACTACACTCACCAACGTCAGGTAACACCAAACAGCATCTGCTCCTCAACTCACTCAAATTTGATCCACTACCTGCCTGACAACCATGCACCAAAAGAAATTGCAACCCTGGAAGCAGAAAATGATGAGTCTCATTCACTAACCAATAATATATGTTGGTAACTACTGTAGTGATCTTCTAACGTTCGCGTCACTCCTCAATTCAGCTTAACCTTAACAATCTTACATCTCCACGAGTGATGAGAAGTTCACGAGGAGCTCTCAGGAGAAGTAAGTATATTTACTAGCAGTCTGGTCAGAACTAACTCCCGAAGTTCCATCGAAAAGAACATTGGGCCTCCTAACAGTGACACCCCAAGTCAACTGATTCCCAATTCCACTGAGTCCACCACCGAATACTCCAGCTCAAAGACATCGCGACACGTGTCCTATCTCTTGAACAGCTACCATATAGTATCTTCCCGGCCTCCAAGTCGCAACTCACTCGGATATCAAACCATGTGTCCTGGAACAAATGCAACTCAAGGTCAAACCTCGCCTGTCTTTTATTATATCGTTTATGTACATCCAATTGGTAGTGATGGAACCACTTGATTCTCATGTCCCAACTCCTATGGGAACAACTCCAGCACCCGACACTCGAGCACACTTACCAAGGCAAGACAAAACACCCGTTTCCAATTCAAGGATAGGGGTATGCCTCCGTAATCCAATTTAACAAGGAGAATACTGTGATCACAATCACATCCCCTCGACGCACTCGACATCCCTCAGAACCATCAACTGCTGTAATCCTCTTCAGTGATCGGATGATTGCTGCTGACATTCTGTCAACTCATCTCAGTAATCTCTGTTGGGACCTCCCCAATACAACTCAAGAAGATGATGTGGCATCTCGATACAATTTGCACCGCGCAAAGCTCATCGTATAATCAACATCGAACATGAGCACACTACGACCAAGTCGCAAACCTCTGCTCATATCTAGCTAACAACCAAGTCTTTTGCTCATGTCGGAGGAACTCTACCTCCCTCGTAACTCAACAACACTAGGCAAAAACTACGTAAGAAACATTCCTCGAACGTTGCCCAACGCTCAACAATCTCAAACACAACCCTCGATAGCAATGTTTGCCACAAATCTCGTGCGGACTAACCCAAGAAACACTCTACTATCGAGACTCCGTACTCAGGCTGGAAACTTACTGCTTGCAACAACTGCTCTGTACTAACTGGACCCTGTCCTCAAGAGTGTAACTCAACATCTAAACCCCCTCTAACGCATGTACACTCTCCGCTCAAAGTGTAAGGTCCATTGATTGGTCCAGCCTAGGATCCGATCCATAAGTACCGCTCTCCCAGTAACTTTCCCAACCAGCCTCAACTAAGGTCATCCACGACCTTGGCTGCTCCTTACAGCACAACCAACCTCACCATCCCGCGGCCTCGACTCTAAAAAGTCGTCACACTGAAACCTAGTCCACCAACACACTACGGTTTCCAACCACTGGCACACAAGGAACTCTGCCCTACATGGGTTTACTCAGCCCTACTTGAGTCTAACAATGCTCAGTCACCGCATAGGATGCCAAACATAACCTAACCGAGGTTCATTTCCAATAAACTCTCCTACTCTTACCCTAACTACCAGGTTGATGACGGGCTGTTTTCGTCGTAGAGACATCATATCTGACACATGCATAAAACTCGAAGAGCAACCCAGTGCTCTGATACCAAGCTGACACGACCCATCCCAATCCCCCCAAGATTAACACGGGATGTGCCATGCTCCCATCTAACACCCCGTGCTAGACTAGGGATAAATCGAAACCCCTTCGGGGCTACTAGAGTATGCCAGGATCTGTGGCGGCATGTGATGTCTCAGTCTCTGCTACAGCCCACATCCGTGATCAACCTAAAGGGTATCAAAAATAGTAAAAGCCAGGAGTGGACAAAAATAAACAGTTTAGAAAACCATTTCACGAAAAGACAATTTATACTGTTCACGAAAAAGTAGGCATGCATCAAAAAACAAGTTATAACAACCATTTTCTTTAAACCAAATCATATGGCTTTTCCATCAAATCTCAGTGAAAACGTTTATCAATCAAAGCGATTTCCTTAGTAGGGTCTTAGCCCAAAACCAAAACACGTGGGGTCTCCGCCCAAATTAGTAAAATATAGTATACCCAATCCTTGACATCCCAGATGTCTGACATCCCTGATGTCTAATCAATAATGTCACAGTTTTAAGGCTACGCGTGCCACTCGGGGTGTCAAGTCCGAGTACTTCCCTCTGATCCACCAGTGCCTTTGCTAGACCCTGTCCTAGGTGATATTAATATCTAGAAATCCTGATCTTGAGCCTCTCCTCGGAGCGGCCCCTCTCAGGCAATGCTCGCACTCCTGGTCATGAGCCTCTCCTTAGAGCGGCCCCTCCTAGACAGTGCACCGTGACTACTCTAGGATACTATGAGACGTCTAGAGGAGACAATCCACTAATAAGGATGGTATATGTAAAACCGTAATCAAAACAATGGAAAACCATTTATACCTCAAATCGAGTTTTAAACATTTCAACAGGGTCTCAGCCCGAGGTATAGCTTTCACAAACTGTTTCCACAAAATCAGGATTCCTCGAATCCGATCAAATCCAAATATCATAGGGACTCAACCCAAATCATCTCAATAGGGTTTCAAACCCGAAATCTCATTTCATAAACCACAACTGGGACTCAAACCCGATATCATAAAGCAACTTGGCCTCAAGCCTGATATCATAAACCAATTGGGCCTCAAGACCCGTATCATAAACCAATTGGGCCTCAAACCTGATATCATATTTCCAAATTCAAAATCATTTCATTGTTCAAATCATTTAAAATCACAAGCACGTATAAAAAGCTAGCTTAAGCCCAAGGTACAACAAAAACCATAAATCTCGAAATACGTGCAATACCACATTTCCACAAGAATGCCAAAACATCACAATCAAATATATATATATATATATACCATATGCACTCAAGGAATCTCAAATCATGCTCATAAAACATTTAAAACACTTATGCATGCATCATATTTAGAAATCAAGTGTCCACTCACAGACCGTCCAAGTTGCGCGCTTTCAAGCTGCACCGTAAGCCATTCTAGGGCTAAACCAAACTCTCCGGGTCATCCGAACCTGTTCAAAACACATCCAAATGTCACTACCAGCCTAGACAAGTCCTAATAAAAAAACCCCTCAAAAAATTCAACGTGACGCGGACACGCTTCCCTAGGCTAAAAATCTCAATTTGACTAACCAAACGATCTCCAATAGACCTCAAATGACACGACCTATCCCAACCACCCCCCCCCCCCCCCCCCCGCCCGGGGATTAACACGGGATGTGCCATGCTTCCGTCTAACACGAAGTGTCAGACAAGGGATAATTCAAAACCTTCAGCCCGACCGGCTTCTAGAGCGTGCCAAGATCCGGTGGAGGAGTGTGATGTCTCGGTCTCTGCTACAGTTCGCATCCGTGATCAACCTGAAGGGCATTAAAATCATTAAAAGCTGTGAGTGGACGAAAAGCACTAAGTTCATAAAAACACATTTCATAAAGAGATTTATGCCCTTCACTAAAAAGCATGCATGCATACAAAAACCATTTATCAAACCATATATTCAAATAACCATTATTAGGGTCTCAGCCCAAATTCCATAAATCCAAATCATACGAGCCCCTACCCAAAACCATTAAACACAAATCCGTAAACACGTCAGCCATATGTGGGAACTCAGCCCAAAACCGTAAATCCGAGTATGTGGGCCATTGCCCAAATCCATTTACTATTCACAAAACACAATTTCACAAATCCAAGAAATCATGTTTACCAAATATCATATAACCAATCCTGTCACTGTCTCCACAGATCATTGACCCTCCCTGGGGGTTATAATCCATATATGCCTTCCTGAGAGTAAGGTACCCCACGGGGGCGACTCCACTCAGTTAGTGCTCCGTGACTACTCCGGGGTCCACCTAGGCCAGCGACCCTCCCCAGAGGAGACAATCCATAAATAAAGGTTGGTATATGAAAAATCATTTCGAAATCATTCTCAAAACCTTTCAAACGTTTCAAAGGATCCATGCCTGGTCCTCATAAATCGTCATGAAACCAGAAATTCGTGTTTCCAAATCCAAAATGTAACGACTAGTCCCGTATTCTGAGATTAGATTAGTGACTAAAGAAGGATTAGTGAGATTAATCGGTGATTAGTTGAGCGAAATCGGACGGACGGTGTAAGATGACCAGTTTGCCACTAGTCTTGGGTAAAATGTTGACTTTTGACTCGGGGAGTCAAACGTATGAGCACCAATGCTCGTGACGTAGATCGGGATGTCGCGAGTCCGTAAACAGGCGACACGTCGAAATTGGACGTTCGACGGGAAAGTTATGGTCACGGGAGCGAAATCGAGGATTTACACCTCGGGACCCGAATAAAATAATAATTAAAAATCTGATTGGGTAGATATTTATGTGGGACCCATGGATGAGTGACAAGTGTCACTCATCCTATTAGTGGCTTCCCTAAAAAATGGATCTAAAGCCTTAAAATATTATTAGCCTAATTATTTTATAATTGTTTCACCCACTTCTCATCTCCACCATCCATCTCTATCCCTTCCTCTCATCTCCGTCGTTCATATCTCTCTCTCTTAGCTAATTATCATCATTAGATATCATCTTCATTGTTTTTCATTCACTAAACCCAAACACCACCTTCATTTCTCTCTAAACAAACAAACACACAACACTTATCACCTCATCACCATTATCCATCTTTGTGTCCGTGTGAGAGACTATGAGTGAGGGAGTGCCCTGAGGGACTGAGGGACGACAGGACACGGTGGTCCACAGCGGAGGTATGTTGGACCAGGAACCCGTGTGATTTCAAAATTTGAAAATTGAGTTTTGGTTGTTGTTTTGAGTTCCTTTTGATTCTAACACGACCTCAGGACAAGGACGACTCTGTGGGGATCATTTTCGAAGGAAATGGATGACTAGAAGGACTGGAAACCGAGCTTAAAGGTCAAGCTCACTGTTTAATCATGGGAGGTACGTGTTCGATTATTTTTCCCGTGTTTTGAGGACGTAGATCGATAGGGAATGGTAATTGGAACCTATAGGAATTGAAAGAATGGAAAATGGATCAAAATGGAGATGTTAGAACACTGAACCGGTCACGCCGTTCCAAATCGGTTCGGTTCGGTCGAAACAAGGCGAACCCGGTTCACCCATGGTTAGGGTGACATCGTTGAGCATGTGGGCCTCACGCACAGCCCCTTCAGGCGGCGCGTGAGGGCGTCTGGGGGCTACTTTGCGAAAGTTTTCAACATAACTTTTAATCTATTCGATGTAACGAAAATTTTGGGACTGATTTCGTGTTGGTAGGACATCGTTTCGATATAGTTCGGGACGTCCGAAGGTTTAGGGTCAAGTTTAAAAATAGTTAAAAATTCATAAAAATTACGGAGCTTCAATGATATGTTAATGAAGTAGTTAGTAACCCTCTAGTATGATTTGGATAGGTTTGGGAGTCCCAGTGACGGTGATTAGCCAGCGGAGGCTTACGGCACACAAATCAAGGCGGCAACTTAGGACGGTCTATGACGGTGTGTGAGTGGACCTGGATTTCTAAACTGTGATGCATGCATAAATGTTTTGTATGGTTTATAGATATTATTTCTATCATGATGATTGTGGATTGGTGATTTACATTATTACACGTATTTCGAGGTGATTTACGTATTTGCACGTATATCGAGGTTTTTGGTTTTACGTTATGGATATACGTGCTTATGGTTTTGATAATGGTTTAATGAAATGTTTTTGGACTTGAAAAGGTAAACTTGGGCACGAGACCCATTCGCTTTGGAAACCCTCGGACCCGAAGTCTTTCAATTTCATTACCGGGCCAGGGACCCAATTGGTTTGTGAGTTGATTTCAGATTTGGAAATTTGGAATTGGGCATGAGACCCATTTGATTTACAAACTCCTGGAATTGGAGTCCATTTGATTTAATAAGGCATTAGGCCGGAAGCCCAGTTGGTTTACGAAATCGAGCTCGAGGCCCAGTTAGTTTACATAATCGGGCACGAGGCCCAGTTAGTTTACATAATCGGGCACGAGGCCCAGTAAGTTTACATAATCGAGCACGAGGCCCAGTTAGTTTAAAAAATCAAGCACGAAGCCCAGTTGGTTTACGAATTTGGGCTTAGGGCCCAATTATGGTTTACGATTGTGATTTCGGTTCGGGGACCCATAAATGGATTTCGGGTTTCATGACGGTTTATGGGGACAGGGCATGAACCCTTTGAAAGGTTTGAAAGGTTTTGAGAATGATTACAAAATGGTTTTTTGTATACCATCCTTATTTATGGATTGTCTCCTCCAGGGAGGGTCGTTGGCTTGGGTGGACCCCAGAGTAGTCACGGAGCACTAATTGAGTGGTGTCTCTCCCATTGGGTACCTTACTCTCAGGAAGGCTTATTGGATTATAACCCCCAGGGAGGGTCAAAGATCTGCGGACATTGACCTGGGTGGACCCTAGGGAGACTTGGGATTTGAGACCCTGGGTAACACGCGCGTAGCTTTGGAAACTGCGATAGGATTGATTATATGATATATGATATATATATATATATATATATGGTAAACATGATTTCTTGGATTTGTGAAATTGTGTTTTATGAATAGTAAATGGATTTGGGCAATGAGCCACATACTTGGATTTGCGATTTTGGGCTGAGTTCCCACATATGGTTGATATGTTATGTATTTCTATAAATGGTTTTGGGCAAGGGCCCGTATAACTTGGGGCTGAGACCGTAATATTGGTTATTTGAATGAATGATTTGGTAAATTTTTTGAATGAACGCATGCTTTTTAGTGAAGGGCTTAATGGTCTTTTATGAAATGTGTTTTATTGAATTTATTACTTTTCATCCACTCACAGTCTTTTCTAGTTTTTAATACCCTTTAGGTTGATCACGGATGTGAACGGTAGTAGGGACCGAGACATCACACTTCTCCATCGGATCCTGATGCGCTCTGGAAGCCGGTCGGGCTGAAGGTTTTAAATTATCCTTTGTCTGACACTTCGTGTCAGATAGGATCATGACACATCCTATGTTAATCCCAGGGGGATTCGGATAGGTCGTGACAAGTGGTATCAAAGTAGATTTTCTCTTGAGCTATGCGCAGGTCAAGGATGTGATGTCTCTATAGGCTGCAGTTCGTTATCAACCTGATAATTTGGATACCGGTATGATAACTAGTGGAAATGAATCGTGGATAGTTGGTTCGGCATTTTATGCCTGAGTATGCCATAGTCCTGTCGTGGTTTGGCAGTGTGGGACCCTACTGGGGGATTGTACCTTTGAGTTTTAACCGTGGGACAGTTATGTCGGGATCGTCTATCACGATGTTGTAGGATCGGTTATGACGATAGTATGGAGTTGTGACCATTAGATGGTCTGAGTTGTGATTTGTGTTGCGAGGAACAGCTGGGTTCGGGGAACCCTAGTTGAGCTGATGGTAGGATTGGATTGACGTCCATACGATGTCAGGACCGCGGGGTCGGTCAGATTATGGATTATACTGCAGAAGTTAGTTGGGTTCAGAGGAACCCTAGGGTGTGATTATGGAACCCTAAACCATGATGGATGGTCTGGAAAGGTAAACCCTAGTGTACGATGTTGGTTCGGAAATGTGAGTCGAGTTGAGACTAGTTATAAATTGGTTGGACAGGTTACCAGGGTTGGTACTTGTCGATGGAATCCCGGAATGGAGATACAGAGTAGTGAGTACTAGAGGTTGATTCTGTTGGATGCGGAGTGTCGATAGCGATGTTTGATGGTTGGGTCTGCACGAGTTATGACAGGAATTTTTGTCGAGAATAATCGTAGAGGTGGTTGTTGTGAATCGGGGGACGTTCAGGGAATGTTCACTTTCTAGTATGAATTGTCAGGATGATTGTACCCAGAGCTGTTGGGTACGAGGGAGGCAGAATTACTCCAACTTTAGTAGAGGTACGGGGTCGTTGCTCTGGATGAGCAAAGATCTAAGGTTGTCTGATTTGCACACTGGGTACTGGTGCTGGTGCCGGTGTTTGTGATGACGATGAGCCACGAGTCGGGATGTGACTCTATCATGATGGGTATACGTTCGGTACTTGGGATCCAACAGTGGATCTCAGATAGTGATGGACTGGATGGGATCCAGTAGTAGTTGAGAAGTGTGAATCAAGTAGTAATCGACCACATCCTTTTGGATGTACATAAACGGTATAAGCCGATAGGCGAACTTAGTAGTGAGTTAGACTAGTTACGGACACGTGGTTGATGTCCGAGTGAGTTGGTTTCAACATGGTTGGAACTTCAGAATCGAGAAAAGTTGTGATTGAGGCGACGAGGGGAGTGCTTGATTCCGCATTGGTAATGGGTATTTCGAAGTTATTTAGGGTGACTTCTCATGTTCTGCCATGGCAGATGATGGTTGTTGTCACCAGTACGTTGATCGTGTATTGGTGGGTGGACCCACGATTTGTTTTGGGACATCACGAGGAGTTGGGTATTTCGAAGTTAGGTGAATGAGATTTCTCATTTTCTGCTTGGTGGCAAACGATGTTGGGTTACATGGTGTGGTGAGTGCAATGCGTTTTTGTTGCATTCACGTAGGATGAATTTTGATGTCATCGTCTTGGATCATCCTTGATTTTTCCTAGATGGAATGACGAGGATCAATATGTGAGGACCCATAGTCTAGACGTGTTTCGTCTTTGACTGAGTGATTAGATGTGAAAGTGGTTGAGGAGTGATTTGGTAGTATGTGGATTCAATGAGGGTGTAAGACCTTATGACCAGAAATCTGGTAGTTAACTGAGGGAGAACATGTGTGGATCTTAGATGGATCGGGATTATGATGTTGTGGACATTGGGCATTGTGACGATCTAGGATCGTGATGTTAATGGTCGAGTGACGTGGTGATGGATCTGGATCGTGATCTTGATGATCAGGTTAGGTGGAGAGTTTATTGCCCTATCTTGGATATTTGGATATGGGGATGATGAGACTGACTTCCTTTCGAGGTAAATCCTGTATGGTGTATTAATAGAACGAGTGGGTGTCCAACAGGGTCGAATTTGGTCAGCCTTAGATGTGTGAATGATGGGATTGGCTTCCTTTTGAAGTTAATCAAATATGGGATGGTAATCGAATGAACAGGTAACTGATAGGTTTGGGGTTGGTGCGTCTTGGTAGACGTGGGTGAGATTGGATTCTCATTTGGCATGAATGGGTACGTCTTGGTGGGTATGAGTCGGATTGATACGTGTTGGATTACGTGATTACGTGTAGACGTATTGATGCTGGTCGGGTGACCGTGGGACTCGAAATGGATGATGAGTTGGAGTTTTCAATCTGTCTAGTACTAGATTGGACAGATGGACTTACGAATAGAAACGTGTTGGCTACGATCTAGGTTGTAGGCTGGTTGGTAGATGGATGTACGTACCCTGTACATTGTTCGAGGAATGATACGGGATAGGCTTGTGGTGCCTGGTTACGGTATATAGGATATACCAGGGGTTTGTTGGTGAGCATATTGGTAGTCGGCTTAGTTTCGATACCATTGGATTAGTTGAGGACGTGAACTGGACATTGGATATTGAGCCCTGGTCAGGGTGATACTGATGGGTCCGGTTATACATAGGTCAAGTGAGATATTGGTATACGTATACTCAGGTGGAGTGAGTTCGTGGTTAGTGTAACCACAAGTATAGTGTCAGTTTTGACTATCAACTGTCAAGTGGTGACAGTTTGGCGAGATGTGTCAACGTGGATCGATGAGTGAGATTTGGTGACTCCCAATAGGAGCAGACGTCAGGATAGATTGGTGACTGAGGAAGGAACCGTCAAGTTGTTTGCGTTAGCGAAATGGTAGAACTGTCAAGCGATCACTCAACGTGTTTGAGTGTAGTCGACTAGACGTGATCGAGTGTAGTCGACGCGACGTGAGTATTGGCGGAACGTCTGGGTGCAGACAAGTTTTGTGCAGGTTAGTGGGTGTACAAGTGTGCATTTGATGTGAGGTCGATTTTGCTTTCCACGAGGTGGTTGTGGAATCGGGATAGTTGGAATTTCGAGGATGAAATTATTTAAGGAGGGAAGGTTGTAACGACCCGTCCCGAATTCTGGGATTAGATTAGTGACTAATGAAGGATTAGTGAGATTAATCGGTGATTAGTTGATCGAAATCAGACGGACGGTGTAAGATGACCGTTTTGCCCCTGGTCATTGGAAAAATGTTGACTTTTGACTCCGGGAGTCAAACGTACGAGGACAGATGATCGTGACGTAGATCGGGACGTCACGAGTCCGTAGATAGGTGGCATGCCGAAATCAGACGTTCGACGGGAAAGTTATAGTTACGGGAGCGAAATCGATAATTTACGCCTCGGGATCCGAATAAAATAATAATTAAAAATCTGATTGGGCAGATATTTATGTGGGATGCATGGATAAGTGACAAGTGTCACTCATCCTATTGGTGGCATCCCAAAAAAGTGGATCTAAAGCCTTAAAATATTATTATCCTAATTATTTTATAATTGTTTCACCCACTTCTCATCTCCACCACCCATCTCTATCCCTTCCTCTCATCTCCACCGTTCATCTCTCTCTCTCTCTCTCTCAGATGATTATCATCATCAACTATCATCTTCTTTGTTTTTCATTCTCTAATCCCGAACACCACCTTCATTTCTCTTTAAACAAACAAACACACAACACTTATCACCTCACCACCATTATCCATCATTGTGTTCGTGTGAGAGACCGTGTGTGAGGGAGTGACCTGAGGGACTGAGGGAATGTAAGACTCGGTCCTGGAAGCAAGAACGGTGAGCAAGACCCGTGAGCTTGAGAAGCAAGAACAGTGAGCAAGACCCGTGAGCTTGGAAAGGTAAGATCGGTGAACGATCCCACATCGCTCGAGGAGGGAAAGGTGAAGTACCGTATATGTGTGGGCACGTATCTATCTAATACAAGGCCTTTTGGGAGCTCACTGGCTTTGGGGGGGATTGGAACCCCAAAGTTAAGCGAGTTGAGGCTGGTGCAATCCATGATGGGTGACCTACTAGGAAGTTGCACGAGAGCTCCCGAAAACAAAACCGTGAGGGCTGGGCCCAAAGCGGACAATATTGTGTTAGATGTGCAACGACCCGTCCCGGAAATCAGGGTTAAGATAGTGATTAAGGTGGGATTAGTGAGTTTAAGTAGTACTTAGTTAGGTACTTTTGGACCGATAGGGTAGAATGACGATTTTGCCCCTGGTTCGGGTAAATAGTTGACTTTTAGTTCGGGTGGTCAATTGGACTTTGACCGATGACCAGGACGTAGTTTAGGACGTTGTGAATCCGTAGACAGGTGGTACGCCCGATTCCGAGGAGGAAGTTATGATGTTCGGAAGGTTGAGGGCATAACCGTAATTTGGGCTAAATTAGGGGGAATAGTTGACTTTTCGTACGATTGGGTTTTGGTACGTTGACCTAGGACCGTTAGATAGATCTCGTCGTCCTGAATTCAACGACAGGCGACACGTATTCATCGGACTTACGATGTGGGAGTTGCGGGTCTAGGAAGGTAGTGGCAAAGTTGTAATTTTGGTTAAAACAGAAGGGCATTTTGGTCTTTTGTGCTCTGGGATGTGTGCAACAGATAGGGACAGATGGAGGGCTGAGATTGAAACAGATGTGAGGGAGAGGAGAGGATGGTGACGCGTGGCAAGGGCCTAATGGCTTCTAGGCGTGTGCACGGTCCAATTATTTGGGGGATGCCCGTGTGTTCGTGTGTGTTCGAAGAACAGAAAACAGAGGCTGAGGAATTGGGAGATTGGGACGGTGATTGTGTGAGTTTGTGTTAATTGCTGAGGGGATGAGTGATCAGAGAGTGAGAGGGAGGTAGTGAGGAGGTTTGGAGGTGTAGTGACTGTGTGTGAGTGCAAGTTGAGCCACGGGAAAACAGTAAGAAAAACAGGGAGGAAGTGAGTGGTTGTGGGTGGTGTTGCGGCTGTGATCGATCAAGCGAGGCCAGAGGAGGTGTCCAGAGGCTGGAGGTGGACGGGAGGAGCCACTGCCTCACAGCTGAGCTCACGACGGTGACAGGACGGCAGGTAATTTCTTGTTTCCCTTTCGATACTCTGTTTTGCCGTCAATTTTCAAATCGAAATTCGTGAGTTTAGGGGTTGAATCGAAGAGTCTAGGGAGGTCTAGGGGACTCAGTTGAGGCCTGGGTGTCTTCTGGTTGTGCTACCGTGACGGGGAAGTGCACGGTGGAGGCTAGACGACGGAAGGTGCCCTGTGTGCCTTGTTTTTCCGTTTTGCTTCAAACGTATAGTCGTGAAGTCTGGGGTAGAGTCGACGGTCTTGGTGAGTGAGGTGAGGTTCAGGGAGGTTTTGGGAACCTTCTACGGTGGTTACCGTGACGGGAGGTGATCGGGTTGGCCTGAGAAGGAAACAGGGTAAGTGTTCGGGTTCTGTTCGAGCTTGAGTCGACAGGTTTTAGGGTGAGTTGAGGTGTCTGAGTAAGGGGAAAGAGTAGCCTAGGACTAGACGAAGCAGTGGGTGAAGGAATGAGGTGTTTTGGTGCAGGTACGGTGGAGAACCGTCCTCGCCGGTTCGAGGTGCAGAATTGTGTTGAACCGGGTCTACTCGAGGTAGACGATACACTATAGCTGGCGCGTGAAGGCCACGCGCAGCCACTTTGGGCGGCGCGTGGGGGCGCGTGCGGTGGTCTTTGAGGAAGGTATCAACTAGGTTTTTGGTCTAGGTGTTGTGACGAGTCTGTTGGAGTTGGTTTCGGGTTAATCGGACGTTGAATCGAAGTAGTTCCGCGAGGGTGAAGGCTTAGGGTTCCGATTCGTTACGTTTAGTGACGTACTTTGGTGATTTTTGGCAGGATTGGGAGTTCCCAAGGAAGCTAAGGAACGTACGAGAAGTTCAGGACGCGATTGAGGGCTCGGTACTGTGAGTGGACCCCTTCTCTATAACTGAGCATGCATAACTGCTTTTCTATAATTGTTTTATGGTTTTATATGTGAATTCATGTTTTCTGAATATGCTATAACTGTTTTACTTACTTGCACGTTTTTCGAGGAAGTATGGTATTTGGCACGTTTTACGAGAAACGTCGATTTCTGAGTAAAATGCCATGGTTTTGGGGTTTTCAAAGGATAACTGGTTTGAATGCTTATAAAGGGATTTTGACACATGATTTAGTGATTAAAGGATTTTCGGTTTTAGAATCGGATTTCGAATAGCGGATTTTGGTTTTAAAGTTGAACAGTGACTTTCCGGATTTGGGTTCGAAATGACGGTTCGGGGAGCCAGAAGGGCTTCGGACCAGTGGTTTCGGATTCGGGTTTGGATATGGATTTAGAAATGGTTTTCAAATGGTTTTGGATTGGATTTGCTGGATCTGGTTATTGGGTTTAAAGACCTGAATATTGATTTGACGGGGGACGGGCCCGGATTGGGATTAAAGACCCGGATTGAGTTTAAAGACTCGAGAGTTTAAAGACTCGGATATATTGATATCTTCCCCCGTAGGCCTGTTGAGTTTAAAGACTCGGGAGTTTAAAGACTCGGATATTATTGAGGCCTGGATTGAGTTTAAAGACTCGGATAGGTCCAGCAGGTTTGATCGGAAAAGAATGGTTTGATATTCTCGGTTTATGATACGGCTTTATGATATTTCTGCTATGATTTCTATAACCGTTTTATAGTGTTTTTGTTTCTTATGATGTTTTATGGTGATTGATCTATAACTGTTTTAATAACTGAGTTATGCATGTGGTTTCAAAACGGAGGGCTAAACCCGGTTTTCTTATAAAATGGTTTGGAACTTTTCTTTTATTCTGGTCCACTCACACCTTCTGTTTTAAATTGCCCTCCAGGTCGTGGAGCTAGAGCGGGGTTTCGGCGTCGAGGCAGCGTCTGAGGCATAGCAGTCGCGAGAGGGATCCCGGAGTGTTTTTCTTTTCCACGTGCGTGTATCTAGTTTATCGGTTTTCTTTCCTGTGTATTTGGGACTGTGCTCTATAAACTTTTAATTTCGGGATGTATTGTATAGTTTCTCCTGCGTCTGACTGAGTATTTTGGTGGTTACGTGTGAGTTTTACTTTGGTGTTGTGTCGGGGAGTCAGACGGGAGCAGGATTTGCCTCGGGTTTCGGGGTGGGTCCTGACAAGATGGGTCGGGTCGTGACAGGGAAGACGGGACATGGCGATCCACAGCGGAGGTATGTCAGACCGAGAACCCGTGTGATTTCAAAATTTGAAAATTGAGTTTTGGTTGTTGTTTTGAGTTCCTTTTTATTCTAACACGACCTAGCAACAAGGACGACTCTGTGGGGATCATTTTCGAAGGAAATGGATGACTAGAAGGACTGGAAACCGAGCTTGAAGGTTAAGCTCAGTGTTTGATCATGGGAGGTATGTGTTCAATTGTTTTTCCTGTGTTTTGTGTAAGGACCCAACCCAAATTCCGGGATTAGATTAGTGACTAATGGACGATTAGTGAGATTAATCGGTGATTAGTTGAGCGAAATCGGACAGACGGTGCAAAATGACTGTTTTGCCTCTGATCGTGGGCAAAATGTTAATTTTTGACTCGGAGAGTCAAACGTACGAGGACCGATGATCGTGACGTAGATTGGGACGTCACGAGTCCGTAAACAAATGGCACGTCGAAATCGGACGTCAGACAGAAAATTTATGATCACGGGAGTGAAATCGAAGATTTACGTCTCGGGATCTGATTAAAATATTAATTAAATATAAATGGGTAGATATATGTGTGGGAACCTTGGATGAGTGACAAGTGTCACTCATCCCATTGGTCAGCAACCCTAAAATGTGGGTCTAAATTGTGATTGGGCCACTTGTATTAAAATATATATATATATATCCCACCCACTTCTCATCTCCACCATTCATCTCTACCTCCTCCTCTCATCTCCACCGTCCATATCTCTCCCTCTCAGCTGATTATCACCATCAGCTACCATCTACTTTGTTTTTCATCCTCTAAACCCGAACACCATTCTTCCTTTTCTCTAAACAAACAAACACACATAACACACATATCATCTCACCACCATATCCATTCTTGTATTCGTGTGAGAGACCGTGAGTGAGGGAGTGACCAGAGGGGCTGAGGGACGACGGGAAACAGCGGAGGTATGTTGAGAACCCGTTGTTTTCAAAATTTGGAAATTGAGTTTTAGTTGTTGTTTTGAGTTCCTTTCGATTCTAACACGACCTAGGAACAAGGAGGACTCGATGGGGATCAATTTCGAAGGAAATGGGAGGCTGGAAGGGATAGAAACTGAGCTTGAAGGTCAAGCTTACTGTTTGATCATGGGAGGTATGGTTTCGTTGGTTTTTCATGTGTTTTGAACTCATAGATCGATAGGGAATGATGTTAGAAACCTATTGTAACGATCCATTCCGTAAATCGGGATTAGATTACTATTAATGACGGATTAGTGTAGTTAACTGGTGATTAGTTGGGGGCGTTCGGACGGACGGTGCGAAATGACAATTTTGCCCTTGGAATGGGAAAAATGTTGACTTTTAATTCAGACGGTCAAATGGATTTTGACTGATGACCGTGACAAAGTTTGGGACATTACGAGTTCATAGACAGGTAGCACGTTCGATTCCGAAGTCCGAGGAAAAAGTTATGACGTTCGAGGATCGTTAGGAAGGTCTCGATCTCCTGATTACAACGACAGGCGGCATGTGTCGATTGTAGGTCGAACGACAAAGTTACGGGTCTAGGAACCTGAGGGGCAAAATGGTAATTACGAAGGTAAGGGTAATTTGGTCTTTTCCTGCATTGGGATTAGTGCCCAGTGATCAGGGGACACTTGGGTGCATCCGAGGTGTGTGCCCACCAGGATTTGGACACCTGGCAGGGTCTGGATAGATGTAGAACTTTTCTCCACCGTCTTACAATTGGCTCTCAATTGCTTAAATGGTTTTTCCCGGCTATGAGAAAACAGGGGAGACCGTGAGCCCCTTTCCCTTTAATTCATTCGATCTTCATCAATTGGTCATAGGGTGTGAATGAGAGTGAGAAAGGACAGTGAACTGATGAAGTTGATGGTCACGGCGGCGCCTACGACGACGCTGTGAGGAAGAAAACCGAGAAGCCCTGAAGTCTGGGAAGTGAAATGGTAAATCGTGTTTCTTGACGGCTTGATCGATTGTATTGGATGAGAGAGGATACTGGAGGTGTGGAGAATTAAATAGGCTCATTTTCGAAGCTTGGGACGGACAGTAAGTGCACCTTCCATGGCAATTGTTTTTGAAATCCAAACATGGTAACCTTGGTTATGATGACTGATAAGTGGAACGGTTATTTGGTTGAGGTTTTGGACATCACAAGGAGGCTTATGGACGAGGAAATTGGGGACTGTGATGACTGGAACCATAGAAACAGAGAAGAGACTTTTTGGTGGATTTTACTCGATCGAGAAGGTATGGTCACATGCCTAGATTAAGGTTTTGACACCGTAGATTGATAGGAAACACTTAGAGGAAGCTTTAGGGTTAGACAGATTTTAAAACGGATCAAAAATGGATGATTTAGAAGGATGTACCGCCACGCCGGTTCAATTAGACCAACTTGAACCGAACCGATTTGGACCCGGTTCGACGAAAGGTTGAAGATGACTGCCTGGCGCGTGGCTCCCACGCATAGCCACTATAGGCGGCGCGTGAGGGCGCGTGACACGGCCTTTGAGGATGATTCCAACACGCCTTTTAAATTATTCGATGTAACGAACATTTTAAGACTGGTTTCGAGTCGATCAGACATCGTCTCGACGTGTTTCGGGATGTCCGAAGGTTTTAGGCCTCGTTAAAAATAGTTTAAAATTCCGGAAAAATGCGGGGCTTTAGTATAAGCTTAATGAAGTAGTTAGTGACCTCATTATGGGATTTGGACAGGATCGGGAAAGCCGGGTATAGTGGATTGGACGGGAACGGCATAGGTGCGTGCTTATCGAGGTAGCGGCGAAATAGTCTATGAGTGGACTTTGCTTTCAAAATTATGATGCATGCATATATGTTATTATATGTTTTCTATAAGTGATTCTATGATTTCATTTATGATCTTGATGATTTACGTTTTTGCACGTTTTTCGAGATTCTTACGCATTTGCACGTTTTACGAGATTTCGTACGATCTTGTGATTTGACTGTGGTTTTAATGATTTGATTTCGGGATTTGGAATACGATTTGATTTCAATGATTTGAAAAGGATTTCAGAAAAGTAATTTCGGGCTTGGAGCCCCATTCATGTGGCTGCGATTTCGGTTTTAAAACTGGATTTTGGAAATGAGATTTCGGATTTGGTTTTCGAGGTTTGGAAAGGAAGTCTGGATTTGGGTTCGGGATGATGGTTCCGGATGCCGGCTTACAGAATCAACGTTACGAATTCGACTGTGGATTTTTTGTGGTTTTCACTGATTGAATGAAAAATGGTTTTGGGTTTAAAGACCCGGAAAAAGAGAAAAACCCACTGGATCTGGTTTTGAGTTTAAAGACTCGGATTGATTGACGGGGTCAGGGCCCTGAGCTGGTGTGTTTTGAGTTTAAAGACTCAGTATATGTTTTGAGTTTAAAGACTCGGTTATGATACCCCCCGAGGCCTGTGATTGTGTTTTGATTTTAAAGACTCGTTGATATCCCGGGAAGGCCTGGTTATTTGCGCATGGTTTTGAGTTTAAAGACTCGGGCGCACTTGAGATCCAGTAAACTTGTATGATTGATGTTTTTCACTGGGTTTTCACTGCTTTTCAGATGTTTTGGGTAGTGGCCCGGATGAATTGGATTTGATGAGTTTTGGGACTGAGTTCCCTGATTTGAGATTGATTTGTGATTTGAGGCTGAGGCCTGGATTTGAATAGCGGATTTGATTCGGGTTTTCAAATGATTTTGAATGATGGTTTTGATATGAATAGTTTCATAACTTGAATTGATATGCATGCATAGGGTTTTTTTTTTTAAATGGGGGGTATAAATGTACTTGTTTTATGAACTATTTTTAAACCTATGCTTTATTTTTTTCCACTCAGAGTCTTTTGTGTTTTCGATACCCTCCAGGTTGTTGCGGTACGGGCTGTTGGTCGAGAGAGACGGAGACATCACATGTACGATCCACAGTAGATTCAGTGCACTCTGGGAAGTTTCGGATGCTATTGGACGGTTGAATCGGGAATCCCTTGTCTGACTTACGTGTCACATGAAGGTTGGACATTGGTTTAGCCTTCGTGTCATGCGTGAGTTAGACGGGAACAGGGTTGAGCCCTTAATCCTAGGGGATTAGGGGTGGGTCCTGTCAATTGGTATCAGAGCAAGGTTTCATGTGTTTTGTGCGAGGTTCGGTTCCCAGAGTCGTGGGTTCGTCGACTTGGGTGGTGCGATGCTTTTGTGGATGTGATGTCTCGACACGGAACAGCCCGTCAGCAACTTGGATGCGATAGTGATAGTACGTTCGTTGTGGCTAGTTAGCGGTGACTGTTAGTGGCAGGATGTTAGTCGCTCGATACGCGGTACGAGGTATGATGTACGTCGGCTTAAGGCTGGAATAGGTAACATGTTTGGCACTAGAGATGCTCGGTGGTTTGACCATAGGGTCGAATGTTTGCCTGGAGGATTAACCTGGATGGTAGTTGGTGAGCTACGGATGAGTAGGTTGGTCGGCCTGTGGGGCCCGAGAGTAGCCCGTTGAGTTAGTGAGACACGTGGGCCGAGAAGGCCGGTAGTAGCCTGTGGAGCCTGTTGGTGATTGTGGCTTGGGCCGACTTATGGCCGAATTGGAATGGTGATGCCAGGCACAGTCGAGGTAGGGAATGGTTGATGGACGACTCTGGATGAGTCCAGTAATGGGTACTCCGAGTGTTGGACTCTGAGGGAGGTTGGTTTCCCCGATCTGACCGAAGGTTAAGGGTTCGTGACAAGACCCATCCCAATCCCCCCGGGATTACTGTGGGATGTGTCATGCTCCCGTCTGACACGAAGTGTCAGAAAAGGGATAACCTAAAGACACTGCCCCCAACGAGCTTCCAAAGTGCGCAAGGATCGATGGAGGAGGTATGCAATGTCCTAGTTTCTGCTGCAGTCGCATCCGTGATCAACCTGAAGGGCATTAAAAACAACAAAGGTTGTGAGTGGACGAAAATAAATAAGTTCATAAAACACAATTCACAAAGATATTTATGCCCTTCATTAAAACGTATGCATGCATCGAAAACCAGTAAGTAAACTATTTACTAAAAACAACCATTAGGGCCTTAGCCCAGAAACCATAAAACCAAATCATGTGGGTCTCTACCCAAAACCATGAATACCGAAAACCAAACATATATTATATAAATCTGACATCCAGAAAACCAATTCCAATTCCAAGTGGGCCATCGCCCAAAACCATAACCATAAATACCATTTGCAGGAAAAACATGTTTAAACCATCCTGGCATCCCAGATGCCTAGCGTCCCAGACGCTCGACGTCCCAGACGTCATATTTCATGGTATAAAGCAACGCGTGCTACCCGGGGTCTCACCGGGTCAATATCTCTCACATCCTAGATGTCTGACGTCCCAGACGTCTAATCATAGCAATCTTGCTCCTGAGTCATCATACGGTCTGGTAGCTCCATATAATGACTCCTCGCAGGCAATGCACCGGGACTTCCCCAGTGTCCCAGACACCTAGAGGAGACCATCACATATCCTCGTACCAATATGGTTTATGGAAAACAGTTTATCAATCATTTCAAACATCTCAAGGGCCTCGCCCGGAATTTCCATAAAACCATCACCAGTCCAAACATCTGATTTATTAAATCCAAAACCATTTATTCAAATCCACTTAGGGTCCCCGACCCTAAGTCACATTTATAACCAACTGGGCCTCATGCCCGATTTTATAAATCAACCGGGCCCACGACCCGATTTCGTAAATAACTGGGCCCCTAGCTGGATTTCATAAAGCAATTGGGCCCCCGGCCCGATTACGTAACTTAATTGGACTCCAAGTCCAAGGTTTCCAAAACAATTGGGCCTCTTGCCCGAGTTTATCTTTCAAATTTCAAAACCATTTCATGAAATCATATCCAAAGCCATAAGTATGGAAAATCAGTGTAAAACCAAAAAACCTCGATTTACGTGCAAGCTCGTAAATCGCCTCGAAATGCATGAAACCATATAATTCACCAATATCAAAATCAACATCATATAATCACAATCATAATCCATATAAAATAGTTATGCATACATAAAATTTATAAAACCAAAGTCCACTCACAGACCGTCCTACGATGTGCCTCGATTCGCGTGCCATAGGCCTTCCCGGGCCTCGTCACTATCACCGGGACTCCCAAACCTGTCCAAATCACACTAGAGGGTCACTAACCTCCTCATTAACCTCCTATTCAAGTCCCTTAATTTTCCCGAATTTTTAACTATTTTTAAACTTGATCTGAAACCTTCCGATGCCCCGAACATTATCGAGACGGTGTCCGATCGACACGAAACCAGTCCCAAAATGTTCGTTACATCGAATAGAGTGTTTCACATGTTGAACACTTCCCCATTGGACCCATCACGTGCTCCCATGCGCCGCCGCAAGCAGCTGCATGTGAAGCCCAAGCGTGTGAACAGTGTCATCCCCTACCTCGCACTAAACCCGGTCCTCTGGTTTTTCAGGTTCGACCGAACCGGTGAACCGGTATGGCCGGTTCTCAGCCAATACTCAACCATTTCCTACGGGGTTTCTTCCTACTTGTTCGTCTAGGTCCAACTAAGAGGTTTATGGAATCAAAAACAAGAAAACACGTTTAGATCTTTACCTCTGAACAAAAACCCGAAGCCCAGATTTTTCGATCATCCTTCCTCTCGATCCAGACTTCCTCGAGCCTCGAAATCAGGTTCAATGGGTTCGTTTCTGTCCCTATGTCTCACTAGAATCCATTAGGAGCTTAAAACCACCACTAAAAGTCAACTTTCAAAACTGGGACAAAAATAGCACTCGGGTTACTCACCTTGCAGTGTACCACCGTGGTAGCTGCTGTTTCCTTGCCGCCTCCTGTCGTCTCTCACTATCTCAGTCACTCTCATGGTTGTGCACACACAACAGAGATGGTGAGGTGAGGGATATGTGTGTTTGTATGGGGGAAAGAAAATGAGGTTTCGAGTTGTGGTATAATAGAGAGATGGTGGAATCTGTTCAGATGGGGAGGGAGGAGATGGACGGTACAGATTGAAGGCACAAGTCAGATGAAGGGCCAAGATCAAAAGGCGAGTTAAGTGGGAATTTTTAAATAATTAAAATCTTAATATTTTAATCCAATCCCACCAATCAAGACATAGGTCCACACTTTCAGGTTATTGGTCCACATGTCCCACTTAAAATGTCTGACCCGATCAGAATAAGCCACTTGTCCTTGCCTCGTAATGCGCGTATAGTGAAATCGAACTTCCGTGACCCATAACTTTCCCGTTCGAAGTCTGATTTCAGTGTGCCGCCTCTCTATGGATTCGTATCCTCCCGATCTAAGTAACGATCCTCGGCCCTCGGCCATCGGTCCTCCGGGTCAAAAAGTCAACATTTTGCCCCTATTAACCAAAATTACCAAAATTCCCCTTAACTTCCGAACGTCATAACTTCCTCCTCGAATGTCGGAATCGAACGTGCCACCTATCTATGAACTTGTGACGTCCCAAACTACATCACAGTCATCGGTCAAAGTTCATTTGACCGCCTGTATTAAAAGTCAATGTTTTACCCACGACTAGGGGCAAAATGGTCAATTTGCATCGTTCGTCCGATTTCGCCCAACTAATCACCGATTAAACCCACTAATCATGATTAGTTACTAATCTAATCCTGGAATTCGGGACAGGTCGTTACAACCTTCCCTCCTTAATTAATTTTGCCATTGAAATTCCAACCGATCTAATCTCATACTTTCTTCCCTCCTTAATTAGTTTCGTTCTAGAAATTCCAACTGTCCTGATTCCACAAACACCCCATGAAAAGTACAATCGACCTCGCAACACTCGTACACCAACTAATCAAAACAAAACTTGTCTGCACCCAAACGTACCACTACTATTCACGTCGTAACGACTACATTCGACCCCGTCGAATGATAGAACCACACATTTCGAATTGACACCACATGTAAAATCTACCATTTCGTTGACACGACAACTCGACGGTTCCCTTCTCACTCACCAATCTATCCTGGTATCTACTCCCACTAGGAGTCATCAGACCTCACTCAACAATTCGTGTTGACTCATCCCGACACTATACTCACTCGTGGTTACACTAACCACCAACTTACTTGACTCGAGTATACAACAATCAACACCTCACTCTACCTGTGTGTAACTGAACCCATCAGAACCACTATGACCCACTGCACAGTATCTGATGCCCAGTCCACGACCTCAACTAATACAATGGTATCGGAACTAAGCCGATTACCAACACGCTCACCGACGTACTTCTGGTATAACCCGTATACCGTCACAGGCACCACAAGCCTGCAAGGTATCGTACCTCAAACTACACACTTTTATCTAGCGACCAGACTACAACCACCTAGGTCATAGCCAAACACGTTCCAATAACGGAGTCCATTTGTCCAATCCAGTATTAGACAAATAGAAACTCCACCCATCATCCAGTTCCAAATCCAAATCCGAATCTGCAATCTCTTAAGAAATCCCAAATCCAAACCCAGACATCATATCCTTAAGCTAGCATTTGGAATAATCATTCCACACCCAAATCCAGAAATCCACTTTCAAGTTCCAAAATCAAATCCTGAATCGTCACCCAGAAATTCGATTCCAAAACCCGAAATCTCGTTCACGTTTACCTAGACACACCAAAACCGGACCTATCATTTACCTGCTCAATACATTCGATTGACTTCATAGGGAAGCCAATCCCAACATCCATACGTCTAAGGTTGACAAAATTCGACCACGTCGGAAACCTACTCACCCGAGTAATATACCATACGGGATTCACTTCAAAAAGAAGTTCAGTCCCGTCATTTACGACTCGCATACCAAAGTAAGGGTGATAAACTCTCCCCCGATCTGGATCATCAAGATCACGACATAGATTCAACACTGCGTCCCCGACTATAAACGTCACGATCCTGCTCCACCTAGGATTCACACAGTTAACTACTAGATTCCAAACCATAAGGTCTTAGTCCCTCCACTAATCTGTATACTGTCACGATGTTCGACAACCAACTCCCACATCTAAACAGATCAGTCAACGACGAGGCACGCCGAGACTGTGGGTTCTCACTGATTACCTCGTATCGATCCTTGCCATTCCACCTAGGAAAAACCAAGGATGATCCAGAATGATGACGCTAATACTCATCCTACGTGAATGCAAATAAAACTCGCTGCACTCACCACGCCACGTAAACCAACATCGTCTGCCACCAAGCAGAAAACGAGAAATCGCGTTCCCCTAACTTCGATATACTCAACTCCACCTGATGACCCAAACACATTCTGGGTCCACCAACCAATACACGACCAACGTACCGGTGGTACACCCATCATCTGCCCTAGCAGAACCTGAGAAGTCACCCAAAATGACTTCAATATACCCATTACCAATGCGGAAAACCCGCATTCCTCGTGTCACCTCAAACACCCTATCTCTCAATTTCGAAGTCCCAACAATATAGGAACCACGCTTAACAGTTTCTATTCCTGAGCTAGAAATCCTTCTCCGACCCTTCCGTCCAACAACGACTGTCGAAAACAATTCAGCTCATCTATCCGGTTATGACATTGTATGTACATCCAAAAGGATGTCAATTCATCCTAATCTGATGCACCGCTCGACTGGAGAGTCACAACAGACCCATGCTATGATCTGTAGTCAAATCTCTGCATACCACCATAACTGAACAACTCTGGCCAACCCTGACCAACTGGTCGCTAATCCCTCATGATAGTACTCGATCCTCACGTCTCAATTACCATTGGATCCTATCCAGTCCATCACCATCCGTGGTCCACTCCCGAACCACAGATACTGAACATCTGCCCATGTCGACGGAGTCACACCCCGACTCGTGACTAATACCGAACAATCACCGGCACTACTACCAGTACCATCACTATCACCTGTCAGCGTCAGCACTAAGTGTGGGAATCAGACACTCTGGATCTCCGCTCATACCAAGCGACGATCTCGTACCTCTGCTCAAGTTGGAGAAACTATATCTCCCGCGTACCCAACCACTCTAATTACCACCACTCTGCCAAACCACAGCAAGGTATTGAACGCTCCCTGAACGTTCCCCAATCCTCAATTAACACAACTACATCAATCAGCCTCGATAGCCTGCCATCTCTACTCGATTGTCGACCAACAGTCATCGCTATCGAGATCCGCGTCCACCCATCACACTATTATTCAGTCCAACTCAGGCTTCCGTATCTTACCTCATAACCGTACCCGTGGGTCGAATCCCACCAATTCACTTCACATCTGACAACCAATCTCTATAGTTCGGGGTAGACTCACTAGAGTCACCCACATGGCCATCCACGACCTCAGCCGCTCGTCGCAGCACAAGTTCCAATCCACCAGTCATAATATGGGGTTCGCCTCGACAGACCACCTCGACTTCGGAAAATTATCCAATCCTCAGCAACTACGGACACACAATACTAGTTCATCTATCACAACTAAGCTTCACCTTTCCAAACCATCATAAACTAGGGTTCCACAATAACACCCTAGGGTTCCTCTGAACCCCACTATCCCTTGTAGTGTAGTCCACAACCTGATCGACCCCGCGGTCCCGACATCGTATAGACGTCAAATCCAATCCTGCTATCCACTCAACGTAGGTTCCACCACTAAGGTCATCGGCCAACTCCGATGTACCAACATCCCTTACACTAGCAGTCACCACTAGGGTTCACATTTAGACCATTACCCAACTGAGGTTCACATTTCCAAGTCACTACTCAAATGGGATTCCCATCACTCAACTGGGGTTCGGGGAAAACCCGGCAGCTCCCAGCAGCACAACAATCTACTATCACATGACCGAACCAACGGTCTCACATCACCAGTTCATCACATACAACCCCACTTGGGTCGAATCACACTAACGCACGTCGTATCGGGCCAATCGTACTCTATCCACTATTCATGATTCATTCCCACTAATTATCCATTCGACCCCCTAACTATCAGGTTGATAACGAACTGCAGCCCAAAGAGACATCACACCCTCGACCTGTGAGCACACGAAAAGCAAACCTGCTCTGATACCACTTGACACGATCCATCCCAATCCCCCCGTTATTACCGTGGGATGTGTCATGCTCTCATCTGACACGAAGTGTCAGACAAGGGATAACCTAAAGCCACTGCCCCAACGAGCTTCCAGAGTGCGCAAGGATCGATGGAGGAGGTATGCAATGTCCCAGTCTCTGCTGCAGTCGCATCTGTGATCAACCTGAAGGGCATTAAAAACAACAAAGGTTGTGAGTGGACGAAAATAAATAAGTTCATAAAACACATTTCACAAAGATATTTATGCCCTCATTAAAACGTATGCATGCATCAAAAACCAGTAAGTAAACTATTTACTAAAAACAACCATTAAGGCCTTAACCCACAAACCGTAAAACCAAATCATGTGGGTCTCTACCCAAAACCATGAATACCGAAAACCAAACATATATTATATAAATCTGACATCCAGAATACCAATTCCAATTCCAAGTGGGCCATCGCCCAAAACCATAACCATAAATACCATTTCTAGGAAAAACATGTTTAAACTATCCTGGCATCCCAGATGCCTAGCGTCCTAGACGCTCGACGTCCCAGACATCATATCTCACGGTATAAAGCAACACGTGCTACCCGAGGTCTCACCAGATCAATATCTCTGACATCCCAGATGTCTGACGTCCCAGACGTCTAATCATAGCAATCCTGCTCCTGAGTCATCATACGGTCCTGTAGCTCCGTATAATGACCCCTCGCAGGCAATGCTGTCATGACCCACCCCGGTTTCACCCTGAAAACCGAGGTAAATCCTGCTCCCGTTTGACACCCCAACACTAAACCGAAATAAACTCACGAAAAACCACCAAAATACACAGTCAGACACAGGAGAAACTTTAAACATCCCGAAGTTAAGTTTTACAGAGCATCGTACCAAAAACAAAGGAAAGAAATCCGATAAACAAGGTACACGCACAACGGAAAAGTTTAAGCACTCCGGGGCCACTCTCAAAAATTCTATGCCTCCAACGCTGCCTCGATGCAGACCCCCGCGCTAGCTCCACGACCTGGAGGGCAATTGAAAACCAAAGGTGTGAGTGGACCATAAACAATAAAAAACTTTCTGAAAACCAACAATAATAAAACCAGGGTTTTAGCCCTCCGTTTTGAAATCACATGCATAACCCAATTATTAAAAACAGTTATAATGCACATAAAGATCGTCATAAAAACAATTGCAGAACATTATAAAAATAGTTATAGAAATCACATCATAAACATCATAAACCGTATCACAAAACATAAATATCAAGCCATCATTATCCGATCAAACCTGCTCAATCTATCTGAGTCTTTAAACTCCCGAGTCTTTAAACTCAATCCAGGCCTCAATAATATCCGAGTCTTTAAACTCCCGAGTCTTTAAACTCAACAGGCCTATGGGGGAAAATCAATATATCCGAGTCTTTAAACTCCCGAGTCTTTAAACTCAATCCGGGTCTTTAAACCCAATCCGGGCCCGTCCCCCGTCAATCACAATATCCGGGTCTTTAAACCCAATAACTAGATCCAGAAAATCCAATCCAAAACCATTTGAAAACCAAGTCCAAATCCACATCCAAACCCGAATCCGAAACCACGGGTCTGACGCCATTCCGGCATCCAGCACCGTCATTCCGAACCCAAATCCGGAATTCCACTTTTCAACTTTAAAACTAAATCTCGTTTACCGAAATCCGATTCTAAAATCGAAAACTTTGATCATCAAATCATTAAAAACCATTTATCATTTGAAATCCTGAAACTATAAAATCATAAGCAGAAATTAGCCGTTTATCGTAAAACGTGCCAAGATCAAAAGGTCAGATGAAGGGCCAAGATCAAAAGGTGAGTTAATTGGGAATTTTTAAATAATTAAAATCTTAATATTTTAATCCAATCCCACCAATCAAGACATAGGTCCACACTTTCAGGTTATTGGTCCACATGTCCCACGTAAAATGTCTGACCCAATCAGAATAAGCCACGTGTCCTCGCCTCGTAATGCGCGCATAGTGAAATCGAACTTCCGTGACCCATAACTTTCCCGTTCGAAGTCCGATTTCAGCGTGCCGCATGTCTATGGATTTGTATCCTCCCGATCTACGTAACGGTTCTCAGCCGTCGGCCATCCGACCTCCCAATCAAAAATTCAACATTTTGCCCCCATTAACCAAAATTACCAAAATGTCCCTTAACTTCCGAACGTCATAACTTCCTCCTCGAATGTCGGAATCGAACGTACCACCTGTCTATGAACCTGTGACGTCCCAAACTACGTCACGGTCACCGGTCAAAGTCCATTTGACTTCCCGAATTAAAAGTTATTGTTTTACCCACGACTAGGGGCAAAACGGTCATTTTGCATCGTTCGTCCGATTTCGCCCAACTAATCAGCGATTAACCCCACTAATCATGATTAGGTACTAATCTAATCCTAGAATTCGGGACAGGTCGTTATAGTTCGGCTTGGTAGGAGCAGAGGTTCGGGACTGATGTACTTGGACTGTTACTCAAGTCGGGAGATTTGATGACCATTGGTGGGTCAGGTATCAGGACGAACGGTCAGGATGCCGTTGAATGATCAGAGTAGTACAACGGAAGCGCAGTGGACCTAGGCTTTGTATTGGATCGGGCACGGATTGAATGGTCGGGGTTGACCGCTAGTGAGGTTGGTACGAGTAGACTTTTCCCTAACATGTTGGTATATGTCGACTGGTGCCGAGGATGACACTGAGTGTGTGGAGACTTCGAGAATGGTAACGGGGGAGCTCGAGGTCAGTGATTAGGATCGCCTGAGGATATGGGAGTTGACGTTTGGACGGTTTGTTCGATGGTGGTATTCGAGTTGCAGATGGAGTTCATGGTTGGGAAAAGGTGGACATATTTCCAACCTAGTTGGGATCCTGGAATCAGAAGATGCTGAGATACTGTGGTTGATTCCGAGTTGGAAATTCGGTGGTGTGGTGGCTACTCTAGCGTTGAGTTGGGAAACTCGTGGTTGTAATGCCAGGATTTGTAAACCCCTCATTAGGCGTAGACATTTGTGTTCAGGAGCGAGTGTATATGCGGTATAGAAGACCGATTGGATTTAATACAGTGGTCTGAAACTTAGGCAGTAGGATCCACCTACGAGTGAGTGGATCGGGACTGGAGTGTTTTGACTCAGGATTGAAAATGGTGGACGTTTGTAGCCTGTGGTTGCATACGTAGGGATAATGGACCGAGAACTGGTACTGGGTCTACTTTGGATTCGTAGTTGAGTTACTTTAGGATTTCATTTTGGTTAGGAGACCGGGAGACTGGGCAGGACTTGAGTTGGACTTTCCCAGAAAGTGTAAGTGGAAGTACGTGAGGATATACTCTACGAGCGGTGTTTGAGCTGTGTTTGAGTTGGACTTTCCTGGACTTGGTGGTACTTGGTGAAGGTACGTGGAAGCTACGTACTGGTTCTGCAGTGGTCAGAACCAGGCCGATGTAATTGGACGTGTAGTTCTGGAAGGTGCGTTGGTGTTTGGCTTGGTGCCAGGGTATGTTGTGGATAGACGGACGATTGGTGTAGTTTCCACATGTTGGATGTTTTTGAATGGAACATGAAGACTGGATCAGGGTGATCTCGAGCGACTGGTTGATTTGTAGGCTGCAGTGTTGTTTTGAGCTAGATGCTCCGAACTGAGTGACTGGTGGGACCCTAGTTTGAGAGGTATATTCTTGGTGAAATAGGAAGGTGATAGGGTACGGTGGTGATTAGACAGTGTGGGACGTGGTTGGTGTGCTCATAAGACGACTGTGTTAGTGATTAATGGAACCATTGGTGAGGTGTTTGGTCAAATCAGGGTAGAGGCGAGGATGTTGTAACTTTGGTAGGGTCGGAAAGGATCGCGGAGAGAAGTATGGGTACGAGGTACGCTCGACTCGAGCAGACATCGGAAGTGTTGAAACTGGTAACAGGGTGTTGTAACGTGAGTTGAGGTGACAGTTTGGGCATTGTAAGGATTTTGGATTAGAAGGTGTTGGACACCGGTAGGAGACCCAGGTGTGAGACTAGTTAGATTTTCCCTAAATCAGTTACGGAAGTACGAAATTTGGAATTTCGGGGACGAAATTCTTTAAGGGGGGTAGATTGTAACAACCCAATCAGCAAATCGGGATTAGATTAGTATTAATGACGGATTAGTGCAGTTAACCGGTGATTAGTTGGGGGCGTTCGGACGGACGGTGCGAAATGACGATTTTACCCTTGTAATGGGTAAAATGTTGACTTTTCATTCGGACGGTCAAATTGACTTTGACTGATGACCGTGACGATGTTCGGGATGTCACGAGTTCATAGACAGGTGGCACGTCCGATTCCGACGTCCGAGGAAAAAGTTATGACATTCGGAAGTCTAAGGGTATTTTGGTGATTTCGTTAAAAAGGAACGAATGGTTGACTTTTTGGACAATAAGCCACTTTCACGTAATTCGAGGATCATTAGGAAGGTCTCGATCTCCTGATTACAACGACAGGCGGCATGTGTCGATTGGAGGTCGAACGACAAAGTTACGGGTCTAGGAACTTGAGGGCCAAAATGGTAATTATGAAGGTAAGGGTAATTTGGTCTTTTCCTGCATTGGGATTAGTGCCCAGTGATCAGGGGACACTTCGCTGCATCTGAGGTGTGTGCCAACCAGGATTTGGACACCTAGCAGGGTCTGGATTTCTGTAGAACTTTTCTCCACCGTCTTACAATTGGCTCTCAATTGCTTAAATGGTTTTGCCCGGCTATGAGAAAACAGAGAGAAAACAGGGGAGACCGTGAGCCCCTTTCCCTTTAATTCATTCGATCTTCATCAATTGGTCATGGGGTGTGAATGAGAGTGAGAAAGGACAGTGAACTGATGAAGTTGATGGTCACGGCGGCGCCTACGACGGCGCTGTGAGGAAGAAAACCGAGAAGCCCTGAAGTCTGGGAAGTGAAATGGTAAATCGTGTTTCTTGACGGCTTGATCGATTGTATTGGATGAGAAAGGCTACTGGAGGTGTGGAGAATTAAATAGGCTCAGTTTCGAAGCTTGGGACGGACGGTAAGTGCACATTCCATGGCAATTGTTTTTGAAATCCAAACATGGTAACCTTGGTTATGATGACTGATAAGTGGAACGGTTATTTGGTTGAGGTTTTGGACATCACAAGGAGGCTTATGGACGAGGAAATTGGGGACTGTGATGACTGGAACCATAGAAACAGAGAAGAGACTTTTTGGAGGATTTTACTCGATCAAGAAGGTATGATATCATGCCTAGATTAAGGTTTTGACACCGTAGATTGATAGGAAACACTTAGAGGAAGCTTTAGGGTTAGACAGATTTGAAAACGGATAAAAAATGGATGATTTAGAATTATGAACCGCCTACACCGGTTCAATTAGACCGGCCTGAACCGAACTGATCTGGTCCGAGTTCGGCGAAAGGTTGAACATGAGTACCTGGCGCGTGGCTCCCACGCGCAGCCACTACAGGCGGCGCGTGAGGGCGCGTGAGGATGGCTCCAACACAATTTTTAAAGTATTCGATGTAACGAACATTTTAAGACTGGTTTCGAGTCGATTGGACATCGTCTCGACGTGTTTCGGGATGTCCGAAGATTTTAGGCCTCGGTTAAAAATAGTTTAAAATTCGGGAAAATTACGGGGCTTTAGTATAAGCTTAATGAAGTAGTTAGTGACCTCATTTTTGGATTTGGACAGGATCGGGAAAGCCGGTGATAGTGGATTGGCCGGGAATGGCGTAGGTGCGCACGTATCGAGGCGACTGTGAAATGGTATGTGAGTGGACTTTGCTTTCAAACTTATGATGCATGCATATATGTTTTTATATGTTTTCTATAAGTGATTCTATGATTTGATTTATGATCTTGATGATTTACAGTTTTGCACGTTTTTCGAGATTCTTACGTATTTGCACGTTTTACGAGATTTCGCACGATCTTGTGATTTGACTGTGGTTTTAATGATTTGATTTCGGGATTTGGAATACGATTTGATTTCAATGATTTGAAAAGGATTTCGGAAAAGTAATTTCGGGTTTGGAGCCCTGTTCATGTGATTGAGATTTCAGTTTTGAAACTGGATTTTGGAAATGAGATTTCGAATTTGGTTTTCGAGGTTTGGAAAGGAAGTCTACATTTGGGTTGGGGACGATGGTTCTGGATGCCGGCTTACGGAATCAACGTTGCGAATTCGAATGTGGATTTTCTGTGGTTTTCACTGATTGAATGAAAAATGGTTTTGGGTTTAAAGACCCGAAAAAAGAGAAAAACCCACTGGATCTGGTTTTGAGTTTAAAGACTCGGATTGATTGACGAGGGGAGGGCCCTGAACTGGTGTGTTTTGAGTTTAATGACTCGATTATGATACTTCCCGAGGCCTGTGATTGTGTTTTGAGTTTAAAGACTCGTTGATATCCCTGGAAGGCCTGGTTATTTGCACATGGTTTTGAGTTTAAAGACTCGGGCGCACTTGAGATCCAGTAAACTTGTATGATTGATGTTTTTCACTGGTTTTTCACTGGTTTTCCGATCTTTTGGCTAGTTGCCTGGATGAATTGGATTTGATGAGTTTTGGGACTGAGTTCCCTGATTTGAGATTGATTTGTGATTTGAGGCTGAGGCCTGGATTTGAATAGCGGATTTGATTCGGGTTTTCAAATGATTTTCAATGATGGTTTTGATATGAATAGTTTCATGACTTGAATTGATATGCATGCATTTTTTTTAAATGGAGGGTATAAATGTACTTGTTTTATGAACTGTTTTTAAACCTATGCTTTATTTTTGTCTACTCATAGTCTTTTGTGTTTTCGATACCCTCCAGGTTGTTGCGGTACGGGTTGTTGGTCGAGAGAGATGGAGACATCACACGTACGATCCACAGTAGATTCGGTGCACTCTGGGAACTTTCGGATGTTATTGGACGGTTGAGTCGGGAATCCCTTGTCCGACTTACATGTCACATGAAGGTTGGATGTTAGTTTAGCCTTCGTGTCATACGTGAGTTAGACGAGAACAGGGTTGAGCCCTTAATCCCGGGGGGATTCGGGGTGGGTCCTGTCACCTATAGGAATTGAAAGGGGTAAAAATGGATAAAAAATGAGAGATGGAACACTGAACCGGTCACACCGGTCTGGTCGAAACCAGGCGAACCCAGTTCACCCAAGGTTAGGGGTGACGTTGTAGCGGGGCGCGTGGCTCCCATGCGCAGCCCCTTTGGGCGGCACGTGTGGGCGCGTGGTCCACTACTCGGGGTAATGTTCAACATTCGAAATCATCTATTCGATGTAACGAGCATTTTGGGACTGGTTTCGTGTCGATCGGACATCGTTTCCATATAGTTTGGGATGTCTGAAAATTTAGGATCGAGTTTAAAAATAGTTAAAAATTCGGAAAAATTACGGGGCTTCAATGAGAAGTTAATAAGGTAGTTAGTAACCCTCTAGTATGATTTGGACAGGTTTGAGAGTCTCAGTGATGGTGATTAGCCCGGGGAGGCTAACAACACGCAAATCGAGGCAGTAGCATATGACAGTTTGTGAGTGGACCTTGATTTCTAAACTGTGATGCATGTATAAATGTTTTATATGTTTTATAGATATGATTTCTATCATGATGATTATGGATTGGTGATTTACATGATTTCACGTATTTCGAGGTAATTTACGTATTTGCACGTATATTGAGGTTTGTGATTTTGCACTGATTATACGTGTTTATGGTTTTGATAATGGTTTTATGAAATGGTTTTGGATTTGAAAAGGTAACTCGGGCACGAGACCCATTTGTTTTGGAAACCCCCAGACTTGAAGTCCAATTAGTTACGTTATCGGGCTAGGGGCCCAACTGGTTCGTGAATTGATTTCGGATTTGAAAACATGGAATCGGGCATGAGACCCATTTGATTTACGAACTCTCAAACTTATAGTCCATTTGATTTAATAAGACATCGGGCCAGAGGCCTAGTTGGTTTACGAATCGGGCTTGAGGCCGAGTTAGTTACATAATCAGGCACGAGGCCCAATTGATTTACGAATCGGGCTCGGGGCCCAGTTGGGTTACGCAATTGGGCATGAGCCCATTTGGTTTACGAAATCGGGCACGAGGCCCAGTTGGTTTACGAAATCGGGCACGAGGCCCAGTTGGTTTTCGGAATCGGGCTTGAGGCCCAGTTATGGTTTAAGTTTGTGATTTCGGGTCGAGGACCCATAAATGGATTTCTGGTTCATAACGGTTTATGGGGACCGGGCATGGATCCTTTGAAAGGTTTTGAGAATGATTACAAATGGTTTTTCATATACCATCCTTATGTATTTATGGATTGTCTCCTCCAAGGAGGGTCGTTGGCCTGGGTGGACCCCGGAGTAGTCACAGAGCACTAACTGAGTGGAGTCGCCCCCGTTGGGTACCTTACTCTCAAGAAGGCTATTATGGATTATAACCCCAAGGAGGGTCATTGATCTACGGACATTGACCTGGGTGGACCCTGGGGAGACTTGGGATTTGAGACCTCGGGTAGCATGTAACAACCCGTACCTTCAGGAAGGGTACAAATGTAATTTTGTAAAAGATTTGTATAAACAGACGATTTTGCCCTTGTGAATAGTGTGTCAAAAGTTGACTTTTTGATTTACAGGTTGGATGAGTATTGACCATTGACCGTGACGTAGCTTAGGACGTCACGAGTCCGTAGACAAGTGGCAGGTCCGATTTGGACAATCGGAGAAAAAGTTATGACGTTCGGAAGATTGAGGGCGTTATCGTAATTTTGATTAATTAGGGGAAAATGTTGACTTTTTAGAGGACTTGTGATTTTCACGTAGACCGAGGACCGTTGGATAGGTCTCGACGTCCTGAGTACAACGACAGACGGCACGCTGTCATCGGACGTCGGACGAAATAGTTACGGGTCTGGAAAGTTTGAGGGTAAAATGGTAATTTTAACTCTAGGGGTATTTTTGTCTTTTTCCCCTTAAGACCAATCAGATAAGTGCAAGTGGCTGAGTGGGCTTGGATATTTTGTACTGATGTCCATGGGAATGTGGACACGTGGTGACAGTACCCGCCCCGATCCCCCTAGGACCACATGGGGACGTGCCCTGCTCCCGTCTGACACCCAAAATAACGTTCCAATTTTAACCTCAAAAGTTCAAATGAATAAATAACCAAATAAAGTTATACATCAAATCCTAAATAAACCGATGTCAGGCAAGGGATAAAGTTCCAAATTACAAATTGCGAGCACGACTCTAAAATAAACCTGCGGGCAAACCACCCAACAGGAGATCAGGTACGCGGAAGTAGATCTATGCCTCAGCCTCAGGATCCTCCTCTACCTCGGTAGCCCAGCCTGGAGGGGTTACCAAAACATTAAGGGTGAGTGGGCTGAAACTCAAGTTTATAAAACCGTTTAATAAGTAAAACATATAATTTACCCCTCCGTTTTCCAAACATGCATGCACCGGAATTTAAAACCAGAAATCATATAATATGAACCATAAGGTATGTAATAAAACCATAAACATAATTTTTAACCACTGCACTATACACTCCAATCCTGACATCCCCGATGTCTGACGTCCCTGACGTCCAATAAGGTCACAGTCCCAAGGCTACGCGTGCCACTCGGGGTCTCAATCCCGAATCCAATCCCCGAACCCTGTCCGGGTACGGCATCTCAAATGCCTAGCGTCCTAGACGCTCGACGTCCCTGACGTCCAATTATAGCAATCCTGCTCCTGAGTCATTTTACGGTCCGGTTCCACCGTAGAATGACCCCTCGCAGGCAATGCGCTATGACCACTCCGGGGTACGACATCGGGCCCACTCACAGTACGATCCCGCGGTGAATTTGCGCGTACGGACCTGTACCGGGATTATCGTACAATTCCTGTCAGTTCAAATCACACGTAAGGGTCACTACAAGTCTTAAACATTTATCCAAAAAGTCCGAAACAGAAACTGGCTCGGGGAAACCGTCCAACACGTTTCCCGAGACAACCGGCCCTAAACTAACCCATCAAAACTATCTCAGATCAACATGGTTAATGCACCAAAAATGTTCAGAATGATGAGAGGAACAAAAGTCATGTTGATCGTGATCAGAGATAAGGTCCAACGCGCCCTCACGCGCCGCCCAAAGTGGCTGCGCGTGAAAGTCACGCGCCTGACACTATAGCTACAGTGTCACCACCTTCACCCGTTTGTCTGTAATACGAGCCTGCCACCCGCGGCTTGACCCAGTTAATTAACCCTTAATTTCCACTCGATTTCACTCGTATTTGATCCTAACATGTTCATTAACTATCCAATTTAGGTTCTGAGACATTAATCAGCCTTGACAAGTCCCCAATCGACCCATCGACCCGTGATCAACCAAACGGGTCAATCACCAGAACTTCCTGGTTTCTAACTCAATCTCCAATTAACTTCACATGAAGCATAATAGGATCAAAACGAACTAAAACACACAATCAATTGGACCAACACTCACCTGGAAGTAGTCGTCCAAACCTCTGAAATTTCTCTGAACACGGCAGTCATAGTCTCAACTCACCCGTGGCTGGTTGCCTTTGATTTTTATATGGATGTGTTCTAAACACTCCCAGAAAGCTCACTCAGTGTTTAGATTGGTCCAACAGACCGTATAAATTGAAATCCGAAATTCCCTCCAATTTTCCCCAAATGGCTTCTCTCTGGTTCCTCACCTATTCTCAGTTCTTTCAACGGCAGAGTGAAGCTCACTCAATTCCTATTCAGTTTTAAAAAATTTTAAGCCGTCCCAGAGGCTCATGGAAGCCTTACTGTCCACAGAAATTTGTCCCCTGAAAGCTTCGAATCTTCAATTATCAAATGACCGTGCTTAGTGGATGAATCAGACCACGTTTGATGCTTCCAAAAGTTTTAAACAATCCATACTTTCCAGCACACCCTTGAATAATCAATTGGGCACTCAGAACCACCGCACATGGTGGTGCCGCCCATGTTCCCCCCGCGGTTGCTACTGTAACCAGGGGTAAAATGACCAAAATGCCCATGGTTCAATAATTACCAAAATGCCCTTCACTTTCTAGACCCGTAACTCGGCCATACGCAGTCCGATTTTGGCGTGCCGCCTGTCAACGGACTCAGGGCATCGAGACCTACCTAACGGTCCTTGAGTCATATGAAAGTTAGTTTCCAAACGAAAAGTCAACATTTTCGCCCCAATCGTCCAAATTACGGTAATGCCCCTGAACTTCCGATAGTCATAACTTTTTCCCTGATCGTCCGAATTGGACGTGCCACCCGTCTATGGACTCGTGACGTCCCGAACTACGTCACGGTCATTGGTCAAAGTCCGTTTGACCCACAAATCAAAAAGTCAACAATTTGGTCATACCATTCACAAGGGTAAAAACATCAATTCATTCATTAAATTACATTATTATAATCCTGTAATTTCCGGGGTGTTACACGTGGTAATGCCTAGATGGTTCTAGGATTGTGTACAATGTACACGGCCACAAATTGTCCGATGTTTAAACCGTGTATTTTGGGCATTTTACACAGAAAACAGGGAGAGAAATTGTGAGAGTTTGTGATCGATTCAGTGTGTGGGTGAGATTTTGGTGAATTTTGAGAGTGACAGAGAGATCAGAGGAAGTTGGTGATTGGAATTTGGGGGTGAGATCGTGCAAGAAACACGGCGGTGGTGAGGCTGAGTTTTCAGGGAAAACAGAGAGATTGTGGGACAGAGGTGGTGGTTGTGCCGTGTTGTGGTTCAAACCAAGCTGAGGAGGAGTTAGGATGACCGCAGAGGACTCATTGGACACCGTGGTACACGGCGATGCAGACGGCGGAGGAAGAATCACATGTGAGACCTTATTCCCCTGTTTTTCCCATTTCCTTCAATTCGTAAGTCGTGGACTTTGGGCTAGAGTCGAGGGTTTTGGAGGTTAGGGTGAGACTCCTGAAGGTCCCAGGAGTCGTCTGAGTGTGGTGCCGTGACGGGGGAAGGCCTGGGTGGCCGGAGGCCAAAACAGGGCAAACGAGTCGTTTGTTTCAAGGATGAAGACGATGGGTTTTAGGCCGTGATTCCTCGATTTTAGGGCTGGGTTTGGTTGCAGGGAACTGGACGAAGCTTCTGGGATTGGTTTGGAGGGAAATGGTGGAAGAATGGAGGAGAACCGGGTGACTCGAGGTAGACGATGCACTGTAGCAGGCGCGTGAGGCCCACGCGCAGCCACTTTGGGCGGCGCGTGGGGGCGCGTAGGGAGGATTCTGAACAAACTTCCAACAGGGTTTTTGTTCTAAATGTTCTAAGGAATCCATTGGTGTAATTTTCGGGTTAATCGGACGATGTTACGGGATAGTTAGGGAATTCAGACGGTTTAGGGTTTAAGTTTAAATTACGTTTAAATTCCCGAAAATTTGGGGAAATTAGGGTTAGCGTATTTGACGTATTTGTGACCATATTTAGTGCCTATTAACAGGACGGGAGACGCCTGAGACGGTCGAGTAGCGCACAGAGCGCGACTAACATTTTCTGATTCGTGAGTGGACTCTTTCTTTCTTACGAGCATGCCTAGCTGTTTTTATCTATGTTTTATGATTTTAAGTATGTTTTATGCTTGTTGATGATGATTATACGTGATTGATATGTTTGCACGTTTTTCGAGACATTTTTGGGTTTTCGCACGTTTTTCGAGAAAAAGCTAGATTTCTGATTTTGATGCTATACTTTGGGATTTCACCTTATAATTGTGTTCTGATGGTTATAAATGAATTCTGAGACATGATTTTGGTAAACCCGATTTTGGTTTAAACTGGATTTCGTGGATTTCCGGATTTGAGTTCGGAATGACGGTTCTGAACGCCGGAAGGGTTTCGAACCGGGGATTTCGAATTCAGGTTTGGATATGGACTTAGAATTTATTTTAAATTGGTTTTGGATTGGATTTGCTGGATCTGGATATTGGGTTTAAAGACCCGGATTCTGATTGACGATGGACGGGCTCGGATTGAGTTTAAAGACTTGGATATTTATGATATTACCCTCATAGGCCTATTGAGTTTAAAGACTCGGGAGTTTAAAGACTCGGATTACATTTGAGGCCTGGTTGACTTTAAAGACTCAGATAGACCCAGCAGGTTTGATCAGATTTTGATATTTGCGGATTTGGTTTTATGATACGATCTTAGCATACTTATCATACTGTTTTATATTGTGGTTTTCTGGTACTTAGTTAGGCATGCATATTTTAAAACGGAGGGAAAAACCTTATTGTTTTCTTTAAACTGTTTTATTCTTAAATCTTGTTTTAGACCTTTTATTTCTTTTAGTCCACTCACACCTTTTGTTTTTAATTTACCCTCCAGGTCGTGGTGATAGCGCTGGGGTGAACGTTGAGGCAGAGACCGAGGCATAGAGCTTACGGCGTTCTTCCGTTTCGAGATTAGCCTAGTAGGACTTTTGGTGCCTGTTTTGTATAAATATGCTCACAATTACGGTTGTATTATATTTCTTCCTTGTCTGATAGTTATGCTTATGATTGTGTTGAGGTTATTTTGGTACTTTAAGTGTTATTGTCAGACGGGAGCAGGATTTGTCCCGGGTATCGAGGTGATATTTGGGACGGGTCCTGACAATTGGTATCAGAGCATAGGTTTGTCGGTTTATGTCGGAACAAGGTCGTTTTTAGGGTATTTTACTAACTCTATGCCTCTTTCAGCGTACGATCGACCATGCCTCCGAGACGTGAACCCCGTCCACGACCTGAAGAAACAGAGAGTGCGTCGATTGAGCGAGCCCAGCGGCTCGGGGCTACTACGTTCAGTGGTGGGGAAGACCCAGAGGAAGCTCATCGATGGATCACCTGGCTTGAGCAGATTTTCAGGGTGATGCATTGTCCTCCAGGAGATCGTGTATTGTTGGCTACTTTTCTGCTAGACGGCACAGCGTATGAGTGGTGGTATACGCTACAGTTGTCAGGTTGGGACGCTCATACCGTGACTTGGGAGACTTTCCGGAAGTGGTTCTTGGACCAGTATTATCCTCGCTCTTTTCGGGATGCCAAAGAGGCGGAGTTCCTTCAGTTGAAATAGGGGAGCATGACAGTGGCCGAGTATGAGCAGAGGTTCCAGATGTTGTCCCGATTCGCTCCTGCATTTGTGGCAACCGAGGCTGAGAAGTGTCGTCGGTTTGAGTTGGGTCTTTGAGGAGAGATTAGAGCCATTGTGACAGCCGGCTCATTTGCTACTTTCAGGGAGTTGTCCGATGCTGCTGTTAGAGTAAAAGCCAATTTACCTGCCAGGCCACAGTACTCGGGCAGTGTACGACACCGTGAGCATTCTTTTCCTGGAGCGTCGAGTCGGAGGACCCCGAAGCGGGGCAACTATGGTGGTACTTCATCAGCTGGTGGAGCCCAGTTTGGCAGACCAGGCAGTTTTCAGGGCTCTGGATTTCGGGGAGCTAGAGCACAGCCGACTCCTCAGGCGAGTGAGACTTCTGTTGCTTCTACTGGGAGACAGACTGGTGGACCCGGTAGTGATGTCTGCTATTATTGTGGAGAGCGTGGTCACTTTCGGAGAGAGTGCCCATTGTTAGCCCAGGAGGGTGGAGCAGGTCGAGGTACAGCAGAACCTGGGCGGAGTACTGCATCTATGTCAGGGGCAGCAGGCCCTAGGGGTGGCAGTGGTGCCACGAGCAGTTCCAGAGGGCGCGGTAGGTCATCAGGACCGCAGGCGAGAGTTTTTGCTATGACCCAGCAGGAGGCCAGATCAGCACCGGGAGTGGTGACAGGTACACTTACCATATTTGGTCACACTGTTTTTGCTTTGATAGATTCCGGGGCTACTCACTCGTTTATAGCTCGGAGTTGTAGTCTGGTGACGGAGAGGGAGGTGTCTACTTTGGATTGTGCCTTAGGGGTGAGTACACCTACTGGGGAGGTGTTGGTGGTGACTCAGGTTCTGAGAGAGTGTCCGGTGTTGGTAGGTGAGGTTGAGTTAGTGGCGGACTTGTTACTGCTGGATCTACGGGACTTCGATGTTATATTGGGCATGGATTGGTTAACCAGACATTATGCTTCTATCGAGTGTTTCGATAGGAGAGTGACCTTTCGGAGTCCAGGATTACCAGAGACCACGTTTCAGGGTGATCAGCGTGCACTTCCTACAGGAGTTATTTAGGCACTTGAGGCTAGCAAGCTGTTGCGGAAGGGGTGCCAGGGTTATATAGCTCACGTGGTGGATACACGTGCTACGCCAGTGAGGTCGGAGGATATACCAGTGGTGCGGGAGTTTCCCGATGTTTTTCCCGAGGAGTTTCCAGGATTACCACCTCATATGATATATGGTAAACATGATTATTGGATTTCAGAAATAGTATTTATGTGTTTTATGGATTTGGGCAGTGACCCACGTGGATCATGTTTTCCGGATTTTCGTATCCTATGGTTTTGGGCTGAGTTCCCACATATGGTTACTATGTTACAGATTTGTATAAATGGTTTTGGGCAGGGGCCCGTATGATTTGGATTTACGGAACTTAAGGCTGAGACCCTAATAATGGTTATTTGAATATATGATTTGATAAATGATTTTCGTATGCATGCATGCTTTTAATGAAGGGCATGAAGGTCTTTTATGAAATGTGTTTTTATGAACTCATTTATTTTCGTCCACTCATAGTTTTCGTTATTTTTAATGCCATTCAGGTTGATCACAGATGCAGATTGTAGTAGAGACCGAGACATCAAACTCCTCCACCGGATTTTGTTGCGCTTTGAAAGCCGGACGGGCTGAAGGTTTTAAATTATTCCTTGTTTGACACTTCGTGTTCGACGGGATCATGACACATCCCGCGTTAATCCTAGGGGGGATTACCGTGGAATGTGTCATGCTCCCATCGGACACGAAGTGTCAGACAAGGGATAACCTGATGCCACTGCCCCTTCGGGGCTTCCAGAGTGCGCAAGGATCGCTGGAGGAGGCATGCGATGTCCTAGTCTCTACTGCAGTCGCATCTGTGACCAACCTGAAGGGCATTAAAAACAACAAAGGTTGTGAGTAGACGAAAATAATCAAGTTCATAAACACATTTCACAAGACATTTATGCCCTTCATTAAAACGTATGCATGCATCGAAAACCAGTAATCAAAACATTTACTCAAACGAGTCATTAGGGCCTTAGCCCAAAAAGGTAACTCAAAACTAAGTATGGGAACTCAGCCTAAAGCGGTAGAATACCAAATCCGTAAATACAAAACCAAGTGGGTCACTGCCCAAATCCATAAACACAAATCCAAAAGAAAACCATTTCATCACATTATTCATAAAACCAAAAGCATGTAAAATCACAATAAAACCGTCAGCCTCGATATACGTGCAATACAGAAAACATCTCGAAATACGTGCAACATACGCGAAATCAATAATCCCAATCACCATCACAGAAATCACGTATATAAAACATATAAAACAGTTATGCATGCATAGTATTTATAAAACCAAAGTCCACTCACAGACCGTCCAACGCTGAGCCTCGATACGCATGTCATAGGCCTTCTCGGGCTACACCACTATCACCGGGACTTCTAAACCTATCCAAATCACATTAGAGGGTCACTAACCTCTTCATTAACCTCCTATCAAAGCCCTGTAATTTTCCCGAATTTTTAATTATTTTTAAACTCGATTCAAAACCTTCGAACACCCCGAAACATATCAAGACAGTGTCCGATCGACACGAAACCAATCCCAAAATGTTCGTTACATCGAATAGATTAAAAGCCATGTTGGAAGTTTCCTCAAAATACCCTTCACGCGCCCCCACGTGCCGCCCAAAGGGGCTGCGCGTGAAGCCCACGCGCCAAACACTGTTCATCGTCAACCTCTGGTGAACCGGGTTCACTGGTTCAAACCGGTTCAGCTGGACCACTGAACCGACCCTTGCTGGTTCTCAGTCATTCCTCAACCATTTTCTACGAGGTTTCTTCCTACGTGTTCGTCTAAGTCCAACTAAGAGTTTTATGGAATCAAAAAAAAAACTCATTTAGATTCTTAGCTCTGAACACAAACCCGAAACCCAGATTTTCCGATCATCCTCCCCATTGATCCAGACCACCTTGAGCCTCGAAATCAAGTCCACCGTGTTCGTCTCTGTCCCTAGGTCTCATTAGAATCCATCAGGAGCTCAAAACTACACTTAAAACTTAACTCTCAAAACTTGAACACAATTGAGCTCTCGGGTCACGGTTCCAGTTTTTCTCCCACCGTGTTGCCGTGATCACCGCCGTGTCTCAGCCACCCTGGTCGTCCTTTCTGCCTCTCACACCCACTCCCTGATCTAGCACATGAACACAGAAGGGGATATGTGTCTATGTGTCTTTATTTCGAATGAAAATGAAGATGGTGCGGGTGGAAGGAAAATAAAATAGATGAAGGTGATGGTTGATGAAATGGATGCATGAGATAGACAGGTTGGGGTGAAATGGACAGCTAGGATTGCATGAGAGAAAGAAAACATAAAATAATCAACCAATGGGGAACATGATCCATGTTTTAGGGAAAGTGAGTGTGGGGAAGAGTGACACTTGTCACTCATCCAAGGGTCCAGATTGATTCGAGCTTTTTGGTCAGATCACAATATTATATTATTATTTTAATTCAAACCTTGGTTGGTTCGGTTAATCGATTTTACTTCCGTGACCACAACTTTTCTGTTCGACGTCCGATTTCGGCCTGCCTTCTGTCTATGGATTCGTATCGACTCGATCTACGTAACGGTCATTGGCCCTCGGCCATTGGACCTCCCGGGTCAAAAGTCAACATTTCACCCCTTTTCAACCAAATTACCAAAATACCCCTCGACTTCCGAACGTCATAAGATCTTCCTCGAATGTCGGAATCGGACGTGCCACCTGTCTATGAACTCGTGATGTCCCGAACTACATCACAGTCATCGGTCAAAGTCCATTTGACCGCCCGAACTAAAAGTCAATACTTTGTCCACGCCTAGGGGCAAAACGGTCATTTTGTACATTTCATCCGATTTCACTCAACTAATCCCAGATTAGTCATTCTAAACCATAATTAATTAATATTTAATCCCGATATTCGGGACGGGTCGTTACATCGTGTCATTTTGAGGACGTAGATCAATAGAGACTGGTAATAGGAACCTATAGGAATGGAAAGAATGGAAAAAAGGATAAAAAAAAATGGAGTTATTAGAACACTGAACCGGTCACACCAGTCCAGACCGGTCCGGTCTGGTCGATACCAGGCGAACCTGGTTCACCCAAGGTTAGGGGTGACACTGTTTGGCTCGTGGGCTTCACGCGTAGCCCCTTTGGGAGGCACATGAGGGCGCGTGGGGCGTAGTTTGGGAAAGTGTTCAACATTACTTTTAATCTATTCGATGTAACAAACATTTTGGGACTAGTTTCGTGTCGATCGGACATCGTTTCGATATAGTTCAGGACGTCCGAAGGTTTACGGTCGGGTTTAAAAATAGTTAAAAATTCGGAAAAATTACGGGGCTTCAATGATAGGTTAATGAAGTAGTTAGTAACACTCTAGTATGATTTGGACAGGTTTAGGAGTCCCGGTGACAGTGATTATTCCGAGGAGGATTATGGCATGCAAATCGAGGCGGCAGCTTAGGACGGTCTATGAGTGGACCTTGATTTCCAAACTGTGATGCATGCATAAATGTTTTATATGGTTTATAGATATGATTTCTATCATGATGATTATGGATTTGTAATTTACATGATTACATGTATTTCGAGGCAATTTACGTATTTGCACATATATCGAGGTTTTTGGTTTTATGATGTGGATATACGTGCTTATGGTTTTGATAATGTTTTAATGAAATGGTTTTGGATTTGAAATGTAAAATTTGACATGAGACCCATTCGTTTTGGAAACCCTCGGACTCGAAGTCCATTTCAATTACATTATCGGGCTAGGGGCCCAATTTGTTCGTGAATTGATTTCGGATTTGGAAATATAGAATCAGGCATGAGACCCATTTGATTTACAAACTCTTGGACTTGGAGTCCATTTGATTTAATAAGGGATCGGGCCAGAAGCCCAGTTGGTTTACGAAATCGGGCTCGAGGCACAGTTAGTTTACATAATCGGGCTCGAGGCCCAATTAGTTTACATAATCGAGCACGAGGCCCAGTTAGTTTACATAATTGGGCACGAGGCCTAGTTGGTTTACGAAATCGGGCACGAGGCACAGTTGGTTTACGAATTTGGGCTTGGGGCCCATTTATGGTTTACGATTGTGATTTCGGGTCGGGGACCCATAAATGGATTTCTGGTTTCATGACGGTTTATGGGGACCAGGCATGAACCCTTTGAAAGGTTTGAAAGGTTTTGAGAATGATTACAAAGTTGTTTTTCGTATGCCATCCTTATTTATGAATTGTCTCCTCCAGGGAGGGTCGTTGGCCTAGGTGGACCCCGAAGTAGTCACGGAGCACTAACTGAGTGGAGTCGCCCCCGTTGGGTACCTTACTCTCAGGAAGGCTTATTGGATTATAACCCCCAAGGAGGGTCAATGATCTGCGGACATTGACCTGGGTGGACCCTAGGGAGACTTGGGATTTGAGACCCTAGGTAGCACGCGCGTAGCTTTGGATACCGTGACAGCATTGGTTATTTGATATATATATATATATATATATGTGGTAAACATGATTTCTTGGATTTGTGAAATTGTGTTTTATGAATAGTAAATGGATTTGGGCAATGACCCACACACTCGAATTTATGGTTTTGGGCTGAGTTCCCACATATGGTTGATATGTTACGAATTTGTGTAAATGGTTTTGGGCAGGGGCCCGTATAACTTGGATTTACAGAACTTGGGCTGAGATCCTAATATTGGTTGTTTAAATGAATGATTTGGTCAATGGTTTTCGAATGCATGCATGCTTTTTATGAAGGGCATAAAGGTCTTTTATGAAATGTGTTTTATTGAACTTATTACTTTTCGTCCACTCACAGTCTTTTCTGGTTTTTAATGCCCTTTAGGTTGATTATGGATGCGGACTGTAGCAGGGACCGAGACATCACACTCCTCCATCGAATCCTGGCGCGCTTTAGAAGCCAGTTGGGCTTAAGGTTTTAAATTATCCCTTGTGTGGCACTTCGTGTCAAACGCGATCATGACACATCCTGTGTTAATCCGGGGGAGGGGGGGGGATTGGGATGGGTCGTGACACAAAATCCATTTAGGGTCTCCGAACCCGAAATCGCATTTGTAAACCGTAAAGGAGACTCATGCCCGATATCATAACCAATTAGGCCTCAAGACCGATCATGTAAACCAACTGTGCCTCAAGCCTGATTTCGTAAACCAACTGCGCCTCCGGCCCGATGCTTTATTAAATCAACTGGACTCCAAGTCCAAGAGTTCGTAAATCAAATGGGTCTCATGCTCGATTCCATATTTCCAAATCTGAAAACAATCCACGAACCAATTGGGCCCCTGGCCCGATCATGTAACTAAAATGGACTTCGAGTCCAAGGGTTTCCATAACGAATGGGTATCATGCCCGAGTTTACCTTTTCAAATCCAAATCCATTTCATTAAAGCATCGCCAAAACCACAAGCACATCTAAGCACTGTATAAAATTGAAAACCTCGAAATACGTGCAAAAACGTAAATACCAATTACCACAACCAAATGCACTCAAGGCATCTCAAAACATGTATTTAAACTCATATAAAACATTTATGCATGCATCAATTTAGAAAACAAGGTTCACTCACAGACCGTCCGAGCTGCCGCCTCGATATGCATGCCAATACACCTTTCCGGGCTAATCACCATCACCGGGACTCCCAAACCTATACAAATCACACTAGAGGGTTACTAACTACCTTATTAACCTCTCATTGAAGTCCCGTAATTTTCCTGAATTTTTAACTATTTTTAAACTCGATCCTAAACCTTCGGACACCCCGAATTATATCGAAACAATGTCTGATCGACACAAAAACAGTCCCAAAATGTTTGTTACATCGAATAGATGAAAAACGGCCCAATCGCCCTCACGTGCCGCCTAAAGGGGCTGCGCATTGAAGCCACGCGTCCAGCGTAGTATCATCGTCATCCTCGCGATTAAACCGGTCCGACCGGGTCTCTATACATCTGGTCCATCCGAATTGGCGGAACCGGTTCAGGATGTGTTCTCCCTTATTTTCGGTCTGTTTCCTTCCATTTTAATTTTGTTCTCTTTGTTTCATCATTATCTATCTTTTTATATGATCAAAACCATGAAAAAACTGGCGAGAGATTACCTATTCACTCGAAGACATCACGGCCCTGTTTTCCCAGCCGCCGTCCAGGGCGTTCCCACCGTCTCCAACCTTTGTTTTCGATGGCCACCCACTCATAAAAATCCCACAAACATCATCCAACCATTAAAAACGTTTAAAAATCAAGAATCCAACATTTGAAATTAACGGGGTTCTCGGGTAAACCTTACCCTGTGGTTCCACCGTCGTCCACAACGTCTTCACCACGGTCTCTCACATGAACACAGAGATGGATATGGTGGTGAGGTGATATGTGTTGTGTGTTTGTTTGTTTAGAGGGAAATGAAGATGGTGCTCGAGTTTTAGAGAAGGAAATATGAAGATGATAGCTAATGATGATAATCAGATGAGAGAGATGGATGGTGGAGATGAGAGGAAATCAGATGAGATGAAGATGGAGGGTAGAGATGAGAGATGGGTGAAATAATTATATATATATATACATAAGCCACCAATTAAAACCTAGATCCACTTTTTAGGGGTAATGACCAATTGGATGAGTGACACTTGTCACTCATCCAAGGGCCCTACATTATTAAATCAGCCAATCAGATTTAGCCATATAATTTACGCCTCGAAATGCATGAATAGTCCAATTTCACTTCCCGTGACCATCACTTCTCCGTCCGAAGTCCGTTTCCACGTACCACCTGTCTACAGACTCGTGCCGTCCCGATCTACGTCACGGTCATCGGTCCTCGTGCCTCAGACCTTCTGGGTCAAAAGTCAACTTTTGCCCTCGTTTAGGGGCAAAATCGTAATTTTACTCTGAACATTCGTTAATCCTCGGCTAATCCCTAATTAGCCGCACTAATCCTTCATTAGTCACAAATCTAATCTCGGAATTCGAGATGGGTCGTTACATCAAGCCACCACCATTGGATTCAGAATGTCAAAACCATTCAAACAAGACTAGTTTTACCTCGAAAAATGTGCCCACTCTTCTCCACGCGTTAGTCAAACTTCCGGGTTAACTCTTGTCAACGCTGACGTCAGTAAAAGTTAACACTGACGTCATGGTCAACGGCCAAAGTCAACGACTGACGTCATCATGACATCATGCTGACGCCATCCTGACAGATCTGACATGTGCCACGTGTCAGCCCCTGAACAGTGACGGCCACCTGCAAACTCCCCTCTTGAGCTGTCCAGCCATCCTTCGCCTCTGGTTTTTTATCCTAACAGCTCGTACGAGCTCAGTGAACACCACCCAAGCGTCTGAAACAACCCCAAATGTTCAAAAATTGAAACCCAAAATCAAGGTCCAAAACAGGTTTCGCGGGTTCCTTCGCCATCCACGGCGATCCTGTCGTCTTGCCACCAGCCTCTTAGTCTCTCTCTCACTCTCCGTCCCTCACTCTCTGGTCTCAGCTGAAGCGGATGAAAATGGTTTTTGGTGGGTTTTTGTGTGGGTTTCAGGTGTGAGGAAACAAAAGGAAGAAGAAGATGAACCCAAATATTTGGGGTATTAGGCCAATCAGGTGAATGACACTTGTCACTCATCAATTGGTCCTCCCAGATATTTGAAGTAATCCAAATAAGACAACTTTCCAATTTCTCAGTATGTGTGAATAGTCCCATTTTTCTTCTGTGACTCGTAACTTCCTCGTAAGATGTTTGATTTTGACGTGCCGCCTGTCTACGGACTTGTATCGTCTCGATCTACATAACGGTCCTCGGTCCTCGTGCATTTGACCATCTGAAAATCCTCGACTAATTCCCAATTAGCCTCGATAATCCTCAACTAGTCCTTAATTAATCTGTAGATTCGGGACGGGTTGTTACATAAGAGGTGTCCAATAGTTAGATCAAAGAGACTTCGGTGAAAAGTAAAAGCAATAAGGGGATTTGTTCTTGATTTCTTGAGGAGCAAGTAAACTAGATTACTTAGTTAATTGATTGCTTTTAAAGGTCAAACCAGGGCTAACCATTTACCCTAACCACTTGTTATCTCCCTAGACTTCTTTGAGTAACCCTACTTAGTGACATGAATTAGGTGCATGTGCCTAAAGTAAGGCATATGCTCAATTGGCACACATTATCCCCTCTTACTTTGTATACTCAAGGCAGGGCATATGCTCTAAAAGCGTCTATCACAACATTTTGGTGATGCTTTGAAAACAAAGGGGATTTAATGACACCACACTAACCTAGGGTGTAATAATGGTCATATGCTTATTGAGTTCAATCTATAACTAGGAGTCCACCTATTAGCTTTATGCTTACACTTACTAACTTGTTATAATGGTCACACCTAGCATATGTCATCTACAATTCAAATGCAAATAAGGTAGCTACTCATACAAACACCAATTTAGTTCATTAAGCACTGTAGTCAAACTTATTCAATTCACACAATAGAGATAGTCAATCACAAGTCTAAGTACAACAACACATGGTTAAGGCTTCAAATAGCCCTAATGCTTTAAAGGACTACTCACTTGTAATTGAATTAAATGACAACATATTGAAGAATTGCATTGAATAACAAGAAGAATAAAGTGAAGATACAAAGTTACAAAGAGAATGAATGATGAACTTCACACATGATTAAACCACCACTTCAAGCTCCTTGTATCAAACTCGAATTAAAACTAAGTAAAAATAAGTCTAGAGTTTAACATAACTTTGGGTATGTAGGAGGTGAAAAATGGCGACCCTCTAAATGAGAAAAGTCTTGGCTTAAATAGGGAACAAGCCCTAGCTCAGATCCTAGTGGAATGAAGACTCAAATCTGTGCCCTAAGTATATTGCTAAAAGTTAGGGATTTTCCTTCAAGATCACGAAAAACACTTAGACACTTTCCTTACCACTGAATTCCTTAAATCGTGTTCTAGAGCCCTTGTCGCTGAAGGACTCACTAAGGACTTCTTATCACTAAAGACTTTTTTGGCACAAACTGGGCTTGGGTCAAATGCTGGTGACATGTCACTAGCACACAGTTGGCACAAGACTGGCACAAGACTAGCACAAGAGAGGCATAAGAGCAGCACACCACTAAAATAAAGGACTGAAACTTGGAACACACTGCCAAAACATGGCCTAGCGGTGGAACAAAGGCTAGAACACAAGGTGGAACATGCACATGCACATGGTACAAGGCTAGTGACATGGCATGGGCCCAATGACAGGATAATGACAAGGTGTTGACATAGGACCTCGGTTGGGGTCCTTCTTTATTTTTTACTCGAATTGGGTCCTTTCTTCTCATAAGCATTGATTTTGTCCCTCAATTGACATACTGCACAAGACTCACAAGATAGGTTATTTTCTCCTATTTTATTGCATAATTCAGAACAAAAGATAAGTAAAAGGCTATGAAACCTCATCACAATGATGTTGAATAATTAACCTATCAAAGCCAAAGTTGGTTGAGGTTCTTCAAGCTATTTTAAAGCTCTGGGTGCCTAAATGAAGAAGCTATACCATTGAGTGACTCCCTAGGATCGTTTCGAAACAAAAAGGATGTAGAATGGACGTAAGAGAAGCTCTAAAAATGGACTGTGAGTAATGGCTGAAAGATCAACAAGATTGGGGGACAATCTTAGGTAAGTTTCTTTGCATTTGGATTATAAAAATTCCTTTATGGGCTAATGTAGAGTAATTTGATCAAAATATCTTGAAAAAAGGTTTAGAATTCAGGGATTTAGAACTAGGTTGGGTCACTGGGTCGGGCGACCCAAAAAATCAGTAAAACGGGCAATAGGGACATCGAACAATGTTCTAGCGCGTAGGCTTCATGCGCAGTCTCTCCTAGCAGCGCACGAGGACACGTTTCGGGGAATCATTGAATTTAGCCAACATGTTTTTTATCTTTTCGATATTACGAACATTTTGGCTCAGATTTCCAGGCAATTAGACATCGTTTCGGGGTAGTTTTGTTTGTCCGAAGAGTGTAGTTCACATTTAAAAGTTATTAAAAAATTATTGGGAGTTAAGGTTTGTACCAAGAGGTTACCTTAGGGTCCAGGAGACCTTAATAATTTCGCATTAAATTTTTGGACAGAAGACGAATACTAAAACCTGTCACTCCTGAGATATGACACGCATCCGAAACACGCATCTGATGAGAAAAATGACTGAAACACCTACCAAACGACCTCCGATCGACCTGAAACCACGACCACTGGATTCAGAACATTGAAACCTTTTGAGCAAGACTTGTATCACCTCAAAATTTGAGCCCACGTGCCCACATGCGCTTGTCAACGTTCACACACACCTTGGTCAACTCTAACGTCATCGTTGACGTTAGCCCTAGCAGACGTCACCTGACTGCTCTGATAGAACTGCCACGTGGCATCCCCTGACACGTGCCATGTGGCACTACCCAGTCCCTACCACATGTCACAAGTTGACATCATCATGACATCACTTGCTGACATCATGTTGACAACTCGCCACCTGGCACCAACCAGCCTTGGTCACGTGGCCTAACATGATGACGTGGATTGCCATGTCATTGTCTCCTACCTCTCATGGGTCGACATGTGAGACTATAACAGATCAACCCAAGAGACTATAACAGTCCTTCGACCCAAAATTGAAACCCGATCCAAACTTCACTAAATCACGTCCAATATTCGAGTTCTAACCACCATTTGACTCTAATTAAACCATAAACAAAATTATGACCTAAAAAACGGAATAACTCACCTCTAACCTCTCGAGTTAAGCTCAAAACTCACGGTTGACCTGCAACCTCATCCCAAAGCTAGTCCCAAAGCCAAATTCCACCGTTTCTGGTTCTGCACACTCACATCAACTCAGGGAAGACGACCACGACCTCAGCTGGAAGTTCCATGATCCCAAATAAAAAACTGGAAAATCAAGCTATATGGGTTCTCGGTTTTACCTGTTTCCAGCAACTCAAAACTCATCCTTTCTCCCTACTCAGCCACCACCCATCTCTCTCACACTCACTCTTAGTTCCCTCAAAATAGAAAGAAGATGGGGAGGATGATTTGATGAAAATGGATAAAGGTGGGTTTGAGGTTGTTCAAAACAAAGAGGGATAAATGAACCCTCTAGAAAATTAATTGGATAATGACCATGGGGTGAGTGATAAGAGTCACGCATCCCACAAACTTGGAAAAATATTTTGTCCTCTCAAGAAAACTCAACTTTCCTCGTGGAACGTGCAACTAAAGACTGTCGAATAACATTCATATCCTGCAAAATCGTCGTACGAATTTCAAATTCGGCATGCAGCCTGTCTACGTATCTGGAATCTCAAAACCTACATAACGGTCCTCGATCGAAGTGAGTTCGACCACCCAATTCAAAAGTCAACTGCTAGTCAATAATCCTTCGCATAGGGGAAAAATCGTCAATTTGCCTTAAATTTTTCGAAAAATTCGGCCCTGGTCATTACAAATTATCTTTCACAACTCAAATATCATCTCCCTTTCAATTAAAATTATTTTCTTCAATTTCTTTAAAAAGTGAGAAGAAGAGAAGGGCTAGGCTTTAAAAATTAATTTAAATAGATAAAGGAGACTAGGTTATTCTTTAGCAAAAAGAAATTGAAAAAAGTTATTTAGTTGAGTTAGGAAAAATTATTAGGATTCATTTAGGAAAAATTATTAGGGTTAGTTTAGGAAAATATGAAACAAAAGAAAAAGGAAAAGGAAAATAAAAAGAAAATAATGTATTTTGGAAAAGAAAACCAAAAAAATGGAAAGGAAAACTAAAAGGAAAAAAATAAGAAAAAAGACTCTTAAAAAGACTGGGATTAGAACTCCGAACTTCTTGAAAGAAAACTAAAAGGGGAAAAAAAAGGAGAAGCCGCTAAGAAGCCTCGCAAGGTTCGAACTGGGGGCCTCTTGGCAGAGAGCAAAATAGTACTAACCAGTGCGCCTGCAGCCGTTTTATGAATAATTTGGAATTAACAAAATTATATACAAAACTTACATAACAGCTATATATAAAAAACAATTCGGGGCCCCTTCGAGATGGAGGCCCTAGGCAGCTGCTATTAATAGAGAAAGAAAGAATCAACATGATTGTGATCATATCAATTTGTAATATTAGTTTTATTGTAATTATCCTTGCCTAGAATAGGTCTTGGTCTCCTATATAAGTCAGACCTCCCAATTTGAATCATATTTGAAATAAAACTTATCTTCTCAAAATCACCCTTTTTCCCATGATGTTTTTTTTCCATCAAAACATCTTTCCCTTTCAAAATCACCTTCCTGAGCATCAACATGATCAAATTGTTCTTCCTTTGCTGCAAGACACCAATTTGGGCCTCCAAGTGGGTCTTTGTCATCTTTGAGCCCACCATTGGTTAACTTTGACTCTAGCCCAAATATCTCCAATTCTCCACCAATACACTTACCTCATTTGTCTCATTCTTCATTGTCAAATCCATCTCCACCTTATGAATCTTCGCTGCCTCAAACTTCTTTCCATGTCCCAGACTCACTTATACCTCATTCTCTTGCTATTTCTTTTTCCCATACGCCCACCTTACCTTCTTCCCACCACCCAATTCCCCCAAACTCATTTTTCCATCCGATTTAAGACATCACCTCACTCCCATCGATGCAACCCTCGCCACCTCCAATACGACGATCTACCAGACAATCACAGCCTAATGTCAAGCTTCATGATTATCATGTTTATTACGTCGTCGCCACAGTTTCTTCCTTGGGTTCGTCATATTCCCCGTCAGGCACACGTCATCCTCTTTATAGGTATCTTTCATATGAGACCCTCTCTTCTCCTTATCGCTAATTTATCTGTAATATCACTGTGAATTTGGAACCTGTGACTTTTACTCAAGATGACGGTGATCCAAAATGGAGAGATGACATGGTAGCTGTAATGACCCGTCCTAAATTTACGGGATTAATTAAGAATTAATTGAGGATTTACAAGACTAATTGGGACTTAGTCGAGGATTATCAAACGTTTGGGGTGAAATTATGATTTTACTCCTAGACAAGGGTAAAAAGTTTACTTTTAACCCGGGAGGTCCAATGCTCGAGGACTGAGGCCCTTTACGTAGATCGAGTAGATACGAGTCCGTAGACATGCGACACGTCGAATTCGGACATTTGACGGAAAAGTTATGAGTCACGGAAGTTTCAGGGTACTATTGCACGTTTTACGAGATGAGTGACTTCTGCCCTGTTGTGGGGCCCAGATATTTTGGCCAGGCCATCCATTGCCCTTTCCTTTATCATTCATGCATATCTCCCCCTTTCTCTCTTTCGATGAACCAAACCCGAAAAGCCCCAAAAATCATTCCATTTCCCCATTTGATTCAGTTGAGGCCAAGAGAGTGGCTGAGGGTGAGTGAGGGACTGGAGGGTGCAGGATCGTCGTGGACAAAGGAGGAGCCCAGAAAACCCAAGTAAACCCAAAAACCCGTTTTGGTTCAAAATTGGATATTTGAGTTTTGTACGTTTTGGGTGGTTTCTAACGATTGGATGGTATTCTTAGGGTCTGTGCGAGTTTAAGGAGATCGAAAACAAGGGTTGAGGACAGCTGGGTAGCTCATGCAGGGAAGTTGAAGCTGGGCCGTGACTATTTGATCGTGACAAGTAATCTCTAGCCTATTTTTCGTGTTTTTAAGTTGATGGATTGATTCATGGGATCTAAACGATCGTGTAGGAAGCAACGGTTTTAAAAATATACCAGAAACCAGAGAGAAAAAGACGGGTCAGATCGCGGGTCTACTCGACCCGGTATAGTGAAATAGGTTGACCGGGACAGAGGTATGGGATGAGATGATGTCATCATGTCAGACCTTGTAAGACCCATGTCCCGGAGTGAACGGTGAACGATCCCACATTCTTGCGAGTGGGGAATGGTTTGGGAGGGGAATGTTGGTGTGCCTTAAAGGTGTAGGCATACAACTATCTAGCACGAGGCCTTTTGGGAGCTCAGTGGCTTTCGGTTCGGTTAGAACTCCACAGTTAAGCTAGTTGTGACACGACCGTCCTACACAGCCGCCTCGATTTGCGTGTCGTAATCCTCCCCAGGCTAATCAACGTCACCGGGACTCTCAAACCTGTCCAAATCATACTAGAGGTTTACTGACTACCTTATTAACCTCTCATTGAAGTCCCGTAATTTTCCAGAATTTTTAACTATTTTAAAACTCAATCCTAAACCTTTGAACATCCCGAACTATATCGAAACGATGTCTGATCGATATGAAACCAGTCCCAAAATGTTCGTTACATCGAATAGATTAAAAGTCATGTTGAAGTCATCCCAAAAATAACCCCCACGTGCCCTCACGGGTCGCCCAAAGAGGCTGCGTGTGGGCTTCACGTGCTTGCACTGTTCATCATCCCCTACCTCCAGTGAACACGATTCACTGGTTTCGACCGGACCGGATAGATCTAGACCGGAGTGACCGGTTCAGTGCTTTAACTCTCTCATTTTCGATCCATTCTTGTCCTTTTCAATTCCTATAGGTTTCTAACAATATTCCCTATCGATATATAACTTCATAACACGAGAAAAACCATCAAAAGCTTACCTCCCATGATCAAACAGTAAGATTCGACTTCCTCCGTCGTGTACCACCATTCCAACCATCCATTTCCATCGAAATTGATCCCCATCGAGTCATCCTGGTCCCTAGGTCTCATTAAAATCAATAGGGATTCAACACAACATCCAATGATAGGACCCTTCCTAAATCCCTCGGGATTAAGGTGGGACGTGCTTGCTCCCGTCTGACACGAATTGTCAGACCAGGGATATTTCCGTCTTTTGCCCAACGGGGGCTATCAAAGTGTGCCAGGATCCGAAGGAGGAATACGATGTCTCGTCTCTGCTACAGCCGCATCCACGATCAACCTGAAGGGCATTCAAAACATAAAAGCTGTGAGTAGACAAAACAAATATTTTATAAAAACATTTCGTAAAAGACCTTTATGCCCTTCATGAAAAACATATGCATGCATTCAAAAATCATTTCTAGGGTTCATGCCCGGTTCCCATAAACCGTCATGAACCATCAATCATTTGGGCCTTGGCCCGAAATCAATCAAACAATACCTGGGACCTCCGCCCAAACCAAAACACGTGGGAACTCGTCCCAAAACCATCTCATTAAGGTCTCAGCCCAAAAACAATACGCGTGGGTTTCAGCCCAACGCCATCTCAGTGAAAACTCATCCACATATACATATATATATGTATAACCCATCCTAGGCAATTCCGGAGAAGATGCCAACTCGGGGCACACAGCCCCTAGGGAACACATCCCCGATATAGTCACGATGTATCTCTATATATAAGTATGCATACTACTCAGGGTTTCACTCCGAGTCTTCTCCTAGGATTCTCCATCTGGGAGGCTCATCTTCGGACCAAGTTCGATCATCTCTCCAGAATCTGGTCCGGGACCACATCATAACGCCCACTCCTGGAACGGGATCCCTATGGGGATACCCACTCTGTTCTATGGATCGTGACTCTCCAGGTCGACGACTAGAGGATACAAATCAATAATCTCATAAGGAGGGTATATACATACCAGTATACAAAACCATAAAAACGGGACTCACGCCCAATAACATAAAGCAACTGGGCCTCTAGCCCAAACATACGACTCAACAGGGCTTCTAGCCCGATTTCACAATAACTGGGCATCGAGCCCGAACTAAAATCAACTGGGCATCGAGCCTGATATCTCAGGCACAGTCACGATTTTGATCATAGCGATGCGTGCAACCATCAATCCAGAACCGTTCTCAATCCTGGTATGTCGCCGTGAACACATCACTGCCACGACTATCTCGAGACCATGGTGCATACGTCGCTGATCGATCTCCGATACCGTCAGCACTCTGAAGTCGAGCCTCCAATGACTGCTCGACAATGGGACGTGCATCGCGACCTCTCCGAAAGGAACGTATCCCAATCCGGAGGCGAGCGTCACGTCGTCCGTCACCGTACACACAGCACCCGCCGCGACCACGACTCTGACCTATAGGTCATCAATAGGGTCTCATGCCCGAGTCAGAACCAAATCCAAATGGGTCTCATGCCCGGTTTTAACTTTTCAAAACCATTTCATGAAAATTGAAAGCGTAAGCGCGTATAAGCACGTATAAAACTGGAAACCTCGAAGTACGTGCCCATACGTAAACACACACCAAAATGCACTCAAGGCATCCCAAAACACATATTAAAACATATATAAAACATTTATGCATGCATCGATTTTAGAAAGAAAGTCCACTAACATACCGTCAGCGCTGCCGCCTCGATACGCATGCAATACAGCTCTCCCGAATCAATCATCGTCTCCGGGACTTCCAAACCTGTCCAAATCACTTTAGAGAGTTACTAACTACTTAATTAACCCCTCACTTAAGCCCCTTAATTTTCAGGGATTTTTAACTATTTTTAAACGCGAACCTAAACCTTCGGACAGCCCGAACTATATCGAGACGATGTCCTATCGACTCGAAACTAGTCCTAAAATATTCGTTAAAGCGAATAGATGATTTGATATGTTGGAACCAACCTCCAATTCTTCCTCACGCGCCCGCACGCGCCCCTAGAAGGGTATGCGCGTGGGCCTCACGCGCCCATTCACAGTGCTTCTTCTTCCTTCAACCGACTGGGCCGGTTCGGTCTTCCTCTGCAACTTGGACCGGCGTGACCGGTCCAACTTCATACCCGGTCCAATCTTCATCTGTTTTTCACCTAATCAATCCTAATCCTTCTAATTTAATCCTAGGTACCTAACTACATCCTTAGAACATCCAAAAACCGTCTAAAACCCCTTGGTCCAATTTGGTTATCACGGTTCGATTTGCCCAAAACCTCCCAGGGCTTCCTTAGCCTCCAACCACCCTCAAAACCTCTCTAACAACTTCATAGAACACTATTTAATTCAAACCAAACACCTAAAACTGCCCATAATTACAAGAATGGAAAAAATGGGTTTAAACGGTTAAAACTGATTACCACGATCGGTTCCTCCTCCGCCGTCCACGCTGGCTCTGCCTGGGCTAGCCACCACATCCACCTGGCCCTCCTCTCATTCTCTTTGGTCTCACCAGTGATCATAGGGTAGAAGGGTTTGGTTTTGGGGGTGAAGGTTGATCGGGTTTGGGATTGGTATGAAGAAAATGATCGATGAATGAGGAAGGGATATGCATGAAAGAAAAATGATGGGGAATGAATGAATCCATTGGGTCTGAGAAAGATCTAGGGCCCACTAAATGCCAAAAAGGCTTCCGTCTCATAAAACGTGCAATAGTACTTTCGAATTTCCGTGAACCGTAACTTCTCCGTCGAACGTCCGAATTCGACGTGTCGCCTATCTACGGATTCGTATCGTCCCGCTCTACGTAACGGTCTTCGACCCTTGACCATTTGACCTCCTGGGTCAAAAGTCAACGATTGGCCTCTATTCACCTAAATTACCAAAATGCCCCCAATCTTCCGATCATCACAACTTCTTCCTCGGATGTCAGAATCAAACGTGCCACCTATTTATGAACTCGTGCCGTCCCAAACTACGTCACATTTATCAGCCAAAGTCCATTTGACCATCCGAACGAAAAGTCAACATTTTACCCATTCTAGGGGCAAAACCGTCATTTCGCCTTGAATGTCCGATAATCCTCGTCTAATCTCTGATTAGTATAGCTAATCCGTCATTAATTCTTAATTAATTCCGTTAATTCAGGATGGGTTGTTACAATCTTCCCTTCTTCAAGAGTTTCGTCCTCAAAATTCAAATTGACCAGATTCCCACAACCAACTGTGAAAATTCAATCGTGTCTCCGTACACGGCCGCTCTCGCGTACAAGTACACGTCTGTCACTATGCCTTACTCATCGGTACGCACTATTACCGGGCTCCCAAGCTCCATCTCAACTCTCACGAAGCCATTCTGACGGTCAGTTATACTAAGTTGATTTCAGATCCTTTTAGTATAACTCCCTGACACGTTCCAACCTACTAGTCACCATCAAGTGGACTTTTCAGTCTGATGGTTTTTCTCATCTGACAATCAGAACTGATGCCCTAATCAACATCTGATTCAACAACTATCTCACAGCTCCCACGGAGCGATACTCAACCTCCGTAAATATCACTAAGTCCACTAGTACGCTCGGCTCCACTGTGCTCCCGCTCCACACTTTAATCTCGACTCGCTCTCGAGTCCGCGTGTTGTATCGTCTCTCACATCACTCAGCGTTCTTTGTTGTTAACTAGGCTCACCTCGAGTCCTAACCATCATACTACTCATCATGTCGATCCACAATCGACATCTCACCCATTCGGGTACACGGAATCCAATCGAATACTTGTCTCAGCAGAAAGCACAAACAGGCACTAGGGTTCCACTGACACACACGGCCCTGAGCTCTCAGCTCATCAACTATCCGAACCCTCTCTGTTAACTCTGCTCAAGCACACATCATTCGATGTCCGGTCAATATGCCAATTTGTCGGAACACATATGATCATAGTACTCATCAGTCCGATGTCTAATCGTGCGTCATGAGCCAGCCCCAATCCAACACAATCTCTATTCTCAATTCCATCTCGAGGCATCGGCTAATCATCTCTTCCTGATTGATACCTACGTATCGTCCTCATCTCACTTTTACTCCCACTTCCAAACTCTGTCATCTCACCAACTATGCTAAGGGGTCCTTAAAAGTTCTCTTCTGTTCCTAGCTCAGCATAATCAGAAAGGCATTTCACTCCAATGACGACTAGACCTTGGTTTGAAAACCTCACGGTCGTCACAATGACTTCTGTCATCTCGACCATCATCACGTTACTCAATCTGTCTCGTCTTGGGTACTCGCCTGTCACATCACTAGACATGACACCATGAATCATCTGATCTCCAAGTCAATGCAATTGAAATCACTGTCGTCTCCTTCCTCATCAATCCACATGAGGAAAGTTGAAGATGATGACATCAAAGTCATCCAAGTCAGATGTGGATGAGAATACATGCTGCACACATCAACGTCATGCAACACCAAACACTCTTTTCTCCTCAACTCAACCAAATTTGTCCCACAACCTAGATGTTTGGCCCATAAATGACCTAAAGATTCAACCTTTCATCCAATTTATCACTTGAAAACGACAAATCCAAGAAACCCAAGAATCAGCATAAGTCTTGGTTCGTCCATACTTCGTTGTCACATGAGAATCAATCATCCCAAAATCAAAATGAATCCGAACTTACATAAAACCCTATCCCAATCCTTATGGGATCCAAATCCAGCACCTAACACTCGTACCGTCCGTTCACAACGATCTAGGGATAGGTACCCTAAAACTAGGTACAGCCCATACCTCGCTAAACCAGGTATTGGGTATACCTCGCGCTGAGCCACTCAGAAACCTCTATGTCCTGCTGAGTGCCCATTGAACTCGTCCGGCCACTACGCTATGGCAAGACTACCAACTCGGTCACAACAACTAACTCGGACATCATCAACATGTCTGTAACCAATCCAATTCGCTTATCCATTTATGATCGTGTATATAGGTTAAACCTATGTCTCCCATATACTGTTGTTGGATGCGCATAAACGACCATCAACATGTTTCTAACAACTCGCACTCATCTCAGTCACTATTGGGACAAAATCCCAGCCAGCTCAACCACTACTGGGTTCCACCCAGTTCGTCTCCACGGCAATACTCACTTCGTCTAATCTTTCCGACCAACGACAACTGTCGATCACTACTGTAGTGACCCATTCTATTTCTCACTATCAAATTCTCCTCGAACTAGTGTACACGAAACTTAGGAGGTATGGTCAACCGTAGCCAACCAACCATCACCAATTGCTAAGACAAATCTATATTATCCGACGAATCCTTCTCGTCGCGTAATGGTAGAACCTTACCATGAGCACATCACGATTGAGCTATCCTCAGCTCGTGGCTCGTCGTCTACTCTCGTTAACTCACCGCATCATCGCCACATGGAGTGCAAATCAAATCAATCCGATGACCCTGCTCAACCTGAGCATCACCACTTCTTTCTGTTACCTCACAAGGTAGCGTGACACACTAGCCAACTCCGCAGCTCCTCTTCTTCTGTAATCGCACTCGATCTTGACCGAGCCAACTACCAAACCACTACTCGTACTGTGCATCACCCATGCACACTTCTGAGCGTATCCAACTCAATATGACTCGACTACGTCCATCGATAGCGGCGTCTGCCACAACCTCGTGCAGACCAAACTCAGAAACACTCTGCTATCGAGACTCCAAAACTACGCGGTCAACTCACCACCGGCACTAACTGCTCAACACGTAACATCCATCGATCGGTCCACCTCGGACTCCGATTGACAAGCACCACAATCTTGGTAACTCGTCCAACCAATCACTAACTAGGGTTACCACAACCCAGCTGCTCGCTTGCAGCAAGTCCATCTCGAGTGATCCCTCGCCTCGACTCTGAAGAATCATCGTACTCCGATACTGGCATCCCAACAACTAGTAACCACAATCGGAGGACCTCGTCCTTTCGTAACCCTAAGACTCTCAGCCACTGGCCCTCACAAGCACTTGGCCCAATTCCGTGCCTAACGATGCACCACCGCTACACGTCGTAATCGTATCCTAGCTTGTCACACCACAACTACTCCGGCATCTCTTGCCAGTCGACATCTTGAAGGGATTCAACACCTCTACACGTGGCATCTCATGCCAAATAGGATCAACGTCCTACTCCAACCAGTCTCAACTAAGGTCCTCGCGCGTCTGACTGCTCTGAGCAGCACAATCTTGATCCTTGCGGTTCTATCGTGGACGATCCCAACATCCGACCTCCACGGATTTCACTATACTCCGTTCCATGTCCGTCATGACGCCTCGGCGATTCCGACTCTCAGGTCGTCCTACTGCGTCTACTGATCCACTGGATCCTATTCCCGTAATTATGCGGCTCTAAGCCGTCAGATTCGCACGGATAACGATCCTACTTGAGATTTCGACCTCTCGGAAAACACGGTCTCTTCTGCCAAAATGACCTCATGACTACGCCCAAACTACGCATTAAATTAAACATGTAATTCGAGTGTTATGCAATTTAAACCCTTTTTGTGTAGATGTAGTATTGATAAATAGGGATCGTTCTTAACCGGGGAAATTAGGGAACATTAATAATGTGTTAGTGGGAGATGAATAAAAGAATAATGAATTAAAGAATTAAATAATCAAAGAATTAACAATTTAAAGAATTAATGACTTAAAGAATAAAAGAATAAAGAATAGAGAATTAAAGAATAAATGAATTAAAGAATTAACTAATCAAAGAATCAATAAATTAAAGAGTAAAGGAATAAAAGAATAAAGAAATGAAAGAATCAAAGACTAATAAACTAAAGTATGAAAGAATAAAAGAATAAAGAATAAAAAGGGGGGTTTTGAAAAGGTTTGTGATCATGTAAATAAGTAAGAGCATAGGTAAACTAATTTTTACTTCTATTCCAATTCATGTACAAGTGATCTTCTTAAAACACAAATCTTACCAACACTCTAATAATTGCAAATATTAAATCAATCACGAAATTTTACCTTAATCGTCTTAATTACCTTCATACATTTTTCAATACTATAAATGCACCGACAGCGGACAACACTTACAATATGATTCACCTTTTGTTTTTTGACTGAATGCGCCGACAGCGATCAACATTAAGTCTCTTCAATTCTACTTTAAATGCACCGACAGCGGATAAAACACTTAACATTGAATTGAAGTATGAAGCACTAAAATGTATAAAATAACTAAAATTCATAAAGTAAGACACATGGAGATTGTATTTAACACTAACAAATATTAGTAAGAAAAACCTCACATATATTGAACTATAATCAAAACCAATAACAAAAATGAGAGTTTGAGTAAATGGAGAGTAATTGTTACACTTTCAAGATGGATGAAAACAATGGATTGTTATTCATACGATTCTCCGACAGCGGACGGAACCTTATGAAGATGGAGGAAATAAACTTGGGAAATATGGACTCAAACTCTAAACTTTGTATTGGAGATACTTTGCCAAAGTTTCTCTCAAAGAAGGCTCAAATGTGTGCCTCAAAGAAGGTGTGTTTCAACAAGTGAATTGAAACCCTATTTATAGGTGGAGAAAGCTACCAAAATTAATATAAAAATACAATAAAAAATGTGGAATAATGGAATGATGAGTAATAAAGATTTGTGATGATGTTTAGAAGTGGTTTGAGTTGTAAAGTTGTAAAATTGGGTTGGAAAGTTGTTGGAAAGTGGCTGGAAATTGAGTGGAAGTCTGCTGGAAAATAGGGAAGAAAATTCGGCTGGGCGGTGCTGAAGGGGAGGGCTACAGCTCGGCTGCAGGCTGCTGAATGGAGGAAAAGGGACTCGGCAGGCGCGCGCCGAACTCACAGGGGCAAGGCAGAAGCACGCTGGAGCGGATTGGGCCGGCTTGGTTGTCTGGGCTGGGCCGCACGGACGCGGGCCAGGGCTTGCGAACTGGGCCTGGGCTGCCGGATTTGGGGCTGAACTGCTGGGCTTCTGGGGCTGCAATTGGGCTGGATTTTCTTAGAAGTGGGTTGGGCTGCACAGAATTAATTAATTAAATAATTAATAACTAAATTAATTATTCCACCGAATTTCGTCCATATTTTATTCGTTATAATTCCGATCGAAACGATTCTTTCGCCAAAATGCTCCAAATTACAACCTTTATTTATCTAAACATAAAAATCACAAAATAAATTATTTTACTAATTTATTTAATATTTTAATATTAAAAGTCAAGTATAAAGGGTATAAAATAATATAAAATAATGCTTATTTGAGGACCTATCACCTCACACAATCGCACCTCGTGTCAAACGTACATGAACTAGTATCGATTCTACCGAATCCTCGTACTAGTACCTTAACTATCATGTTGATGACGGGCTGTTACAATTGGAGACACATCACATCCTCGATTTGTGCGCACACTCTGCTCTGATACCAAGTTGACAGGACCCGTCCCAAATCCCTCGGGATTAGCGTGGGACGTGCTTGCTCCCGTCTGACACGAAGTGTCAAACTAGGGATATTTTCGTCCTTTGCCCAACCGGGGTTATCAGAGTATGCCAGGATCCAAAGGAGGAATGCAATGTCTCGTCTCTGCTACAGCCGCATCCACGATCAACCTGAAAGGCATTCAAAACATAAAAGCTGTGAGTGGACAAAACAAATATTTTATAAAAACATTTCGTAAAAGACCTTTATGCCCTTCATGAAAAACATATGCATGCATTCAAAAATCATTTCTAGGGTTCATGCCCGGTTCCCATAAACCGTCATGAACCATCAATCATTTGGGCCTTGGCCCGAAATCAATCAAACAATACCTGGGACCTCCGCCCAAACCAAAACACGTGGGAACTCGTCCCAAAACCATCTCATAAAGGTCTCAGCCCCAAAACAATACGCGTGGGTTTCAGCCCAACGCCATCTCAGTGAAAACTCATCCACATATACATATATACATGTATAACCCATCCTAGGCAATTCCGGAGAAGATGCCAACTCGGGGCACACAGCCCCTAGGGAACACATCCCCGATATAGTCACGATGTATCTCTATATATAAGTATGCATACTACTCGGGGTTTCACTCCGAGTCTTCTCCTAGGATTCTCCATCTGGGAGGCTCATCTTCGGACCAAGTTCGATCATCTCTCCAGAATCTGGTCCGGGACCACATCATAACGCCCACTCCTGGAACGGGATCCCTAAGGGGATACCCACTCTGTTCTGTGGATCGTGACTCTCCAGGTCGACGACTGGAGGATACCAATCAATAATCTCATAAGGAGGGTATATACATACCAGTATACAAAACCATAAAAACGGGACACACACCCAATAACATAAAGCAACTGGGCCTCTAGCCCGAACATACGACTCAACAGGGCTTCTAACCCGATTTCACAATAACTGGGCATCGAGCCCGAACTAAAATCAACTGGGCATCGAGCCTGATATCTCAGGCTCAGTCACGATTTTGATCATAGCGATGCGTGCAACCATCAATCCAGAACCGTTCTCAATCCTAGTATGTCGCCGTGAACACATCTCTGCCACGACTATCTCGAGACCATGGTGCATACGTCGCTGATCGATCTCTGATACCGTCAGCACTCTGAAGTCGAGCCTCCAATGACTGCTCGACAATGGGACGTGCATCGCGACCTCTCCGGAAGGAACGTATCCCAATCCGGAGGCGAGCGTCACGTCGTCCGTCACCGTGCACACAGCACCCGCCGCGACCACGACTCTGACCTATAGGTCATCAATAGGGTCTCATGCCCGAGTCAGAACCAAATCTAAATGGGTCTCATGCCCGGTTTTAACTTTTCAAAACCATTTCATGAAACTCGAAAACCTCGAAGTACGTGCCCATACATAAACACACACCAAAATGCACTCAAGGCATCCCAAAACACATATTAAAACATATATAAAACATTTATGCATGCATCGATTTCAGAAAGAAAGTCTACTCACAGACCATCCGCGTTGCCGCCTCGATATGCGTGCAATACGATTCTCCCGGGTCAATTGTCGTCTTCGAGACTTCCAAAACTGTCCAAATCACTTTAGAGAGTTACTAACTACTTAATTAACCCCTCACTTTAGCCCCCTAATTTTCCTGGATTTTTAGCTATTTTTAAACGCGAACTAAACCTTCGGACAACCCGAACTATATCGAGACGATGTCCGATCGACTCGAAACCAGTCCCAAAATATTTGTTACATCGAATAGATGATTTGACATGTTGGAACCACCCTCAAATTCTTCCTCAAACGCCCACACGCGCCCCTAGAAGGGCCTGCGCGTGGGCCTCACGCGCCCATGCACAGTGCTTCTTTTTCCTTCAACTGACCGGGCCGGTTCGTTCTTCCTCTGCAACTTGGACCGGCGTGACCGGTCCAGCTTCATACCCGGTCCAATCTTCGTCCGTTTTCACCTAATCAATCCTAATCCTTCTAATTTAATCCTAGGTACCTAACTACATCCTTAGAACATCTAAAAACCGTCTAAAACCCCTTGGTCCAATTTGGTTCTCACGGTTCGATTTGCCCAAAACCGCCTAGGGCTTCCTCAGCCTCCAACCACCCTCAAAACCTTTCTAACAACTTCCTAGCAACCTATTTAATTCAAACCAAACACCTAAAACTGTCCATAATTCCTAGAATGGAAAAAAGGGGTTTAAACGGTTAAAACCAATTACCTCGATCGGTTCCTCCTCCGCCATCCATGGCTGTAAGGCCCGTGTCCTGGAGGGAACGGTAAACAATCCCACATTCCTGCAAGGGGGAATGGTCTGGGAGAGGATGGTGGTGTGCCTTAAAGGTGTAGGCACACACCTATCTAGCACTAGGCCTCCCATGGTCGTGTTGGTTGAGGCTTGCCTGGCATGTATTGCTCACCACGAGGTCCCGGGGTCAAAACCTTGAGGGCACAGGCTTGCCATTGAGTATTGATATGGCCCAAAGAGGACAATATAGTGCTAGATAGAGGATGCCGCTGCGCAACTCTGATCTACACTAGGCCTTTTGGGAGCTCAAGTGGCTTTGGGGGGATTTGAACCCCAAAGTTAAGCAAGTTGAGGCTGGTGCAATTCCATGACGGGTGACTCCCTAGGAAGTTGCACCATGAGCTCCCAAAAACAAAACCGTGAGGGCGAGACCCAAAGCGGACAATATGGTGCTAGATGAGTCGGGTCCTGATTGAGGAGGGGCGGGTCGGGTCCTGACAATTTGGTATCAGGGCCAGACCCCGACCGGGAAGTGTGCCAGCGAGGACGCTGGGCCCTAAGGGGGGTGGATTGTAAGACCCGTGTCCTGGAGGGAACGGTGAACAATCCCACATTCCTGCGAGGGGGAATGGTCTGGGAGAGGATGGTGGTGTGCCTTAAAGGTGTAGGCACACATCTATCTAGCACTAGGCCTCCCGTGGTCGCGTTGGTTAGAGGCTTGCCTTCGAGTATTGCTCTACCACGAGGTCACGGGAAAAAAAACCCAGCGGGCGCATTAGAGGGAGATTCCCAATGGCGTGCCGATCTGTGGACAATATCATGCTAGAGAGAGCGTGCCGCTGCGCCACTCTGATTTAGACGAGGCCTTTTGTGTCAGGACCCACCCCGGTTTCACCCCGAAACCCGAGGTAAATCCCGCTCCCGTCTGACTCCCCGACACAACACCTAAGTAACACTCACGCAACCCAGTCAGACGCAGGAGTAATTAAACAAAATATTCCGACGTTAACGTTTACAGAGCATAGTACGAAAAATACAAAGAACTAAAACCCGATAAAGTACACGCACACGGAAGATTGTAAATTATTCTGGGATTCCTCACGTCGCTTCTATGCCTCGGACTCTGCCTCGACGTCAAGACCCCGCGCTAGCTCCACAACCTGGAGGGCAATTTAAAACAAAAGTGTGAGTGGACCAGAAAGTACAAAAAGTTCAAAAACCATTTTATAAGAAAACCGAGTTTAACCCTCCGTTTTGAAACCACATGCATAACCAACAGTTATGAACACAGTTATAAAATAATCGTGATAAAACATCATAAGAAACAGAAACACTATAAAATATCTTAAGAAACCATAGCATGAGTATCAGAAACCGTATCAAATCCTCATTTCCCGATCGAACCTGCTGGACCTATCCGAGTCTTTAAACTCCCGAGTCTTTAAACTCAATCCAGGCCTTTATCATATCTGAGTCTTTAAACTCCCGAGTCTTTAAACTCAAGGTCTACGGGGGAAATCAATATATATCCGAGTCTTTAAACTCCCGAGTCTTTAAACTCAATCCGGGTCTTTAAACCCAATCCGGCCGGTCCCCCGTCACATATATCCGGGTCTTTAAACCCAATATCCAGATCCAGCAAATCCAATCCCAAAGTCATTGAAAACCATTTACCAATCCACATCCAAACCCGAATTCGAAATCACTGGTCCGATACCCTTCCGGCATCCAGAACCGTCATTCCGAACCCAAATCCGGAAAAATATCCATTTTCATACCAAAACCACATGTAATCACAAATCATATTTCATACCCCATTTATCATTATCAGAAAACCTTTATAGGTGTAAATCCCCAAATGTGGCATCAAAATCCGAAAACCAGCATTTTCTTGAAAAACGTGCAAAATCCCGAAAACGTCTCGAAAAACGTGCAAATATCTCAATCACGTATAATCACGTAAAACCATCATAACATATGCAATAAACATAGTGTCTTAAGTAAAACCATCAAAAACGTATATAAAAACAGTTATGCATGATCGAGTTTAAGGAAAGGGTCCACTCACAGTACGGAGCCCTACTCGCATCCCGAACGTCCAGCCCGTTCCTCGGCTTCCTCGGGAAATCCCGATCCTGTCAAACACCGTCAAATTATGTCACTAAGACGTCTACGAAACAACTACCTAATTTCCTTAAACTTCCCCGAACCAAAGACTTAAAACCCGGGACCCTAAACATTCACCCTCGCGGAACTAAACTCAAACGACTTCCGATTGACCCGAAACCAACTCCATTGAACTCACGATAGCTCCTGGACCAGAATCCATGTTGATCGCTTCTCCATACGCCGCCGCACGCGCCCCCACGCGCCGCCCAAAGTGGCTGCGCGTGGCCCCACGCGCCAGCTACAGTACCATATTCAACCTGTGCTGAACCGGCCGTCGCAGGCTGAACCGGCGAGAATTGATCTCCGCCGTCCGGCCACCAATTCAACCCCTCTTTTCACCCACAGTTTCGTCCAGACCTGCCCTACCTATTCCCGTACTCCGTTCACCTCGACACGGCCCCATCATCGTCGACCCAAGCTTGAAACCAGACGGCCCAATTCCCCTATTTTCCTTCCCGGCCACCCAGCTCACCCCCCTTCACGGTGGCTACACCAAACTCGTCCGAAGACCATCCTTAACCTCACCCAACTCACCTGGACCTTCGACTCTACTCCAATCTTCACGACTCGCCGTTTGAAACTCACGGCCAAAACAGAGCACACAAGCACACTCCGTCGTGTTAACCTCCACCGTGCACCTCCCGTCACGGCAGCTCAACCAAACGACGCCTTGGACTCAACTGAACTCCTTAGACTCCCCTAGACTCTTCGATTCACTCCCTAGACTCACGACTTTCGATTTGAAGCTCAACGGAAAAACAGAGCACATACATGGAGATTAGAATTTACCTGCAACCATCCACCGCCGTGCTCGCCGCCGCGTTCCCTGGAGTCCGCAGAGCCGCCTCAGCCTCCTCTCGAGTCTCCTTGCACCGTACACGGCCACCGCACCACCACAAGCTCACACCTCCTCTCTGTTTTCTCTGAAATCCCCGTGGCTCCCAACCGCACAACCACACGACCTCCGCACCTCCCAACCTTCTTACCGTCTCCCTTCCACTCTCTGGACACCCACACACACTCACAACTCACCAGCACCCTCGATCAACCTTCAATTTTTCCTCACCGCCTCACTCTGTTTCACTCTGGTTGAAACACACACACGATCACACACGGGCTCGCCTAAGTAATTGGAACCGTGCTCACACCAGATCCACCCAGAACCCTCTAGTCCTTCAACACGTGTCACCATCCAATCCATGCACTCCCACATGGTCCAATCCCAGCCGTCCATCTGTTCTCTCTCTGCACAAATTCCAGAACACAAAAGACCAAACTGCCCTTCCTTTTTACTCAATTTTCCGGTTATGCCACTACCTTTCTAGACCCATATCTCCCACATCGTAAGTCCGATGAATACGTGCCGCCTGTCATCGGACTCAGGACGTCGAAAGCTACCTAACCATCCTAGCCAAAACTCGATCATCCAAACAGTCAACTTTTCCCCCTAATTTGCCCAAATTACGGTTAAGCCCTCAACCTTCCGAACATCACAACTTCCTCCTCGGATGTCGGAATCGGGCGTGCCACCTGCCTATGGATTCGTGACGTCCTAAACTACGTCCTGGTCACTGGTAAATCCCCAATTGACCACCCGAAATAAAAGTCAACATTTCTGCCCGACCTAGGGGCAAAATCGTCATTCTAGGTTCTCGGACCCCTCGGGACCACCTAACCCTTGATTACCCTCACTAATCACACCTTAATCACTCTAGTAATCCCGGCTCTCGGGACGGGTTGTTACATTTTGGGAGCTCAAGTGGCTTTGGGGGGGATTGGAACCCCAAAGTTAAGCGAGTTGAGGCTGGTGCAATTTCATGATGGGTGACCCCCTGGAAGTTGCACCATGAGCTCCCGAAAACAAAACCGTGAGGGCAAGGGCAAGGAGGCCCAAAGCAGACAATATCGTGCTAGATGAGTCGGGTCCTGACAACGGCGGCTTTTCCTGGGCCAACCACCACATCCACCTGGTCCTCCTCTCACTCTCTTTGGTCTCACCAGTGATCATAGGCTAGAAGGGTTTGGTCTTGGGGGTGAAGGTTGATCGAGTTTGGGCTTGGAATGAAGAAAATGATCGATGAATGGGGAAGGGATATGCATGAAGAAAAAATGATGGGGAATGGATGAATGACACTTGTCATTCATACATTAGGTCTGAGAATGATTTGGGGCCCACTAAATGCCAAAAAGGCTTTCGTCTCGTAAAATGTGCAATAGTACGTTCGAATTTCCGTGAACCTAGCTTCTCCGTCGAACATCCGAATTCGACGTGCTGCCTGTGTACAGATTTGTATCGTCCCGCTCTACGTAACGTTCTTCGGCCCTCGGCCATTTGACCTCTTGGGTTAAAAGTCAACTATTAGCCCCTATTCACCCAAATTACCAAAATGCCCCCGATCTTCCGATCGTCACAACTTCTTCCTCGGATGTCGGAATCGAACGTGCCACCTGTCTATGAACTCGTGACGTCCCATAATACGTCACAGTCATCGGCCAAAGTCCATTTGACCGTCCGAACGAAAAGTCAACGTTTTGCCCATTCTAGGGGTAAAACCATCATTTCGCCTTAAACGTCCTATAATCCTCGTCTAATCTCCGATTAGTCTGGCTAATCCATCATTAATCCTTAATTAATTCCGTTAATTCGGGACGGGTCGTTACATCCAAAACGTGTTCTTCCAATTTTGAAAACAAAATGGGTTCTCGGGTCAAACTTACCTCCGTCGTGGACCGTCGTTTCCCGTCGTCTCTCAGCCCCTCTGATCACTCCCTCATTCACGTTCTCCCACACGAACACAAGATGGTCATGGTGGTGAGGTGATATGTGTGTTGTGTGTTGTTTGTTTAGAGAGAAAGAAGAATGTGGTGTTCGAGTTAGGGAATGGAAAATGAAAGAAGATGATATCTGATGATGGCTGATAATCAGATGAGAGAGAGAGAGAAAGATGGAAGGTGGAGATGAGAGGAAAAGGTAGAGATGAATGGCTGGGATGAGAGGTGGGTGGAAAATATATATTTTTTAATATAAGTGGCCCAATCACAATTTAGATCCATATTTTAGGGTTGATGGCCAATGGGATGAGTGACACTTGTCACAAATCCATGGGTCCCACATAAATATCTACCCAATCAGATTTGGCCACATAATTTTTGTCTCGTAATATGTGTATAGTCCAATTGAACTTCCCATGACCATAACTTCTCCGTCGAACGTCTGATTTCTATGTGTCGCCTGCCTACGGACTCGTGACGTCCCAATCTACGGCACGGTCATCGGTCCTTGTTCGTTTGACTCCCCGAGTCAAAAGTCAACATTTTACCCACGATGAAGGGTAAAACGGTCATTTTACACCGTCTGGCCGATTCGCTCAACTAATCACCGATTAATCTCACTAATCCTCCATTATTCACCAATTAATCTCATAATTTGGGATGGGTTGTTACAAGTTGAGGTTGGTGCAATTCCATGATGGGTGACCTCTTGGGAAGTTGCAATGTGAGCTCCTGAAAACAAAACCGTGAGGGCGAGGAGGCCTAAAGCGGACAATGTCATGCTAGAGTCGGGTCTTGACCGAGGAGGGGGGGTCAGGTCTTGATAGAATGGTATTAGAGCCAGACCCCAACTGGGAAGTGTGCTAGCGAGGACGTTGGGCACTAAGGGGGGTGGATTGTAAGACCCGTGTTTTGGAGGGAACGATGAACGATCCCACATTCCTGCGAGGGGGGAATGATCTGGGAAGGGAATGGTGGTGTGCCTTAAAGGTGTAGGCACACACCTATCTAGCACGAGGCCTTTTGGGAACTCAGTGGCTTTGGGTTCGGTTGGAACTCCAAAGTTAAGCGAGTTGAGGCTAGTGCAATTCCATGATTGGTGACCCCCTAGGATGTTGCACCGTGAGCTCCCGAAAACAAAACCATGAGGGCGAGGAGGCCCAAAGCGGACAATATCGTGCTAGAGTTGGGTCTTGACCGAGGAGGGGGGGTCGGGTCCAGACAGACCTGACATGTCAGACTTAACTGTTGAATTTCATCGTTGACCGCTGACATCAGTGTTAACTTTTAACCATCCACCTTTAAAGTTTTCGAAGGGGGACCAAGGCCATTTTAAAGTTTTCGAAGATACGAATCCAATAGTGGTGTTTTCGAGTCGATCGGAGATCGTTAGGTTGGTCAAATTGAGGTTTAAAGCCTAGGGAAGCGTGTTCAAGACACGTTGAATTTTCTGGGAATGTTGGGGGCTCTTGATTAGGACTTTTCTAAGTTGGTAGTAACCTTTGAGTGTGTTTTGGACAGGTCCGGATGACCCAGAGAGGTTGGATTAGCCCGGAGAGGATTATGGCACGTATATCGAGGCACCGCTTGGACGGTATGTGAGTGGACTTTGTTATATGAATATGATGCATGCATAAATGTATTATATGTGTTTATGAACATGATTTTAGATGTCATGAGTGCATGTGATTTGAATATGAACTGTTTGGCATTTTCGTAGGAAAATGCGTTATTGCACGTAGTTCGAGATTTTGTTTTATGTGATATTTGGGCTTCAACCAAGTATTCTACGTGCGTATGCTTTACAAGATTTTATATGTAACGACCCGTCCCAAATTTCTATATTAGATTAGTGACTAATCACGATTAGTGAGGTTAATCCGTGATTAGTTGGGCGAAATCGGACGAACGATGCGAAATGACCGTTTTGCCCCTAGTCGTGGAAAAACATTGACTTTTCATTCTGGCGGTCAAATGGACTTTGACCAATGACCGTGATGTAGTTCGTGACGTCACGAGTTCATAGACAGGTGGCATGTTCAATTCCGACAAACGAGGAAGAAGTTATGACGTTCGGAAGTTTAGGGGCAATTTAATAATTTTGGAAAAAAAGGGGCAAATAGTTGACTTTTTGACCAAGAGGTCCGATGGCCGAGGACCGGGGACCGTTACGTAGATCGGGATGATACGAATCCATAGACAGGCGGCACGTCGAATTCGGATGTTCGACGGCGAAGTTAAGGTTCACAGAAGTTTAAGTGCACTATTGCACGAATTACGAAACGAGTTAACTTTTGGACTCTAGTGGGGCCCAGATATTTATGGAAGCCCAATGGATGTGTGATAAGTTTCACCCATCCATTGTACAACCCACACATATTCATGCACCTTCCCCGTGCATCGATCATTTTCTTTTCCCCCTAAACAACCAAACCTGATCTCATTTTGAGCCAAACCAATCCAACCCTCTTCCATTTGATCAACTGTGAGGACTAGGGAGTGAGGGAGGACAGGAGGATGTGGTGGCCTGCCTAGGACGGCGCCGCCGTGGGCGGTGGAGCCACGAACCCGAGAGGGTGCTCGGTAAGGCCCAATCCTTCCCATTTTTCAATTTATGCATTATGGTTGCTTTTGGATGCCTAGGAAGTGATTGTTAGGTTTCTAGGAACTTAATATGAAGCTTTTTAATGGGGTTGGATGGCTGTGAAGCCATGGGTGCAGTTTTGGAAACTTTGAACCGTATGGTTCAAAATGGAACCATGAGTTTTGGGCGGTTTTAGGTTGTTTTAATGAGTAGAAATGATAGGGAATGAAGAAAAAGGAATTATAGGATTAATTAGGGTTGAAATCGGACCAAAATAGGGGAGGAAAACCACTGAACCGGTCACGCCGGTTCAGCATAGTGACATGAATAGTAAAACAGGTCCAGTCCAAGGTTAGGGCTGATGAATAGTGATCTAAGCCTTCTTGGGGCGCGTGAGGGCGTATGAACAGTAATTTGAGGAAGTTTTCAACACGAGAAATATTCTATTCGATGTAGCGAACATTTTGGGACTGGTCTCGTGTCAATCGGACATCGTTTCGATAGGTTTCGGGGTGTCGGAAGGTTTAGGATCAGTTTAAAAATAGTTAAAAGTTCGGGAAAATTACGGGGCTTTGGTAGAAGGTTAATAAGGTAGTTAGTAACCTTCTATTACGATTTGGACAGGTTTGGGAGTCCCGGTGACAGTGATTGGCTCAGGAGAGCCTATGGCACGCAAATCGAGGCGACAGCTCGGACGGTCTATGAGTGGACCTTGATTTCTAAACTGTGATGCATGCATAAATGTTTTATATGGTTTATGAATGTGATTCTATGATGTTGATTTTGATGGTTGTGAATTATATGGTTTCACGCTTTACGAGGCAATTTACGTGCTTGCACGTAAATCGAGGTTTCCAGTTTTACTCTGATTTTCCATTCTTATGGTTTTGGAAATAGTTTAATGAAATGATTTTGGATTTGAAAAGGTAAACTCGGGTTTGAAACCCATTTGATTTACGAAATCAGGCACGAGGCCCATTTGGTTTACGATTCGGACTGGAGGTCCAGTTTCTATGTGGATTCGGGCCTAGGGCCCAGCTATGTGTTACAAATGGTTTTTATGGTTCATGACGGTTTATGGGAATCGACATGAACCCTTGAAAGGATTTTACGGGTCATGACGATTTATGGGAACCGGCATGAACCTTTGAAAGGATTTTATGGTTCATGACGGCTTATGGGGGCCGGGCATGAATCCTGGAAAGGTTTAAAGAATGATTTCAAAAGGTTTTTCATATTCCATCCTTTATATATGATTGTCTCCTCCGGGGAGGGTCGTTGGCCTGGGTGGACCCCGGAGTAGTCACGGAGCACTGACTGAGTGGAGTCGCCCCCTAGTTGGGTTCCTTACTCTCAGAAAGGCTATGATTGGTAACCTCCAGGGAGGGTCATTGATCTACGGACATTGACCTAGGTGGACCCTGAAGAGACTTGGATTTGAGATCCCGGGTAGCACGCGCGTAGCTCTAGATTACCGTGACAGGATTGGTGATATGAAATATATTGGATAAACATGATTTCAATTGGTTTGGGAAATTGTGTTTTATGATGATAAATGGATTTGGGCTGAGGTCCCACATATGGTTATTATCTTATGGTTTTCTGTAAATGGTTTTGGGCAGGAGCCCGTGTGACTTGTATTTACGGAACTTGGGGCTGTGACCCTAAATATGGTTGTTTAAACATATGTGTTTGGATAAATGGTTTTACTATGCATGCATGCTTTTTAGTGAAGGGTATAAAGGTCTTTATGAAATATGTTTTATAAACTCTTTATTTTTATCCACTCACAGTCTTTCTGTTTTTAATACCCTTCAGGTTGACATCAGGTGTGGACTGTAGCAGAGACCGAGATATCGCATACCTCCTCCGGATCCTGGCGTACTCTGATAGCCCGGGAGGGCAAAGGTCAGAACTGTCTGACACTTCGTGTCAGACGGGAGCAGGGTCATCCCGCGATAATCCCGGGGGGATTGGGACGGGTCCTGTCATTATATGATTTTGAAGGTTTCACGGAGAAGCGTGAAACTGAGGATTCGAGATAAGATTTTAAAGGATTTTACGGAGATGCGTGAAATCGAGATTCGGGCACGAGACCCAATTAAAAGATCTTGACTTGGCATGAAGTCAAGGATGATCTAGAAAGTGTTTTGAAAGTGAGAAATGGCTTTTGGATTTGGAAATATCTTTCGGGCATATGACCCAGTTGATTTGAGGTTTGACTTAAAGTATAATCAAACGTGAGATAAGTTGGCTTGTGACCCAGTAATGAGTTTTATGAAAGATATTTCGGGTATGAGACCCAGTTGTGGATTTGATAGGATTCGGGGAATCTTGGGATATGAAATGTCGTTGGACACTGGATTTTTGGGCATTGACCCATTTGGTGATATTTCAGGCTTATGGCGCTATTGATGATTTACGGGTTAGAGTCCCGGACGATTGGGTTAGAGTCCCAGTCGATGATGACTTTCAGGTTAGAGTCCCGGACTATCGAATTAGAGTCCCGATCGATGACATTCAAGTTCAAGTCCCGGATGATATGACTCTCTTCTCTGGACTACAAATGTGTTCCTTCCGGAGAGGTCATGATGTACTACCTGTTGTCGAGCAGCCGTTGGAGGCTATAGCCGAGGGAGGCTCAACTTAGGAGTGCCAATGTTAGTCTCTGAGATCGATCGGTGATGTGTTCATGATGATCTAGAGATGGTCGCGGAGGGTGATGTGTTCAGGGTGACATGTCAGGATTGTAAGTAGTCCTGAGCTATTTGCACATGTGTTAGGATTGGAATCGTGACTGATATTGAGGATGATGATATTGGGTAGAGATCCCACATGGTTTTTGATTTGGGCTGAGACCCCGTACTTGTTTTCTATGATTTGGTTATGGGTTGAGACCCTATATGATTTGGTTCTATTGAGGTAATGGCTTCGATTGAGAAGCATTTTTCACTAGTATTTGATTTGAGCAATACGTCTTGCTTCCGAGAAAGTATTTGAAATGCTGTTTTATGAGGCATGCATGCTCTTACATGAAGGGCATAAATGTATTTTCAATAAATTGTTTTTATAAACTGGTGTTTTGTCCACTCACAGCTTTTATGGTTTTTAATACCCTTCAGGTTGATCGCGGATGCGTTCTGCAGCAAAAATCGAGATATCATATGCCACCACTGATCCTAGCGTACTCTAGCTAACCCCGAGCGACTGACGAGTTTATCCCTGGTCTGACATGCGGGGTCAGACGGGAGCAGACACATCTCAAGATAATCTAGGGGGATTGGGATAGGTCTTGTCAGTAGCAGAGCTCAATACCCTTGAACAGAATAATACTTGAACATTGACTTCTCTTCCGCCTGGTCACCATCCAATTGGGTGCAAGTGGGTGTATAAGATCAAGTATAATTCTGATGGTACAATCAAACGCTATAAAGCACAATTAGTGGAGAAAGGTCTAACCCATAGAGAGGGCATCGATTACAAGGAGACATTTGCTCCTATTGATGCATAAAATGTACCAACGAGACTGTAAAGACACGCACACACACCAAGACACAAGAATGTACGTGGTTCACCCAAATCGGGCTACGTCCACGGTGTTACCTCACTCTCATTAATAATATAATGTTTTATACAAGTATAGAATGCTTATGAGTGAACCAGGTACGTTATTGTGTCTTGGTGTGCGTGCGTGTCTTTACAGTCTCGTTGGTACATTTTATGCATCAAGAGTTTGACGCCATCTGTGGGAATTGATACAACAAGTTATGTCGATTTTCTTCTCAATTTCCTTATCTGCTAAAACACCATAGCCACCAAGAACACCAAGAAAAACCCAAAAAATACAATATGTCCAACACCAAGAAAAACCTAGAAAATCATTTTTCTTCCCTGTGGTCAATGTCCAAAAAAAATTGATCTAGCATATTTTTTTTGCCGTTTTTGGATTTGCAAAGAAGGGGGAGAGAGGGGCCAACAAGTTCTTCTTGGGCTCTATTTATCAGCCAAGGGCATGAGGGACTAGAAAACCTGGGGACTTCTGTTGACACCATATCTGACTAGGCTCACTGGACCGTATACCTAAAGCCTAAGCACCAAACAAGGCTTAAGCCCACAATACTTACATAGCCCCGTCACGGGGCCCAATACTAGATAACACGTGGAAACCTCTCCACCCTCGCCTATCTATTCTATTATGGCCAGCTTGGAGACATCAGAGGAAGACCGCTATCTCTATCCGGGTACAATCATAGCCCCACTCATTCGTTGAACCTTGGGGATAACCATTAGCTATCTGCGTAACATATGTCAGCATGCAAATCGAGGAGCGTTTGTGTAACAACCCGTACCTTCGGGAAGGGTATAAATGTAATTTTGTAAAAGTTTTGTATATAACGGACGATTTTGCCCTTGTGAATAGTAGGTCAAAAGTTGACTTTTCGATTTACCGATTGGATGACTGTTGACCCTTGACCGTGACGTAGTTTGGGACGTCACGAGTCCGTAGACAGGTGGCAGGTTCGATTCGGACAATCGGAGAGGAAGTTATGACGTTCGGAAGATTGAGGGCGTTACCGTAATTTTGACTAATTGAGGAAAATGTTGACTTTTTGGTGGACTTGTGATTTTCACGTAGACCGAGGACCGTTAGATAGGTCTCGACGTCCTGAGTACAACGACAGGCGGCACGATGTCATCGGACGTCGGACGAAATATTTACGGGTCTGGAAAGTGTGAGGGTAAAATGGTAATTTGTGTAGGAGGGGCATTTTGGTCTTTTCCCTCATCCCAATCAGATAAGGGCAAGTGGCAGGGATATTTTGTGCTGACCAAGGAATGATGGACACGTGCAAGGGGCTGGATGGTTCCAGGGGTTACTAAAGTGTGCACGGCCACACTTTGCACGTTTTCAAACCGTGCATTTGTTCGAACACACAGAGAAACAGAGGAGAAGAATCTGGGAGAGATTGATCGATTCAGTGCAAGGGTGAGTGAAGAGTGAATTGAGAGAGTGTTAGTGAGATGAGGGTGAGGTGTTGATCGTGATTTGGGGGTGAAACCGTGCACGGAGAGACGACGGTGGTACAGCGGAAGTCTGAGAAAACAGGGAAGCCGTGAGATTGTGGCGGTGGTTGTGCCGTGTGGTGGATTGATTCAAGCCAATAGGAGGCTCAGGTGGCTGCAGGAAGTCCAACGAACACCGTGGTACACGGCGGTGCACACGGCGGAGACGGAATCGAAGGGTAAGACTTTTTCCCCTGTTTTTCCCGTGAACTTCAAATCGAAAGTCGTGGAGTTGGGCTTAGAGTCGAGGGATTTGGAGGCCAGGGTGAGACTCCTGGAGGTCCCAGGAGCTGTTTGGTTGTGGTGCCGTGCCGGGGGAGGACCTGGGCGGCCTGCGGCCAAAACAGGGGCTACGGGCCGTCTGTTTCGAAGCCGTGAACGGTGGGTTTTAAGCCGTGATGGTTCGGTGTAGGGACATGGGAAGGTTTCTAGGGACTGGACGATGAGAGTAGGATTGGTTTGGATTGGATTGGTGGCTGAGCGGAGGAGAACCGGTCACGCCGGTTCAACTGTGTTGAACCGGGTGACTCGAGGAAGGAGAAGCACTGTAGCAGGCGCGTGAGGCCCACGCGCAGCCACTTTGGGCGGCGCGTGGAGGCACATGGGGAGGATTCCGGCCAAGCTTCCAACATGGTTTTGGTTCTAAATGTCCTAAGGAGTTCATTGGTATGGTTTTCGAGTGAATCGGACGATGTTAAGGGGTTGTTCGGGAATCCGGACGGTTTAGGGTCTAGGATTAAAATATTAATAAATTCCCGAAAAATTGGGGAAATTAGGGTTAGTATCCTTGATGTGTTTGTGACCCTATTTGGTGCATATTGACAGGACGGGAGGCACCCGAGACGGTTAAGGAGCGCACGGAGCGCGATTGACTCGTTCCGAACTGTGAGTGGACTCTTTCTTTTCTTTCGAGCATGCCTAACTGTTTCATTGATGTTGTATGTTATTAAATGTGTTTTTATGCTTCTTAATGATGCTTTTATATGGTTGATATGTTTGCACGTTTTTCGAGACATGTTCAGGATTTTGCACGTTTTTCGAGAAAAGCTGGTTTTCGGACGTTGATGCCATATTTAAGGATTTAAATCTATGAATGTTTTCTGATGATGATAAATGGGTTATGAAATATGATTTGTGATTACATGTAGTTTTTGGTATAATAATGGATTTCCGGATTTGGGTTCGGAATGTCGGTTCTGAACGCCGAAAGGGTTTCGGACCGGGGATTTCGAATTCGAGTTTGGCTATGGATCTAGAAATGGTTTTACAATGAATTGGATTGGATTTGCTGGATCTGGATAGTGGGTTTAAAGACCCAGATTCTGATTATCGGGGGACGGGCCCGGATTGAGTTTAAAGACTCGGGAGTTTAAAGACTCGGACATTTATGATATTACCCCCGTAGGCCTTTTGAGTTTAAAGACTCGGGAGTTTAAAGACTCGGAAATTATATTTGAGGCCTGGTTGAGTTTAAAGACTCGGATAGGTCCAGCAGGTTTGATCAGAAATGATGGTTTGCTGTTCATGGTTTATGCTATGGTTTTCTGATATACATACCATGATTTCTATATCTGTTTTATAGTGTTTCTGTTTCTTATGATGTTTCATGTTATGATTTTCTAATACTTAGTTGGGCATGCCTGTTTTTAAAACGGAGGGAATAAATGTTCTTATTGTTTTTTTTTCCTTAACTTTGATATGATGATCCACTGTTTTTGAATCTTTCATTTATTCTAGTCCACTCACACTTTTGGTTTTAAATTTTCCCTCCAGGTCGTGGTGATAGCACTGGGGTGAACGTTGAGGCAGATACCGAGGCATAGAGCTTTTGACGTTCTTCCGTTGCGAGACCAGCATTGTAGGATTTTTGTGCCCATTTTGTAGAACTATGCTCTGACTGGCAGTTGTAGATATATTTACTCCTTCGTCTGATAGTTATGATTATAGTGGTATTAAGGTTATTTTGGTACTTTAAGTGTGATTGTCAGACGGGAGCAGGGTTCATCCCGGGTATCGAGGTGATATTTGGGACGGGTCCTGACAGTTTGTCCCACATCGAAACTATGGAAATTTGACACCCCACTTACCCATACATAAAGGGTACACATTTCCCAATAAAGGTAACAAATATTTACTATTCACCATTACTCTGTCAAACTTACCATTTACCGTTTCCTCTTACGAACAAAGTTACTAACTTGACTGTTGGAGAACCTTAAGCTGGCACCACACTAGTGCCCGTGCTAACGAAAGACCCACTATTCTCCTAGTTGATAGGCTACGGGGAAGGACATGCGTCACTTGGTGATTAGATGACGAGTAATCGACAGTTGAAACATTTACTGCTTCAACAACTCCTATTGTCCACCAGTATACACTGCTTGTTGTGGCTGCAGTTTGTGACTGGTCCCTTCACCAAATGGATGTACAGAATGCATTCCTCCATGCGAATTATCTGAAGAAGTTTATATGCAACTGTTGCCTGGTTTTCTTCGTAAGAGGAAGTCACACATGGTATACCGACTCACAAAATCCATTAATGGTCTCAAGCAAGCCTCTCGTAGTTAGTTTCATAAATTTACTGCTGCCTTACAGAAAGGAGGTTTTCAGCAATCTAATGCGAATTATTCTTTATTTACCAAGGTTTCTAGTAATTCTTTCACTGTTGTGCTCATCTACGTTGAAAAAATGATTATTACTAACAACGATGAGAATGCTATTGTTGAACTCAAAGTATTTGTTCGCACACAATTTCGCATTAAGGACCTTGGGCCATTAAAATATTTTCTAGGTGTGGAAATTGCCCGCTCCAAAACTGGAATTTCCATGTCTCAAAAAAAATATGCATTGGAGATCATAGATAAAGTAGGACTACTTGGGGCTAAACCAAAACCAACGCCTATGGAAGAGCATTCTAAACTCTTACCAACAGAAGGGGAATTATTGCATAAGGCATCTCACTATAGACGTTTGGTTGGGAAACTTATTTATCTCACAATTACAAGGCCAGAGATTACATATTTTGTTCATGTTTTGAGCTAGTTTATGAAAGAGCTAAGGAAACCGCTTCTTGAAGCTGTCCATCATCTTTTACGATATCCAAAGGGGTCTCCAGGTCAACGTTTATTTTTCCCAATTAAGAATGATATATGAATAATAGGAGATTTAAGATTGACCGGGTGTAGCGATGCCGATTGCGCTCGTTGTTCACTCACAAGACGATCGGTCACAGGATATTGTGTTTTCCTTGGAAGAGCTCTTATTTCTTAGCAAACAAAGAAGCAAACCACTATGTCAAGATCATCAGCCGAATCAGAATATCGGGCCATGACTTCAATTACATGTGATGTCAGGACCCAACCCTCATCGGTCTGGACCCGACTCATCTAGCATGATATTGTCCGCTTTGGGCCTCCTTGTCCTTGCCCTCACGGTTTTGTTTTCCGGTGCTCACGGTGCAACTTCTCAAGGGGTCGCCCATCATGGAATTGCACCAGCCTCAACTCGCTTAACTTTGGGGTTCCAACCGAACTCAAAGCCACTTAGCTCCCAAAAGGCCTCGCGCTAGATATGTGTGTGCCTACACCTTTAAGGCACACCACCAATCCCTTCTCAGACCATTCCCGTAGCAGGAATGTGGGATCGTTCACTGTTCCCTCTAGGACACGGGTCTTACAATCCACCCCTCTTAGGGCCCAGCGTCCTCGCTGGCACTCTTCCCGATCAGGGTTTGGCTCTGATACCATTATGTCAGGACCCAACCCTCCTTGGTCAGGACCTGACTCATCTAGCACGATATTGTCCGCTTTGTGCCTCCTTGCCCTTGCCCTCACGGTTTTGTTTTCGGGAGCTCACAGTGCAACTTCCCAGGGGGTCACCCATCATGGAATTGCACCAGCCTCAACTAGCTTAACTTTGGGGTTCTAACCGAACTCAAAGCCACTGAGCTCCCAAAAGGCCTCGCGCTAGATAGGTGTGTGTGCCTACACCTTTAAGGCACACCACCAATCCCTTCCCAGACCATTCCCCTCGCAGGAATGTGGGATCGTTCACCGTTCCTTCTAGGACACGGGTAATACAATCCACCCCTCTTAGAGCCCAGCGTCCTCGTTTGCACACTTCCCGGTTGGGGTTTGGCTCTGATACCATTCTGTCAGGACCCAACTCTCCTCGGTTAGGACCTGACTCATCTAGCATGATATTGTCCGCTTTGGGTCTCCTTGCCCTTGCCGTCACGGTTTTGTTTTCGGGAGCTCACGGTGCAACTTCCCAGTGGGTCACCCATCATGGAATTGCACCAGCCTCAACTAGCTTAACTTTGGGGTTCCAACCGAACTCAAAGCCACTGAGCTCCCAAAAGGCCTCGCGCTAGATAGGTGTGTGCCTACACCTTTAAGGCACACCACCAATCCCTTTTCAGACCATTCCCCTCGCAGGAATGTGGGATCGTTCACCGTTCCCTCTAGGACACGGATCTTACATGTGAACTTACTTGGCTCAGTTACCTATTACAAGACTTGCGAGTTGAGCACCCGAAGCCAACACGATTTTTTTGTGATAGTCAAGTAGCACTTCATATTGCTGCCAATCCAGTTTATCATGAGCGGACTAAACACATTGAAATTGATTGTCATGTTGTTAGGGAAATGATCCAATCAGGAGCTATTGTTATAGCTCACATCCCTTCTAATTGTCAACTTGCTGATATGTTTACAAAACCACTCAGAGTATCTTCTTTTCGTTCCTTAATTGACAAGTTAGGCGTCATCAACATACACGCTCCAACTTGAGGGGAGTATAAATAGGGAAGGAAAGAATTAACATGATTGTGATCATATCAATTTGTAATATTCTAGTTTTATTGACAGGACCCATCCCAATCCCCCCGGGATTAGTGCGGGATGACCCTGCTGCCGTCTGACACGAAGTGTCAGACAAGGGATGTTTTCGTCCTTTGCCCTCCAGGGCTATCAGAGTACGCCAGGATCCGGATGAGGCATGTGATATCTCGGTCTCTGCTACAGTCCACATCCGATGTCAACCTGAAGGGCAGTCAGAACATTAAAAACTGTGAGTGGACAAAACAAGAGTTTATAAAAACATATTTCATAAAGAAGACATTTGTACCCTCCACTAAAAAGCATGCATGCATTCGAAAACCATTTATCCAAAACAAACCATATGTGGGACTAAGCCCAAAGCAGATATAACCCAAGGTCGAAAGGACTATAATGAAAACGACCATACGGGCCACTGCCCAAATCCATAAGGGACTCGGCCCCAAACCATAAAGAAACCAAGTACACGAGCCACTGCTCAAATCCTGTGCACACCTGTGCACACCACATATCATATATATACATATAAGTCACACAACCAATCCTGTCACGGTATCCAAAGCTACGCGCGTGCTACCCGGGTCTCAATCCGAGTCATCTCAAAGTCAAGGTCAATGTCCGCAGACCACTGACCCTACCCGAGGTAATAGTAACCATAGCCTTCCTGAGAGTAAGGAACCCAACTGGGGGGTGACTCCACTCAGTCGGTGCTCCGTGACTACTCCGGGGTCCACCCAGGCCAACGACCCTCCCCGGAAGAGATAATAGAAGTAAAGGAAGGTAGATGAACATATATATACATAACATAAACATTCATGTCCGGTTCCCCTGAACCGTCATGATCCATAATATCCATAATCAGGTAACATGTCGGTTCCCATAAACCGTCATGTACCGTAATAACACAACCAGGTAACATGTCGGTTCCCATAAACCGTCATGTACCGTAATAACATAACCAGGTAACATGTCGGTTCCCATAAACCGTCATGTACCGTAATAACATAACCGAGGTAACATGCCGGTTCCCATAAACCGTCATGTACCGTAATAACCAACAAGGGTTCATGCCGGTTCCCATAACCCGTCATGAACCACGATACCATAACAAGGGTTCATGCCGGTTCCCATAAACCGTCATGAACCTGGGAATCCATTTAAGGTTCCCTGACCTGAAATCAAAGCCGTAAAGTGACTGGGTCTCGTGCCCGAACATAGGACATCAGCTGGGCACCGTGCCCGGAATCTGAGGTCATATGCCCGAGACAAAACCAAATGGGTCTCATACCCGAGTTTATCCTTTTGAAATCCGAAACCTTTTCATTAAAACCAAATAAGAAATACAGACTCGTATAAGCACCGTATAAGGCCGAAACCTCGAAATACTTATACGTAACCACATACAAATGCACCCATGGCATCACCAAACAAGTAATAAAACATATAATAAACATTTATACATGCACCAATTTAGAAAACAAGGTCCACTCACAGACCGTCCGAGCTACCGCCTCGATTTGCGTGCCATACGGCTCCCCGAGCCGATCACCTTCACCGGGACTCCCAATCCTGTCCAAATCGTAATAGAAAGTTACTAACTACTTAATTAACCTCCTACCAAAGCCCCATAATTTTTCCATATTTTTAACTATTTTTAATCCCGAACCTAAACCTTCCGATGCCCAGAAACATATCGAGACGGTGTCCGATCGACACGAAACCAGTTCCAAAATGTTCGTTACATCGAATAGAAGATTTCCCGTGTTGAACACTTTCCCAAATTCCCTGCCACGCGCCCTCACGCGCCGCCTGAAGTGGCTGCGCGTGGGCTTCACGCGCCTGCTACAGTACCTGCTGACGTCATCGCTGACGTCAGCATGACGTCATCTGACAGCTGTCAGGTCTGACATGTCAGACTCTGACAGGTGCCACGTGTCATGCTCCCATTGGTCCACATCACTGTGCTGTCAGTGCCACGTGGCAGTCTGACATGTGCCACGTGTCAACACGGCACTGGTCCACGTCAGTGCCACGTGTCAGCCCCTGATTGGGCCACGTCACTGACATGTCAGTACTGACTGTGCACTGACATGTGACACGTGTCGCACCCCTATTGGCCCATTTTCTGACATGTCAGCTGACATTTTCATCCCTGACAATGCTGACGTCAGCAGGATGACGTCACCTGTCATCTCCTACTTCAGTCAGACCGGTCCGAACCGGTCCGGTCCGGTTTTTCCTGCAACTTGGACCGGCGTAACCGGTCCAGGTCTCTTTCTCCCTCATTTTCGGTCCGTTTGCTTCCATTCCAACTCCTAAATTCCTATTTCTTCATTTCCTATCAATCCTAATTAACTAAACAACCTAAAACCTACGAAATCCGACCGGTCCAATTTGAACCTCACGGTTCGATTTTTCCCGATCAGTCTACACGGCTTCTCGGCCGTCAACCACCACCAAAACCTTCCTAAAATGTCCCTAGAAACCTAATGGACTCATTAAAACCATTAAAAACTAACCATAACAACGAAAATGGAAAAATGGATTAAAATGGGCTAACCGGGTACCCGTTCGGGTTTCTCCTCCTCTCGCCGTCGTGGGCGGCGGTTCAGGCCTTCAGGCCGGCCACCTCAGCTCCCTCAATCTCCCTGGTCCTCTGCCTGGTCATGGGTGATGGTTGGCTGGGTTTGGGTTGCACGGGAATGAGAGAAAATGGTGAGATCGGGTGGGTTGTGTTTGAACGAAGAAAATGAAAATGCACGGTGAAGTGCATGTAGGTAATGTGTTGTCCAGTGGATGAGTGACACTTGTCACTCATCCATTGGTTGCTAAAAAGCAACTGGGCCCACTAAAGACAAACTACACTTTTTGTCTCGTAAAACGCGCCATCGTGAATAGTAACTGGGAACTTCCGTGAACCGTAACTTCGTCGTCGAACGTCCGAATTCGACGTGCCGCCTGTCTACGGATTCGTATCGTCCTTATCTACGTAACGGTCTTTGGCCCTCAGCCATCGGATCTCCCGGTCAAAAAGTCAACATTTGACCCCTTTTATCCTAAATTACCAAAATGCCCCTAAACTTCCGAACGTCATAACTTCCTCCTCGAACGTCGGAATTGAACGTGCCACCTGTCTATGAACTCGTGACGTCACGAACTACGTCACGGTCATCGGTCAAAGTCCATTTGACCGCCCGATTGAAAAGTCAACGTTTTGCCACCACTAGGGGCAAAACGGTCATTTCGCATCGTTCGTCCGATTTCGCCTTACTAATCACCGATTAACCGCACTAATCGTGATTAGTCACTTATCTAATCTAGGAATTTGGGACGGGTCGTTACATTTATTGTAATTATCCTTACCTAGAATAGGTTTTGGTCTCCTGTATAAGTCAGACTTCCCAGTTTGTACAATTTATATCATACTTGATATAAAACTTATCTTCTCAATCTCAAGAGCCACCTCATCCGCTTACCCTCAAAATTGGCTCTGCAACACACCAAACCATTAGTTATTCGAGCGTTTGACATTGACTTAGCCTCGAACTTGTTGGAAAGTGTGTGAGGCTTTCCTATTAAACAAAAAAAAAAAAAACATTGTAATCCTCTCAAATTAGAAAGTGACGGTTGCATTACTGTAACGAACTTAAGTTCGAGGTAGTAGAATTGCGAAATCCAATTTGTCATTTTTGTATTACAAAGTAATAATTTTAAAATCCAACCCAATTGCAAATTGTAATTAGGGAAATTTGATTGTATGTCCAATAGCAGAGTGCCAAACACACCACAATAATTATTATTAAATTAATTATAGTTATTATTATCAGCTGCTTAAATGCACGCAATTTATATTTATAAAAAATATATTGCTGAATCATAATAGTCTTTTAGCTATTCGAAGAAGGAAGAATCAAGAATATGAACCTTTTTATTTCTTTTTTATGAAAATAGGAATTTTGTTTAAAAATAATTACGTAACACTTAAAACACAGTCCGTACTCTGACAAGGACCACTGAAGTATGGTAACACATGGCCGCTGTCACATCAGTCACAGTGTTGACGGTCACGATGGAAGAGTACGGATGCGTGGACGGCCAGGATTGGAGCTTTCCCATAACGCTCCCAGACTCTCTCTACTTGTATGAGGTCCAGCTCGGTCGGGACCCTTATAAGAGGGGAAAGAGTAAAGACCCTCTCTCTCTCTCTCTCTCTTTTCTCTTTTCTCTTTTCTCTTTCTCTCTCTCTTCACCGCTCAGTTTCAACTTTCAAAGCAAAATCTTCCTCTCTTCTCTCTCTTTCTCTGTCTCTCTCTCTCTGGGGTTTGAATCGAATGGACAGTGATAGACCAGAAAAGGGGGAAGAAGAAGCTGTTTACTAAAACGATCACTTTGAGTCGTTTCAGAGCTTTCTTCTTGCTTCTGCTTCAGCTTCTGCTTCTGCTTCTGCTTCAGCTTCTGCTTCAGCTTCTGCTTCTGCTTCTGCTTCTGCGTTTGTTTCCTTCCATGGCGATCTCTTGAAGAAGAAACGGTATGTTGCTATGGACGGAGGGGCTTGCTCCATTTGGGACTTTAATCTGGGGCTCAAGTAGGAAAGGATCTTAATTTTGTTGAGTATGGTGAATGAAGGAGATGGGATGAAGCCAAGGAGTAGAATCGGTCGGTCGAGCTCATTTTCTCTCTCTGGATGGCTCTGGCTGGTTCTGTAAATTAGGGTTTTCTATGTATGATTGTTTGTTTAATAGAGGAAAAGGTTTACGTTGGTGTTGGTACTGATATAGATATTGAAATGAAGCTTTCAACATCAGGGTTGGGTCAGCAAGATCATGAAGGTAAACCCTATTTTATAATTTTCCTCATATTCTATTTCTGATTTCCATGTGTGGGTAAAAGTTAATTTTAATCATTACTATTATTAGTGGTCATTTTTATTGCTTTCTGAAAACAAAAACAAAAAGTGAAAATGACAGGAGCTGGAGGAGGAGGGGGAGGGGGAGGAGAAAAGAAGTGCCTGAATTCGGAGCTGTGGCATGCATGCGCAGGGCCACTAGTCTCGCTGCCAACACGCGGAACTCGGGTTGTCTACTTCCCTCAGGGCCACAGCGACCAGGTTGCTGCCACTACCAACAAGCAAGTTGATGCGCACATACCCAACTACCCGAGCTTGCCGCCGCAGTTGATCTGTCAGCTCCACAATGTTACAATGCATGTGGGTCTCATTCTTCCTATTATTTTTCCTTAGGCTAAAGTGCATTCACTTTCTTATTTCTTATGGCGGAAAGTAAGCAAAAATGGATTGATTAAGCAATTGTATTTCAGGCAGATGTTGAGACAGATGAAGTATATGCCCAAATGACATTACAGCCTTTGACGCCGGTAAATTCTTCTATTTATTTAATTTTTTGCTCTTCTATTTCGGTGTAATTGGTTGGTAATTTTTTAGGTTAACATTATACGTTGTAATATTGTTTGAAGCCACACTCATTTCTTATTCAGCAAGAGCAGAAAGAAACATTTCTTCCAATGGAGTTAGGAATCCCGAGCAAGCAACCCTCAAATTACTTTTGCAAGACATTGACAGCAAGTGATACTAGCACACATGGTGGCTTCTCTGTTCCTCGTCGTGCTGCTGAGAAAGTTTTTCCTCCACTAGTAATTCATCTTTTAAACTCTTAACCTCTGTTCTGTTCTTGTATTTGACTCTATATGGTTACCGATTCCTTTTATTTAAACCCCTTTGTTGTCTCTGGCAGGATTTCTCGCTTCAGCCACCAGCTCAGGAACTTATTGCCAGGGATCTCCATGATGTCGAGTGGAAGTTTAGGCATATTTTCCGGGGTAGGATTCAGAGAATTTCTTTGTCGTGTTGGACTTTAGGGTTTATTCTACACTCTTCCGTTTATTTTGCGTAACAGATAGTTTCTTCCATAAAGTTAATGAATTTAGGGTTATAACTGAAAATTTTCAAAATCTTCGACGGCTAATTCAATTAGGTTGTATACTTTTAATGATTCACCACTTCAAATTATTGTTTATAGGTGCGGTCATTTGTGCAAGGGAAGCACAAATTTGTAGTTTTGCATCTTCTTCTGTTAGTGATAAATGGAGGAGATTTTAGGACACAACTATCGTCTGGATTGTTAAGTTCTTGTATTTTGGTTGACTAGATCTGCATCTTGAATAAACTTTGATAAGCTACATAAACTTGTTTTGATGGTTGTTTACTGACACTGGTTCATCTGATACCCAAGTAACTTCATATTCACTTAAACCATGGTCGTAGCCTAATCTTCTCTATCTCTACAGAACATGTTCCTGGTTGTATTACCTCTAGCACATGTATTTCCCTGTCATTTTGTGTTCGACAAAAAATTTCCTGGATGTTTCATCTACTTCTACCCTTCCACCAATACTGCTGAATATTGAAGACCCACATCCTATCCTGCAAAAAGGGAGTGTTTGTTGATCATTACTGTAATGCCAGTGCTAGATAGATTGAGCCTTTGATTGTTGGAGTAGTGCGGAGGATGAGAGGAGCTAGTGCATGAGGCCGAACACCTGCGCTTCTGCTGGTATGTGGGTGTGTGTTGCAATGTTTCCGGATGACACATCCTGGAAACAAGAGATCTACTTACTCAGATTCTTAATGTCTCTCTTTCTTTGGGGTAAGAGATAACTTTTGCCATATATGACATACACAGTTTTTCTGGTGGTAGTGGGCATGTTTGGGGGATCTGAGGTTGCTCATGATTAGGCTCTGTTGCATAGTTTGATGCCTCGTATGGTAAAAAAATTGATTCATTGAATTTGGGGTTCATTAAAAATTGGCAGGATAAGAATGCTGTGCAAGTATGCTCTGATACCAAATAGATGTGTGGCAGGAAAGATGTGTTTGACAGGAAAGTGTAGGGAGAATAGGAGGAGAATAAAAGGAGAGAGAACTGAAGAAGAATAAGAGAGAAATAGGGAATAAAGGTTGAAGGGAAGAAGGAAAAAAGAAAGTGGAAAGAGAGGTGAAGTATGATAAACTCAGTTCTTTGTTTAAAGTCAGAGCATTTGGTTAATTGAAAGAATGAAGGATCTCTAACCATCATGCTACGGCAGAATGAACTAATTGGTGGAATGATACCAGGTGATCTGAATTACTTTGGTGGTTTCCAAATATTTGTTTTTGTTTCTTTAAAAACAATATGGCTGCAGGATCTCTATATATGCCAAAAATTTTACAATTATACATTGTAATTACCCAAGTACGATGAAAAAGATGTAAAGTTATTATACATGAAGGCACATAAATAATGAAATAAATAAAAAGAAAATATAATTAAAATAAATCTACTTGATAAGTTTGTGATGATAAATACAATTTTTCTTCTTGCTTCAGTTATTTATGCCTCCAGTTTATGTGTCCTGTTTTGAAGGATTCTTGAATATAGATATGGTTTCTTGAATATAGATATGGTCTATGTAGTTGACTCAAATTATTCGGAATTAAAACTTGGTTGAGTTGAGTTTATGACACTCGGAGGGGATTCCATAGCCGTATTTCATTCATCTTTTGAATGCAGAAGGCCAAAGTACGTCCTAAGGTATGGTTGTTAGCTTGGATAGCTCATGGGAAGGTGAGTACTTGTGATGTGGTGCAGTGCAGATGGTCTTATTGGTTTCTCTCCCCGCAGGTGCCTGATATCGAAAAAGATACTGAGATTTTTACCCCTGTTGCTCATTATCCTATTTTGACCTCTTGGGGAACACTCTAGGGAGGCCCATTTGAGTTCGGCAACTCCATATTCTTTTGTTGCATTGTTGTCCGAGATATATAATTTTTCTTTCTTTGGGGGAAAAAGGTGGTCAGGGTTTTAGGAAGGTTTCTGATACGGAATCTTTTGGGTGGTCTGGATGGAGAGGAATAGAAAATTTTGACGAGGCAAGGGATGAGGAGTTGGATTTTCTACGGGATGAAGTTCGGTTTTGGGCTGGATCTGATGAAGCTCGGTTTGGGCTGGATCTTCAGAATTAGGGATACTTCTCTTTTAACTTTATTGTATGATTGGAATTCCGCTGGCTTGGTTCCGTGTATCTTTGTTGCTTCGGTATGTTTTGTTTCTTTGTTGAATTGTTTAACTAGATAAGACCAGAGGACAGCTTATCTTTGTATTGTTATGTTCCTTTTGATGAAATTATGTTCCAAATAAACGAAAGTTTTTACTCTAGTTTGTCATTAGGGTCTTTCTTTTATTTTATTTTTTTATGTTTCCTAATGGAACAGTTTTTAATGTAAATCATTCTAGTTCTGCTTCATGTACATGTTTAAATTAATTTTTCCCTATCTGTATTCCTCTTTTCTACGAATCAGCCTCGATCTTTGTTGCTGAAACTGCTTCATGAACACATTGTTCTACACTGCTAGCTTTATAATTCTATTATATGTTGCAGAGTTGGCCCACTAGTACTTTAAGGAGATCTTGGAAAACATGATCTCTCTATTCTTTCTCTGTCTTGCAGGACAGCCCAAACGACATCTTCTTACCACCGGCTGGAGTGTGTTTGTTAGTGCCAAAAGACTTGTTGCAGGAGACTCTGTTCTTTTTATTTGGTACTTGTCTTCATTTTTCCTGTGATTTCTGTATATAGGATGTAATATCATGGATTAATTTGCTGGTTAAATCCTTTATTAGGAATGAAAAAAATCAGCTTCTTCTGGGAATTCGCCGTGCTACTCGGCCACAAACTGTGATGCCGTCCTCCGTTTTGTCAAGCGATAGCATGCATATTGGACTTCTTGCTGCTGCTGCTCATGCAGCTTCAACTAATAGCTGTTTTACAGTTTTTTATAATCCAAGGTGGGAAAGAGTCTTCAGATCTTTATTTCCCTGCAATACTTGTATTACCTATCTGCTTATATGTTTATGATGTCCAGGGCTAGTCCATCTGAGTTTGTCATACCCCTATCAAAATACATTAAAGCAGTATTTCACACACGTGTTTCAGTTGGGATGCGGTTTCGGATGCTATTTGAGACTGAGGAGTCAAGTGTAAGAAGGTATAATACCTAAACATGATCAACTACAATCTTCATATTGCTATCCTTATTACCACTTATGAGATTTGTACAGGTTTATTGCCAATTTTATTTTTTCAGTAATAGCATAAAAAAATCATGAACAGTTTTTCTTGTTATTGGCGCTGTCAAAGGTTCAATTTTCAATTGTCAACCCATCTCTAATTTTACGATTAGGTCTGGATGTGTTTTACCGTTGCCATGTTAAAATTAAACATGATGTAAGGGCAATATTTCCAGACTGCGGTATGGAGGGTTAACTGCTATATTTATACATTAGCTAACACTTAGGCAAGTAGTGTTAATAGAAAATATGTGTATTTGTCCCTTGATTGTGTGCACCAACAGATTGATTCCTTTATTCGTGTTAGACTTCTGTACCTAGATGCACACTGTTGACCTGTTCAATGCTTGTCTTGTTAAGGTACATGGGTACAATCACTGGCATAAGTGATCTGGATCCTGTTAGGTGGCAAAATTCTCATTGGCGATCTGTCAAGGTAATAAAGCCTTATTTTTCTACTGTAGCTATACTACACCTGTGAATCCTTTTGATTAGGTTTGTTGTTCTGCTACTGTAGCACTTAAGAGACTCTTGCTTCTTAATTCGTCAGAGAATTGGCTTATAATGTGGTGGGTAGGACAGTAAAGTTGCTTGATGAATGATTAACAATTTTACATTTCATCTAAAGATAGAACAACTCTCCAGCTAGTTTCCAATGCTTATAAGATAATGACGCCAACTCGTATACTCTCTCTCTCCCCCCCCCCCCCCCACACGAGGATGGTCTTCAATAAATTTAGTTTATTGGAATGATTGAAACAAAAGTGAGCCGCAGTATTTGTATGGGAGTGGTCAATAGAACCGTATTGCTATACCAATCTAGTTTCATTAATTTGAACTGTAGTGCCATACCAATTCAGTTTATGTTACATTCAGTAACATCAATTCCATTTGTGCTGTCATGTAAATCTCCATGTGATTCCTTTTTCCCCCAAGAGAAGTAATAAAAAAGGGTTATTGTTTATGGTTTGTCAATTAACCTACGTGCACTCATCAACGAAGAAAAGTGGAAAGCAAGAAAGAGTTGAGAGAAAGTTGTTAAAATGTTAAAATGAGTCTGGACCATGTTGCTTCTGCACTACAAATAGTAGTTATTTTTAACATTTTGTTCTAACTATGTGTAGGTTGGTTGGGATGAGTCAACTGCGGGTGAGAGGCAGCCAAGGGTATCATTGTGGGAGATTGAGCCTTTGACAACTTTCCCCATGTACCCATCATTGTTTCCTCTTCGACTGAAACGCCCTTGGCATCCTGGGGCGTCATCTATGCATGGTAAAAGCTATATTTGATGTGTTCTTATTTTTTGGTGGTTTTATTTTCAGAAAAAATCACATGCAGTTTTCAATTAATTTTAATAATTTTTTTCTTTTGGCGTTTGAGTGGATTAATTTGATTGGCTATTCTGCGTGACCCAATTGGGGTCAACCGGTCAAGTAAATTCTTTGTGAAGCGTAACTTTTAAATTTCCAAATTGGTCCACTAACCTACTTCTTTATGCATGGTTTAACCTATGTTTGATGTTGAAAACATCATTTGGTGACTTTATCCTCAGACCTACACAAGCCATTTTAGTGTGTCTCTCCGAGGCAAAATGCTTTAGGATGGGTTTGAGCATAAGTCTATTCTGCTTTTACAGCCAAACTGACTTATGGGAAAATAAGGATGGATGGTGACGGAACAAAATTCAATAATATTGAGTATTTGAATTCTTTGGTAAGCAAGAAATCTAGTCCTACACATAGGCACAGCCATAAGGAAGGTTGAGGAAACTGACAATGCTGCATGATGCTATCTTTAGCACTGAGAATAAAAATAAGATACAGCGTAGGGCTCACGTAGGGCTGTTGAGCATCATGCCCAAGGGGAGTATACATGAGAAATCAAGAAAACTGCAATTTTAATTGCACTTCATTTGTTAGTTGCTAAATTTTATCCCTTATGCTTTAGGGCCTATGTTATTACTGGAGGCCAAAATATTTGCTCTCAATACTTGACTGCTTACTTAATGGGCCAATAACAAAAGTAACTTAGCAGCTTCTGAACTTCACATGAACAAAAAGGAGGGTGCATGACACCTCAAGCAAAACTACAGTTTTTATTACATTTCATCATTTATTATTTGCAAAATAAGTAACTTTTCCCTGATGCCTAAAGGACTCTTATTACTGGCCAAGTTGTCAAAGTCAAATAATTGGTGCTCTCAATATCAACATGATTGACTTCTATTTTTAATTTGAGCCATGGGCCAAAAAAAAAAAAGAAAAAGAAAAAAGGTGATGACCAGCTTCTAATACTGACATCAGAAAGACTAATTTGGCTAAAGAAGTTGGTCTTAACTTCAGTGTGGACATTTTTATTTTGGTGAGGAATATTCTAAAACATTTGCAGACCTTATTGCATATATTGCTTGTAAGATTCAGTACTTGTTTATCTGGAAGTCTTGCTTGTCATGTTACTAATTTTCTCATCATTTTTTATTTTCCCATTTGTTGTGCTCTACTGTAGTTTCTCATGCTAAGAATCATGGAGTTTTTATGCGTTACCATCTCATGATTCTCTTATAAATACTTTTAAGGCAGGAAGTTATGTTAGATGTTGGCTTTGTTCTTCCAACATTACACGCATAGTGTTTTGCTTTCCAATTCAACCAGCATGGCTTATTTGAAATTCCAATGTCCATGGTTTCGGTTAAGACAGCACCATCTTGTATTGTTTTGATCAAAACTGCACTATTCCATAGAAACTTATAAATTATGGTAGACTATGCAGTATGAATTCCCCAGGCATCTTCTAGTTGCGCATAGACAGATCGTTTCATGAACAGGAGAGCACCCACAAAAGCTCAAGTCAACGGTATTAGAGATCCAAGTAGCTTAACTTTATTCATGCTTTATTTACTGCAGATAGTAGAGATGAAGCTAATAGCTTAATGTGGCTAAGGGGTGGTGCTGGAGAGCAAGGTCTTCAGTCCATAAACTTTCAAGCTGTTGGTATGTATCCTTGGATGCAACAAAGATTGGATTCAACACTAATTGGAAGTGATCAGAATCAGCAGTATCAGGCCATGTTGGCTGCTGGTTTACAGAATTTAGGAAGTGGTGATCAGCTAAGGCAACAGATGATGCATTTTCAGCAGCCTTTTCAGTATACTCAGCAGTCGGGTAGCCAGAATTCGATGTTGCAGTTCCAGCAACAAGTAATTCAGCAATCAATTCCTCATAGTATCCTGCAGGGACAACCACAGGTTTCAATGGAGAGTCTGCCTCAGAACCTTCTACGTCAGCAATTTAATAGTCAAACAGAGGAACAGGTGCAGCAACAGCAAAACACCTATCATGATGCCCTCAAAGTTCAAAATGAACAGATCCATCACAGTCGGCAAATGAATGTGCCATCTCCATCATTTCCTAAAACAGATTTCAGTGATTCGGGTACAAAGTTTTCGATGTCTACTACCGCTAGGCAGAACATGCTTGGTACTCTGTGTCCTGAAGGGAGTGGAAATCTTTTGAGCATATCCAGAGCTGGTCGTTCTATGCCAACTGAGCAGTTACCTCAACAATCCTGGGCTCCTAAGTATGCGCATGGACAGGGCCATGATTTTGCTAACTCAATGTCATTTCCACCATTTAATGAGAAAGACAATGTGGTTGAGCAAGAGAATTGTGATTCAAATCCCCAGAATCCTACTTTATTTGGTGTTAATATTGAATCATCTGGACTTCTATTCCCCACCACAGTACCCAGTTTTGCCACTTCTTCAAATGATGCTGACATGTCAATGCCATTAGGGGAGTCTGGATTTCAGAGCTCTTTGTATGGTTGCATGCAAGACTCTTCTGAGTTGTTGCACAGAGCAGGGCAAGTTGACCCCCAGACCCCAAATTGTACATTTGTTAAGGTGTGAGCTGAAAGTAATTAGGTGTTTTTGCTTTGTCAATTTTCTTGCATTCTTGAAATTTTTGGACGGATGATACTGTGTTGCTAGTGCAGGTTTATAAGTCAGGGTCGGTTGGCCGCTCACTGGACATCTCTCGGTTCAGCAGCTACCATGAGCTGCGAGAAGAGCTGTCACAGATGTTTGGAATTGAGGGGAAGTTGGAAGATCATCTTAGATCAGGCTGGCAGCTTGTATTCGTTGACAGGGAGAATGATGTACTTCTCCTTGGTGACGACCCATGGGAGTAAGTTCTTGGTTCATTTACATATGGCTTGGTTGCCATTAGAATAACCATATGCATGAATTTTTTTCTTATATCCTAACTTTATCATTGATCAGTTGAACTAATAGATATCATATAAATAAATTTAAGCTAATAGGATTTGATTTTTTTAAACCAATGGGAACCAATGGGTAGCCTATAAATAATTTCGAGCTAAAGGACTTTTATTTTCATATTTTGTTCACATAAAATAATTATTGGGTCAGATCCTGGTAACTCAGGAACAATGGTTAGCAATTAGAAGTTATTACGGTATCAGAATGACAGATTCTACTTTGCATGCTCTCAACTGAACTGTGAAGTTGTATGATTGCCATGGGCATGAAAATTCAGTGCTATTTGCTGCTAGAGTTTAAATTGAATGTCAAATTAGTTTCTTCCTAAAATCATAAAATGAAGCATACTGAATTCATGTTATTTCACTTAATGTCGTATTCTCAGAGTCAATCAAAGAAGTACCAAGATTATTGTATAGCCCTAACAAGAAGTTTCATTAATTTTTAAAAGAAGAATTAGACTGAATTCATGTTATTTTAGTTAATGTCATATTCAGTCACCCAAAGAAGTACCAAGATTAATTGTAGACCCTTTACTCCATGAATTTTCTATTGTTAGGAGGTCTCGGGAACACTAGTCAGGTCATTTTGGGGAGTTTCACTAATTTATGAAACCTTATGCAGGTCATTTGTGAACAATGTTTGGTATATCAAGATACTTTCTCCCGAGGATGTGCACAAACTGGGAGACCAAGCAGTTGAACCCTTTAGCCCAAATATGGGTCAAAGGATGAACAGCAGTGGCAGTGACGCTCAAGACGTTGTTTCGGGTCTACCGTCTCTTGGCTCTCTCGAATATTGAAACTAGTTAATAGTATGAAACACTTCCACGTGCTCCTTCTAGTCCTCTTTATTAAGGGAGAAACTTCCAGTTGAATATGCATTATGCTCAATCTGGTGTTTTCTCTCCCCGTTCGGCCTATTATATGACTTATTATCTCCCAGACTGTTTGGCTCTGATGAATCTCAACTTTGTGGTTAAATATATTTGAAGTTTGGAACTTAGAAGAGAAAATCACCAAACATTGAAGGTTCGTAGCCATGTATAATTTTTTTTTTTTGTTTTGTCTACAAATTATGAGTTTAGCATTCAGAATCAGAAATTAATCGATTATGCAATGCAGTTTTTAGTGGTATTGCATATTGTTGCTATGGTGTTTCCTTTTTTCCTTTTGGCAAAGGAAAAAAGCTCGCAACTTGCAGCGAGGTTGGTTTGGATCTAATTATTGTTCGTTTAATAATCATTCCGTTTTTATTTTTCAATTTTCACCTTTTATGGTTAAGATATGAAGGTATCAAGGAAGAATGAGGAGAAAGAGATGGCATAATATTTATCAAAAAAAAAAAGGAAAAGAAAAAAGAGATGGCAGAATATTTATAAAAAAAAAGGAAAAGAAAAGAGATGGGAGAATGAGAATCAATGGCAGAATATTTACTAGGCAAGCTTTGGCCATAATAAAAAGGATCATTTGGTTCCATTTAGGAGTGGCGTCAATAGTTTTGACTTATTACTCTGTTTTCCTAATCGGACATTAAATATTATTTTACTTTCCGAAACGAATTTAGTTTTAATGTTATGCTACAACTACACATTTAGTTGCACTGTTACTCTATCCGTTACTTTCTGTTAGTAACAACGTTATTATTGCTACGTGTCAGTACTTAATTGGTTATTTAATTATTTATAAAAAATTATGAAAATTAACAAAAAAAAAAAATAGGTAGAAGATGAATAATGAATTTGGGTTCATCGTCTTCTTCCTTGTTCATCTAACAAAATCCAATCTTAAATCTTAATCTCAAATTAACTTTAATGGAAATTTGAATTTCTCAAATCCCCAGTCTACAAACCAATCTGAAATCCTAAATCTACAAAAAAACAAAAATGCTTAGGTGAAATTACCTAACTTACAGTTTGTCTTGAAGAATTTTTTGAGTTGAGACTGGATTTGAACATTGGGAATTGTATTTCCTGGTGGAGTTGTGGGATTCAAAGAAGGGGTGGGTGTGCCTTGGTTCCTGGAGAGAAAGATGAAAGGTTGCCTGAAGTCAGAGAATTAGAAGATCTTGATCTTCGTGGGCTTGTGAATAAAGAAGACAATTTTGCTTTTGCCAACGAGCTCATCGTAGTGGCAGCAGAAGAAGAGCTTTAATAGAGCAGCTCTTATCCTATTACTATTGTGCATCGAACAATATGTTCATTCGTCGAGCTTCAGCTAAGCCCCACACCCGACAAGCCTCCCAAAGTCTCAACCCCGCACCCACTCCTCGCCGAGCTTCTTTTTCCAAGTCGGTGTTCTCTAAGCCCAAGTCCAGATTCTTCGAGCCACCTCCACCTGTTGCAACCAAGGTGACTGGTGAAAGTCCCAGTTAAAGTCAACTCTTAATTCGCCAAATGTATCATCATCACCCGTCAACAAAATCACATCCACTACTCCGAGAGACATTCAAAAATCAACCCCTCTTACCACCCCATGAACACCGCTGATTACCTAGATTGGGATTTTTGTGGGTTCATTTTGTTTCATGGGGATGAGATTTTATTTTCCCAGAAAACTAGAGAACCCAAACCCCGTAGAGAGAGAGGTTGGGATTTTTCTGGGTTCTTTTTTTTATTTGTTAATGTAAATTTCCACTCTTGTTTAGTCTGAATGTTCATCAATGAAATACAAAAATAGGAATTGAATCTTCCACTCTTCTCTCATATTGGGTGGATGCCTTCGAATGTCATTTCCTTTCTTGTTTAGGTCGTGCTTGCCTCCCCAAATTGGATGAAGAAGTTGAATGGTCTTCATTTTTTGTTTTTGTTTTTTTTTATTTTTTATTTTTTTGTTTTTGCGGATTTAGAATTGGGGATTGATTGCAGATTAAGGATTGGATTGGATTTAAGATTTAGGACTGGATTTTTTTAGATGAAGAAGGAAGAAGATGATGAACCTAGATTCATTATTCATCTTCTTCCTAATTTTTTTTTGTGTGTTAATTTTAATAATTTTTTTATAATTAATTAAACAACCAATTAGACACTGACACGTAGTAATAGTAACCATGTTACTAACAGAGGGTAACATATGAAGCAACGATGCAACTAAATGTGCAATTGTGACAGAAATTGGAATTAAATCCGTTTCGGAGAGCAAAATGATATTTAATGTCCGGTTAGAGAAGCAAAGTGAGTAATAAGCCAATAGTTTTAAAAGAAAACTGATTCGATTAAAACTGTTATTGACATTTAAGTTTGGATTTGAAAGGTTAAAATCAAACATTTTGAAAGTTTAAATTGTTCGTTAGTAATAGTTTGGTTCAGTGGATCAATTTGAAAACCACTTAAATCAAAACTGAATCATTAAAGTTATTTTTCATTTATATTATTTATTTGTTAATATTTTTGACAATAGAATATGTTAATATATGTGTTCATTATGTACTCTAACTCAGTTAATTCTTATTTATTTTGTGTTACTTTTGTGTTTAATAATATTTAAATATAATTCGTCACATTTGAAATTTAAAATGTTAAAATTTTAATTTTTTGATGTACATGAATGAAAGAAAAAATGAATAGTGATAATAATGGTAAATTTTGGAAGCCTTTTTCACTTAAAAAATTACATAAAAGTTTTATGCATCGGCCCTCCAAAACGATTTAATTCTATTTTTAAAAGATTCAAATTGTATCGAACCGTTAAGATTTAAACGGTTGAAATTTAAATTTTGGTGATATCCATATTCATTTAATCATACTCACTTCTATTTTTTTTTTTAGCAAATTACACTTTAGTACTTTGTGTTTTACATTAAATTTCAGAATTATACATGATTTTTCGAATCTTGTATTTACGTACCCTGTATTTTTAAAAATATAACAATTTAGCTCCACCGTTAGCTATTCCATTAAATAATCTGTTAATGCTGACGTGGCACATATAGGACCCGCCATTTAATATATATATATATATATATTTTTTTTTTCACTTTTCCCTTTTTTTTTTTCATTTTCTTCTTCTTTCTGATCTCTTCTTCCTCCTCCTTTCTTCTTTCTGTTTTTTCCCTCCGCCAACATTGGCCCCATCATCGCTGCAAGCACCACCAATCGCCTGATAAAGTTGAAGAGGTTTAATGAGGCTAATCTCATTTTGGAGGAAATGAATGCGAGGGATTTAGTGATTGGTGATAAATTGAAGGATCATTTTGAGAAATTTTTGAAATCTTGACTAATGATTGTGCAAAAACCATAATTTACGTTTGAGCTAAATTTGATATATAAATATTATCAATTGAAAATTTAAGTGTTTAATTTTGTAAATTAAAATAAATTGGAATCATTTTTCAGTAGCATAGTTGTGAAGCGAGTTTGCAAATTACCGTTTTTATTTTGGTTCACTTTCTTCTAAATCAAATCCAAATTTTAGTGGTGTGGAGCCATAAATTACCGGAATATTCCGGAGCCGCCACGTGGCCAACAATTCCCATAATGCCGATATTACCCTTGGTAAAATTGACATCGACATGTAACGATCTCCGCATTAATTTAATATATTTACCAGCTAAATATATTAATTAATCATATCAATGTCGATAATAAATAACTTCCCAGCGAATTATTTATTCAATAATAAATAAGTGATTACACTCGGTACAATCACTTATTTAATATTTTCCCCTTCAACCAATCAGACGCTCCGGTGACCCTCAAGGCTTCATTATAAATAGAAGACCACATTTCACTTCTGAAGGTAATCAAAAGCTCCTGCAAATACTCTGTCAGTTTATTCTCTCAGAAAACTGACTTAAGCATCGGAGCGTTTATGGTTGAACCACACCCCCCTCCCCCCGGGGATTCAACCTTAACCCCGTTTGATTTTTGTTATTGTGTGTAGGGATCGAGAAGGAATTTCACAGAACCGGACGATTTCTGCATCAACAACTGGTGCTTTCATTGAGAGCCGATTTGAGAAATACTCAAAGCGTGCTCTTTAGTTTTTCCAAGGAAAAAATCAATCATCACACTTTCGACACTTACCGTTCTTCACATGGCTAGAACACGCCGATCCACACGAGCCTTCGAGGCTGCCTCATCTGCTGCTGCGATCGCTGTCGTGAGTGAACCTCTCCCAACGATTCCAGAGGAATCATTTTCCTGTCCCCTGTACGGCCCGCGCCACACGTCAATTCACCTACCGTTCGGAAGGCCAGATGGGACACCTATGTTCAGTTTTGGAACGTTCCCCATGGCCGCTGATACCGTGAACCCCTCACCTGCAACGGGGACAAGCGTAACGTTTTTTCAACAAACAGACGGTCTGCTGGTAGGAGAAGCATCTCTGAGAGTCCCAAATCAGCTCCATGCCGACTTGGACCTAAGAAGGCACTTGGACGCCCTGCACAACTCGCAGGCCGACACCCAGGGACCAGGGAGACATGGTTCGTCGAATCTGTCTGAAGGCGCGCGACGTGCGCCCCGACATGCTACTCATCACCAGCAAGCACCTAGGGGATCATGTAACGACCCGTCCCAAATTCCATGATTAGATTAGTGACTAATCACGATTAGTGAGGCTAATCCGTGATTAGTAGAGCGAAATCGGACGAACGATGCGAAATGACCGTTTTGCCCCTGGTGGTGGCAAAACGTTGACCTTTCAATCGGGCGGTCAAATGGACTTTTACCGATGACCGTGACGTAGTTCGTGACGTCACGAGTTCATAGACAGGTGGCACGTTCAATTCCGACATTCGAGGAGGAAGTTATGACGTTCGGAAGTTTAGGGGCATTTTGGTAATTTGGGTGAATAGGAGGTCAAAAGTTGACTTTTTGACCGGGAGGACCGATGGCCGAGGGCCGAAGACCGTTACGTAGATAAGGACGATACGAATCCGTAGACAGGCGGCACGTCGAATTCGGACGTTCGACGGCGAAGTTACGGTTCACGAAAGTTTCGGGATACTATTCCCGGTGACACGTTTTACGAGGACCGTTTGTCTTTAGTGGGCTCAACTACTTTTCAGAAACCAATGGATGAGTGACACTTGTCACCCATCCACTGGCCCTTAATTCCCATACATGCATCGATCATCCCTTTGTTTTTCCATTCATCCAACCACCCACCCGATCTCAGTTTGAACCCAAACCCATCCAAAACTTTCCAGCCGATCTTGAATGGGACCATAGAGTGAGGGAGAGGCTGAGGAAGCAAGGGACGGTGGCTGGGAGCACCTGGACCGCCGCACACGGCCGTGAAGGCCCAGGTAACCCGATTACCCGACTATGCCCATTTTTCCATTATTTTCGAATATGACTTTATGGGTTGTTATGGGTGATTGGAAGATGATTAGGGAGTTGATAGGATGATTTTAAGAGGATTTTGAAGGTGCTTCACGGCGGAGGGAGCCGTGAGGGTGGTCGGGAAAAACAGAACCGTGAGGTTCATTTTGGAACCATAGGTTTAGGCGAGTTTTTCCTAGTTTTCTTGATTAGGATAGATTGGAAATGAGAAAATAGGAATTTAGGAATTGGAATGGAAGAAATCGGATGAAAAATGAGGGAGAAGGAGGCCTGGACCGGTTACGCCGGTCCAGTTGCAGAGGTTGGACCGGACCGGGCCGGTCGGACCGGTTCGATCGCTGGAGACGACGGTACTGTAGCGGCGCGTGAGGCCCACGCACAGGGGCCTTTGGGCGGCGCGTGGCAGCGCGTGCTAGGGTTTTTGGGGATGTGTTCAACATACGAAATCATCTATTCGATGTAACGAACATTTTGGGACTGGTTTCGAGTCGATCGGACACCGTCTCGATATGTTTCGGGGCATCGGAAGGTTTAGGTTCGGGATTAAAAATAGTTAAAAATACGGGAAAATTACGGGGCTTCAGTGAGGGGTTATATAAGTAGTTAGTAACCCTCTAAATTAATTTGGACAGGTTTGGAAGTCCCGGTGATAGTGATCGGCTCGGGGAGCCGTATGGCACGCGTATCGAGACGCGGCTTCGGACGGTCTGTGAGTGGACCCTGTTTTCTAAATTGGTGCATGCATAAATGTTTATTATATGTTTTAAATACTTGTTTGTGTTGCCATGAGTGCATTTGGATGTGTGGTTACGTATAGGCACGTATTTCGAGGTTTCGGCCCTATACGGTGCCTATACGGGGCTGTATGTCTTTATTGGTCTAAATGAAATGGTTTTGGATTTCTAAATGGATTATGAATATGATTTTATGATGTTGATTTGGATGCTTGTGAATTATATGGTTTCACGTATTTCGAGGCGATTTACGTGCTTGCACGTAAATCGAGGTTTTTCGGTTTTACTCCGATTTTCCATTCTTATGGTCTTGGAAATAGTTTAATGAAATAATTTTGGATTTGAAAAGGTAATTCTCGGACTTGAGGTCCATTTGATTTACGGAATCGGGCCAGAGGCCCAATTGGTTTACGATTCGGACCGGGGGTCCAGTTTCTATGTGAATTCGGGCCTAGTGCCCAGCTATGTGTTACAAATGGTTTTTACGGGTCATGACGGTTTATGGGAACCGGCATGAACCCCTGAAATGGATTTACGGGTCATGACGGTTTATGGGAACCAGCATGAACCCATGAAAGGATTTTATGGTTCATGACGGCTTATGGGGGCCGGGCATGAATCCTTGAAAGGTTTCAAGAATGGTTTCAAAAGGTTTTTCATATTCCATCCTATATATATGATTGTCTCCTCCGGGGAGGGTCGTTGGCCTGGGTGGACCCCGGAGTAGTCACGGAGCACTGACTGAGTGGAGTCGCCCCCCAGTTGGGTTCCTTACTCTCAGGATGGGCATGGTTCGTTACCTTCAGGGAGGGTCATTGATCTACGGACATTGACCTGGGTGGACCCTGGAGAGACTTGGGTTTGAGACCCCGGTTAGCACACGTGTAGCTTTATTTTACCGTGACAGGTTCTGGATATGAATATATTGGATAAACATGGTTTCAACTGGTTTGGGAAAACTGTGTTTTATGATGATAAATGGATTTGGGCTGAGATCCCACATATGTTTACTATGTTCTGGTTTTCTGTAAATTGGTTTTGGGCAGGAGCCCGTGAGACTTGTGTTTACGGAACTTGGGGTTGTGACCCTATTTATGGATGTTTTAACATATATTATTGGATAAATGGTTTTACTATGCATGCATGCTTTTTAGTGGAGGGTATAAAGGTCTTCTTATGGAAATGTTTTTATAAATTCTTTATTTTTGTCCACTCACAACCTTTCTGTTTTTAATACCCTTCAGGTTGACAGCGGATGTGGACTGTAGCAGAGATCGAGATATCACATGCCTCCTCCGGATCCTGGCGTACTCTGATAGCCCGGGAGGGCAAAGGTCGAAAATATCGCCAAACCAACAGAACAACCAAAAGTAAAACAAGTACCTGTCCCCACATCTGGTATCGCCTGATCCTCCTGCTGAGTCATCGAGAACACCCGGGCCTGTGATCCCGACGCTCTACCACGTCCCCTCGAACTACTCGTGGCTGTGCCACCACCTCCTCTCGTACCTGCGGTCCCTGACGCTGTACTCTGCCCAGGCTCCGCTGCTCCTCGATCTACACCACTTTCCTGTGGCAACTGTGGACACTCACGTCTGAAATGACCTCGCTCCCCACAGTAGAAACACACATTCCAGCCTGGTCCACTGCTCGGTCTCCCTGTGGACGCTACCGACGTCGCACTCGCTTGCTGAGTCGGCGGTGCTCGGTAACCCCAAAATCCTGAACTCTGGGCACTGCCAGGCCTACCAAAACGATCATCGCCCGACGAGGACGATCCACCGAAGTTACCTCTTTTCGGTGTCCGCTGGCTCGAAGCTCCAGGAATCGATGGTTCCCGGCGTCGCACCGGCAAACTAGCCTCCACCCGCACTGCAGCGTCTAACAAGTCTCGGAGGGTAACAAAAGATCCGGCCGTCACTATGGCTCGAATCTCACCGCGCAAACCCAACTCAAACCTACGGCATTTCTCGGCTTCAGTGGCCACAAAAGCTGGAGCAAACCGAGACAACATCTGGAACTTCCGTTCATACTCTGCCACCGTCATATTCCCTTGCTGGAGCTGCAGAAACTCTGCCTCCTTGGCATCTCGAAAAGAACGAGGATAATACTGCTCCAGAAACCGTTCCCTGAACGTCTCCCAAGTCACACTATGGACATCCCAACCGGACAACTCGAGGGTATACCACCACTCATACGCCGCACCATCTAGTAGAAAGGTAGCCAACACTACTCGCTCCTCCGGCGGATAATGCATCACTGCAAAAATCCGCTCCAGTCTGGTAATCCACCTCTGGGCTTCCTCAGGATCAGCCCCACCACTAAAAGTAGTAGCCCCGAGCCGCTGGGCTCGCTCAATCGTGGCACTCTCCGTCTCTCTTGCTACTTCTTCAGGTTGTGGAGAGGGTCTACGTCTCGGAGGCATCGTCAACCGCACACTGAAAGAGGCATAGAAGTAGTTAAGCAGCTAGAACACAGCCTCACAAACCAACAAACCCCACAAACCCGACAAACCTATGCTCTGATACCAATTGTCAGGACCCACCCCGGTTTCACCCCGAAACCCGAGGTAAATCCTGCTCCCGTCTGACTCCCCGACACAAAACTCAAGTAAAACTCACTCGAACCCAGTCAGACGCAGGAGTAATTACAAAATATCCCAACCTTATCGTTTACAGAGCATAGCCCTAAATTACAAGGAAAATAAAAACTGATAAAGTACACGCACGCAGAAGCCTTTAAACTCTTCTAGGATCCCTTACGTCACTTCTATGCCTCGGACACTGCCTCGACGTCATGACCCCGCGCTAGCTCCACAACCTGGAGGGCAATTTAAAACACAAAGTGTGAGTGGACCAGAAAGTAAAAAAAAGAAGTTCTAAAAACCATTTATCAAAAACCGAGTTTAACCCTCCGTTTTGAAAACCACATGCATAACCAACAGTTATGAACACAGTTGTAAAATAATCATTATGAAACATCATAAAAACAGAAACACTATAAAATATCATAAGAAACCATAGCATGAGTATCAGAAACCGTATCAAATCCTCATTCCCTCGATCGAACCTGCTGGACCTATCTGAGTCTTTAAACTCCCGAGTCTTTAAACTCAATCCAGGCCTTAATAATATCCGAGTCTTTAAACTCAATCCGGGTCTTTAAACCCAATCCGGCCGGTCCCCCGTCACATATATCCGGGTCTTTAAACCCAATATCCAGATCCAGCAAATCCAATCTCAAAACCATTTGAAAACCATGTACCAATCCACATCCAAACCCGAATCCGAAATCACTGGTCTGATGCCCTTCCGGCATCCAGAACCGTCATTCCGAACCCAAATCCGGAAATTCACTTTTCAACTTTAAACCCAAATTTCGCTTCCGAAATCCGATTCTAAAACCGAAAACCTTGATTATCAAAATCATATTCCAAAATTCATTTATAATCATTAGAAATCACTTATCAATTTAAATCCCAAAACTAAAGCATCAATTTCAGAAACCAACCACTTTCTCGGAAAACGTGCTAAAAACCGATTTCCTCGAAAAACGTGTAATAATGTAAAACCAACCAAAACATATTCGATAAACATAGAATCATAATCAAAACCATAAAACAGTTATAGAAAACAGTTATGCATGCTCGAGTTTAAAGAAAGGGGTCCACTCACAGTACTGAGCCCTACTCGCGTCCCGAACGTCCTGTACGTTCCTCGGCTTCCTCGGGAAATCCTGATCCTGCCAAACACCAAAGTACGTTACTAACACGTTCACGAAAGTTCACCTAAATTCCCTCAAAAATCCCCGACTCCTAACGTAATAACCCGGGACCCTAAACTTTCACCCTCGCGGAACTAAACTCAAACGACGTCCGATTGACTCGAAACCAACTCCATTGAACTCACCATAACTCCTAGACCAAAATCCATGTTGATCACTTTTCCAACCGCCGCCGCACGCGCCCCCACGCGCCGCCCAAAGTGGCTGCGCGTGGCCCCACGCGCCAGCTACAGTACCATCTTCAACCTGTGCTGAACCGGCCGTCGCAGGCTGAACCGGCGAGAACTGATCTCCGCCGTCCGGCCACCAGTTCAACCCCTCTTTTCTCTCACAGCTGCGTCCAGACCTGCCCTATCTCTTCCCGTACTCCGTTCACCTCGACACGGCCTCTACACCGTCGACTGAAGCTCGAAATCAGACGGCCTACTTCCCCTGTTTTCCTTCCTGGCCACCCAGTTCACCTCCCTTCACGGTGGCTACACCAAACTCTCCCCTGGACCTCTCTATGCCTAACCCAGCTAACCAGAACCGTCGACTCACTCCCCAGCTTCACGACTCGCCGTTCGAACCTCACGGCTAAAACAGAGCACACAAGTGCACTCCGTCGTGCCGGCCGCCACTGTGCACCACCCGTCACGGCATCACCACCAGGAGATACCCAAGTCTCCCCTGAGTCACCTAGACCACCCTAGACTCATCGATTCGACCTCTAGACTCACGACTCTCACTTTGAACCTCGACGGGAAAACAGAGTATCGAACACAGGACTTAGGAATTACCTGCAATTGGTCACCGCCGTACTCGCCGCCGCGTTCCCTGGAGTCCCCAGAGCTACCTCAGCCTCCTCTCGAGTTCCCTTGCACCGTACACGGCCACCGCACCACCGCAAGCCCTCAGCCTTCTCTGTTTTCTCTGAATTCCCCGTGGCTCCCAACCGCACCACCACACGACTTCCTCATCCCCCCAAACTCCTCACCGTCTCTCTTCCACCCTCTGGACACTCACACACACTCACAACTCACCAACGTCCGTGAGCAACCTTTCAAACCTCTCAATTCCTTCCCTCTGTTTCTCTCTGTGTCGAGGAACACACACGAGCACACACGGTTGCACCCCAAATAATGGAACCGCGTACACACCAGAGAACCCCCCAGAACCCACTACACACTTGCCACATGTCACCATCCCCCACTCTCTCTCACCAACTGGCTCCATCCCAGCCGTCCATTTCTTTCTTTCTGCACAAGTCCCTAGAAACCAAAAAGACCAAAATACCCTCCTGTTTTACACATTTTATGGTTTTACCAAAACTTCCTAGACCCGTAACTCTCGCCTCGTAAGTCCGATGAGTACGTGCCGCCTGTCATCGAACTCAGGACGACAAGAACTATCTAACCATCTTAGGTCAACCTACCAAAACTCGATTATTAAAAAAGTCAACTATTCCCCCCTAATTTCCTCAAATTACGGTCATGCCCTCAACCTTCCGAACATCACAATTTCCTCCTCGGATGTCGGAATCAGGCGCGCCACCTGCCTATGGATTCGTGACGTCCTGGTCACTGGTCAACCCCCATTGACCACCCAAACTAAAAGTCAACTATTTTGCCCGGACCAGGGGCAAATCGTCATTCTAAACTTACGGACCTATCGGGACCACCTAACCACCGATTAACCTCACTAATCACACCTTAACCACTCTACTTATCCCGGCTCTCGGGACGGGTTGTTACAGTCGTGATATGTCTTGGTTCGGCACTAGATGCCGGGGTTGCCATAGTTCTGTCAGGGTTGACAGTGTGTGACCCTACGGAAGGGATGACGTAACTGTACGTTAACGTTTTGATCGTGAGACGGATATTTTGGGTCGTTTTTCACGATGCCATAGGATCGGTTTTGACGACTGATTTGGTGTTGTGACCATCCGATGGTCGGATTGGTTGAGTTAGATGGGTTTACTGCTGTTGGCGGTTAGTAGTCGAGTTCGGGGAACTCTGGTTGAACTTATGGTAGTTGGCAGCCAGATTCGAGGAATTCTAGTTGGACTTACGGTAGGATTGGATTGTCGTCTTTACGATGTCGGGACCGCGGGGTCGGTCAGATCGTGGATTTTACTGCTTTTCGCAGTTGGGTTCAGAGTGACCCTAGGGCTTGATTGTGGAACCCTACCGTATGTGTATGGTTCGGAAATGGGAGTTGACGAGTGGTTTGACTTGGATGACTATTCGGATTTGGATTCGTTAGTCGGTCTAGTCATGTTAGCTTGTGTTGGGACTGCACTTCGCAGTCAGGGTTGTACGTATCGGTTAGACCGAGTTGGTTGTCGTGCTACTTCAGTTGTGAGTTGGTACAACTAAGGTCGCGGGTGACCTGGTAGACGACATTGGTTTAGTCAAATTACGACTGGTTAGAGATGGTTTGGACAAGTTACCAGGGTTGGTACTTGTCGATGGAATCCCTGAGTGGGATACAGAGTAGTTGGTACAGGCAGTTGATTCCGTTGGATGCGGAGTCTGGATGTCTAGTCGTTAGGTCTGCACGAGGTTGTGGCAGACGCTACTATCGATATACGTAGTCAAATTTTATCTGGTTGAGTAAACTCAGGTTGTCGTGACGATTGTGACGATGGGATTGTCAGTCGTGACGATGGTACGTGGTGCGTGAATAACGCATATGTGTGGGTAGTGATTCTGGATTCGACTTGGTTACGGTTGAGTACGATCGCAGAATGAGACGGGGACGTACGGGGGACATTTCCTCTTCTCGTATGAGTTGTCAGGGTAACTATACCCAGAGGTGTTGGGTACGAAGGAGGCAGAGTTTCTCCTATTCGAGTAAAGGTACGGGATCATCGTTCGGTATGAGCGGAGATCCAGAGTTGTCTGATTGGCACACTTTGTGCTGATGCTGACAGGTGGTGTACTGGTACTAGTGCTGTTCCTGGTGCCGGTGATTGTGATGACGGTGAGTTACGAGTCAGGATGTGACTCCGTATGATTGGTATCTGTGGTTCGGGAGTGAATCACGGATAGTGACGGACTGGATAGGATCCAGCGGTAGTTGAGGAGTGAGGATCGAGTATTATCATGACGGATTAGTGACCGGTTGGTCAGACTCGTTCTGTCGCGGGGTTTAGCGACCAATTGGTCAGAATTAGTCAGGATTGGTTAGAGATGGTGGTTTGCAGAGATTTGACTGCAGATCACAGCAGGGGGCTGTTGTGACCTTTCAGTCGAGTGGTACATCAGATTAGGATGAATTGACATCCTTTTGGATGTACATATATGGTCGTAAATGGGCATGTGTCCATAACCAGTCTAACGGGGACACGTGGTTGATGTCCGGGTATGTTGTTTCCAATCTGGTTGGAACTTCGAAATCGCGAGAGGTTGCGATTGAGGTGACGAGAGGAATGCGGGTTTTCCGCATTGGTATTGGGCATGTCGAAGTCATTCAGGGTGACTTCTCAGGTTCTACCATAATTGATGGTGGTAGATGATATTGATAATGTAGATGTTATTGATGTTGTTGGTTGCCACTAGTACACTGATCGTGTATTGGTTGGTGGACTCGTGATTGTCTTGGGTCATCAGGTGGAGTGAGTATATCGAAGTTAGGTGACTGAGATTTCTCATTTCCTGCTTGGTGGCAGACGAGGTTGGTTTACGTGACGTGGTGAATGCAGCGAGTTTGGTTGTATTCACGTAGGATGAATTTTGATGTCATAGTCTTGTATCATCTTTGATTTTCCTCGGTGGAATGACAAGGATCGATACGAGAAAATCAGTGAGAACCCATAGTCTCGGCGTGTCTCGTCGTCGACTGATCTATTTAAGATGTGGGAAACGGTTGAGGACTTTGGACGTCGTGACGATCGGGGATCGTGACGTCTATGGTCGGTTGACGTAGTGTTGGATCTGGATCGTGATTTGGATGATCCAGATAGGTGGAGAGTTTATCACTCTTACTTGGTTGAGTGGAGCATGATGGGACTGAACTTCTTTTCGAGGTAAATCCCATATGGCTTATTACTCACCCGAGTAGTGTCCGATGAGGTCAGATTTGGTTAGCTTATTGTGAGTGGCTTCCCTAGGAAGTTAATCGATTGTGTTGTGGTAATCGGTCGAACAGGTATCCGATAGGTTCGGATATGGTGCGTCTCGGTAGACGAGAACGCTATTTCAGGTTTTGGAATCAGATTTCTGGATGACGATTCAGGATTTAATTTTGGAACTTGAAAGAGGATTTCTGTATTTGGGTTTTGGAATCGGATTCTGGGTGACGATTCAGGATTTGATTCTAGAGCTTGACTATGGATTTTCTTTTTATGGATTTGGGTTTGAAATGGTTATTCCAAATGCCGGTTTACGGAATGATGATTTCGGATTCGAATTTGAACATGTTTATGGATATGATTTCTGGGTTTGGATTCGGGATTTCTTACGAAATTACGAATTCGGATTCGGATTTGGGGAATAGATAATGGGTCGGAGTTTCAATTTGTCTAGTACTGGATTGGACAAATGGACTCCATAGTAGAAACGTGACTGGCTACAACCTAGGTGGTTGTAGGCGGGTGATGGGTAGTTGTACGTACCTTGTACGTTGTTCGAGGTACAATACTGGGCATACTTGTGGTGTCTAGTGACGGTATATAGGTTATACCGGTATTACGTTAGGGAGCGTGTTGGTAGTCGGATTGGTTCTGATACCATTGGATTAGTTGCGGTCGTGAACTAGACATTGGATACTGTGCATTGGGTCATAGTACTTCTGATGGGTAGTTACACACAGGTCGAGTGAATTGTTTGGTGGTGTATACTCATGGTTGAGTAAATTAGTGGTTAGTGTAACCACAAGTGTATCGTGTTAGTCTTGACTGACGACTGTCAAGTGGTGACAGTTTGTCGAAGGTGTCAGCGTGGCTCGTTGAGTGAGGTCTGATGACTCCCAGTGGGAGTAGACGCTAGGATAGATTAGCGTTTGAGAAAGGAATCATCGAGTTGACAAGTGGTGTCGATTCGGAGCATATGGCTACTGTCATTCGAAGTGGTCGAGTGTAGTCGATACGACGGGAGTGTTAGGGGTACGTCTGGGTGCGGACGAGTACGTATTACTCTGGTTAGATGGGGTACGAGTGTTGATTCTACTTTCCACGGGGTGGATGTGGAATCAGGATAGTTGGAGTTTCGAGAGCGAAACTAAATTAAGGAGGGAAGATTGGTTGGATTTAGGTCAGTTGGAATTTCGAGGACGAAATTAATTAAGGAGGGAAGGTTGTAACGACCCGTCCCAAATTCCATGATTAGATTAGTGACTAATCACGATTAGTGAGGCTAATCCGTGATTAGTAGAGCGAAATCGGACGAACGATGCGAAATGACCGTTTTGCCCCTAGTGGTGGCAAAACGTTGACTTTTCAATCGGGCGGTCAAATGGACTTTGACCGATGACCGTGACGTAGTTCGTGACGTCACGAGTTCATAGACAGGTGGCACGTTCAATTCCGACATTCGAGGAGGAAGTTATGACGTTCGGAAGTTTAGGGGCATTTTGGTAATTTGGGTGAATAGGAGGTCAAAAGTTGACTTTTTGACCGGGAGGTCCGATGGCCGAGGGCCGAAGACCGTTACGTAGATAAGGACGATACGAATCCGTAGACAGGCGGCACGTCGAATTCGGACGTTCGACGGCGAAGTTACGGTTCACGAAAGTTTCGGGATACTATTCCCGGCGACACGTTTTACGAGGACCGTTTGTCTTTAGTGGGCTCAACTACTTTTCAGAAACCAATGGATGAGTGACACTTGTCACCCATCCACTGGCCCTTAATTCCCATACATGCATCGATCATCCCTTTGTTTTTCCATTCATCCAACCACCCACCCGATCTCAGTTTTAACCCAAACCCATCAAAAACTTTCCAGCCGATCTTGAATGGGACCATAGAGTGAGGGAGAGGCTGAGGAAGCAAGGGACGGTGGCTGGGAGCACCTGGACCGCCGCACACGGCCGTGAAGGCCCAGGTAACCCGATTACCCGACTATGCCCATTTTTCCATTATTTTCGAATATGACTTTATGGGTTGTTATGGGTGATTGGAAGATGATTAGGGAGTTGATAGGATGATTTTAAGAGGATTTGGAAGGTGCTTCACGGCGGAGGGAGCCGTGAGGGTGGTCGGGAAAAATAGAACCGTGAGGTTCATTTTGGAACCATAGGTTTAGGCGAGTTTTTCCTAGTTTTCTTGATTAGGATAGATTGGAAATGAGAAAATAGGAATTTAGGAATTGGAATGGAAGAAATCGGATGAAAAATGAGGGAGAAGGAGGCCTGGACCGGTTACGCCGGTCCAGTTGCAGAGGTTGGACCGGACCGGGCCGGTCGGATCGGTTCGATCGCTGGAGACGACGGTACTGTAGCGGCGCGTGAGGCCCACGCGCAGGGGCCTTTGGGCGGCGCGTGGCAGCGCGTGCTAGGGTTTTTGGGGATGTGTTCAACATACGAAATCATCTATTCAATGTAACGAACATTTTGGGACTGGTTTCGAGTCGATCGGACACCGTCTCGATATGTTTCGGGGCATCGGAAGGTTTAGGTTCTGGATTAAAAATAGTTAAAAATACGGGAAAATTACGGGGCTTCAGTGAGGGGTTATATAAGTAGTTAGTAACCCTCTAAATTAATTTGGACAGGTTTGGAAGTCCCGGTGACAGTGATCGGCTCGGGGAGCAGTATGGCACGCGTATCGAGACGCGGCTTCGGACGGTCTGTGAGTGGACCTTGTTTTCTAAATTGGTGCATGCATAAATGTTTATTATATGTTTTAAATACTTGTTTGTGTTGCCATGAGTGCATTTGGATGTGTGGTTACGTATAGGCACGTATTTCGAGGTTTCGGCCCTATACGGTGCCTATACGGGGCTGTGTGTCTTTATTGGTTTAAATGAAATGGTTTTGGATTTCTAAATGGATTATGAATATGATTTTATGATGTTGATTTGGATGCTTGTGAATTATATGGTTTCACGTATTTCGAGGCGATTTACGTGCTTGCACGTAAATCGAGGTTTTTCGGTTTTACTCCGATTTTCCATTCTTATGGTCTTGGAAATAATTTAATGAAATAATTTTGGATTTGAAAAGGTAATTCTCGGACTTGAGGTCCATTTGATTTACGGAATTGGGCCAGAGGCCCAATTGGTTTACGATTCGGACCGGGGGTCCAGTTTCTATGTGAATTCGGGCCTAGTGCCCAGCTATGTGTTACAAATGGTTTTTACGGGTCATGACGGTTTATGGGAACCGGCATGAACCCCTGAAATGGATTTACGGGTCATGACGGTTTATGGGAACCGGCATGAACCCATGACAGGATTTTATGGTTCATGACGGCTTATGGGGGCCGGGCATGAATCCTTGAAAGGTTTCAAGAATGGTTTCAAAAGGTTTTTCATATTCCATCCTATATATATGATTGTCTCCTCCGGGGAGGGTCGTTGGCCTGGGTGGACCCCGGAGTAGTCACGGAGCACTGACTGAGTGGAGTCGCCCCCCAGTTGGGTTCCTTACTCTCAGGATGGGCATGGTTCGTTACCTTCAGGGAGGGTCATTGATCTACGGACATTGATCTGGGTGGACCCTGGAGAGACTTGGGTTTGAGACCCCGGTTAGCACACGTGTAGCTTTATTTTACCGTGACAGGTTCTGGATATGAATATATTGGATAAACATGGTTTCAACTGGTTTGGGAAAACTGTGTTTTATGATGATAAATGGATTTGGGCTGAGATCCCACATATGTTTACTATGTTCTGGTTTTCTGTAAATTGGTTTTGGGCAGGAGCCCGTGAGACTTGTGTTTACGGAACTTGGGGTTGTGACCCTATTTATGGATGTTTTAACATATATTATTGGATAAATGGTTTACTATGCATGCATGCTTTTTAGTGGAGGGTATAAAGGTCTTCTTATGGAAATGTTTTTATAAATTCTTTATTTTTGTCCACTCACAACCTTTCTGTTTTTAATACCCTTCAGGTTGACAGCGGATGTGGACTGTAGCAGAGATCGAGATATCATATGCCTCCTCCGGATCCTGGCGTACTCTGATAGCCCGGGAGGGCAAAGGTCGAAAATATCCCTTGTCTGACACTTCGTGTCAGACGGGAGCAGGGTCATCCCGCACTAATCCCGGGGGGATTGGGATGGGTCCTGTCAGATCACCTCCGCGACTTGGATTGACACAACAGGTCGAGCAACTGAGCAAACAAGTTCGGGCCCAATCAGAGCTTTTATAACAGCTGTTGGGGTACATCAGGACATCTAGAACCTCCGAAGGAGGCAATGAACCTCGCAAGACACCAGGGGACGTCCCGAAACGCACTGGCAAAGAGCATGTCCGCTGCCAGACAACGTCCCGAGACACATCGCTGAGCGACTCAGGGGAAAAAAACTGCACCTCCAGAGAAAGAGGACAAGATTAACCGAGGATATCGGCCCGAGAAAGACTCGGAGGACGTCCCGGAGCACTTTCACGTATTGAATACCCACGCGATGCCCGACGACAGCGAGCAGTCTCCCGTGCGTCACGCACCCAATCAGATGATCACGGCAAGGAAGACAAGACTTACTCGCCAACACACTCGAAAGCCAGGCCCGCTGCAACTCGAGGGAGTCGAAGCCATTTGACCAGGTGTGGGAACCCCCGATACGAAGGACCATTGCAAGCTAAAGACGTCCGAAGGATGCTAGATCGACGCCTCTGGGGAGTTCAACACGACAGAGACTTGGAGGATGACCTTTGGCGTCAAATTCAAACGTCATCATCTTCGCCGTTCGTGAGGGACATTGAGGAGGAGCCATTCTCGCAGCAATTTACAACACCAAACTTCAATCAGTACAAAGGAAGCTCTGATCCAGTAAAGAACATCAATTACTATCGGGGGGTCATGGTACCTCACATGCACAAAGACGCGCTCATGTGCAAAGTTTTCCAAGACTCGCTGCAAGGTCAGGCGACGACATGGTTCAACCCTCTCCCCCGGAGATCAATCAATTCCTTCGAAGAGTTGGCCCTTACTTTCGTGAAGGAGTACTCACAGTTTCGCACTGTCGAAGTCAAGGATGACCACCTCTTCACCATCCGAAAGAGGTCTAAGGAAACCTTGCGGCAATACATCCGGAGGTATTGCGAAGAGAAGTCCCGCATCGTTGGTTCCATCGATCTCGTTGCAGCCATGGCATTTAAGCAAGGCTTACCACAGGAAAGCCAGCTCTACGGAGACATCGTCATGAGTAACGCCCGAAGTATCACCAAGATATTGTCCCTGGCGAAGCAACATGCATGCTGGGAGGACGAGAAAAACGCCACACATGCCGCCAACCACGTCGAGGAAGATGGACATCCCACAAAAGTGTTTGCGCAACCAAAGGATGATGCCCACCGCTGGAACTCAGTCGAGAAAGCCAACAAGCGCAAAGGGAACCCGTCATCCAACACGTTCGTGGGTGCAAAGCCAAACACACAGTTTTCGGTACCTTTACTCCAAATATATAATCAGATAAAGAAAAACCGTGGTTCGAAAGAATAGCTCCCGTCAAAGGCGACCAGGAGAGAGCCGAAAAGACAAGATGGTGTGCCTATCACAATTACTATGGGCACGACATAAGCTCTTGCCAGACTTTCGAAAGATACCTCCAGGATCTCTTGAAGGAAGGACACTGCACCGATACATCAGAAAAAAGGCAACGGATCATCTCGGAAACAAAGACCCCCAAGAACCCGCACAAAAGATTATCCGCGTGGGCACCATCATTGCTAAGTCCGAGTTGCAGGGAACAACCAGGAAACTGAATCAGTGACCAAGTCATCATCAAGGACACAAATTTTGTGGTTAAAATTCGGCTCAATGCCTACTTTTCTCACATAACATTTTTCAATAAGATTCAAGATGTTTCGTTTCAAAGTCTAATGAAACTGTCTTATCACCTACGCTTTTGTTTAGAAAACACTCTAAACCTTCGCCATGCGAAGCAGTCCAAGCCTTCTCCCCGCGAAGCATCCCAAGTCTTTGCCACGTGAAGCACTCCAAGTCTTTGCCATGCAAAGCACCCAAGTCTTCACCATGCGAAGCACTCAAAGCCTTCGTAATGCCAAGCACTCCAACCCTTCGTCACGCGAAGCACTCTAAGCCTTCACCCCGCGAAGTACTCTAAGTCTTCGCCCCGCGAAGCACTCTAAGCCTTCTCCATGGAAGCACTCCAAGCCTTCGTCATGCGAAGCACTCCAAGCCTTCGCCACGCGAAGCACTCTAAGCATTCGCCCAACGAAGCACTCTAAGTCTTCGCCCCGCGAAGCACTCCAAGCCTTTGCCATGCAAAGCACCCGAGTCTTTGTCATGCGAAGCACTCCAAGCCTTCGCCACTCGAAGCACTCTAAGCCTTCGCCCCGCGAAGCACTCTAAGTCTTCGCCCTGCGAAGCACTCCAAGCCTTTCCCATGCAAAGCACCCGAGTCTTCGCCATGCGAAGCACTCCAAGCCTTCGCCACGCGAAGCACTCTAAGCCTTCGCCCCGTGAAGCACTCTAAGCCTTCGCCCCGCGAAGCACTTTAAGCCTTCGCCCCGCGAAGCACTTTAAGCCTTTGCCATGCAAAGCACCCGAGTCTTCGCCATGCGAAACACTCCAAGCCTTCATCATGCGAAGTACTCCAAGCCTTCGCCACACGAAGCACTCTAAGCCTTCGCCCCGCAAAGCACTCTGAGTCTTCGCCATGCGAAGCACTCCAAGCCTTCATCATGCGAAGCACTCCAAGCATTCGCCATGCGAAGCACTCTAAGCCTTCGCCCTGTGAAGCACTCTAAGTCTTCGCCATGTGAAGCACTCCAAGCCTTCGTCATACAAAGCACTCGAAGCCTTCGCCACGCAAAGCACTCTAAACCTTCGTACAGCGAAGCACTCTAAGTCTTCGCCCCGCGAAGCACTTCAAGCCTTCGCCCCGCGAAGCATCCCAAGTCTTCGCCACGTGAAGCACTCCAAGCCTTTTCCATGCAAATCACCCGAGTCTAATCCATGCAAAGCAATCCAAGCCTTCGCCATACGAAGCACTCGAAGCCTTCACCATGCGAAGAACTCAAAGTTTTTGCCACGCAAAGCACAAAAAGTCTTTACCATGTGGACCACGCCACGACTTCGCCATGCGAAGCGCTCAAGTCTTATCTCAGCGAGGCACATGAAACAATCCAAGAAATTGAATTTTTGGAGTCGAAAAGCTACTAAAAAAATGCTTCAAACCCCACCAAAGAGGGGCAACCACCAAGCCATGACAAACAGTGGGCAAATGTTTTAACATGCGAAGTCCAATTCTGCCTTTCAGTGCACGGGATCGAAATTCATTCGATCATAGCTCACTCACTTTTGCTCACCCTGACATGAACTTGATGGCCCTAAAAAGATACGGAAGTCAGCTTTCCAACTCCGTTGACCTCACTCAATTCCGAGTTGTGACGAGTTCCTACCGAACGTTTTTGTACACGAAGGTCAACTGCACATACCAGCACACGAGTATGAGATTCATTCAGTCATAGACCACCGAGGTCAATGGATTTAGAAAGCTATAGAAGTAAGCTTTCGAACTCCATTTATCTCACTCAATTCCAAGTTGTGACGAGGTCCCCGTAAACATTTTTGCACACAAAGGTCAACTGCATAAATCAGCGCACGAGCAAAAGATTCGACCAGTCCTACAAGGCTGAATTCGGATTTTATTGGAACGAGCTTGGTGGCAGTAGAAAGGTATGTAACGTAGCTTTCCAACCCCACCAACGACACTCAATTCGAAGCTAAAACGAAGCCAGAAGACTAAATTTACTAAACAAAGGTCAAATCTTCCGAAAATCACAAAACACTCAAAAAAAAAGTGGAAGGCTTCTATTAATGAAAATTAAAGAAGTTGGCAATTCACAAATTGAATGCTCAAACATGTATTCAATGCTAAGATCAAGCTACGAGCCAAGAAGGATCATGAAGCTCGTCACCAGGAACGACACGACCTCAGAGTCTCTCCGTCAACCCATGAGCAAGCCTTGGAGGCCTTCAATCATCTCATTGTGGACTTCCAGTGACACATCGTCCATGAACTTCTTCAAACAATGAGGGCAACTTCCTCAACATTGCCTACTTGGCGTAGATGGCATCTCCAAGCTCTCTTCCTTCAATTAAGTGATGATGTGCAACGTCTCGAGCTTTGCAGGGGGCATGATCGATCCTCCATGCTCCACCTTGTTACCACTACATTTTGAGCTCAACAAAACCTTGAAGATCGAGTCTCTAGAAGGTCATCTGTCATCCAAAGCAACTCCTTGGAAGGCTTCAGTCACTTCGTGACGCTACATGCACTTTCACCTCGCGTCATGGGAAACCTTGCTTTGCAGATGACACAAATCTCGGCTTGTAGCTACAACACACATTGCCTCACATCTAGAACAAGCCTCATGCTGGTTTGTGACACGTCGTACTCCAAGTGATGGGACTCCTCGCCTCGCAATTGTACATCTTGCCTTGTAGTTGCACCATGCATAGCCTCGCACTTGCAGCATTCCTCGCCTTGCACTCGCAGCATGTCTCGCCTTGTAGTTTCACTCTGCTGTACCTCGCGTCGCACTCTGTTGCACCTCGCGTTGCACTCTGCTGCACCTCGTGTCGCACTCCGCTGCACCTTGCTCCCACTCTGCTGCACCTCGAATCGCACACTACTGCACCTCGCGCCTTGCACACTGCTGCACCTCGCGACTTGCACACTACTGCACCTCGCACCTTGCACTCTGCTGAACCTTGCGTCGAACTCTGCTGCACCTCTCCGTTGAAAGCCTTGAAGTTGGCTCCGCTCACACTTGAAGATGATGAGTCCGTCAGCGTGCTAAGCTCTTCTTTTCACAAAGCATCATAAGCATGTCAACTGGAGAAACGTCTTGGTGTCAAGTCCATCATCTCTTGAAGTTGGAAGCTCCAACAAGTCCCGGACATGCCACCAGATGGTACTACACAAAATGAGGTCTTCAAGGCTACATCAGGAGTATGCCTTCATACATCTTAAATGACCGTCTCGAAGAGTAGAGCACACCACCGCTTAAATCGTTATAATGACCCGTCCCGAGTGTTGGGATTGAATATTAATTAATTATGATTTGGAATGACTAATCGGGTATTAGTTGAATGAAATCGGACGAATTGTGCAAAATGACCGTTTTGCCCCTAGCGTGGGCAAAATGTTTACTTTTAGTTCGGGAGGTCAAACGGACTTTGACCGATGACTGTGACGTAGTTCGGGACGTCACGAGTTCATAGACAGGTGGCACGTTCGATTCCGACATTCGAGGTGAAAGTTATGGCGTTCGGAAGTTGACGGGTATTTTGGTAATTTGGCATATTAGGGGCCAAATGTTGACTTTTTGACCGGGAGGTCCGATGGACGAGGGCCAAGGACCGTTATGTAGGTCTCGTCGATACGAATCCAACGACAGGCGGCATGCCGAAATCGGAGATTCGACGACGAAGTTATGGTCACGGGAACAGACTCGATTAACCGAACGAACCGGGATTAAAATAATATTTTAATATGAACAGTACCCGGTGACTGAACACACTTGGATGAGTGACAAGTGTAACTCATCCCTTAAATTAGGGCTTAAAACCAGATCCCATGTTTTGGGGAAAACATAATTATTATGTTTTATTAATTAATTAAACTAAATTATTCTTTTAATTTCCATTAATCCTCTCTGATTTCTTAACCGTGTACAACCAAAAACACAATTCATTCCACCCTTAATCTCCTCTCCATCAGCTGAACTTGAGAGTGCAAATTGGAGAGAATTCAGAGACGGAATTAGTGAGGGAAACACGAGGGATTGAGGGAAACTGAGGAATTGGAATTCGGGTTTTAGAAAATTTGGGGGGAAATTCGAATTGGATGAATTGAGCCGTGACGATCAAAATGGGGTTCAATTTGAGTCTTCTGGGATTGCCACGATCAGTTTCATCGAAGGAATGAAGGTAATTGAGGTCCATTTGAGGTAGAACAGAAGCACCGTTGTTGCAGAAAATTCGATCTTGAGTCGTGGAGTTTGAGCGTTGGATTGATGCAATTGAGATGGGGAAAGTGTTTAACGGAGTCCATTGAAGCTTCTGGTTGCATCAATTGAGGGAAATCGATTGAAATGGAAGGAGTTCGAATGATGAACAATGGCCGGATGTTCTTCGAATGATCATCTGTGATCGTGAGGTTTGAGGTAAGTTCGATTGTAATTAAGTCCACAGATCCCTAATTGAAACTAATTCGATGCTAATGGACGTTTAAATTGTTGAATTTGGTGTCGAATTGACAGAGAACAAACCGAGTCGCCTCGCGGGTTAAATGGCCTGTTTTACAGACAAACGGGTCAGGACGACGGGTACTGTAGCTGGCGCGTGGGTTTCACGCGCAGCCACTCACGGCGGCGCGTGAGGGCGCGTCCGGCCTAGTCTCAAGGTGAGGTCAACATGACTTTTGATCCTCTCATTGTAACGAACATTTTGACGCTGGTTTCGAGGAAATCGGATATTGTTTCGATAATGTTCCGCGTATCCGAAGTTTTGTTTTACGAGTTAAATACGTATTTAAATTCCGGAAAAATTGGGGAAAATTATATGAAGTATTTTGAGATGTTAGTAACCCTCTATAATGATTTTGGATAGGAGTTGTGATTTCCAGATTTTACGGAATAACGTGCAGCTCGGAAACGGACCGTTTTGGACGGTGTGTGTGAGTGGACTTTGTTTTCTAACCGTGATGCATGCATATATGATTTAAAATGCCTTATTATATGATTATATATGCTTTGGCATGATTGATGTTTCAATCCGGTAATTTCTCGGTTTTATGATTATTATATTATTATTTTGGGCACGATTTTCGAGAAATTACGAAATTTGGTAAAAATGATGTTTGGACTTGGTTTATGAGTCCGGGATTGAAATTGATTGAAACTAATGTTTGGACTCGGATTATTGAGTCATGGATTGAAAAATGATGTGGTGACTCGAGAATGAGTCAAGGGTCAATTTCGTGGATTTACGTGAAAATGGCAACGGAGGTTGCAACGCATGGATTTGCGTGAAAATGATATGTTGGGCATGAGAACCCAAGTGAATAGTGATTTTGACTCGGATTTGGAGTCACTTGTGAATTTGTGAAATTAATGATTTATTGTGATTTTATGATTATTTTAATCAATCTTTCGGGCACATTTTACGAGAAAAGTGCAAATGATGTTTTGGGCTAGGCCTGGAGTCTAAATGATTTCTAAAATGATGTTTTGACTTAGTTGGTAAGTCAATGATGATTTCTGGATTATTTTATTGTTTTAAAAGGTGATTTTAAAGAAGTACGTGTAAATGGTATTTTGGGCTTGAGACCCAGTCGGGAATGATCTTGACTTTGTATGAAGACAAGATTTGATTGAAATATTTTGGGATGTAATTCCCGAGATGGTTTTCATTGTGATTGTGATATTCCTAGACGGTCGGAGCTTGGGGGGATTACCCAGACGACTGGAGCTTGGGGGATGTGATTGTAGGATCCGGAGTTGATCCTATGGTAGTCAGCTTCTCGGATGAGACTGAGCCTGGATGTACCACTCAGATGGGTCTGAGCCTGGGATGTGTTCGTCCAGAGGTGACTGAGCCCGAGGGGGTTGAGCCCAGAGGTGTCTGTTCCCGAGAGTGTGGCTGGATATTGGCCTACGCGTAGTGCAGCACTTGTGAGTAGTGCAGTTTGATTGATTGTGCACTTGTGAGTAGTGCAGATGTGATTTGTGATATTTTGTGCACTTGTGAGTAGTGCGGATTGATTGGATTGATATATTTATTGTGCACTGGTGATTAGTGCTGATTGATGTTGTTTGTGATAACGTACTGGTATTGAGTACGGGTTTTTGGTCTTTGTGGCAAGTGATTATGTTTTCCATGTTTTGGCTTGAGAGCTGGGATTTGATGTTTTATAACATGAACTGATTTGATGAACATGAGTTTTTATGGACCATGGGAAAACGTGTTTTGATTTTATCAGTCCACTGTTCATACTTGAATGATTTCATACTATTACTCATGTTTTACGATATGCATGCAAGTTTGTGAAAACTGGAGGGTAAGAATGTATTTTGGCAAATGTTTTTATAAGAGGTCATTTTTGTCCACTCACACCTTTTCTGTTTTGTGACCCTCCAGACCGTGGTACAACGTTCGGGACTGATCGTGAGGCAGTGACAGCAGCAGAAATCAGCGCAAACATCCCTTGTCTGGCAAGCACTGAAGGGTAGTTTCGGACCTTTGGTTGACTTGTCAGACGGGAGCAGGACCGGGCACAGTTTTTGACGTCCAGTTGGGACGGGTCCTGTCAAAGTGGTATTAGAGCATTTGGTTCTCGATTCTGTTGTTACGTCATGCCTCCGAGTCGTGCGTCCTGTACACGACCTGAAGATGGGAGGGACGAGAATAGTGTTAGTGAAGGTCCAGATATTGAGCGAGCTCGACGGTTAGGAGCCACTGTGTTTCGTGGTGATTCGGGACCGGATGGTGCCGAAGATTGGATTACTCGATTGGTAAGGATTTTCGAGGTCATGATATGTCCCCTGGAGGACATGGTGCCTTTAGCCACTTTTCTTCTGGATGGCTATGCTTACAGGTGGTGGCATAGTTTACAGTTGACTGGCTGGGATGCCCGTACCTTGGCATGGGATGCATTCCGAGAGCGATTTTTAGATCAGTTTTATCCTCGCTCATTTCGGAACGCTAAGGAGGTTGAGTTTCTCCAATTACTGCAAGGGAATCTGTCAGTGGTCGATTATGAACAACAATTTTTGCACTTATCTAGTTTCGCTCCTCTAAATGTGGCTACTGAGGAGGATAAGTGTCGAAGGTTTGAGCAGGGATTGAGGAATGAGTTACGAGGTGTTGTAACTGTGGGCTCGTATTCTACCCTGAGGGAATTATCGGATGCTGCTATCCGAGTGGAGGCTACTATTTTACCTGTGCCAGAACGATCTTTGAGCTCTGGACGACGCCGAGAGCGTCAGGATACTGAACAGATAAGTCAAGAAACATCGAAGCGTGTTAGCCTTCATACTCTTGTGTCGCAACCCTCGGTGGGTGTTCATTCGAATGGAACTTCAACTCGGTCGACTGGTAAGCGGTGTGGTGGGGCAAGTCGCCTCAGCACCGCCACTTGTCACTTTTGTAGGAAACTTGGACATTTGCGAAGGAACTGCCCCGATCGACTTGACAGTAGTTCAAAATAAATGTATTGATACTTGTTTTCGCGATACTTTGTAAATAGTTGTATTGTACACTTGTGTTGTAATATTGTATCATGTGTTTTGATTGTGTCAGACTAGTGTGGGTCTGGATGGTTGTTTTTGTTAAAGGTTTGGTATTTGGATGGGCATGTTGGGCCCAGAATAAACTTAACCCAAGGATGGGTTTGGATATTGGATTGGACTCAGAGGAAGTCCGGAAATGGTTTTGTGTTTTGGAAAGGATGTGGTTTACCTAGGGGTATTTGCTAGGTGACCGGATATGCCAGTGGTGGCATTGACGTCAGTCGAGTTTGGACTTGGACTCAATAGGAGTCAGGAGTTGGTTTAGGATTCGGGATGAGTCCTAGTGTGATTTGAGGGCTCCGGATGATCCGGTTTTGACTGTGAGTTGTTGAGGCAGGTTGTTTGACCACAGTTGGGTTGGTCATGATAACGTGTTGGTGTGCCTTTATCTACGGATAGGCATGTGATGTGCTTGTTGGAAGTGTTGACTATCCTAAGAGAAAATCCGCGGTGTTAGGCTTAGTCGACCAGAGTAGACTTGTGACATAAGTGTTAGTAGTGGTCGGGGTTGGTGTGAATCCCGGGAGAACTAGACGTTCTTTCCTGTGGACACGTTGATGTGTCATTTTGAGAGTTGTGATTTGGCGAGGTGTTTTTGGGTAGCATAGGACAAGGATTGTCGATGCTAGCTAAACCCTCAAGATTTTTACTTTTCCCTACCTGGTTTGGGATCGACCATATTGATCTATGGGTCGAGTATGCTGAGGTCATACTTCTGGAAAGGGCGACTATCAGGAATGGTAAAGGATGTTAAACCGAAAGGCCTATTGCGTGTGACGGTGTTAGTCAAGAGACTTTGAGATTTCGACCTTGTAGTCGGGTCGGGTGTACGGCTAGTGAGGTAGCCAGTATACTAAGCTGAGGGAGAGTTAAAACTTTTTGATAATGTGAGGATCAGTGGAATCCTGTTATTAGTGGAACTCCATGGGATTGGAGTAATACTTGACATTTGATCATTTGGGCTACTAGCGTCCAGCTGTAGGATCATGCTTGGTGTACGACTTACTGTGTCGTATGTATGATGGTACTTGATACCTAGTGACGGTACAGGGGATGTACCAGTGTAGTGTCGATGAACGTGTTGGTATTTGGCTTAGTTCCAATACCATTGGTTTTTGGTTGTGAACGTGAATTGGACATTGAACACGATGCACTGGACAGAGTGATTCTGATGATTTCAGTGATTATTTGAGCAGGTTCTCTTAGCCATGGTTGGCTAGTGTAACTCTAGTGTTGAGTTGTGTGATCACTGCTAGGCTGGTGTTCAATGTGTTCCAGTTACACTGTCTGATTGAGAGGGATGACGGTATGCGTATACTCAGGACGAGTGAGTTAGTGGTTAATGTGACCGCAAGTTGCTTTGCGGCGAGATATTATCATGTCGTGACCTTACTAGCATCTGGGATCGCTGAGGGGGTGACAGTTGTGGATACTGAGGTTGGTGTTTGTCGCAGGATTGAGGCTGCCCTGCGAGGTGAGATCATGTTGTTGATCTTATGCTACATTGACGGACGTTGTTGTACAATGTGTTGTCACTGATTTGTTACTGATTGGAGCTTTACATGGGTGGTAAAGCTTAGTGGTGACTGATTTGCTAGTAGTGTCGGCATGGACTGAAAAGTGAGTTTTGGTGACTCACGACGAGAGCGAAGGTCTGGGCACATTAGTGAGTACGTGGGGTCGTCAAGCTGAAGGAGTCAGCTTAACGGTGACATTGCCAATTTCTAGTGATTAATTTTCACTCGGGTTGGTCGAGTGTAGTCAGTACGACGTGCATCTGTGATGTGACGTCTGAGTGCAGACGAGTTCTGTGTTGGCTAATGGGTGTACAGGTGTACACATGTTGTGAGGCCAATTTGTTCTCCACGAGGTAGTTGTGGAATACAGATAGTTGGAATTTCGGGGACGAAATTCTTTAAGGAAGGAAGGTTGTAATGACCCGTCCCGAGTGTCGGGATTGAATATTAATTAATTATGATTTGGAATGACTAATCGGGGATTAGTTGAGTGAAATCGGACGAATTGTGCAAAATGACCGTTTTGCCCCTAGCGTGGGCAAAATGTTGACTTTTAGTTCGGGCGGTCAAATGGACTTTGACCGATGACTGTGACGTAGTTCGGGACGTCACGAGTTCATAGACAGGTGGCACGTTCGATTCCGACATTCGAGGTGAAAGTTATGGCGATCGGAAGTTGAGGGGTATTTTGGTAATTTGGCATATTAGGGGCCAAATGTTGACTTTTTGACCGGGAGGTCTGATGGACGAGGGCCAAGGACCGTTACGTAGGTCTCGTCGATACGAATCCAACGACAGGCGGCATGCCGATATCGGAGATTCGACGACGAAGTTATGGTCACGGGAACAGACTCGATTAACCAAACGAATCGGGATTAAAATAATATTTTAATATGAACAGTACCCGGTGACTGAACACACTTGGATGAGTGACAAGTGTCACTCATCCCTTAAATTAGGGCTTAAAACTAGATCCCATGTTTTGGGGAAAACATAATTATTATGTTTTATTAATTAATTAAACTAAATTATTCTTTTAATTTCCATTAATCCTCTCTGATTTCTTAACCGTGTACAACCAAAAACACAATTCATTCCACCCTTAATCTCCTCTCCATCAGCTGAACTTGAGAGTGCAAATTGGAGAGAATTCAGAGACGGAATTAGTGAGGGAAACACGAGGGATTGAGGGAAACTGAGGAACTGGAATTCGGGTTTTAGAAAATTTGGGGGGAAATTCGAATTGGATGAATTAATCCGTGACGATCAAAATGGGGTTCAATTTGAGTCTTCTGGGATTGCCACGATCAGTTTCATCCAAGGAACGAAGGTAATTGAGGTCCATTTGAGGTAGAACAGAAGCACTGTTTTTGCAGAAAATTCGATCTTGAGTCGTGGAGTTTGAGTCTTGGATTGATGCAATTGAGATGGGGAAAGTGTTTAACGGAGTCCATTGAAGCTTCTGGTTGCATCAATTGAGGGAAATCGATTGAAATTGAAGGAGTTCGAATGATGAACAGTGGCTGGATGTTCTTCGAATGATCATCTGTGATCGTGAGGTTTGAGGTAAGTTTGATTGTAATTAAGTCCACAGATCCCTAATTGAAACTAATTCGATGCTAATGGACCCCTGGCCCGATAATATCACTCAAATGGGTCTCGGCCCGATTTCGTAACAACTGGGCCCCCGACCCGATTTCATAAAGCAATTGGGCCCCTGACCCGATTACGTACTCAATTTGACTCCAAGTCCGAGGTTTCCAAACAAGTGGGCCTCAAGCCCGTGTTTATCTTTCCAATTTTAAAATCATTTCATCAAATCTTATCCAAGACCATAAACATGGAAAATCCGTACAAAACCGGAAAAACCTCGATTTACGTGCAAGTACGTAAATTGCCTCGAAATACGTGAAACCATTTAATTTACCAACATCCAAATCAACAACATACAATCACAATCATAATCCATATAAAACAGTTAAGCATGCATAGAATTTATAAAACCAAAGTCCACTCACAGACCGTTTAACGGTATGCCTCGATACGCGTGCCATCGGCCCTCCCGGGCCACACCACTATCATCGGGACTCCCAATCCTGTCCAAATCACATTAGAGGGTCACTAACCTCTTCATTAACATCCTATCAAAGTCCCGTAATTTTTCCGAATTTTTAATTATTTTTAAACTTGATTTAAAACCTTCGGACGTCCCGAACAATATCGAGACGGTGTCCCATCGACACGAAAACAATTCCAAAATGTCTGTTACATCGAATAGATTAAAAGTCATGTTGGAAGTTTCCCCAAAATACCTTACACGCGCCCCCACGCGCCGGTTGAACTCCCTGCGCGTGAAACCCACGCGCCGGGGTACTGTTCATCAACGTCAAGCCTTGGATGGGTCCTGCAATCGGGTCGCCGTGACCCGCGGGTCGACCCGATTGGTTCTCAGCAATTCCTCGATCATTTTCAACAGAGTTTTCACCTACAAGATCATCCAAGTTCAAATAAGGGTTCCGTGGGATCAAAAACAAGAGTTTATGCCGATATCGTACCTCCTTGATCGAGAAACTCACGGCCAGAATTCCTCCATCGACTGCTCTCAGCTCCGACCACCATTCCCTTCGAAAACGGTCCCTATTGACGCGTTGCATCCTCAAAATCATCATCCTAATCACCAGATCGATTGAAAGACGGTAAAACCCATCCGGCCATTTTTGTACCCGAAACGGACTCACGGGTTTGGGGGCATACTTCGCCGCCGTGGTCACCACCGTGGCCACCACCTTGCCCAGTTTGACCCTAGGAACTCCCTTCACCCTTCCAAAATGATCAAACACCAGCCAACATCGACTTCCAATTTCTGAGTTTCGGACCTCTCTGTTTTTCTCCTCCGCCGTCAACATCGCCGTCTCCCGTCGTCTCCCGTCGTTTCTCAGCCCTCACCGTGTAGCTAGTCTCTCACACACACCCGCACAGGAGAGATTTGTGAGGTGGTTTATGTGGGTTGTTCAAATGAGTGGTGTGTGTGGGTAAGTGTTTTCGGGTGGAAAATATAACAATGAGAGGGAGATGAGTTTGATCAGGAGATGAAGGAAAGGGAGAGATGAGATGGACAGCGTGGATGTAATCTGGGAGTGAGATGGAGGGCTGAGATTAAAAGAAGGGATTAATTGTATTTTAAATCATTAATGGAAGCATGATCCAGATTTAGGGCCTTAAATCAAGGGATGAGTGACACTTGTCACTCATCCAAGGATCCAGATTCAGCAGTCACTATTTATTATTTTATTATTTTAATCGAAGTCTCGGTTCGTTCGGTTAATCGAATACGTTCCTGTGACCATAACTTCGTCGTCGGAACTCCGATTTCGGCATGTCGCCCGTCATTGAATTCGTATCGACGAGTCCTACTTAACGGTCCTTGGCCCTCGTCCATTGGACCACCCGGCCAAAAAGTCAACATTTGTCCCCCTAATATGCCAAATTACCAAAATACCCCTGGACTTCCGAACATCATAACTTTCTCCTCGAATGTCGGAATCGAACGTGCCACCTGTCTATGAACTCGTGACGTCCCGAACTACGTCACGGTCATCGGTCAAAGTCCATTTGATCGCCCAATCAAAAAGTCAACATTTTGCCCACGACCAAGGGCGAAACGGTCATTTTGCACATTTTGTCCGATTTCGCCCAACAAACCACCGATCAACCTCACTAATCAAGATTAGTCACTAAACTAATCCCGGAATTCGGGACGGGTCGTTACAACCTTCCCTCCTTAATTAATTTCGTCCTCGAAATTCCAACCGCTCTAAACTCAAATGTTCTTCCCTCCTTAATTAGTTTCGCTCTCGAAACTCGACCACCCTGATTCCACAAACACCCCGTGGAAAGTGGAATCAACCTCGCAACACATGTAAACCCGTACACCAGCCAATAAGACAAAACTTGTCTGCACTCAACGTACCACTAGTACTCATAACGCAACGACTACATTCGACCCCGTCGAATGACTGAAACTACCCATTTTGATTTGACACTACTTGTCCAATCAACCCTTTCGTTGACACAACAACTCGATGGCTCCTTTCCCACTCATCAATCTATGTTGACACATCCTGACAATCTGTCACCACACAGTTGTTGTCAGTCGAAAACTGACACTAGACTCACTCGTGGCTACACAAGCCACCAACTTACTTGACTTAAATATACGCTTACCGACATTTCACACGACTCGTGTGTAATTAGACTCATCGGAAATACCATGACCCATTGCATAGTAATGTCCGGTCCACGACTAATCCAATGGTATCAGAACCAATCCGACTGCCAACACGCTTACCGACACACCTCGGGTATAACCCGTATACCGTCACCAGGCACTACAAGCCTGCAAGGTATTGTACCTCGAACCATGTACAAGGTACACACATAAATCCAATGACCAGACTACAACCACCGAGGTCATAGCCAAACACGTTCCAATAATGGAGTACATTTTCCCAAACCAGCATGAGACAAATCGAAACTCCACCCATCATCTAGTTCCAATTCTGAATCCGAATCCGCAATTTCGTAAGAAATCCCGAATCCAAACCCAAACATCACATTTTTAATCCATGTCCAAATCCGAATCCGAAATCATTATTCCGTAAGCTAGCATTTGGAATAATCATTCCGTACCCAAATCCGGAAATCCATTTTCAAGTTCCAAAATCGAATCCTGAATCGTCATCCATAAATTCAATTCCAAAACCCGAAATCTCGTTCACGTCTACCAAGACACACCAAAACCGAACCTATCGGTTACCAGTTCAATACATTCGATTGACTTCATAGGGAAGCCAATCCAACCTCCACACGTCTAGGTTGACAAAATCCGACCACATCGGAAACCTATTCATTCGAGTAAGATACCATATGGGCTCCACTTCGAAAAGAAGTTCTGTCCCGTCATTTACGACTCACATACCCAAATTCGTATCGATCCTTGTCATTCCACCTAGGAAAACCAAGGATGATCCAAAATGATGACGTCAATACTCATCTTACGTGGATGCAAACAAAACACGATGTATTCACCACGCCATGTAACCCAACATCGTTTGCCACTAAGCAGAAAATGAGAAATCTTGTTTACCAAATTTTGAAATACACAACTCCTCCTGATGACCCCAAAACACACATGGGCCCACCAACCAATACACGCTCAATGTACTGGTAACTACAACCAACGTCTGCCAGGGCAGAAAACAAGAAGTCAACCCCCAATGACTTCAGAATACCTATTATCGATGCGGAACGAGCACTCCTCTCGTCCCACAATCACAACTCTTCTCGAAATTAAGGTTCCAACCATGTTGGAAATAGACATGCTCCCAACGAGATGTCAAGTCCAACCACTAGACTTCCAGTATCCTCAACTCACTTGGAAAACCACGTGTCCACAATCAATCCATTATCGTTTCGTTCGCACATCCCAACCTTTACTGGTTCAACACTCGGTTTTCCAAGTTCTCAAATATACATTTTTATCCACTCATCACTTGTCATTTTACCACTGTCGGGACTGATCCCAACACATCACAATCTCGACTGGGTCCCATCCAGTCCATCACTCAACCACTACCAAATCTCAAATACCGAACATATGTCCATCATGACGGAGTCACACCCCAACTCGTGGCTCGTCGTCATCACAATCACCAACACTAGCACCAGCGCTAGTACCAGCACCAACACACTATCAACAACACTAGTATCAACACACAGGCATCCATACTAGTATCGGCACAAAAGTACCAATATACCGACATCCATACTTGCACACCGTGTGCAAATATGACAACCCTGGATCTCCGCTCATACCGAACGACGATCCCGTACCTCTACTCGTACCCCACAACTATGGGTACCACCATCCTGACAACCCACATCAGGATAATGAACGTTCCCTGAACGTCCCCTGATCCCCAAGTATTGTAACCACACTAAATACCCTCGATAGCCAGTTAGCTCCACATGACGACCGACCAACGGTCATTGCTATCGAGATCCGTATCCACACATCGCACTAATACGCGATATAACTCGGGATTCCATAATTTATCTCAGAACCGTATCCGTAGATCGAATCCCATAGTTCTGACTAGACTCACTAGAGTCATCCACATGGCCATCCATGACCTCAGCCACTCTTCGCAGCACAAGTTCTCATCCACTAGTCACAAATAAGGTTTACTTTTTTAATACTAGGGTTCCATAATCACACCCTATAGTTCCACTGAACCCAACAACTCTCCATAATATAAAATCCACAACCTGACCGACCCCGCGGGCTAGACATCGTATAGACGTCAAATCCAAACCTACCATCAACTCAATGTGGGTTCCACCACTAAGGCCATCGGCTAACTCCGATGCACCAACATCCATCACACTAGCAACCACCACTAGGGTTCACATTTTAGACCATTGCTCAAATGAGGTTCCCCGAACCTGGCTGCACCTAGCAGCACAACAATCCAATATCACATGACCGAACCGACGGTCCCACAATACCAGTTCATCAAAATCAACCCCACTTGGGTCGAATCACATTAACGCACGGCGTATCGGGCCAACCACACTCTATCCGTGATTAAAGAGACATCACACCCTCGACCTGCGCAAGGATCGATGGAGGAGGCGTGCAATGTCTCAGTCTCTGCTGCAGTCGCATCCGTGATCAACCTGAAGGGCATTAAAACCAATAAAAGCTGTGAGTGGACGAAAACCATTAAGTTCATTAAATACAGTTATAAGACATTTATGCCCTCCAATAAAAACGTATGCATGCCACTAAAACCAGTAACCAAAACGTTTGTTCAACCAAGCCATTAGAGCCTTAGCCCAAAACCGTTAACTTAAAACCAAGTGTGGGAACTCAGCCCAAAACTGTGGAATACCACTACCAGACAAATTAAAACCATGTGGACCACCGCCCAAAGACATAAACATAAATCCATAAATCCAAAACCATTTAGGGTCCCCGACCCGAAATACCATAACATAACCAATAATCATTTTACCACATAACACAAATCCAACCGAAAAGCCATTTCATAGATTCATTAATCCATATTTACCATTTCCATCACCAGCATCCCAGATGCTTAGCGTCCCTGACGTCATATCTCACGGTATAATAAGCAACGCGTGCTGCCCGGGGTCTCTCCCGGTCCATATCTCTGACATCATAGATGTCTGACGTCCCTAACGTCAATCATAGCAATCCTGCTTCTGAGTCATCATACGGTCCGGTAACTCCGTACAATGACCCCTCACAGGCAATGCACCGTGACTTCCCCAGTGTCCCAGACACCTGGAGGAGACCATCATATATCCTCGTATCCGGATGGTATATGGAAAACAGTTTTCTTAAATCATTTCACAACATTACAATGGGCCCTGCCCGAAATCGCCATAAAACATCACAATTCCATGTAGGGTCCCTGCCCAGAAATCACATTTATTAAACATAGGGTCCCACACCAAAATCACATTTATAACCCAACTGGGCCCCATGCCCGATTTTTTAAACCACTGGGCCCACCACCCTAATTCGTAAATCAACTGGGCCCCTGGCCGGATAATATCACTCAAATGGGTCTTAGCCCGTTTTCATAAACAACTGGGCCCCTGGCCCGATTTCACCAAGCAACTGGGCCCCCGGCCCGATTACAAATGGACTCCAAGTCCGAGGTTTCCAAAATAATTGGTCCTCAAGCCCGAGTTCATCTTTCCAATTTCAAAACCCTTTTTTATCACATTATTTATTAAGCCATTAAGCCACAAGCATGTAAAATCACACTAAAACCGTTAACCTCGATATACGTGAAATACGGAAAACACCTCGAAATACGTGCAACATACCCGAAATCAATACTCACAATCACCATCATAGAAATCACGTATATAAAACATATAACACATTTAAGCATGCATAGGATTTATAAAACCAAAGTCCACTCACATACCGTTTAACTGTATGCCTCGATACGCGTGCCATCGGCCCTCCCGGGCCACACCATTATCACCGGGACTCCCAATCCTGTCCAAATCACATTAGGGGGTCACTAACCTCTTCATTAACATCCTATCAAAGTCCCGTAATTTTCCCGAATTTTTAACTATTTTTAACCTTGATTTAAAACCTTCGGACGTCCCGAACAATATCGAGACGGTGTTCGATCGACACGAAACCAATCCCAAAATGTTCGTTACATCGAATAGATTAAAAGTCATGTTGACCTCACCACGAGATTCGTGCCCAAGCGCCATCACGCGTTGCCGTGAGTGGCTGCGCGTGAAACCCACGCGCATGCTACAGTAACATGCACAGTAGTCTTCTTCGCCCGTTTGTCTGATAAATTGGTCATTTTTCCCGCGAGACAACCCGGCTCCAATCCTATTATTCAGCCTTAATTACATCAATTGATCATTCAATTAGCTTCCACTTAAGTCCAATTAGAGTTCTGTATCGTTGATTACACAAAACGTTACCTACAATTCCACGATTCGACGATGATCCACGAAGAACAACCGTTACTGTTCGTTCTTCGAATTTCCACAATGGCCACTGATTTCTTCCAATTGATGCACCCAGAAGCATCACTGGACTATGAGAAATAGTTTCCCTTCATCAATTTCGTCGTTTGATCACTCAATGATCACAACACAATCTCGAATTTCTTCCTCTGTCACCAAGCCTGTTCAGAGCCCAAAAGCCATCGATTTCTTTCGTTCTTTTGACGATTTTGATCGTAGTGATCTCAGAAAGCTGAATGTGAGCTCCATTTTGATCCTCAACGCCTATCTTTCAGTAATTGAATTCCCCCCCCCCCCCCCCCCAAAATTCTAAAATCTGAAACCCAAATTCCAGCACACTCTCAATCCCTCGTGTTTCCCCTGATATCACAGTCCCTTGAACTCTCATTTTTCTCTCAAGAACGGCAAAGGAAGGGAGCCAATTCTCCCAGTTCTCCCACTCTGTTTTTCGAAGGTCCACGACTCAAAGGAAACAAAGAAAAATAAAAGAAAGATGGAGGAAATGATGAAGAAGGAATGATGGTGTAGGAATGATGATGTTTGGAGGAAAACATGGATTAGGTTTTAAGGCTTAGATTAGGGGATGGGTGACACTTGTCACTTATCCCGGTGTGCACAGTCATCGGTTACTATTCATTATTTTATTATTATTTTAATCGACGCCTCGGTTCGTTAATTCGTTCCCGTGACCATAACTTCGTCGTCGGAACTCCGATTTCGGCATGCCGCCTGTCATTGGATTCGTATCGACGAGGCCAACGTAACGGTCCTTGGCCGTCGTCCATTGGACCTCCCGGTCAAAAAGTCAACATTTGGCCCCCAATATGCCAAATTACCAAAATGCCCCTCGACTTCCGAACATCAAAACTTTCTCCTCGAATGTTAGAATCGGACGTGCCACCTGTCTATGAACTCATGACGTCCCGAACTACGTCACCGTCATCGGCCAAAGTCCGTTTGGCCGCCCAATCAAAAAGTCAACATTTTGCCCACGACTAGGGGCAAAACGGTCATTTTGCACATTTTGTCCGATTCCGCCCTACTAACCACCGATCAACCTCACTCATCAAGATTAGTCACTAATCTAATCCTGGAATTCGGGACGGGTCGTTACAACCTTCCCTCCTTAATTAATTTCGTCCTCGAAATTCCAACTTATCTACACTCAAACGTTCTTCCCTCCTTAATTAGTTTCGTTCTTGAAACTCGACTACCCTGATTCCACAAACACCCCGTGGAAAGTGGAATCAACCTCGCAACACGGGTACACCCGTACACCAACTAATCAGAACAAACTGCACTCAAACGTTCCACTAGTACTCATAACGCATCGACTACATTCGACCCCATCGAATGACTGAAACCACCCGTTTCGAATTGACACCACTTGTCCAATCTACCCTCTTGTTGACGCAACAACTCGACGGTTCCTTTCCCACTCACCAGTCTATCCTGGTATCTACTCCCACTCCCGTTAGGAGTCAACAGACCTCACTCAACAATCTATGTTGGCACATCCTGACAATCTGTCACCACACAGTTGTTGTCAGTCGAAAACTGACACTAGACTCACTCGTGGCTACACAAGTCACCAACTTACTTGACTTAAATATACACTTACCGACATTTCACCCGACTCGTGTGTAATTAGACTCATCGGAAATACCATGACCCATTGCATAGTATCCAATGTCCGATCCACCACTAATCCCATGGTATCGGAACCAATCCGACTACCAACACGCTCACCGACACACCTCGGGTATAACCCATCGACCAGACTACAACCACCCAGGTCATAGCCAAACACGTTCCAATAATGGAGTACATTTGCCCAATCCAGCATGAGACAAATCGAAACTCCACCCATAATCTAGTTCCAATTCCGAATCCGAATCCGCAATTTCGTAAGAAATTCCTAATCTAAACCCAGACATCACATTTTAATTCATATCCAAATCCGAATCCGAAATCATTATTCCGTAAGCTAGCATTTGGAATAATCATTCTGTATCCAAATCTGGAAATCCATGTTCAAGTTCCAAAATCGAATCCTGAATCGTCACCCAGAAATTCGATTCCAAAACTCGAAATCTCGTTCACATTTACCAAGACACATCAAAACCGAACGTATCGGTCACCTGTCCAATACACTCGATTGACTTCATAGGGAAGCCAATCCAACCTCCACACGTCTAAGGTTGACAAAATCCGACCACATCGGAATCCTATTCACTCGAGTAAGATACCATACGGGCTCCACTTCGAAAAGAAGTTCAACCCCGTCATTTACGACACATACCCAAGTTCGTATCGATCCTTGTCATTCCACCTAGGAAAAACCAAGGATGATCCAAAAATGATGACGTCAATACTCATCCTACGTGGATGCAAACAAAACTCGCTGCACTCACCACTCCATGTAACCCAACATCGTCTGCCACCAAGAAGAAAATAAGAAGCCTCGTATACCAAATTTGGAATACGCAACTCCTCCTGATGACCCCAAAACACACATGGGCCCACCAACCAATACACTTTCAACGTACTGGTAACTACAACCAACGTCTGCCAGGGCAGAAATTAAGAAGTCAACCCCAATGACTCCAGAATACCCATCACCAATGCGGAAACGAGCACTCCTCTCGTCCCACAATTACAACTCTCCTCGAAACTAAGGTTCCAACCATGTCGGAAGCAGACCTACTCCCAACAAGATGTCAAGTCCAACCCCTGGACTCCCTACATTCCCAACTCACTTGGACAACCACGTGTCCACAATCAATCCGTTATTGTTTTGTTCACACATCCCAACCTTTACAGGTTCAACACTCGGTTTTCCAAGTTCTCAATTACAAATCCCCACATCTATACCACCAATGGTTTTCCTCATCTTTTCCAATTCCAATCATTTCCTTGTCCTTTCTCGAGATATTAGAAACATACTGCTACACCAATTTCAGAGTTGCCAACAACTCCCCAAATCCATTAATTCTCATGACGTAGGGGACGTCATCCTAAGATTACTCAAGTCTCAATCATACCTTTTTATCCACTCATCACTTTTCATTTTACCACTGTCGGGACTAATCCCAACACATCACAATCTCAACTGGATCACATCCAGTCCATCACTCAACCACTACCAAATCTCAAAGACCGAACCTATGTCCATCATGACGGAGTCACACCCCAACTCGTGGCTCGTCGTCATCGCAATCACCGACACTAGCACCAGCGCTAGTACCAGCACCAACACACTATCAACAACACTAGTATCAGCACCCATGCATACATACTAGCATCAGCACAAAAGTACCAACATACAATCATCCATACTTGCACACCATGTGCAAATATGACAACCCTGTATCTCCGTTCATACCGAACGATGATCCCGTACCACTACTCGTACCTCCTGGATCTCCGCTCATACCGAACGACGATCCCGTACCTCACGACTATGGGTACCACCATTCTGACAATTCACATCAGGATAATGAACGTTCCCTGAACGTCCCCTGATCCCCAAGCATTGTAACCACACTAAATACCCTCGATAGCCAGTCATCTCCACATGACTACCGACCTACGGTCATTGCTATCGAGATCCGTATCCACCCAGCACACGAATACCCGGTCTAACTCGGGATTCCATAATTTATCTCATACCGTACCCATGGATCGAATCCCATCGTTCCGACTAGACTCACTAGAGTCATCCACATGGTCATCCATGACCTCAGCCACTCATCGAAGCACAAGTTCTCATCCATTAGTCACAATTAAGGTTTACCTTTTTAATCCAACATATACTAGGGTTCCACAATTGCACCTTATGGTTCCACCGAACCAACAGCTCTCCGTAATATAAATTTCACAACCTGACCGACTCCGCGGTCTAGACATCGTATAGACGTCAAATCCAAACCTACCAACAACTCAATGTGGGTTCCACCACTAAGGTCATCGGCTAACTCCGATGTACCAACATCCCTCACACTAGCGATCACCACAAGGGTTCACATTTTTAAACCATTACTCAAATGAGTTCCCCGAACCTGGCTGCACCTAGCAGCACAACAATTTAATATTACATGATTGAACCGACGGTCCCACATTACCAGTTCATCACATACAACCCCACTTGGGTCGAATAACATTAACGCACGGCGTATCGGGCCAAACACACTCTATCCGCGATTAAATCCCAAAACTATCTATCAGGTTGATAACGAATTGCAGCCCATTGAGACATCACACCCTCGACCTGTGCGCACAAAAAGAGCAACCCTGCTCTGATACCAAGTTGACAGGACCCATCCCAATCCCACCGGGATTACCGTGGAATGTGCCCTACTTCCGTCCAACAAGAGGTGTCAGACAAGGGATAACCAAAAGTCACTGCTCAAACGGGGCATCCAGAGTGCGCAAGGATCGATGGAGGAGGCGTGCAATGTCCCAGTCTCTGCTGCAGTCGCATCCGTGATCAACCTGAAGGGCATTAAAACCAATAAAAGCTGTGAGTGGACGAAAATCATTAAATTCATTAAATACAGTTATAAGACATTTATGCCCTCCAATAAAAACGTATGCATGCCACTAAAACCAGTAACCAAAACGTTTGTTCAACCAAGCCATTAGAGCCTTAGCCCAAAACCGTTAACTTAAAACCAAGTGTAGGAACTCAGCCCAAAAATGTGGAATACCACTACCAGACAAATTAAAACCATATGGACCACGGCCCAAAGCCATAAACATAAATCCATAAATCCAAAACCATTTAGGGTCCCCGACCCGAAATACCATAACATAACCAATAATCCATTTTACCACATAACACAAATCCAACCGAAAAGCCATTTCATAGATTCATTAATCCATATTTACCATTTCCATCACCAGCATCCCAGATGCTTAGCGTCCCAGACGCATGACGTCCCTGGCGTCATATCTCACGGTATAATAAGCGACGCGTGCTGCCCGGGGTCTCTCCGGGTCCATATCTCTGACATCATAGATGTCTGACGTCCCTGACGTCAATCATAGCAATCCTGCTCCTGAGTCATCATACGGTCCGGTAACTCCGTACAATGACCCCTCGCAGGTAATGCACCGTGACTTCCCCAGTGTCCCAGACACCTGGAGGAGACCATCATATATCCTCGTATCCAGATGGTATATGGAAAACAGTTTTCTTAAATCATTTCACAACATTACAATGGGCCCTGCCCGAAATCGCCATAAAACATCACAATTCCATGTAGGGTCCCTGCCCCGAAATCACATTTATTAAACATAGGGTCCCATACCCAAAATCACATTTATAACCCAACTGGGCCCCATGCCCGATTTTGTAAACCACTGGGCCCACGACCCGATTTTATAAACCACTGGGCTCACGGCCCTAATTCGTAAATCAACTGGGCCTCTATCCCGATAATATCACTTAAATGGGTCTTAGCCCGTTTTCATAAACAACTGAGCCCCTGGCCCGATTTCACCAGGCAACTGGGCCCCTGGCCCGATTACAAATGGACTCCAAGTCCGAGGTTTCCAAAATAATTGGGCCTCAAGCCCGAGTTCATCTTTCCAATTTCAAAACCCTTTTTATCACATTATTTATTAAGCCATTAAGCCACAAGCACGTAAAATCACACTAAACCGTTAACCTTGATATACGTGAAATACGAAAAACACCTCGAAATACGTGCAACATACCCGAAATCAATACTCACAATCACCATCATAGAAATCACGTATATAAAACATATAACACATTTAAGCATGCATAGGATTTATAAAACCAAAGTCCACTCACATACCATTTAACTATATGCCTCGATATGCGTGCCATCGGCCCTCCCGGGCCACACCACTATCACCGAGACTCCCAATCCTGTCCAAATCACATTAGAGGGTCACTAACCTCTTCATTAACATCCTATCAAAGTCCCATAATTTTCCCGAATTTTTAACTATTTTTAAACTTGATTTAAAACCTTCGGACGTCCCCAACAATATCGAGACGGTGTTCGATCGACACGAAACCAATCCCAAAATGTTCGTTACATCAAATAGATTAAAAGTCATGTTGACCTCACCTCGAGATTCATGCCCACGCGCCGTCACGCGCCGCCGTGAGTGGCTGCGCGTGAAACCCACGCGTCTGCTACAGTCTCCTGCACAGTAGTCTTCTTCGCCCGTTTGTCTGATAAACGGGTCATTTTGCCCGCGAGATGACCCTGCTCCAATCCTATAAATTCAGCCTTAATTACATCAATTGATCATTCAATTAGCTTCCACTTAAGTCCAATTAGAGTTCTGTATCGTTGATTACACAAAACCTTACCTACAATTCCACGATTCGACGATGATCCACGAAGAACAACCGTCACTGTTCGTTCTTCGAATTTCCACAATGGCCACTGATTTCTTCCAATTGATGCACCCAGAAGCATCACTGGACTATGAGAAATAGTTTCCCTTCATCAATTTCGTCGTTTGATCACTCAATGATCACGACACAATCTCGAATTTCTTCCTCTGTCACCAAGCCTGTTCAGAGCCCAAAAGCCATCGATTTCTTTTGTTCTTTCGACGATTTTGATCGTAGTGATCTCAGAAAGCTGAATGTGAGCTCCATTTTGATCCTCAACGCCTATATTTCAATAATTGAATTTCCCCCCCCCCCCCCCCCCCCCCAAAAAAAATTCTAAAATTCGAAACCCAAATTCCAGCACACTCTCAATCCCTCGTGTTTCCCCTGATATCACAGTCCCTTGAACTCTCATTTTTCTCTCAAGAACGGCAAAGGAAGGGAGCCAATTCTCCCAGTTCTCCCACTCTGTTTTTTGAAGGTCCACGGCTCAAAGGAAACAAAGAAAAATAAAAGAAAGATGGAGGAAATGATGAAGAAGGAATGATGGTGTAGGAATGATGATGTTTGGAGGAAAACATGGATCAGGTTTTAAGGCTTAGATTAGGGGATGGGTGACACTTGTCACTCATCCAGGTGTGCACAGTCATCGCTTACTATTTATTATTTTATTATTATTTTAATCGACTCCTCGGTTCGTTAATTCGTTCCCGTGACCATAACTTCGTCGTCGGAACTCCGATTTCGGCATGCCGCCTGTCATTGGATTCGTATCGACGAGACCACAGCAAGATGTCGCCCATCTCACCTAATGCGGGCCCCTCTGTCTGCCCCCAGTTGTTCCCTTCTTCCTGTGCGTCGTAAATTGCCCGGCCTCCATCTCTTCGCCCGTAAGAAGCATGGACCCGCATGCTGCTCCCTCTCATGCATGGCGCACCCGCATGTGCAGGTTGCCAATCAACAAACCAGCCCATGTAATGACCCGTCCCAAAATCCTAGATTAGATTTGTGACTAATCATGATTAGTGAGATTAATCGGTGATTAGTTAGGCGAAATCGGACGAACGATGCAAAGTGACCGTTTTGCTCCTAAAGTGGGTAAAACGTTGACTTTTCATTCTGGCGGTCAAATGGACTTTGGCCTATGACTGTGACATAGTTCGTGACATAGTTCGTGACATCACGAGTTCATAGACAGGTGGCAGGTTCAATTTCGATGTTCGAGGTAGAAGTTATGACGTTCGGAAGTTAAGGGGCAATTTGGTAATTTTGGATAAATGGGGCAAAATGTTGACTTTTTGATCAGGATGTCCAATGGCCGAGGGCCGAGGACTGTTACGTAGATCGGGATGATACGAATCCATAGACAGGCGTCATGCTGAAATCGGACTTCGAACGGGGAAGTTATAGGTCACAGAAGATCGATTTCACTATGCACGTACTTCGAGATGATGCTGATTTGGCAATATCAGATTGGGTAGATATTTTGAGTGGAACCCATGGATGAGTGACAAGTGTCACTCATCCCATTGGCTAAAACCCCTAAAAACTGGATCTACTTAATTAAATACTATTATTTCCATTATTATATAATTAATCCACCTTACATTCAATCCTATCCATCCATTTCAATTTAATCTTTAAATCCACACCACACCACTCATCTCATCCATCTCTTTCTCTCATCAGATCAAATCATCTTCATTTCTTCATTTCCTCATAACCCGAAACCATCCATATTTTCCCCATTTTCTCCATTTTTCTTCAAGCCCGAAACCACACCCCACCACCATTTCTTATGTGAGTTCGTGTGTAACCATGAGTGAGGACTGAGAGACTGTGACGGCGAGCCACGGCCAGGAACGGCGGTGAACGGCAGAGGAAACCGCAACCACCATGGCCGATCAAGGAGGTATGGCTTTTGTGTTTGTTCTTCGGTTTTTAACGTCTAAAAAGGTAGGAAATGAATGTAGGAAGGTATTAGGATCAAAAGGGAATAAAATGGACTAAAAATGGACAGATGGGGCCTTGAACCGGTCCAGACCGGTTCGGCCGGTCCAAGAACCAAAGAACCGGTTCGACTTGTGAAGAAGATGAACAGTACACCCGGCATGTGGGCTCACGCGCAGGAACCTTCCTGGGGCACGTGGGGGCGCGTGAGTCACTGTTTAGGAAAATGTTCAACATGTGAAACACTTTATTCGATGTAACGAACATTTTGGGACTGGTTTCGTGTCGATCGGACACCGTTTTGATAATGTTCGGGGCATCAGAAGGTTTCTGATCGGGATTAAAAATAGTTAAAAATTCTAGAAAATTACGGGACTTTAATGGGAGGTTAATAAGATAGTTAGTAACCTTCTATTACGATTTGGACAGGTTTGGGAGCCCCAGTGATGATGATTGGCTCGGGAGAGCCGTATGACACGCAAATCGAGGCGGCAGCTTGGACGGTCTGTGAGTGGACCTTTTTTTCTAAATTAGTGCATGAATAAATGTTTATTATATGTTTTAAATACTTGTTTGTGATGCCATGAGTTCATTTGGATGTGTGGTTACGTATAGGCACGTATTTTCGAGGTTTCGGCCCTATACGGTGCCTATACGGGTCTGTATTTCTTCGATGGTCTAAATGAAATGGATTTGGATTTCCAAAGGATAAAATCGGGTATGAGACCCATTTGGTTTTGTCTCGGGCATATGACCCTATTGATGACCTACGGGTCCGAGTCGTGGTCGCGGTAGGTGCTTGGTGCACGGCGACGGACGACGTGACGCTCGCCTCCGGATTGGGATGTGTTCCTTCTGGAGAGGTCACGATGCACGATTCGTTATCAGGTAGCTTGGGGAGGCTCGACTTCAAAGTGTTGACGGTTTAGGATATCGATCGGTGATGAGTGCACCATGATCTTGTGGTGGTCGCGTCGGTTGATTCGTTCATGGCGACATACCAGGATTGAGGGCGATCCTGGATGGATGGTTGCACACATCACTACGATCGGACTCGTGACTGACCCTGAGATATCGGGCACGATGCCCAGCTGATGTCATATGTTCGGGCACGAGACCAGTTGTTTTACATTGATGATTTCGGGTCAGGGACCCTAGATGGATTTCCAAGTTCATGACGGTTTATGGGAACCGGGCATGAACCCTGGAAAGGTTGTGGTACATGACGATTTATGGGAACCGAGCATGGAGGATGTTTTCTCTATATATATATATATGAATAGCATGGATGCTATAGATCATGACGGTTCAGGGGGACCGGGCATGAATATTTATGTTATGTATATATATGTATTCATATACCTTCCTTTACATCTATTATCTCCTCTGGGAAGGGTCGTTGGCCTGGGTGGACCCCGGAGTAGTCACGGAGCACCGACTGAGTGGAGTCACCCCCAGTTGGGTTCCTTACTCTCAGGAAGGCATGGATCGTAACCTAAGGACGGGTCATTGGTCAATGAACATTGACTTTGGACTCTGAGAGACTTGGGTTTGAGACCCTGGGTAGCACGCGCGTAGCTTTGGAAACCGTGACAGGATTGGTTGTGTGGATTATATGTATATATGATATATATGATATGTGATATGCACAGGTTTTGGGCAATGGCCCGTGTACTTGGTTTCATGATGGTTTTGGGCTAAGTCCCCTATGGATTTGGGCAGTGGCCCGTATATTTGATTTGATTATGGTTTTGGGCTTAGTTCCCACAGATGGTTTCTTTCGGATAAATGGTTTTCGAATGCATGCATACTTTTTAGTGAAGGGTACAAATGTATTTCTTATGAACTGGTTGTTTTGTCCACTCACAGCTTTTAATGTTTTGACTACCCTTCAGGTTGACAGCGGATGTGGACTGTAGATGAGACCGAGATATCACATACCTCCTCCGGATCCTGGCGTACTCTGATAGCCCGAGAGGGCAAAGGTAAAAAATATCCCTTGTCTGACACTTCGTGTCAGACCAGAGTAAGGTCATCCCGCATTAATCCTGGGGGGATTGGGATGGGCCCTGTCAGCCCATGCCTGCACTACTCCTACCGACGCCTACCCTACCGCATGAGCCCTGCTATGCAATTTCCCTCTGTTATGGCCCTTCAACATGGACAAAAATAAAACTAGCGACAGATATAGAAAAATCAGAAGCATCCTCTACCTTGATAGGACGGCGGGCATGATTTTCATCACCACAACAGATTAATGATGTCAACCTACCTCTTCAACAATAAAATAGTATTAGGGTTTATTTTTTCTTTATAAAATAAGAGTCATATGCTCTCATTTAAATAAAGAAAATTAAGTAAACCCTAATAGTTAATTGGGCTCGCAAAACCAACTCAGAGTAGGATTACAAGCCCAGAGAATTCCTTTTGGGACAAGATCAAAATCAATCTCCAGCTACATCCAGGAAAGAGGAGTCATACTCCTATACGAAATATTAAGACGTGATTTATTGGAACCACAATAAGACTACATCCCTTAGGATTCCTCGAATTCCTAAGCAATGTGGGGGCATTTGTAGAGCCATAAATTACCGAAATATTCAGGAGCCGCCACGTGACCAACAATTCCCATAATGCCGATATTACCTTTGGTAAAATTGACATCGACATGTAACGGTCTTCGTATTAATTTAATATATTTACCAGCTAAATATATTAATTAATCAGATCAATGTCGATAATAAATAACTTCCCAGCGAATTATTTATTCATTAATAAATAAGTAATACAATCACTTATTTAATATTTTCTTCTTCAACCAATCAGACGTTCCGGTGACCCTCAAGGTTTCATTATAAATAGAAGTCCACATTTCACTTCTGAAAGTAATCAAAAGCTCCTGCAAACACTCTGTCAGTTTATTCTCTCAGAAAGCTGACTTAAGCATCAGAGCGTTTATGGTTGAACCACACCCCCCTCCCCCAGGATTCAACCTTAACCCCGTTTGATTTTTGTTATTGTGTGTAGGAATCGAGAAGGAATTTTACAAAACCGAACGATTTCTGCATCAACAAGTGGGAGATAAGAAAATTATGATTTAATTTCATGGAGAGTTAGTGTTCGTGTCCTGTGGACAAGCAGAAGGTTGTGGCTTGATTTCCTCTCAATAAAATCAAGATTTAGATACAAAATCGAAATGGTGAGTTGCAAAATATAGGCCCGGAACTTGTCATGAAGTAGTTCAAGTGTATGCGGATAATTGAGTAAAGAATGATTGCCGCTATAATGTTAGTGTCCATTTCACTAGTTAATTAATATTAAATATTGTTTAGGCCTTCACATAAACCAAAGGGGCGCATAGAAATGTTGACAGTGAAACCAGCCAAAAACATCGACCGCATGGTGAAACGAAAGAGGTTAGTAATCTGTCCAATGGTGCTGCTTACAGTGATGGGCCAATGGTGGCGGATGGCGGATGCTACATGCATCACGTCAGTATTAACAGATTATTTAATGAAATAGTTAACAGTGAAACTAAATTATTACATTTTTAAAAATTCAGAATACGTAAATGCAAGATTTGAAAAATATCTGATATAACTTTAAAATTTAGTGTAAAACACAGAATATAAAATTATAATTTGCTCTTTTTTTTCACTGTTATACACGTGTTTGAATTTGGAGGTTCTCATAAATTTGGAAAAACTTTTATAGATGTCGATTCTTCATGGGTCGTGAATAAAAGAAAATGAAAATATGGAGCAAATTATGTTCTCCGACCACTATCAGGTAGTATTCAAGTTAGTGTCTTGAAAAAAAAAAAAAAGCTTGGGATCCATATAATTTTTCAAACAATGAACATATGTGACAGAGTGCATGCCTGATCAAACTTAGTGAGCTTGTCATCACCACATCAATTCTCAGAAGTCAGGGTCACCGCAGCAAAATGCCATGCATGCCTGATGCATGAATGTTATCCATCACAGCTATCAATCCCAGTCACAGTCACATGAAGGCTTCACACCAATTTGTCTCTTTGCTCTCCTTTTATTTGGACACTTCCAATGCTTTGTGGGCCGGTTAGTTTGATTGCTGGATTAGATCGTTCGATTGCTGGATTAGATTAGATCATTATGAAATTTAATGTATTTTGAAAATAAAATGGGATGTGCTTAAGGAGATAAGAGAAAGTAGAGATAAAAGAAAATTTATCTAATTTAATCTTCTCAAAATAGTACAAAATATTAGTAAAGGTAAGTTTCCATCCATATATCGAATCTCATATAATCCAACTATAATAAAGCTATATTCATTTTATATTTAAAATATATTAAATTTGAAAAATAATTCAATCCAATTCATTTTTGCTCATGAAACATGCCATGCTGTATGCATGTAAACAGAACAGGTAAACGAAACTATGTATTGACATACGTTTGTATATAGAGAGATAATCAGTACAAGAAAAAGAAGAGGAAGAAGATAGGGGAAATGCCACAAGGGCGGAGTGCAGTGCAACTCAGTGCACATTTGGGAAGGAACAAATTTTTATTTTTTTAAAAAGTTTTCGGAGTGACGTAAAATTAATCATTTGGGTTTTTTTTTTTGTTTTTTTTTTTTATGTTTATGAACATAAAAACTCTCATATTTCTCGTACTACATTATCTATCTGTATTGAAAATTGAATTTGTTTCAAATTAAATAAGTATAATTTTCCTAATATAGTGTTAACATATATTTGTTAATATTTTCCTTAGTATTGCATTTTACTTACATTTAGAATATATGGGAAATTTCCTTATAATAAAACCGGAAAATATTATGGAAAATGGTAACCAACATGGACTGGGTTGGCAAAAGTTTGTTTCCCTTTGGACATGAGCAATATTGCAGTGATGGTAGCTTTATCAATGAGTGCATATTGTTTCATCACCCATGTTATCCATGTTTGCCAAAATAAGAACGGGAAAAATTCCCCACCGGGCCCGGTTGGATGGCCTATTCTTGGAAAACTTTCTCACCTCAGCAACAACGTCCATGAAGATTTGTTTGAGCTATCGAAATTCTACGGCCCGATCTTCAGCTTCAAACTTGGTTTCATGAATCCAGTGATTGCTGTGTCTTCACCTGAATTGGCAGGCAAGGTCCTCAAGCAGATGGAGACTGTTTTCTCCAATCATGTCGTCACCGAGACGTTTTGTGTGATGCCATATGATGCTGTTTCCATTATATTTTCTCCCATGGGAACACGATGGAGAGTGCTCAGAAGAATACTCACTGAAGAGGTCTTCTCTCCTAAGGCCCTCAAGGACACCGGTGAACATTTCACACTGGGTTTTCACCACCTTATCCAACATTATGAGTAACTTTGTATGCCGTAAGAACCTCTTCGATTACACAAAACAGGAAGGAGAGACCTCAAAAATAAACAGTCAGAGTTAGTAAACCTTCACGGTACAGGTAACGTTGCTTTCTTCTCATTCCTCAAGCCATTTGATCCTCAAGGATTCAAACGGAAAGCACTCAAGATATTTTCGGTATTCGATGATTTATATGAGAAACTCATCGATGAGAGGCTGAAAGAGAGGGAAATCGATGCCAACAACCACACTGATCAGATGGAGAAAAGGGACATGTTAGAATCCTCCCAAGAAATATCTTCAAAAGTTTGCTTTCAGTCATTTTTTACATTTTTGAGGTCACGCAGGAGGTAACTAGTGTTTTGCTTTGGTTTGGCACTGGCAGGTGACATGTTCATCGCAAGCAAGGACACAAACTCAAACACTGTGGAGTGGGGTATGACAGAGATCCTAAGAACGCCTCATGCACAAGAAAATAGTTATGGAGTTGGACCAAGTGGTTGGAAAAGACAGATTTATCCGAGAGAGCGACATTGCCAATTTACCCTACTCTCAGGCAGCTGTGAAATTAAGAAGTTTTCCGTCTTCACCCAGCAGCCCCACCCAGAAGTTTTTACATTTGTAAAAAATTCTACACAATTCAAGAAAATTCAAGAAGCATCAAGATAAGACTAAAAAATACTAGGGTGTTCTAAGATGAAGAATGTTCTAGAAAAACAACCAACATATGGTTGGAATAGAAGAAGACCAAGTCGGTGGTCTTGGATATTTTTTGAACAAATGTACTTCCACCAAATAGGGAGGTAGGCTGCATGCTCTATAAAGAGAGCTGAAGTGAATATTGTAGTGTGTGAAAAAGAAAGCAACAAAAAGCCTTCCTACTCTTGCATGTAAAAATCCTTTTATAAATAAAACCTCATTTCCCAATCTTCTCTGTTCTATCAAAGATTTTCTTTTACTTCATTTAAATCCTTAACCCCTTCACCCAAATTATCAACTCAAAACCCAACATCCGTCTTGCTTAGATCTACTATCAAGAGGTGAAGATAAAAAAAAAGCCCCCACCCAAGATCTAGGGCCGGCTGGGCGTTTGGGATTGTAGAGAGAGGAGAGAGCAAATTCTAAAGAGAGAAGGCACTCATATGTACACAACAAAATATGAAAGTCAAAATTAGCTTATTGTCCAACCAACATTTATTAAACATCAATGTCTTCACTAGAATTACCAATTCCCTTGTTGTTTTCATCAATCGTTAATAATTATATGGACTCTGATAATGGTTCATCTAGAGTTATATTTGCAATTTCAAGCAACCCAGGCTACAGCATATGATATATACATGATCGAAATCAAATGCATCATCTCTTTCTTTAGATTTATAAAATAACTTACTAACTTAAAAAATATCAAACTTCACCTCATTTTTTTTTAAAAAAAAAAATTCCATTATAGACAATTTCTAAGTATTCTAAGAGTATCTGAAACGTCCCTTTAAGTTTCAAAACATTTCAGAATTTCTTCATTTTCCAAAAATCGTATTCTGGAGTTTTGAAGGAATAACGCGGAATGTGATATGCCATCCAATTGGAGTTTCGGTGCTTCATTGACAACATCCGCCCCAAATTTGCACTCATGAAAACCTGAGAAAGCTGTGTAATACCACTTGAGCTAAGATGTCTTCATACTATTTGAGCGGATCTCACTTCTAAGATAACATAGGGGTGGGCAAAACAAAGAAAACTATGAAATAACCACAGTGGGTTGACAAATAAAGTTTCCGAAATAATTAAAAATCTTAAGATACTAACTTCCTTTTTGAGAAAATGGTATTATATATAAATAATAATAACTTGAATTTTGTTCAAACTCGTAATCATAGCCATGAGTTTAAGTTCGATAATCTGAAATCGATCAATTATCATTGATATATTGTAATTGAAGTAAAAAAATCATGAGCACTCAAAATTTACCTGAAAACAATAAAGAAATGTCGTACTATGCTGAGTTCAATACCATAAATAGCTATAATTCGGTAATAATGTCATATAGATCTAGTCTATAGGGATGGTTAAATGAGTTTTTTTTAGGGTATGGGTATATCTTTATCCTATATGGGTAAAAGTAGGTTTTATATCCATCTAAACCCATTCTCAAATTATGGGTACCCATAATATTTTACATTTATTTTCTTCTTTCAATTTTTTTTTTGCTTTTCATTTTGTTTTTACTTCTAATTTTTTTATTCCTTATAATTTCTTTTACATTTCATTTTTCATTTTTCTTTTGCTTTTGCTTTTTTAATTTTTTTAATTTTTCATTTGTCTTTAACTTTTTATTTTTAACTTTTCATTTTTTTCCTTTCAATTTCAGGATGTCCAATACTAGTAAAAGAATTATTTCAAAAATTTGACTTCGAAAACTTTCTAATTAAATAAAAAATTAATAGAAAGTGTCGAAATAGAAATCAAAATGAGAAAATCGAACTCGTTAGAACTTTCATTATAAACAATTTTTAAGAATTTAGGACATTTTCCTTAATTTAGTCGTTTAATTAAGCGAACAAGCCCATTAATGTTAAGCTCACTAGCCCATTTTCCTATGCTAAAATAAATGCTGAGTTTGATCTCAACCACATGATTCGAGGCTGCGACTTCCATTTTATCCTCACCACCGACACAAAGAACATAAATGTGAACATGGTCGAAAAACTAGCCTAGCATTGCCTCCTTCTCGCAGATAAACCAATTCTCCTGCAAGACAATGTAGTTAAGCCCACCAGTCCATCGCATCACCTCAAAGCCTTCACTCCTCTTCGCTCCAAATTCCAAGAATAAGCTCTCTAGCCTGACTGGGGTTAGCGCCAAGGTTTTGTTCTTGTGGATCAACATCGTTGAGGAGACTCGGACCGGCAACAATCTTGAATGCTTGTTGGGGATCGCTTTGGTGGCTTTTTCGATTAACAATTTTTATGAGTGCACGTAGTGCAACTGTGGGTACCCCCAACTTACCTTATTTTTATTTATATTCTTTGTCGATGCTTGAATCAGGATCGAGAATTCAAGCAGACGGCGTTCGAAGGTTGTTTTGTTAAACGAGTAAGGGTACTCGGCGGGTAAACCCTTACCCTACCCTAATTAGTTATGGGTAAATTTTGCCCAGTAATTTTTATACACATATAGTTACTACCCATGGGGTAGCCAAGCCCATGGGTATTTTTGCCCATCCCTAGATCTAGATTTGATAGTCTGCTAAATCAATAATATGAAAATTCTTTATCGAAACATAGTGAAATCTGTACGTGCACATCTGAGGTGCTAAGAAATTCAGAGATATCCATCAAAGTCAAACATAGTAGTCTCAAGAGAAGAAACCTATTCTCTTGAGTGTGATAATTAGAGAAGAAGAAAGGAGTAAAATCTGAAGTAAAAATTTCTAGTTTTCTTCAATACACTTCACTACTCTTGAGCAACATACAAACACAAGCTTAAATAGACTCACCCACCTAGTAATTAATGCTACATAGAGAAACTAAAAAGGCACATAGAGACAATCAAAAGAAACAAAAAAAATACCATAAGACAACTCATAAACTTAATTAACTTCAACCGCCACTTAAGTAGATAACTTTAGATTAATCTACCCATAAACATATTGTAGAGAACTCTAGATTATTCTCAAAAGCCCCCCTTAAGCTAGACTTCTTTTACTCCAATAAGACTCCTCATCTTGACAAGTAGATCTTTCTTCAATGGCTTCGTAAACAAGTCTGCTAGTTGATCCTCAGACTTGCAGTACTGAACTTCAACTTCTATATCTTTGATAAACTCACGAATGAAATGTAACTTGATCATGATGTGCTTACTCTTGTAGTGAAACATTGGATTTTTGGATAGGCATATGGCCGATTTGTTGTCACAAAACAGCATTGTAGGACCTTCTTGAACTTGACCCAAAGGATAGACCTTAGCCACCTCTCATGACAACCTGCTGAAGCAAGAGCAACATATTTAGATTCTATTGTTGAGAGTGCCACGATTAACTGCTTTCTAGAAGGCCATGAAACAAAGAACACTTGAACCAAATGATGTAAACATAAACGGAAGTTCTTTTGCAATCATCCACATCTCCACCAAAATCACTGTCATTGTAGCCTAACAAATTCTAATTTTCAACACCATCATAATGTAGCCCATAATTGACAGTTCCAGCCACATATCTTAAAATTCTTTTTCCAAGCTCCCAATGAATATTGCTTGGCGACTCCATAAAACGACTAAGAAAGCTGACTGAATATGCAAGGTTTGGTCTTGTTGTAGTTAAAAACATAAGGCCACTTACAAGGCTTTGAAAGAGAGTTTGATCCACCATATTGACTCCATCTTTCTTTCCCACTTTAGTCCCAACTTCAATTGGTGTACCAATTTATTTTGCATCTTCATACATGAATCTCTTCAGTAGCTCCTTAACATATTTCTTTTGAGAAATACAAATTCCATTTGCATGTTGTTTTACTTCAATTCGAAGAAAGAAATGAAGCAATCCAAGGTCTGTCATGTCAGGGCCCACCCCTAATCCCCCAGGATTAGGGACTAAACCCTGCTCCCTCTCTGACTTACACATGACACGAATGCTAGACTAACGTCTAACCTCCATGTAACACGTAAGTCGGACCAGAGATTCTCGAATCCAGCCATCCGAACTACTGTGGATCGCGGGTGTGATGTCTCCATCTCTCTCGACCAACAGCGCGCATCGCAACAACCTGGAGGGTATCGAAAACACGAAAAGACTGTGAGTGGACAAAAATAAAGTTTAAGTTCAAAAACATTTCATAAACAATGACATTTATAGCCTCCGTTTCAAAAACCAATGCATGCATATCAAATTCAAGTTATGAAACCATTCATATCAAAAACCATTAACGAAAACTTTGTTTATCAAATCGTGTCAAACCCGTTGTTCAAATCCAGGTCTCAGCCTCAAATCAATCTCAAATTCGGGAACTCAGTCCCAAAGCCATCGAAAACCATTTCATCCGGGCCACTGCCCAAAACACCGGAAAACCTTGTTGAAAACCATATCATAATTCCATTCACCGAACCTGCAGGATCTATCTAAGTCTTTAAACTCCCGAGTCTTTAAACTCAATCCAGGCCTCAATATAATCCGAGTCTTTAAACTCCCGAGTTTTTAAACTCAATAGGCCTACGGGGGAAATATCAATAGCCGAGTCGGCAACCATCATTCCGTAAGCTGGCATCCGGAATAACCATTCCGAACCCAAACCCGAAAATCCATTTCAAATTCCAAACTGAATTCTGAATCGTCATCCGGAAATCCGATTCCAAACCCGAAATCACGTTTCTTAAAACTACTTTTTGAATTGGGCCTCTAAGCCCGAAATCACTTTCCAAAATCCTTTTACTTTAGTTGAAATCAAATCGTATTTCAAATCCCGAAATCAAATCATTAAAACCAGGTTCAAATCACAATATCCAACAACTTATCGTAACACGTGAATTTCCGTAATTTCCTCGAAAAACGTGCAAAAACCGTAAACTATCACAATCATAAATCAAATCATAGAATCAAGTATAGAAAACATATAAAAACATATATGCATGCATCAAGAGTTAGAAGGCAAAGTCCACTTATAGACCATTTCGACGTCGCCTCGATGCGCGCGCACTTACACCGTCCCCGACCATTCTGCTATCCTCGGCTTTCCCGAACCTGTCCAAAGTCCATAACGAGGTTACTAACTACTTCACAAAAGTCCTACTCAAATCCCATAATTTTCCCGAACTTCTAAGCGTAATTTAAACGGAACCGTAAACCTTCGATCCCGCAGAACTAACCCGAAACAACGTCCGATCGTCCCGAAACTTGTCCCAAAAGATTCACTCAACGATTAGATCAAAAACCTAGTTAGAAGTTTCCCCAGAAACCACCGCACGCGCCTCCACGCGCCACCCAAAGTGGCTGCGCGTGGGCCTCACGCGCCTGCACACAAAGTCATCTTTAACCTCCGTCCAGCTGGTTCAGACCGGGCTGGCCGAACCGAACCGGTGTGACCAGTTCTCTGCCTTCTTGCAACCATTTTCAATCCTTCCAAGCCCAGAAGCTTCGTCCTGTCCTAAGAAATCTATTCCCCTCAACCAAACACTATAACACGACCTCTAAACCACTTCCCTCAAGGTCGAACTAAAACCCGTCCAAACCCCTGTTTCTACTTCCGGCCACCCGTGCAATCCCCCGTCACGGTTTCGAACCCTAGAGCTCCCTAGGAACCTACTGAACCTAACTAGACCTTACAGAACCCTCGACTCAGCCCCTAACTTCACGACTTTAACTTTGAATCAAAACGGCAAAATAGGGGAAACAGAGAAACCTCACCTGTCTGTGCGCTGCCGTGAACACCGCCGTATCCCAGTCCGTCCAACGTCTCGTCTCTGCCTTCTGATCACTCCCCCATTCTAAATTTGAACGGTTTGATCGAACACAGCAACACCACCACCTCGATTCTTCTCTGTTTTCCTGAAAACTCACACCTCACACTCACAAGTTTTCCTCACGAAATTCTCACTCAAACTCACTCATTAGTTCTCACTTAATCTCTACTCACTCTCACCAGGTCACAAAGTCTCACACTTCCCTGCAATTCGATCGATTTCCCCCTTACTCTCAGTCTTTGTTTTCCTTCTCACAAAACACGGCTACACACTCGAACAATCCAATTTAATATCACACCGTGCAGAACACTAGAAACCACTAGAGCACCCCCACGTGTCCAAATCCTATGGCCCAACTCAAAATATCCAATCACACACTGCACACTTGTCCTCATCTCCTTTGCACAAATCCCAAGGCGCCAAAAAGACCAAAATGCCCCTAAGTCCAAAATTACCATTTTTGCCTTCGCCGTTCTAGACCCATAACTCACTCGTCCTATGTCCGATGAAAGCATGCTGCCTGTCGTTGAACTCAGGACGACGAGATCTACCTAACGGTCCTCGGTCTACGTGAAAACCAAGAGGCCAGTAAAAGTCAACATTTTCCTTCTATTTACCAAAATTACGGTAACACCCTTAACCTTCCGAACACCATAACTTTTTCTCCGATTGTCCAAATCGGACGTGCCACCTGCCTACGGACTCGTGACGTCCCAAACTACGTCACGGTCATCGGTCAATGCCCAATTGACCGTCCGAACTAAAAGTCAACATTTTGCCCATTCTAGGTGCAAAACCGTCATTTCGTGCCCGAAGTGCAAAAGGAGCCAACTAACCACCGATTAACTCATCTAATCCGTCACTAATCACTTCCCTAATCCGAACTCCCGGGACGGGTCGTTACATGTCATCTCAAATCTTTGTGACATATTTAGCTTGAAATTTTCACACATTTGAGCATTACTTCCCATGCATATTAAATCATCCACATATAAACAAACAATCAAAATCTCACCTTGAAAGCCTTTCTTGGTGTAGAGAGTGTGTTCATATGGGCAGTTGTGAAACCCATACTTTTGGAAGAATGCATCAATCCGAGTATACCAAGCTTTTGGAGCTTTCTTTAATCTGTATAAGGATTTCTTCAATCTGCGTACTTTTGTTTCTTCATTTTTCTACACATAACTAGGAGGTTGAGTCACATAAACTTCTTCTTCCAAAATCCCTTGTAAGAATGCTGATTTCACATCCATTTGAAAGACTTTCCAATGATTTTGGACAGCAAGAGCTAACAACATTTGAATTGTATCGAAGCGCACCACTGGAGCAAAGACTTCATTGTAGTCAATTGTAACGACCCGTCTCGAATTATCGAGATTAATTAAGACTAATTACGGATTAGTGGGGCTAATCGGAGATTAGCCATGGATTAACGGACTTTCAGAGCGAAATTATGATTTTTCCCCTGAACGAGAATAAAAAGTTGACTTTTGACCCGGGAGGTCCGATGGCCGAGGGCCGAGCATCGTTACGTAGATTGGGTCGATACGAGCCCGTAGACAGGTGGCACGTCAAAATCAGGCGTTCGACGAAAAAGTTACAGTTCAAGAAAGTTTCGAGGTACTATTCATGTCGGTGTTGTAAGGACCCGTCAAGGAAATTAGGGTTAAGACAGTGATTAAGATGGGATTAGTGAGCTTAATCGGTGGTGAGTTGGTTACCATTGGTCCGTTAGCGTCGAATGACAATTTTGCCCCTAGGTTGGGCAAATAGTTGACTTTTAGTTCGGGCGGTCAATTGGGTATTGATCGGTGACCGTGACGTAGTTCAGGTCGTCACGTATCCGTAGACAGGTGGCACGCCCGGTTTCGACATCCTAGGAGGAAGTTATGATGTTCGGAAGGTTGAGGGCATTACCGTAATTTGGCTAAATAAGGGGGAAAAGTAGACTTTTCGTACGATCGGGTTTTGACACGTTGACCTGGGACTGTTCGGTAGATCTCGTCGTCCTGAATTCAACAACAGGCGACACGTGTTCATCGGACCTAGGGTGAGTAAGATTCGGGTCTAAAACGGTAAGGGCATAATTGTAATTTTGACTCAAAAGAGGGACATTTTGGTCTTTTGCACATTGGGAATTGTGCAACCGGATTGAGACAAGTGTACAGGAGAGAATTGGGATATTTGTGAGAGGGCTGAGGGGATTGTGACATGTGGCAAGTGTGTAGTGGTTTCTAGGGTGCACGATGTGCCTGTTCAAATCGTGCAGGTGTGTGTGTGTGTGTGTGTGTGCAACCGTGCTCGAACACGAGAGAAACAGAGGGTGAGATTGAGAAGAATTGAGTGTGGGTTGTGTGTGTTGGGGTATCCTAGTGACTGAGGAAGTAAATAGAGATCGAGAGAGAGATAGTGAGTAAGTTGTGAGGGCAACTCGTGTGAGGAAACCTTGCGAGTGTGAAGGGTTGAGTTTCAGGAAAATAGAGAGGGTATTGGGTGGTGGTGCTGCCGTGCTCGACCAATCGAGGCTGGTGGTGGTGTCCAGAGGACGGAGGTGGACTGGAGGAGTCGTGTACTCACGGCTGAGCTCACGACGGCAGCCTGAGCACAGGTAATTTCTCGTTCCCTTTCAATTCCTCTGTTTTTCCATTTAGGTTCAAACCAATAGTCATGGGTTTTGAGTACGAGTCGAGGTTTTTGGTGAGGTGTGTGAGACTTAGTGAGGTCCTAGGAGTTGTTTAGTGTAGCCACCGTGACGGGGGAGGACTTGGGTGGCCGGATTGTGAAACAGGGGTATGAACGGGTTACGGTTTCGAGTTAGGGACGATGGGTTAGAATCTGTGTCGAAGTGTTTGGAGTAGGGGAATAGGTTGCTTAGGACTGGACGAGGAGACTGGTTAAGAGAGGAGTCGAAACGGTGAAGGAACGGCGGAGAACCGCTCTCGCCGGTTCAGACCGGTCGGGCTGAGGAAGACGATGAACAGTGTACTGGGTGCAGGCGCGTGAGGCCCACGCGCAGCCACTTTGGGCGGCGAGTGGGGGCGCGTGCGGCGGCTTTTTGGGGAAACTTCCAACTAGGTTTTTGGTCTAGATGTTGTAACGAGTCTATTGGAATAAGTTTCGGGTTAATCGGATGTCGAATCGAGTTAGTTCGGCGAGGTAGAAGGTTTAGAGTTCCGGTTCGTTACGTTTAGGACTCGGGGATTTTTGGGGAAATTAGGAGAGTCTTGGTAGACGTGTTATTGACGTTCTTTGGTAACTATTGATAAGATCGAGACTTCCCGAGGAAGCTAAGGAACGTACGGGACGCGAGTGACGTGCCCGGTATCTATGAGTGGACCCCTTCTCTAAACTCAAGCATGCATAACTGTTTTTCTATAATTATTTTATGGTTTTACATGTGATTTCATGATTGTTGAATATGTGATGATGGTTTTACATAATTGCATGTTTTTTGAAAAAGTATGTATTTGGCACGTTTTACGAGGAAATGTTGAATTTCTGATTTCGTTGCCATTATTTGGGGTTTTCAAACGATAAGTGATTTTCAATGATTATAAAGGGATTTTGGAACGTGATTGCAATGATCAGGGTTTTCGGTTTTAGAATCGGATTTCGGAAAGCGGAATTTGGTTTTAAAGTTGAAAAGTGGAATTCCGAATTTGGGCTCGGAATGACGGTTCTGGATGTCGGAAGGGCTTTAGACCGGTGATTTCGGATTCGGGTTTGGATATGGATTTAGAAATGGTTTTCAAATGGTTTTGGATTGGATTTTCTGGATCTGGTTATTGGGTTTAAAGACCCGGAATATGTTTGAGGGGGACGAGCCCGGATTGGGTTTAAAGACCCGGATTGAGTTTAAAGACTCGGATATACTGATACTTCCCCCGTAGGCATGTTGAGTTTAAAGACTCGGGAGTTTAAATGTAACAACCCGTACCTTCAGGAAGGGTACAAATGTAAATTTTGTAAAAGATTTGTATAAAAGGACGATTTTGCCCTTGTGATTAGTGTGTCAAAGTTGAATTTTTTATTTTCCGGTTGGATGAGTGTTGACTATTGACTGTGACGTAGTTTAGGACGTCACGAGTCCGTAGACAGGTGGCATGTCCGATTTGGACAATCGGAGAAAAAGTTATGACGTTCGGAAGATTGGGGATGTTACCTTAATTTTGACTAAATAGAGGAAAATGTTGACTTTTTAGTAGACTTTTGATTTTCACGTAGACCGAGGACCATTAGATAGCTCTCGATGTCCTGAGTACAACGACAGGCGACACGCTGTCATCGGACGTCAGACGGAATAGTTATGGGTCTGGAAAGTTGAAGGGCAAAATGGTAATTTTAATTCTAGGGGCATTTTGGTCTTTTCTTAGGACCAATCAGATAAGGGCAAGTGGCATGAGTGGGAGTGGATATTTTGTGCTGATGACCATGGAGAAGGGGACACGTGGATGAACCCTAGAGGCTTCTAGGATTGTCTAAAATATACACGGTCACAAACTGTCCACATTGAACGGTGTATGTTGGTTTGAAAAACAAAAAACAGAGAGGAGAGGTGGTGAGGATTGTGATCGAATCAGTGAGTGTGTGAGAGTTTTGTGAGTTGTGAGAGAAACAGAGAGAAAAGGGGAAGCTGGTGACTTGGTTTGGGAGTGGAATCGTGCAAGAAACACGGTGGTCGGGGAGTTGGATTTTCAGGGAAAACAGAGAGAGCTGTGGGACAGGGGTGGTGGTTTTACCGTGTGTTGGCTTAATCCAAGCTAAGAAGAGGCTAAGACGGCTGCAGGGGACTCAGTGGTTGTAACGACCCGTCCCGAATTCCATGATTAGATTAGTGACTAATCACGATTAGTGAGGCTAATCCGTGATTAGTAGAGCGAAATCGGACGAACGATGCGAAATGACCGTTTTGCCCCTAGTGGTGGCAAAACGTTGACTTTTCAATCGGGCGGTCAAATGGACTTTGACCGACGACCGTGACGTAGTTCGTGACGTCACGAGTTCGTGACGTAGTTCGTGACGTAGTTCGGGCGGTCAAAAGGGGAAGTTATGACGTTCAGAAGTTTAGGGGCATTTTGGTAATTTTGGATAAAAGGGGTCAAAAGTTGACTTTTTGACCGGGAGGTCCGATGGCCGAGGGCCGAAGACCGTTACGTAGATACGGACGATACGAATCCGTAGACAGGCGGCACGTCGAATTCGGACGTTCGACGGCGAAGTTACGGTTCACAGAAGTTCTCGGTTACTATTCACGACGACACGTTTTACGAGGACAGTTTGTCTTTAGTGTGGACCCAGATATTTTGGCAGGCCAAGGGATGAGTGACAAGTGTCACCCATCCATTGCCCACCTTCCCACATACGTGCATCGATCATTCCTTCATTTCAAACACCCCAAAACCCATACCCGATCTCACCATTTCTCTCCCTCTTTGTGCAACCCAAACCCAACCAAGTCAACCCCATCTCGACCAGGACTGAGACCAGAGAGTGAGGGAGGATGTAGGACGCGGTGGCCGGCCCAGGAAGACGCCGTCGTGGGCGGCGGAGCCATAAACCCGTGCGGGTGCACGGTAAGGCCCAAATTTCCATTTTAATTGATTTTGACGTTATGGTTGATTTTTGACGATTAGGATGAGTTAGTTAGGTTTCTAGGACAGTTTTAAGGCGGTTTTGGTGGTGGTTGACGGCGGAGAAGCCGTGGGAGGAAAATGGAAAAACTGAACCGTGAGGTTCAAAAATCAAACCTTGGGTTCTATGGGTTTTTCCTTGTTTTGATCATCCAAACATGTTCCTAGGATCATATTAGGAAGTTTAGAATCGATTGGGAAGAAAACGGACGAGATTTGAGGGAGTAGGAATGCTGAACCGGTTCCGCCGGTTCAGCACAGTGCCTGGACCGGAAAACCAGGAAAAACCGGTTTTCCTGAGGATGCTGGTGATGAACAGTAACTAGGGTCTTCTAGGGGCCCGTGAGGGCACGTGGTCCATAATTTGGGGAAGTGTTCAACACGGGAAATCTTCTATTCGATGTAACGAACATTTTGGGACTGGTTTCGTGTCGATCGGACACCGTCTCGATATGTTTCGGGGCATCGGAAGGATTAGGGTAGGTTTAAAAATAGTTAAAAGTTTGGGAAAATTTCGGGGCTTTGGTAGGAGGTTAATTAAGTAGTTAGTAACCTTCTATTAAAATTTGGACAGGTTTGGGAGTCCCGGTGATGGTGATCGGCTCGGGGAACCGAATGGCACGCAAATCGAGGCGGCAGCTCGGATGGTCTGTGAGTGGACCTTGTTTTCTAAATTGGTGCATGCATAAATGTTTATTATATGTTTTATTACTTGTTTGATGATGCCATGGGTGCATTTGTATGTGGTTACGTATAAGCACGTATTTCGAGGTTTCGGCCTTATACGGTGCTTATACGGGTCTGTATTTCTTTATTGCTTTAAATGAACTGAATTTGGATTTCAAAATGATAAACTCGGGTATGAGACCCATTTGGTTTTGTCTCGGGCATATGACCTCAGATTCCAGGCACGGTGCCCAGTTGGTGTCCTATGTTCGGGTACGAGACCCAGTCACTTTACGGTTTTGATTTCAGGTCAGGGAACCTTAAATGGATTCCCAGGTTCATGACGGTTTATGGGAACCGGCATGAACCCTTGTTGGTTATTACGGTACATGACGGTTTATGGGAACCGGCGTGATACCTGGTTATGTTATTACGGTACATGACGGTTTATGGGAACCGGCATGTTACCTGATTATTAATATTATGGATTCATGACGGTTCAGGGGAACCGGTCATGAATGTTTATGTTATGTATATATATGTTCGTATACCTTCCTTTACTTCTATTATCTCCTCCGGGGAGGGTCGTTGGCCTGGGTGGACCCCGGAGTAGTCACGGAGCACCGACTGAGTGGAGTCACACCCCAGTTGGGTTCCTTACTCTCAGGAAGGCTATGGTTACTATTACCTCGGGTAGGGTCAGTGGTCTGCGGACATTGACCTTGACTTTGAGATGACTCGGATTGAGACCCGGGTAGCGCGCGCGTGGCTTTGGATACCGTGACAGGATTGGTTGTGTGACTTATATATATGTATGTGATGGATATATGATATATGATATGTGGTGTGTACAGGTGTGCACAGGATTTGGGCAGTGGCCCATATGGTCGTTTTTATTGTGGTCCTTTCGACCTTAGTTTATATCTGCTTTGGGCTTAGTCCCACATATGGTTTGTTTTAAATAAATGGTTTTCGAATGCATGCATGCTTTTTAGTGAAGGGTACAAATGTCTTCCTTATGAAATGTTTTATAAACTCTTGTTTTGTCCACTCACAGCTTTTAATGTTTTGACTGCCCTTCAGGTTGACATCGGATGTGGACTGTAGCAGAGACCGAGATATCACATGCCTCCTCCGGATCCTGGCGTACTCTGATAGCCCGGGAGGGCAAAGGTCGAAATTATCCCTTGTCTGACACTCCGTGTCAGACAGGAGCAGGGTCATCCCGCACTAATCCCGGGGGGGATTGGGATGGGTCCTGTCAACGTGGTATCAGAGCGGGGTTGTCTCTATTCGAGCAACCGCGGAGCTCTTGGAGCATGTACGCTGGTCGAGGATGTGATATCTCAATGGGTTACAATTCGTGGTCAACCTGATGTTGGGGTGCCGGTACGATAGTTAGTAGGATTGGCATGCTTTGGTTCGGCATTTGAGGCCGGGGTTGCCATAGTTCTGTCAAGGTTGACAGTGTGGGACCCTACGGAAGGATTAACGTGTTCGTATTCTGGAGTGTGATCGTGAGACGGTTAGTTGGGATCGTCTTCACGATGTCGTAGGATCGGTTCCGACGACTGATTCGATGTTGTGACCATTAGATGGTCGGATTATGTTGAGTTAAATGGATTTACTGCAGTCAGCAGTTGGCAGCTGGATTCGGGGAATCCTTGTTGGCTTGATGGTAGGATTCGATTGACGTCTTTACGATGTCAAAACCGTGGGGTCGGTCAGAGCGTGGATTTTACTGCTTTTCGCAGTTGGGGTCAGCGTGACCATAGTTGTGATCGTGGAACCCTACCTTGGGTGTATGGTTTAGAAATGTGAGTTGACGAGTGGTGTGACTTTGACGACTATTCGGATTTGGGTTCGTTAGTCGGTCTAGTCATGTCAGCTTGTGTTGGGACTGCACTACGCAGTCAGGGTTGTACGTATCGGTTAGACCGAGTTGGTTGTCGTGCTACTTCAGTTGTGGGTTGGTGCAACTAAGGTCGTGGATGACCTGGTAGACGACAATGGTTTAGTCAAGTTACGACAGGATAGAGATTGTTGGACAGGTTACCGGGGTTGGTACTTGTCGATGGAATCCCTGAGTGGGATACAGGGTAGTTGGTACGGGCTGTTGATTCCGTTGGATGCGAATCTCGATAGCGAGGTTTGGTAGTTAGGTATGCACGAGGTTGTGTAGCAGGCACTACTACCGAGAGTGGTTGTAGTTACGATTGTTGGGAATCGGGGACGTTCTTGAGTTGTCAGGGTGACTGTACCCAGAGTTGTCAGGTACGAGGGAGACAGAGTTTCTCCTATACGAGCAGAGGTACGCGATCGTCGCTCGGTATGAGCGGAGATCCAGGGTGTCAGTTTTGCACACGGCGTGTTGATACTAACACTAGTTTTGGTGATAGTGCGTGGTGCTGGTACTAGTGCTGGTACTGGTGCCGGTGATCGTGATGACGATGAGTTATGGATTGGGGTGTGACTCCGTCGTAATGGGCATATGTTCGGTATCTGTGGTTCGGGAGTGGATCACGGATAGTTAGGGTACAAGTGGTTGATGTCCGGGTATGTTGTTTCCAATCATGTTGGAACTTCGGAATCGCGAGAGGTTGCGATTGAGGTGACGAGTGGAATGCGGGTTTTCCGCATTGGTAACGGGTATGTCGAAGTCGTTTTGGGTGACTTCTCGGAGTCTACCATGATTGATGATGGTAGATGACGTTGATGATATAGATGTTGTTGGTTGCCTCTAGTACACTGATTGTGTATTGGTTGGTGGACCCAGGATTTGTTCTGGACCATCAGGAGGAGATGAGTATATCGAAGTTAGGTGACTGAGATTTCTCATTTTCTGCTTGGTGGCAGACGATGTTAGGTTACGTGACGTGGTGAGTGCAGCGAGTTTTGTTTGCATTCACGTAGGATGGATTATTCGATCATTCTTGGTTTTCCACGGTGGAATGCCAAGGATCGATACGAGGTGATTGGGGAGGACCCACAGTCTCGATCGTGACGTCTATAGTCGTTTGATGTAGTGGTGGATCTGGATCGTGATCTTGATGATCTAGATAGGTGGAGAGTTTATCACTCTTACTTGGATGTTGAGTGGAGCATGATGGGACTGAACTTCTTTTCGAGGTAAATCCCATATGGCTTATTACTCGCCTGAGTAGTTGTCCGATGAGTAGGTGTCTGACGAGGTCGGATTTTGTCTGACCTAGTGTTGTGTTGATGTTGGGCTTGACTTCCCTATGAAGTCAATCGATCGTATGGTGGTAATCGGTTGAGTGGGTAACCGATAGGTTTGGTTTTGGTACGTCTAGGTAGACGTGAACGATATTTCAGGTTTTGGAACCAGATTTCTGGATGACGATTCAGGATTTGATTTTGGAACTTGAAAGAGGATTTCTAGATTTGGGTTTTGGAATCAGATTCTGGGTGACGATTCAGGATTTGATTCTAGAGCTTGACTGTAGATTTTCCTTTATGGATTTGGGTTCGGAATGGTTATTCCAAATGCTAGCTTACGGAATGATGATTTCGGATTCGAATTTGGACATGATTATGGATATGATTTCTGGGTTTGGATTCGGGATTTCTCACGAAATTTCGGATTCGGATTTGGGGAATAGATGTTGGGTCGGAGTTTCGATTTGTCTAATCCTGGATTGGACAAATGGACTCCATAGTAGAAACGTGATTGGCTACAACCTATATGGGTGTAGGCTGATTGACGTGTAGATGTATGTACCTTGTACGTTGTTCAAGGTACGATACTAGGCAGACTTTTTGTGCCTGGTGACGGTATATAGGAGATACCGGTGGTACGTTGGAGAGCGTGTTGGTAGTCAGCTTGGTTCCGATACCATTGGATTAGTCGGGGTCGTGGACTGGACATTGGATACTGTGCATTGGGTCATAGTGGTTCTGATGAGTCTAGTTACACACAGGTCGAGTGAAATGCTTATGGTTAGTGTAACCACGAGTGTGTGTCATATCAGTTGCGACTGACAACTGTCAAGTACTGACAGTTTGTAGGAGGTGTCATCGTGGATCGTTGAGTGATTGGTGACTCCTGGTGGGGGCAGACGCTAGGATAGATTAGCGTTTGAGAAAGGAATCATCGAGTTGACAAGTGGTGTCGATTCAGAGCATATGGCTACTGTCATTCGAAGTGGTCGAGTGTAGTCGATACGACGTGAGTGTTAGGGGTACGTCTGGGTGCGGACGAGTACGTATTACTCTGGTTAGTTGGTGTACGAGTGTATACGTGTTGCGAGGTTGATTCTACTTTCCGCGAGCTGGATGTGGAATCAGGATAGTTGGAGTTTCGAGAACGGAACTAAATTAAGGAGGGAAGAACGGTTGGGTTTAGGTCGGTTGGAATTTCGAGGACGAAATTAATTAAGGAAGGAAGGTTGTAACGACCCGTCCCGAATTCCATGATTAGATTAGTGACTAATCACGATTAGTGAGGCTAATCCGTGATTAGTAGTGCGAAATCGGACGAACGATGCGAAATGACCGTTTTGCCCCTGGTGGTGGCAAAACGTTGACTTTTCAATCGGGCGGTCAAATGGACTTTGACCGATGACCGTGACGTAGTTCGTGACGTCACGAGTTCATAGACAGGTGGCACGTTCAATTCCGACGTTCGAGGAGGAAGTTATGACGTTCAGAAGTTTAGGGGCATTTTGGTAATTTTGGATAAAAGGGGTCAAAAGTTGACTTTTTGACCGGGAGGTCCGATGGCCGAGGGCCGAAGACCGTTACGTAGATACGGACGATACGAATCCGTAGACAGGCGGCACGTCGAATTCGGACGTTCGACGGCGAAGTTACGATTCACAGAAGTTCTCGGTTACTATTCACGATGACACGTTTTACGAGGACAGTTTGTCTTTAGTGTGGACCCAGATATTTTGGCAGGCAAAGGGATGAGTGACAAGTGTCACCCATCCATTGCCCACCTTCCCACATACGTGCATCGATCATTCCTTCATTTCAAACACCCCAAAACCCATACCCGATCTCACCATTTCTCTCCCTCTTTGTGCAACCCAAACCCAACCAACTCAACCACATCTCGACCAGGACTGAGACCAGAGAGTGAGGGAGGATGTAGGACGCGGTGGCCGGCCCAGGAAGACGCCGTCGTGGGCGGCGGAGCCACAAACCCGTGCGGGTGCACGGTAAGGCCCAAATTTCCATTTTAATTGATTTTGACGTTATGGTTGATTTTTGACGATTAGGATGAGTTAGTTAGGTTTCTAGGACAGTTTTAAGGCGGTTTTGGTAGTGGTTGACGGCGGAGGAGCCGTGGGAGGAAAATGGAAAAACTGAACCGTGAGGTTCAAAAATCAAACCTCGGGTTCTATGGGTTTTTCCTTATTTTGATCATCCAAACATGTTCCTAGGATCATATTAGGAAGTTTAGAATCGATTGGGAAGAAAACGGACGAGATTTGAGGGAGTAGGAACGCTGAACCGGTTCCGCCGGTTCAGCATAGTGCCTGGACCGGAAAACCAGGAAAAACCGGTTTTCCTGAGGATGCTGGTGATGAACAGTAACCAGGGTCTTCTAGGGGCCCGTGAGGGCACGTGGTCCATAATTTGAGGAAGTGTTCAACACGGGAAATCTTCTATTCGATGTAACGAACATTTTGGGACTGGTTTCGTGTCGATCGGACACCGGCTCGATATGTTTCGGGGCATCGGAAGGTTTAGGGTAGGTTTAAAAATAGTTAAAAGTTCGGGAAAATTTCGGGGCTTTGGTAGGAGGTTAATTAAGTAGTTAGTAACCTTCTATTAAAATTTGGACAGGTTTGGGAGTCCCGGTGATGGTGATCGGCTCGGGGAGCCGAATGGCACGCAAATCGAGGCGGCAGCTCGGACGGTCTGTGAGTGGACCTTGTTTTCTAAATTGGTGCATGCATAAATGTTTATTATATGTTTTATTACTTGTTTGATGATGCCATGGGTGCATTTGTATGTGGTTACGTATAAGCACGTATTTCGAGGTTTCGGCCTTATGCGGTGCTTATACGGGTCTGTATTTCTTTATTGCTTTAAATGAACTGAATTTGGATTTCAAAATGATAAACTCGGGTATGAGACCCATTTGGTTTTGTCTCGGGCATATGACCTCAGATTCCGGGCACGGTGCCCAGTTGGTGTCCTATGTTCGGGTACGAGACCCAGTCACTTTACGGTTTTGATTTCAGGTCAGGGAACCTTAAATGGATTCCCAGGTTCATGACGGTTTATGGGAACCGGCATGAACCCTTGTTGGTTATTACGGTACATGACGGTTTATGGGAACCGGCGTGATACCTGGTTATGTTATTACGGTACATGACGGTTTATGGGAACCGGCATGTTACCTGATTATGGATATTATGGATTCATGACGGTTCAGGGGAACCGGTCATGAATGTTTATGTTATGTATATATATATATGTTCGTCTACCTTCCTTTACTTCTATTATCTCCTCCGGGGAGGGTCGTTGGCCTGGGTGGACCCCGGAGTAGTCACGGAGCACCGACTGAGTGGAGTCACCCCCCAGTTGGGTTCCTTACTCTCAGGAAGACTATGGTTACTATTACCTCGGGTAGGGTCAGTGGTCTGCGGACATTGACCTTGACTTTGAGATGACTCGAATTGAGACCCAAGTAGCGCGCGCGTGGCTTTGGATACCGTGACAGGATTGGTTGTGTGACTTATATATATGTATGTGATGGATATATGATATATGATATGTGGTGTGTACAGGTGTGCACAGGATTTGGGCAGTGGCCCGTATGGTCGTTTTTATTGTGGTCCTTTCGACCTTAGTTTATATCTGCTTTGGGCTTAGTCCCACATATGGTTTGTTTTAAATAAATGGTTTTCGAATGCATGCATGCTTTTTAGTGAAGGGTACAAATGTCTTCCTTATGAAATGTTTTATAAACTCTTGTTTTGTCCACTCACAGCTTTTAATGTTTTGACTGCCCTTCAGGTTGACATCGGATGTGGACTGTAGCAGAGACCGAGATATCACATGCCTCCTCCGGATCCTGGCGTACTCTGATAGCCCGGGAGGGCAAAGGTCGAAATTATCCCTTGTCTGACACTCCGTGTCAGACGGGAGCAGGGTCATCCCGCACTAATCTCGGGGGGGATTGGGATGGGTCCTGTCAGTGGACGCCATGGTACACGACGGTGCAGACGGCGGAGGACGAATCGCAGGTGAGACCCAAATCCCCTGTTTTTCCCGTTTTGTTTATTCGAAAGTCGTGGCTTTTGGGTTAGATTCGAGGACTTTGGTGGGTAGTGTGAGGTTCAGGAAGGTCCCAAGAGTCGTCTGAGGTTGGTGCCGTGACGGGGGAAAGTCTGGGTGGCCGGAGACCAAAACAGGGCTTTCGGGTAAAATATTTCGAGGTTGAAGACAATATGTTTAGGGCTTTGATTTCTAGGTTTTAGGACTCGAATGGATTGGTGGGAACTGGACGAACCTAATGGGATTGGAATGGTTGAGATTGGTGGAGGAATGAAGTAGAACCGATCACGCCGGTTCAGTACAGTCGAACCGGCTAACTCGAGGAAGACGATGACACTGTAGCAGCGCGTAAGGTCCACGCGCAGTCACTTTGGCCGGCGCGTGAGGGCGCGTGGGGAGGATTCTGAGGAACCTTCCAACATGGTTTTTGGTCTAAATGTTATAAAGAATCTATTGAGACAAGTTTCGGGTAAATCGGACGTTGTTTCGAGTTAGTTCGAGGATCCGGACGGTATAGGGTTTATATTTAAATTACGTTTAAATTCCCGAAAATTTGGGGAAATTAGGGTTGATGTATTTGACGTATTTGTGACCCTATTTGGTGCCTATTGACAGGACGAGAGACGCCTGAGACGGTCGAGGAGCACGATTGACACTTTTTGACTCGTGAGTGGACTCTTTCTTTCTTACGAGCATACCTAACTACATTTAATTATGTTTTATGATTTTTAATATGTTTTTATGCTTTTTAATGATGATTATATATGGTTGCTATACTTGCACGATTTTCGAGACATTTTCGTGTTTTTGCACGTTTTTCTAGAAAACGCTGGATTTCTGATTTCGATGCTAAGTTTTGGGTTTTCAATCTATAACTGTTTTCTGATGGTTATAAATGGATTATGAGATATGATTTTGGTAATCAAGGTTTTGGTTTTAAAATTGGATTTCGAGATGCGAGATTTGATTTTAAAGTCGAAAAGTGGAATTCCGGATTTGGGTTCGGAATGACGGTTCTGGATGGTGGAAAGGCATCAGACAATTGATTTTGGATTCGGGTTTGGATATGGATTTAGAATTTGTTTTCAATTGGTTTTGGATTGGATTTTCTGGATCTGGATATTGGGTTTAAAGACCCGGATATTATGATTGACGGGGCACGGGCCCGGATTGAGTTTAAAGACTCGGGAGTTTAAAGACTCGGATATTTACGATATTACCCCCATAGGCCTATTGAGTTTAAAGACTCGGGAGTTTAAAGACTCGGATTACATTTGAGGCCTGGTTTGTTCAGACTTGACATTTGTGGATTTGGTTTTTATGGTATAAGCTTAGCGTATTTGTTATACTGTTTTATGTTGTGGTTTTCTGATACTTCGTTGGGCATGCATACTTTATTTTAAAACGGAGGGAAAAATCTTGTTGTTTTTTTTAATCCTTGTTTGTTTCGAAATCGTGTTGAAACTTTTATTTCTTCCAGTCCACTCACACTTTCTGGTTTTTAATTTACCCACCAGGTCGTGGTGATAGGGCTGGGTTGAACGTTTAGGTAGGAACCGAGGCATAGAGCTTTACGACGTTCTTCTGTTGTGAGACTAGCCTAGTAGGACTTTTGTGCTTGTGTTGTATAACACTATGCTCTGTATTACGGTTGTATTGTATTTACTTCCTTGTCTGATAGTTATGCTTATGGTTATTTTGAGGTTCTTTTGGTACTTTAAGTGTGATTGTCAGACGGGAGCAGGGTTCGTTCCGGGTATCGAGGTGATATTTGGGATGGGTCCTGACAATTGGTATCAGAGCATAGGTTTGTCGGTTTGTGTCGGTACGTGGTTGTATTTAGGTTGTTTTACTAACTCTATGCCTCTTTCAGCGTACGTTCGACCATGCCTCCGAGACGTGAACCCCCTCCACGACCTGTAGACGTGGCGAGAGAAGCAGAGAGTGCTTCTATAGAGCGAGCCCAGCGGCTCGGGGCTACGACATTAAGTGGTGGGGCAGACCCAGAGGAAGCCCACAGGTGGATCACCCGACTTGAGCGGATTTTTGGGGTGATGCATTGTCCCCCAGGGGATCGTGTGTTGTTGGCTACTTTTCTGTTAGACGGCGCAGCGTATGAGTGGTGTTATACGCTGGAGTTGTCAGGTTGGGATGCTCATACGGTGACTTGGGAGACTTTTCGAGAGCGGTTCTTGGACCAGTATTATCCTCGCTCTTTCCGGGATGCCAAAGAGGCGGAGTTCCTTCAGTTGAAACAAGGGAACATGACAGTAGCTGAGTATGAGCAGAGGTTCCAGATGTTGTCTCGATTCGCTCCTGCATTTGTGGCTACCGAGGCGGAGAAGTGTCGTCGGTTTGAGTTGGGTCTTCGGGGAGAGATTAGGGTCATTGTGACAGCTGGCTCATTTTCTACCTTCATGGAGTTGTCAGACGCTGCTGTGAGAGTGGAGGCCAGTTTTCCTGCCCGGCCACAGTACTCGGGCAATGTGCGACGCTGTGAGCATTCTTTTCCTGGAGCGTCGAGTCAGAGGGCCCCGAAGCGGGGTAACTATGGTGGTACTTCATCGGCTGGTGGAGCCCGGTTTGGCAGACCAGGCAGTTTTCAGGGCTCTGGATTTCGAAGAGCTAGAGCACAGCCGACTCCTCAGGCGAGTGCGACTTCAGTTGCTTCTACTGGGAGGTAGACCGGTGGACCTGGTCGGGATGTCTGTTATTATTGTGGAGAGCGAGGCCACTTCCGGAGAGAGTGCCCATTATTAGCCTAGGAGGGTGGAGCTGGTCGGGGTACAGCAGAACCTGGGCAGAGTACTGCATCTGTGTCAGGGGCGGCAGGCCCTAGAGGTGGCAGTGGTGCCACGAGTAGTTCTAGAGGGCGTGGTCGGTCATCAGGATCGCAGGCGCGAGTTTTTGCTATGACCCAACAGGAGGCCAGATCACCACCTGGAGTGGTGACAGGTACACTTACCATACTTGGTCACACTGTTTTTGCTTTGATAGATCCCGGGGCTACTCACTCGTTTATAGCCCGGAGTTGTAGTCTAGTGACGGAGAGAGAGGTGTCTACCTTGGATTGTGCTTTAGGGGTGAATACGCCTACTGGGGAGGTGTTGGTAGTGACTCAGGTTCTGAGAGAGTGTCCGGTGTTGGTAGGCGAGGTCGAGTTAGTGGCGGACTTGTTACTGTTGGATCTACAGGACTTTGATGTTATTTTGGGTATGGACTGGTTAACGAGACATCATGCTTCTATCGAGTGTTTCGATAGGAGAGTGATCTTTCGGAGTCCAGGATTACCAGAGACCACATTTCAGGGTGATCAGCGTGCACTCCCTACTGGAGTTATTTCGGCACTTGAGGCTAGCAAGTTGTTGTGAAAAGGATGCCAGGGTTACTTAGCTCACGTGGTGGATACACGTGCTACGCTAGTGAGGGCGGAGGATATTCCAGTGGTGCGGGAGTTTCCCGATGTCTTCCAAGAGGAGTTTCCAGGATTACCACCTCATCGAGACATCGAGTTCACGATTGATCTTCTTCCAGGTACACAGCCCGTTTCACAGACTCCTTACCGCATGGCACCTGCAGAATTGAGGGAATTAAAGCACAGTTACAAGAGTTGGTCGATATGGGATTCATTTGACCGAGTATGTCGCCTTGGGGAGCGCCTGTAGTGTTTTTCAAGAAAAAGGACGGAGGTTTAAGATTGTGTGTTGACTACAGACAGCTGAATAAGGTAACCATTAGGAATAATTATCCTCTACTCCGGATTGATGACTTGTTTGACCACCTGAAGGGAGCACAGTAGTTTTCGAAGATTGACCTTCGTTCCGGATATCATCAGCTAAGGGTCAAGGAGGAGGATACACCTAAGACGGCCTTTCGGACCAGGTACGGTCACTATGAGTTTGTTGTGATGCCTTTTGGGTTGACTAATGCCCCAGCAACTTTTATGGATCTCATGAATCGAGTGTTCCGGTTGTTCTTGGATCATTTTGTGATTGTCTTCATTGATGACATCTTGGTGTATTCGAAGAGTACGAAGGCGCTCGAGAAGCATGTGAGGATAGTGCTTAAGACCTTGAGAGAGCACCAGTTGTATGCAAAGTTGAGCAAGTGTCAATTTTGGTTGACCAGTATTGGTTTTCTAGGTCATGTGATTTCAGCCGAGGGCATCAGAGTGTTTCCTCAGAAGGTTGAGGCGGTCTCGAACTGGGAACTGCCCAAGACGGTGACAGAGGTCAGGAGTTTTCTGGGATTAGCAGGCTATTACCGGCACTTTATTGAGGGCTTTTCTATTCTTTCTGCTTCGTTGACACGGCTGACTCGGAAGGGAGTTCGGTTTGATTGGGATGAGAACTATGAGCATAGTTTCCAGGAGCTTAAGAGGCGGTTGACATCGGCTCCTGTGTTGGCCCTTCCAGACGACAGTGGGGAATTCGAGGTTTATAGTGACGCTTCTTTACAGGGTTTGGGCTGTGTGTTGATGCAGCATGGGAAAGTGATTTCTTACGCTTCCCGGCAGTTGAAACCCCATGAGATGAACTACCCTACTCATGACTTGGAGCTTGCAGCAGTAGTTCATGCACTGAAGATTTGGCGACATTATTTGTACGGCGAGAGGTGTAGGATTTTCACAGACCACAAGAGTTTAAAGTATCTGTTTACTCAGAAGGAGCTGAATCTGAGACACTGTCGATGGTTAGAGCTGCTCAAGGACTATGACTGCAGGATCGAGTATCATCCAGGAAAAGCCAATGTGGTAGCTGATGCTTTGAGCAGGAAGTCAGCTAGTTCTTTGTCGCATTTGAGGACAGTCCGGTTACCTTTGTTGGTTGAGCTCCGCAGACTTGGAGTAGAGTTGACGATGGATGATCAGGGAGCACTCCTAGCGAGTTTCCACGTGCGACATGTTTTAATTGATCAGGTTATTGATGCTCAGTTTGAGGACCCTATTTTGGGCATCATTCGGATTGAAGTCAAGGCTGGCGAGAGACAGGATTTTGAGATTCGCGAGGATGGAGCCTTGGTTAAGGGTGGACGGTTGTGTGTACCTGAGGACCAATCACTGAAGAAGATGATACTAGATGAAGCTCACTGTTCAGCCTATGCGATGCATCCTGGTGGGACCAAGATGTATCGTACACTTCGAGAGCATTACTGGTGGTCAGGTATGAAACGTAAGATTGCAGAGTATGTCAGTAGATGCTTGATCTGTCAACATGTGAAAGCTGAACGGTAGAGACCCTATGGAGCAATGCAACCTTTGCCGATCCCCGAGTGGAAATGGGATCACTTGACGATGGACTTCGTATTCAAGCTGCCCAGGATGCCGAAGGGACATGATGGTGTGTGGGTGATCGTGGATCGACTCACGAAGTCTGCTCATTTCTTACCAGTACGGGGGAATTTCAGGATGGCACAGTTTGCACAGTTGTTTATTGATGAGATAATTCGGTTGCATGGTACTCCAGAGTCGATAGTCTCTGACAGAGATCCGAGGTTTACTTCCCGGTTTTGGCAGAGGTTACAGGAAGCTTTTGGCACGAAGTTGCATTTCAGTACTGCCTTTCATCCTCAGACCGATGGACAGTCTAAGCGGACCATCCAGATTCTAGAGGATATGATGAGAGCGTGTACCTTGCAGTTTCAGGGTACTTGGGAGTCACATTTACCTTTGATGGAGTTTGCCTACAATAACAGTTATCAAGAGAGTATTGGGATGGCTCCTTACGAGGCTTTGTACGGGCGACAGTGTCGGACTCCGTTGTGTTGGACCGAGGTTTGTGAGAGAAGATTGACTACTTCCGAGCTGGTAGACCTTACTCAGGAAAAATTGGCACTGATTAGAGATCGACTGAAGGCAGCACATGACCGACAGAAGAGTTACGCCGACCGTAGGATCAGAGATTTGGAGTTTGCAGTAGGAGACTGGGTTTTCTTGAAGTTATCTCCTTGGAAGGGAATCGTACGGTTTGGAAAGCAAGGGAAGTTAAGTCCTCGTTACATTGGACCCTATGAGATCTTGGAGTTGATTGGTCCTGTTACTTATAGATTGGCTTTACCAGCAGACTAGGCAAAGGTACATAATGTCTTTCATGTATCTATACTTCAGAAGTATATTCGTGATGATTCACATGTTCTGGAAGCACAACCTGTTGAGCTTAGAGAAGATTTGAGCTTTGAAGAGCAGCCTGTAGCGATTCTGGATCGGAAAGATAGAGTTTTACGGAGGAAGACGGTTCCCTTAGTTAAAGTCTTGTGGAGGAATCATCAGGTGGAAGAAGCTACCTGGGAACCCGAGGCCTTAATGCGCGAACAGTACCCTTACTTGTTTCACTGAATTTCGGGGACGAAATTCTTTTTAGGGGGGTAGATTGTAACAACCCGTACCTTCAGGAAGGGTACAAATGTAAATTTTGTAAAAGATTTGGATAAAAGGACGATTTTGCCCTTTTGATTAGTGTGTCAAAGTTGACTTTTTGATTTGCCGGTTGGATGAGTGTTGACTATTGACCGTGACATAGTTTAGGACGTCACGAGTCTGTAGACAGGTGGCATGTCCGATTTGGACAATCGGAGAAAAAGTTATGATGTTCAGAAGATTGGGGACGTTACCGTAATTTTGACTAAATAGAGGAAAATGTTGACTTTTTAGTGGACTTTTGATTTTCACGTAGACCAGGGACCATTAGATAGCTCTCGACGTCCTGAGTACAACGACAGGTGGCACGCTGTCATCGGACGTTGGACGGAATAGTTATGGGTCTGGAAAGTTAAGGACAAAATGGTAATTTTAATTCTAGAGGCATTTTGGTCTTTTATTAGGACCAATCAGATAAGGGAAAGTGGCATGAGTGGGAGTGGATATTTTGTGCTGATGACCAGGGAGAAGGGGACACGTGGATGAACCCTAGAGGCTTCTAGGATTGTCTAAAATATACAAGGTCACAAACTGTCCACATTGAACCGTGTATGTTGGTTTGAAAAACAGAAAACAAAGAGGAGAGGCGATGAGGATTGTGATCGAATCAGTGAGTGTGTGAGAGTTTTGTGAGTTGTGAGAGAAACAGAGAGAAGAGGGGAAGCTGGTGACTTGGTTTGGGAGTGGAATCGTGCAAGAAACACGGTGGTCAGGGAGTTGGATTTTCAGGAAAACAGAGAGAGCTGTGGGACAGAGGTGGTGGTTGTGCCTTGTGTTGGCTTAATCCAAGCTAAGAGGAGGCTAAGACGGCTGCAGGGGACACAGTGGACACCGTGGTACACGGCGGTGCAGACGGCGGAGGACGAATCGCAGCTGAGACCCAAACCCCTATTTTTCCCGTTTTGTTTATTCGAAAGTCGTGGCTTTTGGGTTAGAGTCGAGGACTTTGGTGGGTAGTGTGAGGTTCAGGAAGGTCCCTGGAGTCGTCTGAGGTTGGTGCCGTGACGGTGGAAAGTTTGGGTGGCCGGAGGCCAAAACAAGGCTTTCGGGCAAAATATTTTGAGGTTGAAGACGATGGGTTTAGGGCTTGGATTTCTAGGTTTTATGACGGGAATGGATTTCTGGGAACTGTACGAACCTAATGGGATTGGAATGGTTGAGATTGGTGTAGAAATGAAGAAGAACCGGTCACGCCGGTTCAGTACAGTCGAACCGGCTGACTCGAGGAAGACGATGACACTGTAGCAGCGCGTGAGGCCCACGCGCAGTCACTTTGGACGGCGCGTGAGGGCGCGTGGGGAGGATTCTGAGGAACCTTCCAACATGGTTTTTGGTCTAAATGTTATAACGAATCTATTGAGACAAGTTTTGGGTAAATCGGACGTTGTTTCGAGTTAGTTTGAGGATCCAGACGGTATAGGGTTTATATTTAAATTACGTTTAAATTCCCAAAACTTTGGGGAAATTAGGGCTAATGTATTTGACGTATGTGTGACCCTATTTGGTGCCTATTGACAGGACGAGAGACGCCTGAGACGGTCGAGGAGTGCAATTGACACTTTTTGACTCGTGAGTTGACTATTTCTTTCCTTACGAGCATGCTTAACTACTTTTAATTATGTTTTATGATTTTAAATATGTTTTTATGCTTTTTAATGATGATTATATGTGGTTGCTATACTTGCACGTTTTTCGAGACATTTTCGGGTTTTTGTACGTTTTTCGAGAAAAAGCTGGATTTCTGATTTCGATGCTAAGTTTTAGGTTTTCACTCTATAACTGTTTTCTGATGGTTATAAATGGATTATGAGATATGATTTTGGTAATCAAGGTTTTGGTTTTAAAATCGGATTTCGAGATGCGAGATTTGATTTTAAAGTCGAAAAGTGGAATTCCGGATTTGGGTTCGGAATGACGGTTCTGGATGCCGGAAGGGCATCAGACCATTGATTTCGGATTCGGGTTTGGATATGGATTTAGAATTTGTTTTCAATTGGCTTTGGATTGGATTTTCTGGATCTGGATATTGGGTTTAAAGACCCGGATATTATGATTGACGAGGGGGGGGGGGCCCGGATTGAGTTTAAAGACTCGGGAGTTTAAAGACTCGGATATTTACGTTATTACCCCCATAGGCCTATTGAGTTTAAAGACTCGGGAGTTTAAAGACTCGGATTACATTTGAGGCCTAGTTTGAGTTTAAAGACTCGGATAGACCCAGCAGGTTTGATTAGACTTGACATTTGTGGATTTGGTTTTTATGGTATGAGCTTAGCGTATTTGTTATACTGTTTTATGTTGTGGTTTTCTGATACTTCGTTGGGCATGCATACTTTATTTTAAAACGGAGTGAAAAATCTTATTGTTTTTTTTAATCCTTGTTTGTTTCTAAATCGTGTTGAAACTTTTATTTCTTCCAGTCCGCTCACACTTTCTGGTTTTTAATTTACCCTCTAGGTCGTGGTGATAGCGCTGGGGTGAACGTTGAGGCAGGAACCGAGGCATAGAGCTTTACGACGTTCTTCTGTTGCGAGACTAGCCTAGTAGGAATTTTGTGCTTGTGTTGTATAACACTATGCTCTGTATTATGGTTGTATTGTATTTACTCCCTTGTCTGATAGTTATGCTTATGGTTATTTTGAAGTTCTTTTGGTACTTTAAGTGTGATTGTTAGACCGGAGCAGGGTTAGATCCGGGTATCGAGGTGATATTTGGGACGGGTCCTGACATTAAAGACTCGGATTATTGAGGCCTGGATTGAGTTTAAAGACTCGGATAGGTCCAGCAGGTTTGATCTGATAATGATTTTCTTGGTATTTATGATGGTTTTATGATGCTTATGACGTGATTTCTATAACTGTTTTCAATTCTGTTTTCATGACGATCTTTATGTGTTTTATAACTGGTTTCAGTAAATGGGTTATGCATGTATGATTTCAAAAAAGAGGGCCAAATCCCTGGTTTTCCTATAAAATGGTTTTGGAAACTCTTTTTTTATTTATGGTCCACTCACACTTTCTGTTCTTAAATTGCCCTCCAAGTCGTGGAGCTAGCGCAGGGTGTCGACGTCGAGGCAGTGTCGAAGGCATAGAGTACCCGTGATTTTTCCCGGAGTGGTTTAATTTTCCGTTGTGCGTGTACCTTCTGTATCGGTTTTCTTTTCCTTTGTTTGGTATTATGCTCTGTAAAAACTTTGACTTCGGAATGTTTAAAAATTCTCCTACGTCTGGCATGTAATTTGGTGGTTTATCGTGAGGTTACTTTGGTCTTTGTGTCGGGGTGTCAGACGGGAGCAGGATTTACCTCGGATTTCGGGGTGGAACCGAGGTGGGTCCTGACAATTGGTATCAGAACATAGGTTTGTCGGGTTTGTGGTTTGTGTCTGTTGTGAGGTTGTGTTTAGGTTGTCTGGCTGATTCTATGCCTCTTTCAGCGTGCGGTTGACTATGCCTCCGAGACGTGGACCCCCTCCACGACCTGAAGACGAAGCAGTGAGAGGGACAGAGAGTGCTACGATTGAACGAGCCCAGCGGCTCGTGGCTACAACTTTTAGTGGTGGGGCAGATCCCAAGGAAGCCCAGAGGTGGATTACGAGACTTGAGCGGATTTTCGCAGTGATGCATTGCCCACCAGAGGATTGAGTGTTACTGGCTACCTTCTAACTAGACGGTGCGGCGTACGAGTGGTGGTATACCCTCGAGTTGTCTGGCTGGGATGCCCACACAGTGACCTGGGTGACGTTTCGGGAGAGGTTCCTAGATCCATGATACCAAGTAGGCTGAATTCCTGCAACTCCAACAGGGGAGTATGAGTGTGGCTGAGTACGAGCGGAAGTTTCAGGTGTTGTCTCGGTTTTCTCCTGCGTTTGTGGCCAATGAAGCCGAGAAGTACCGTAGGTTTGAGTTAGGCCTGCGAGGTGAGATTCGAGCCATAGTGACGGCTGGTCTCCGAGAGTTGTCGGACGCTGCGGTGAGGGTTGAGGCTAGCTTGCCGGTACGACGCCGGGAGCCACCTTTTTCTGGAGCTTCGAGTCAGAGGACACCGAAGAAGGGTAACTACAGTGGAGCATCATCGTCGGGCGATGATCGTTTCGGGAGACCTGGTAGTTTCCAGAGTTCAGGGTTCCGTGGTTACTGAGCACAACCGACTCCGCAAGCCAGTGCGACGTCTGTTGCGTCTACACGGATACCGACGTCTGTCGGGATGTGTGCTACTACTGTGGGGAGCGAGGCCACTTCCGACGTGACTGTCCGTTGTTACCACAGGAGGGTAGTGTAGGCCGAGGAGCGGCGGAGCCCTAACGGAGCACATCGTCAGTGTCAGGGACAGCAGGCACTAGAAGAGGTGGAGGTGCCACTAGTAGTTCGAGGGGACGTGGTAGATCTGCAGGATCCCAGGCCGGAGTGTTTGCGATGACTCAGCAGGAGGCTCAGTCAGCGCCCGGTACGGTGACAGGTACCTTTACTATCTTTGGTTGAGTTGTGTCTAGTGTTGTTTGGTTCCGGGGTAGAGTTTAGGACTTTCCCTTAGTTGACTTGGAGTGACGAGGTTCAGGATTACGGTGAGTTCCTTTGAAGGATGACGGAAGGAACTGGAAAGGAGTGACTATAACTGATCGATATAAGGTTATTGAAGAGAACCCACAATCTAGGATTTGCCTTTAGGACTTTGTTGGTTTCTTCCCACAGGGTGGTCGAAGTCGTTTTTCTAGGTTAGGATTTGAGTTGGGTTCTGGAAGGTGAGGTGGTAGTACGTGAGGATGTACTCTATGAATTCTATTAGGTACACTTAAATGAGGTATTTTAAAAGTTTCCCTTGCGTACACCATAAAGGTCTAGTTGTACTGAGCGAGGGTTAGAAGTGTTGAACTGGTAGTAGGGGTGTTGTGGAATACCCAAGGTGGAGATGATAGGTTAGGACCTGTCTAGAGTAGTTGGTTTTGGTAAGAGTTGACCATCGGGTAGAAGATCATAGGTGTCGGGAACGAGTTGTGGAATTTCGGGGAAGAAATTCTTTTAAGGAGGGTATGTTGTAAGGACCCGTTCCGGAAATTAGGGTTAATACAGTGATTAAGATGGGATTAGTGAGCTTAATCAGTGGTGAGTTGGTTATGATAGGTCCGTTAACGCCGAATGACGATTTTGCCCCTAGGTTGGGTAAATAGTTAACTTTTAGTTCGGGCGGTCAATTGGGTATTGACTGGTGACCGTGTCGTTGTTCGGGACGTCACGAATCCGTAGACAGGTGGCACGCCCGATTCCGACATCCGAGGAGGAAGTTATGATGTTCAGAAGGTTGAGGGCATTACCGTAATTTGGCTAAATAAGGGGGAAAAGTATACTTTTCGTACGATCGGGTTTTAACACGTTGACCTAGGACCGTTAGGTAGATCTCGTCGTACTGAATTCAACGACAGGCGGCACGTGCTCATTGGAACTAGGGTGAGTAAGATTCGGGTCTAAAATGGTAAAGGCATAATTGTAATTTTAACTCAAAAGAGGGGCATTTTGGTCTTTTGCACATTGGGAATTGTGCAACCGGATTGGGACAAGTGTACAGGTGGGAATTGGGATATTTGTGAGAAGGCTGAGGGGATTATGACATGTGGCAAGTGTGTAGTGGTTTCTAGGGTGCACAGTGTGCTTGTTCAAATCGTGTAGGTGTGTGTGTGCAACCATGTTCGAACAAGAGAGAAACAGAGGGTGAGATTGAGAAGAATTGAGTGTGGGTTGTGTGTGTTGGTGTATCCTAGTGACTGAGGAAGTAAATAGAGATCGAGAGAGAGACAGTGAGTGAGTTTTGAGGGCAACTCGTGTGAGGAAACCTTGCGAGTGTGAAGGGTTGAGTTTCAGGAAAACAGAGAGTGTGTTGGGTGGTGGTGCTGCCGTGTTCGACCAATCGAGGCTGGTGGTGGTGTCCAGAGGACGGAGGTGGACTGGAGGAGTCGTGTACTCACGGCTGAGCTCACGGCGGCGGACTGAGCACAGGTAATTTCTCGTTCCCTTTCAATTGCTCTGTTTTTCCGTTTAGGTTCAAACCAATAGTCGTGGGTTTTGAGTACGAGTCGAGGTTTTTGGTGAGTTGTGTGAGACTCAGTGAGGTCCTAGGAGTTGTTTAGTGTCGCCACCGTGACGGGGGAGGACTTGGGTGGCCGGATTGTTAAATAGGGGTGTGAACGGGTTACGGTTTCGAGTTAGGGATGATGGGTTAGAAGCTGTGTCGAAGTGTTTGGAGTAGGGGAATATGTTTCTTAGGACTGGACGAGGAGACTGGTGAAGAGAGGATTCGAAACGGTGAAGGAACGGCGGAGAACCGCTCTCGCCGGTTCAGACCGGTCGAGCTAAGGAAGACGATGAACAGTGTACTGGGTGCAGGCCCGTGAGGCCCACGCGCAGTCACTTTGGGCAGCGCTTGGGGGCGCATGCGGCGGGTTTTGGGGAAACTTCCAACTAGGTTTTTGGTCTAGATGTTGTAACGAGTCTATTGGAATAAGTTTCGGGTTAATCGGATGTCGAGTCGAGTTAGTTTGGCGAGGTAGAAGGTTTAGGGTTCCGGTTCGTTATGTTTAGGACTCAGGGATTTTTGGGGAAATTAGGAGAGTCTTGGTAGACGTGTTAGTGACGTTCTTTGGTGACTGTTGACAGGATCGGGACATCCCAAGGAAGCTGAGGAACGTACGGGATGTACGGGACGCGAGTGACGTGCCTGGTATCTGTGAGTGGACCCCTTTTCTAAACTCAAGCATGCATAACTGTTTTTCTATAATTATTTTATGGTTTTACATGTGATTTCATGATTGTTGAATATGTGATGATGGTTTTACATAATTGCACGTTTTTCTAGAAAGTACGTATTTGGCACGTTTTACGAGGAAATATTGAATTTCTGATTTCGATGCCATGATTTGGGGTTTTCAAACGATAAGTGATTTTCAATGATTATAAAGGGATTTTGGAACGTGATTGCAATGATCATGGTTTTCGGTTTTAGAATCGGATTTCGGAAAGTGAAATTTGGTTTTAAAGTTGAAAAGTGGAATTCCGGATTTGGGTTCGGAATGACGGTTCTGGATTCCGGAAGGGCTTCAGATCGGTGATTTCGGTTCGGCTTTGGATATGGATTTAGAAATTGTTTTCAAATGGTTTTGGATTGGATTTGCTGGATCTGGTTATTGGGTTTAAAGACCCGGATTATGTTTGACGAGGGACGGGCCCGGATTGGGTTTAAAGACCCGGATTGAGTTTAAAGACTCGGGAGTTTAAAGACTCGGATATACTGATATTTCCCCCGTAGGCCTGTTGAGTTTAAAGACTCGGATTATTGAGGCCTGGATTGAGTTTAAAGACTCGGGAGTTTAAAGACTCGGATAGGTCCAGCAGGTTTGATCGGATAATGATTTGCTTGGTATTTATGATGGTTTTATGATGCTTATGACGTGATTTCTATAACTGTTTTCAATTCTGTTTTCATGACAATCTTTATATGTTTTATAACTGGTTTCAGTAAATGGGTTATGCATGTATGATTTCAAAATGGAGGGTCAAATCCCTGGTTTTCTTATAAAATGGTTTTGGAAACTCTTCTTTTATTTATGGTCCACTCACACTTTCTGTTTTTAAATTGCCCTCCAGGTCATGGAGCTTGCGCAGGGTTTCGACGTCGAGGCAGTGTCGGAGGCATAGAGTACCCGAGAGTTTTTCCGGAGTGGTTTAATTTTCCGTTGTGCGTGTACCTTCTGTATCGGTTTTCTTTTCCTTTGTTTGGTATTATGCTCTGTAAAAACTTTGACTTTGGAATGTTTAAAAATTCTCCTGCGTCTGGCATGTAATTTGGTGGTTTATCGTGAGGTTACTTTGGTTTTTGTGTCAGGGTGTCAGACGGGAGCAGGATTTACCTCGGATTTCGGGGTGGAATCGAGGTGGGTCCTGACAGGTATGCTTTACGAGACAAAAGTGGACTTTTGTCCTCAAGTGGGCCCAGATCTTTTGAAGTGGCCCAATGGATGAGTGACAAGTGTCACCCATCCATTGCCCCCTTCCCTTCATTCATGCATATCCATCTCCCTTTCCTGTTCGATCTTTCCACCAAACCCGAAACCCATCGACTACCCACCCCTATTTTCCTTTGCTGATTGATTGAGGGAACCTTAGAGATTGAGAGTGAGGCTGAGGGGGAATGACAGGACCGCCCCCGAAGGGACATTGATAACCGTGCCCAGTCCTGCTCCAGTTTGGCAAGTCGACTGAAATTCCCAAACTAACCCTCAGTGCTTGCCAAACCAGGGATAGTCACACTCATATTTACTCATGCCTCCGCCTCTCGATCAGCCTCGATCAGCGCGCCACGACCTGGAGGGTCAATAAAAACCAAAAGGTGTGAGTGGACAAAAATAAATCAGTTTACAAAACAGTTACAGACAATCGTTTTTACCCTCCACGTAAAACCATTGTATGCATTCAAAAATCATTTCGCAATCCGTTACATTTTCAACGTAAGAAAACAGTGCATGAAATCAAATTATTTTACTTTTCTTAACCTTTGGGTCTTAGCCCGCAATCATAAACACAGGGCCTCAGCCCAAAACCATGAATCAAAACCAAATACACAACATGATCCAAAACCATCAACCACATAAACCGGGCCACTGCCGGACTCAACCGAAGCATCAGAAATTAACAATAAATCACAAGTCAATCATTTTGCTGGATATCAAGTGCGTCCGAGTCTTTAAACTCAAAACCATACGCATAATCAGGCCTTCCCGGGATTTCAACGAGTCCTTAAACTCAAAACATAATCAATAGGCCTCGGGGGTATCACAATAACCGAGTCTTTAAACTCACAAGTATTTAAACTCATTAAGGGCCCTCCCCCGTTATCAATTAACCGAGTCTTTAAACTCAAAACGTGCTCCAGCAATAGCACCAGGTCTTTAAACCCAAAACAGTTTTTCAACGGGTCTTTAAACCCAAAACATTTGTCAATCACAACAACTCGAGATCCATCCCGAAATCAAATTTTCTCATAACAGGACTCATCTCCGAATTTCCACATTCAAATCCCCAAATCTTACTTCACAAAACTTAATCAAATCATCATTAAACACGGGCCTTGTATAATCATAACCAGTCACTTTATCAAACCATCACCCGTTTTCAAATTCGAATTCGTAACGATGATTTCCACAAGCCGGCATCCGGAAACATCATCCCGAACCCAAACCAGAAATCTGTTTCCAAACTTCTGAAAACCGAAATCTCGTTCATCAAAATTACTTTTATGCCTCGAGCATCAAGCCCGAAATCACCTTTTTGAAATCCGTTTTAAATCTTTGAAATCACATCATTTTTTCAAACCCCAAGGTCCAAAACATCAAAACCAAAATCAAGCACCGAAAATCACGGTCAAACCACAACATACTCGAAATCTCGTAAAACGTGCATAACCGTGAAAAAAACCTCGAAATTCGTGTCAAAACCGTAAACCATACTCACAATCGCAATCCATCATCTTAAAAACATGGTACGCACAAATCACATAAAATCATTCATTAAACCATCATCAATCATAAAAGAACCCTTAGTCTCGAAATACGTGAAATTTCGTGTGCATATCAAAAATACGTATAAATACGGAAAGCGAAATCATCACAAGTCATATCATAATCATAGAAATCATAGAAATATTTATGCATGCATTAAATTTTGAACGTAACGTCCACTCACACACCGTCCTTAGTGCTCGGTTTCGCGCCGCACGCGTTTCTGTAATTTCCGCCATTTCCAGAAATCTCGAATCCTGTCCAGAATCACTTTTCAGGGTCACTAAGGTCTCAATTAACAACATACTAATTTCTCATAATTTTCTGGGATTTTTCGACATAATTTAACTTAAGGCCCTAATCTCCGAACCCTCAAAACTATCCCGAACGACCTCCGATCGACTCGAACTTAAGAACAAAAATGTTAAATAAACTGAAAGGATTAATTCTCTAGTTGACCGTGATCGGTAACTGGGTCTCACGCGCCGTCACGCGCCGCTCAAAGTGGCTGCGCGTGAAAGCCACACGCTGCTACAGTGACTGCTACAGTGTCACCATCTTCACTCGCATACCTGCTAAACGGGTCTTCAACCCGCGACATGACCAGGAAAATTACCCCTCAATTCACACTCTAAACCTTCCCTTCTTCCACCTAATCATTCCTCATCAGGTTAATTTAGGATCCCATTCTTTAATTATCTTCAATTAGCCCTAAATCGATCAACTCGAACTCGAACATCCAAACGGGTCGAAGTAGGAAACTCACCCAAATCGACCCCATTCCCAAATTAACTTAGATAGGAGTTTTAAGGGACCTAAACGAACATTTTAGCACTGTCAATTTCAGGGAATATTACCTGGAGGTTGTCGACTTCAAGCTCGAAAATCTCTGAAACCAAGGGCTTCCGTTCATGGCCTGTCTGTGATGGATTTCCCCCGCAATTGACGCGGTTGGTTTCCAAATGATCCCAGAGGATTAAAACAATCCTCGGCTTCGTTCAACTCGACTCCTAAATGAAAAATCGAATTTCCCTCCAAAACTGAATTTTTCTTCCCGACTCAGTTTCTCTTAAGTCTCCGCCCTCACTCTGGTTCGAAATGAACCCTCTCACCCCCCAGCACTCAGCTAATCGATCAGTGAGGACGGCAACCCGTGGGAATCCGTCTGAAATTCTCTGAAGATTAATTCCCGCAACGGTTCCAACCAATTTTTAAAACTTGCCCGTGCACTGTGAGCAGTCCCAACCATTCAGCCATGTTTCCCACTACCTCAAAGGCCTTAAACAAATCACCCCACACAGCCACTAAACATTTAAACAATTGGATTGCTTAGAGTACTCACGGCATGGCCGTGCAGACTCTGTTTCACGGTGTTTGAACGGAAACCGCTGCACAAAATTACCATTTTGCCCTCAGTTGACAAATTACCAAAATGCCCCTCCTCCTCCGTGACCTGTAACTTGGTCACCCGATGCCCGTTCGATGCGTGCCGCCTATCGTTGTACTCAGGGCCTTGAGTCCCACCTAACGGTCCTCGAGTCGTGTGAAAATTAGTTGTCAATCAAAAGTCAACATTTTCACCATTTTCGTCCGAATTACGAAAATGCCCTTGAACTTCTGAACGTCATAACTATTTCTCCGATCGTCGGAATTGGACGTGCCGCCTGTCTATGAACTCGTGATGTCCCAAACTACGTCACGGTTATCGGTCAAATTCCATTTGACCGCCCAAATTAAAAGTCAACGTTTTACCCACGACTAGGGGCAAAACGGTCATTTTGCATCGTTAGTTCGATTCCGCCCATCTAATCACCGATTAACCCCGCTAATCAGGATTAGTTACTAATATAATCCTGGATTCTGGGATGGGTCGTTACAGGGAAAATGTTGATAACTGGTCGAGGGCGATACTGCCGTGGACGGCGGTGGAGCCATTGAAAAAGATAAGCCGTGGACCTTCAATTTTGAATTTTTGATTTTTGATTTCAAACATTTTGGATGGCCTTTAATGATTGGATGATGTTATTGGGAATGGTACGAGGTTGTGGTGATAAAAAACAGAGGAGGAAGGCTATGGAACAACCCTGGACGACGGCTGAAACTTTGGCCGTGAAAACCAAATCGAAAAGGTGAGGTCTTGTTCCATTTTTCCTTGTTTTGGTCACCTAGATAGGTTCCTAGGACAGAGAGAAGAAGATTAAGATTGAAAGGGACGGAATCAGATGAAAGATAAGAGAGAAAATAGGCTGGACGGGTTCCACCGGTCCTGTCGGACCGAAAACCAGAGGCTGGTTCGGACCGGCCTAGCCAATGGAAGAAGATGACCGTGCAGGGCGTGTGGCTCCCACATGCAGGGGCTGTTTCCGGTGCGTGTGGGCACGTGGCCCACTTTTTGGGGATGGTTCCAACATGTGAAATCATCTATTCGATGTAACGAACATTTTGGGACTGGTTTCGTGTTGATCGGACGTCGATTCGATATAGTTCGGGACGTCCGAAGGCTTAGGATCAGGTTTCAAAATAGTTAAAAATTTGGGAAAATTACGGGGCTTTAATGAGGGGTTATTTAAGTAGTTAGTAACCCTATAAAGTGATTTGGACAGGTTTAGGATCCCCGAAGACGATGATTGGCCCGGGAGAGGCGTATGGCAAGCGTATCGTGGCGACAGCTCGGACGTTCTGTGAGTGGACCTTGTTTTCTAAATTGATGCATGCATAAATGTTTTATATGCTTTAATGAACATGTTTTGTGATTCCATGAGTGCATTTGTGTTTGTTTACGTATTTTTACGTATTTCGAGGTTTCTATTTTATATGGAGCTTATACGTGTTTGTGGTTTCGATTTAAGTAAATGGTTTTGGATTTGGAAATATGAAATTGGGCATGAGACCCATTTGGTTTTGTCTCTGGCATATGGCCTTATTGATGACCTATGGGTCTGAGTTGTGGTCGCGACAAGTGTTGTGTGCACGGCGACGGATGATATGACGCTCGCTTCCGGACTGAGGATGTGTTCCTTTCAGAGAGGACACAATGCACGTCCCGTTGTCAAGCAGCCACTGGAGGCTCGACTTTGAAGCATTGACAGTTTAGGAGTTCGATCGGTGATGTGTGCACCATGATCTAGACGTGGTCGTGTCGGTTGATATGTTCACGGTGACATATTAGGATTGAGAGCGGTCCTGGACGGATGGTTGCACGCATCACTACGATTGGAATCGTGACTGACCCTGAGTTCGAGCTCGAGGCCCAGTTGGTTTACGATTGTGATTTCGGGTCGGAGACCCTAAATGGATTTCTGGTTCATGACGGTTTATGGGGACCGGGCATGAATCCTTTGAAAGTTTTTAAGAATGATTTTGAAATGGTTTCTCATATATCATCTTTATTTATGGATTGTCTCATCCGGGGAGGGTCGTTGGCCTGGGTGGACCCTAGAGTAGTCATGGAGCACTAATTGAGTGGAATCGCCCCTGTTGGGTACCTTACTCTCAGGAAGTCTTATGGATTATAACCCCCAGGGAGGGTCATTGATCTGTGGACATTGACCTGGGTGGACCCTAGGGAGACTTGGGATTTGAGACCCCGGGTAGCACGTGCGTAGCTTTAGAAACCGTGACTGGATTGGTTATGTGATATATGTTATATGGTATATATACTGGTTTTGGGCTGAGTCCCACATGGATTTGGGGAGTGCCCCATATGATTGGTTTCATTTACGATTTTGGGCCAAGGCCCTAATGGATTGATAATTGGTTTTCGAATGCATGCATGCTTTTTAGTGAAGGGTACAAATATGATCTTTTTGTGAAAATGTTTTTATAAATTCTTTGTTTTGTCCACTCACAGCTTTTAAATGTTTTGAACGCCCTTCAGGTGACATCGGATGTGGGCTGTAGTAGAGACCGATACATCACATTTCTCCTCCGGATCCTGGCGCTCTCTGAAGTCCCGAGTGGACTAAAGTCGAAATTTTCCCTTTTCTGAAACTTTGTGTCAAACGGGATTAGGCGCGTTTAGCTACTAAGCGAGTTTTGTACTACTAAACTTCTCCTTGAGCATTCAATTTAGCTTTATACACCCATTTCACTCCTATGGGTTTCTTTCCTTTAAGAAGATCAACCAATCCTATGTTTTGTTCTTCTTGATAGAATCAATCTCTTGATCCATTGCCTTCACCCATTTCTCATCCTTTGAAGCTTCTTCGAAGGTAATTGGGTCTGCATCTACATATAGAGAAAAATTTGACCCGCCATTAGTAACCATAACATAATCACTAGTTGGATACCTTGTAGATGGTTGATGGTTCCTAGTTGACTTCCTTAGCTTTCTATGAATTACATCTTCCTCGCTATTCGATGATTATGGGGCTGGTGATGAAGGCTCTGGTGGCGCCAATGATGTTGGTGAAAGAGAGGACAAATCTGAATCTTCAAACCCAATTTCCAGCAAAATGGAATTTTGTTTTTCAGCTTCACTTCAATCTCTTGCTTCTTCTTCATTGAACTTTACACCATGACAAATAATAATCTTGTTAGTCAATGGATTAAATAGCTTGTAGGCTTTTTCTTTTTCTCTATACCCAACAAGAATGCATTTTTCTGACTTGTCATCCAATTTCCTCCTTGTTTCATCAGGAACATGAGAATAAGCTATGCTGCCAAATATTCTCAAATGTCTAATGCAAGGTGTAACGACCCGTCTCGAATTTATGGAATTATCGAGAATTAATTGAAGATTATCAAGACTAATCTGGAATTAGTCAAGGATTGTCAGACGTTCAGGGTGAAATTACGATTTTTCCCTTAGACGAGGGTAAAATGTTGACTTTTAACCCAAAAAGTCAAATAGACGTGGATCGAGGTCTATCATGTAGATCGAGACGATACGAGTTCGTACACAAATGACACGTCGAAATCAGACATCGTACGGGAAGGTTACTGGTCTGGAACAAATCGTGGTATAATTGCACGAGTTACGAGGCATGTTCACTTTTGTTTCTAGTGGGCCCAAATATTTATTTTCAGGTCCAATGGATGAGTGACACTTGTCACTCATCACGCATCCATTAATCATTTCCTTTTATTCATGCATCTCATTCCGTTCCCATTTTTCATTCATCCCAAACCCTAAACCTCCTATCCCCAATCCATCCTCCCCATTTGATGTCAGTTAAGGAGCACAAAGAGTGGCTGAGGGAGTGAGGGAGGTCGTGAGACGGCGAGGGACGCGGCGGAGCCATAGCGGTGGCTGGAAACCCAACAACCCAGATAAACCAGAAACCCCTTTACATTTGAAATTTGGATTTTGGTTTTTGGGCTGTGAAACCATGTTTTAAGGCTAAGGTTTGGTTCTACAAGGTATTGCGAGTGTGTAGGCGAAAATGGACGACGTTGGATGCAGAGAGGAGCTCAGGTGAAGGCTTGCAGGTGACTCGTGAAGGTTTGAATTAGATAGGTGAGTTTCTGGTGGTTTTTCTTGATTTTAAGGCCATAGGCATGTTTCTGGGGAGAGACAAAGAGATTGGTGAAAGAATGGTGGATTTTGGTGAAGAAATGAGGGAGATATGACTGGGTCAAGTCAAGGGTCAAGTCGACCCGTTACAGTCCAATGGGTCGACCCGTCTGAAGGAAGATGATGATGATGTGGCAGTCCATGTCAGACCTATTAGGCCACGTGGCCAACTGAAATATTACACGTGGCAAGGTGTCAGACCCAATTAGTAGCTAACGTGGCAGGTCCACGTCATCCATGTCAGACCACGTGGACCAGTAGGATGGTGCCACGTGACTGTATGTCAGAGTGTGTCAGATGACATGGCAGCTGATGTGGATGGTGCCACGTGGCAGGGTGTTAGAGATTTCTGAGACACGTGGCACCAATTTGGGAGTACCACGTGGTAGGCTATAAGACTTGTCAAACCTGACAGATGTCAGACCTATCAGGCTGAGGTTAGCTTGACGTCGTTCGTTGACTGCATTGACCGCCATAGATTGAACTTTGACCAGTACGTAAGGGTGCATGGGCACGATTTTCGAGGTGAAACCAGTCTTGTTCCAAAGGTTTCGATTAACTGAATCTAATTGTGGTGGTTTCAGATCGATTGGAGGTCGTTTGGATAGAGTTTTGGAGGTTTTTATCCTCGGGAAGCGTGTTCGGGACACGTTTACTGTTCCGAAAGTTTTGAGGGTTTATGATTTAGATTTGTATAGGTCCATAGTAACCTTTGGGCATGATTTAGACAAGCTCGGACATCCCGGAGACTGTGGATTAGCTTCAAAATGGCTTACGACATGAATTTTGGAGCGCGCAACGTGAATCGACTGTGAGTGGACTTTGGTTTATAAATGATGCATGAATATACGTTTTAATGTTTTATAAATATGGTATGAAATGCAATGTTTTCATATGGTTGGATTGATGAAATTCATAAATGTTTTGTATGCTGATTGATTATCGGTTTTAAACGGTTTTATGGATTTTTATAAAAATGGCTTTTAGGCATGAGACCTAGTTGAATTATGGTTTTGACTGAGATTATAGTCAAATGTTTTATGAAACTATGTTTCGGGCTGGTGACCCAATTGAAATGATGTGTCGGGCTTGTGACCCCATTATGATGAAATTTTGGCCTTGTGACCCTGTTGAGATTTGGCTTTGGGTAGAGATCCCACGTGGAACACATGATTTGATTGTGAAATGATTTGAGATTACAAAATGAGAACTAGACATTGATTTTATGAGTTTTTGTGGAAACCATGTTTTGGGTCGAGACTCTGTGGAATACAACTGATTTGATTTGAACAATGAAAATATGTTTCCACCGTTTTTACTATGACCATTCACCGAGATGATAAGTAGGAGAGGGCTTCTGGTTGTGAATATGTTTCCCTAGAGAGAACCCTGGAGATAACGCTCGCCTCCGGGATGGGATGTGTTCGCCCGGAGAGGTCACGAAACACTGGCTGTTGTCGTGTGGCCGAGGGAGGCTCGACTTAGGAGTGCTAGTATATATGGAGATCGATCGATGATACGTTCACGGCTATCTGGAACGTCGGCCGGTGATGTGTTCATGACGACGTGCTCGGATCTGAGCGGTCCTAGAGCTTATTTGCATGTGTTGCACGGATGACGTGACTGATAATGATATGAGATGTGACATAGGTTGGATATGAGAATGAGTCCCAAGGTTTTAAACCATTGATTTGTGTCCAGAGATTTTAACATGTGTTGGTTTTACGATGATTGCATCGGTTTTTGTAAATATTGTTTTATAGGAAAGAAATGGTTCTTAAATTGATATGCATGCATGCTTTGTAAAACGTACGGTGAAATCAATATTTTGAAAAATAATTTAAATAAATGTTTATTTTTATCCACTCACACTTTTGGTTGTTTTTGACACCCTTTAGGTTGATCGTGGATGCATGCTATAACAGAGACTGAGACATCACATGCCACTGCTTACTATGGAAATCACTGCGCACTTTGGTAACCCTGAGCGAATTACGGTGTTATCCCTAGTCTAGCACGCAGTGTCAGACGGGAGCAGGACACGTCCTACGATAATCTAGTGGGATCGGGACGGGTCTTGTCACAAGGCTTAAGGACACTCGAAGCTTCTTGAGGTGTCTTGTCTCCAACACTCTTGGATGATGCACAATTCAAGAGGGAGACAACACATACTACTGCTTCAGCCCAAAAGCTATTTGGCATAGCTTTTTCCTTTAACATAATTCTTGCCAATTCCATGATAGTTCTATTTTTTCTTTCAGAAACTCCACTTTGCTGTGGGGTGTACCTCACTGTAAATTGATGCTTGATGCCATTTTCTTTCAAGGAACTTTCAAACTCATTAGATGCAAATTCACCACCTTGATCAGACCGTAAGGTTTTCAAAGAAAATCCACTTTCTTTTTCAACTAGAGCTATGAAAATCTTGAAATAATCAAACACCTCAGATTTTTGTTTGAGAAACTAGAACCATGTCTTTCTACTATAATCATAAATGAATGTAAGTAAATAGCGATTACCTCTACTTGATGTTGTATTCATAGGTTTGCATACATCCGAGTGCACTACCTTAAGTGGATGGGATGCTCTCCAAGCTTTTTCGGTAGGGAAGGAATTCCTTATTTGCACGCGGTGGCGTGTGATGGTATATAGCGAGGTACACCATTAGATTCCATTTTCTTTCAAGAAACTTTCAAACTCATTAGATGAAAATTAACTACCTTGATCAGACCATAAGGTTTTCAAAGAAAATCCACTTTGTTTCTCAACTAGAGCTATGGAAATCTTGAAATAATCAAACACCTCAGATTTTTGTTTGAAAAAATAGAACCATGACTTTCTACTATAGTCATCAATGAATGTAAGAAAATAGCATTACCTCGACTTGATGTTGTATTCATAGGTCCGCATACATCCGAGTGCACTAGATCAAGTGGATAGGATACTCTCCAAGCTTTTTCGGTAGGGAAGGAATTCCTTATTTACACGCGGCGGCATGTGATGGTATATAGCGAGGTAGACCATTAGATGCCATTTTCTTTCAAGAAACTTTCAAATTCATTAGATGCAAATTCACCACCTTGATCAGACCGTAAGGTTTTCAAAGAAAATCCACTTTGTTTCTCAACTAGAGCTATGAAAATCTTGAAATAATCAAACACCTCAGTTTTTTGTTTGAGAAAATAGAACCATGCCTTTCTACTATAATCATCAATGAATGTAAGCAAATAACGATTACCTCTACTTGATGTTGTATTTAGGCCCGCATACATCCGAGTGCACTAGCTCAAGTGCATGGAATGCTCTCCAAGCTTCTTTGGTAGGGAAGGAATTCCTTTGATGCTTTCCAAGTACATAGCCTTCACAAAATTTTCTTTAATGTTCAATTATTGGTAGTCCTCTCACTATATCCTACCTTCCCATCAAAGATAAACTGCTGAAACTCAAATGCCCATAGCGAAGATGCCATACCCATGAGGTGTTCTTGAAGAGTGCACTTAAACAAGAAAATGAAGCATACTTTATTTTCACCAATAACATATTATCCCTTGACATCTGTACCTTTGTAATTAGAGAGAAATGTTTGTCTCTAATTATACACCGATCTCTCTTAAAGTGAATATCATGGCCTTTTTGAAGAAGCTGTCCAACACTTAGAAGGTTGTAGTTCAAACATGGAATATAGAACACATTGGAGATCCTTTTTTGTTCTCAAGTCTTTGAAAGAAACAGTATATCTACACATCCTTGAGAGGCTAGCTTTCCACCATCACCAATCTTTACATCTGAAGCAATCTCATGATTAAAATTGACAAAGACTTTCTTGTTACCAACCATGTGGTTGCTGCAACCATTATCAAGGAACCATTTTTATGCACTCACATCTCCCTCCATAGTAGCAACACATGCCAGTAGAAGGGTATCTTCATTTCCCAATGTTTCATGCACAAAGCTTGATTCAGTTCCTCCTGTTGTTTTATTTTTGCAAGTTGACTTGGTATTTCCATATTGTTTGCAATTGTAGCACTGAGTATTAGAAAGGAATGAACCATGGCCTCTACCTCTTCCATGTCCTCTTCCTCTGCTTCCTCCAAAAACATGGTTGCTTGAAGAATATTCAAAACTGCTTTCTTTTTGGTCATTGGAACCTCCACGGCCTTGAAAGCTTCTTCCACGTCCACGACCAAATCCACCTCTTCCTCTTCTAGAACTCCATCTAAAAGTAACTTGGAATTGAAAAAATTGCTCTATGGAACTCGAATCAAATTGCTTCAAATGCATCTTATGAGATTGAAGAGGCCTCATTAAGCTATCAAGTGACAAAATAGACAAATCTTTGGATTCTTCAATAGCCACCGCAATGTATTCAAACTTGCGAGGCATGCTGCGTAGAATTTTTTCTACAACTCATTGATCTTCAATATTCTCTCCATTAATTCTCAATTGATTGACAAGATAAATAACAAGATTGCAATAATCTTCAACAGATTTTGAGTCTTTCGTACGCATCATGTCAAATTCACTTCTTAGAGTTTGTAATCTGGCCATCTTCACCTTTTCTTCTCCTTTGTATGCTGCATAAAGAGTGTCTTTGTTTTGCTGTCTTTGCTAAAGAAATTTTTTCAGAAATTGCTTCATCCCTGACTTGAAAAATGAAGAACAAAGTCTTTTTGTCCTTTTTTCGATTCTCCTTTACCTCGATGAGTTGTTGTTGAGTAAAGTCTGCTTGATTTTCTGGTTCCACAAAACCATTTTCAACAACTTCCCAGAGAATTTAACTAGCATACAAAACCTTCATTTAAATGCTCCATTGATTATAGTTTTTCCCTGTAAACTTTGGCAACGGGGGCTGCAACATGTTGTTTGAAGCCATGGATTCGAACTCAGCTCTGATACCACTATGATGTGGATTAGAATGTAGTTTCAAGAGAAGAAACTTGTTCTCTTAAGTGTGATAATTAGAGAAGAATAAATGAGTAAAATCTGAAGTAAAAGTTTCTAGTTTTCTTCAATACACTTCACTACTCGTACAAGCACAAGCTTAAATAAACTCACCACCTAATAATTAATGCTACATAGAGAAACTAAAAAGACACATAGTGACAATCAAAAGATACATAGAAAATACCATAAGACAACTCATAAACTTAATTAACTCCCACCACCAGTTAAGTAGATAACTCTAGATTAATTTACCTATAACCATATTATAGAGAAGTCTAGATTATTCTCAACAATTCTGAGATATCCATGAAAGTCAAACTCATCATATAATATTCAACTGAAAATGGTATAAACCCAAAAAAACAATTATATGAATTTAGGTATAGGAAAACATGCTTCGTACTTCCATACTCAACACGAAAATTATGTATATCTATAGATTTTAACAATCTTAGTCAAACACAATTGCAGTCAATTCTGCAATTCTACTATATATATAGTACAATCATCGATAATAAACAATTGAAGACGTGCTAAACCCTAATCAAGTTCATAGACATGAGCTAACATTTGATAACAACATCATGCACACTGACAAAATATATAGTGGGGATACGAGCCACACCAATTGGTATATGAAACATGTTATCATCGGTGTCCTCACTAACACCTCTAACACAATTACATTAGTATAAATCATCCATTAACATATTTTAGCATAAGTCATCCGTACATGACAAACTTGATATCTTGGCTAAATTGGTGTACCACATCCATGTCAAAGCTCAGTGACGTGTATCATCACCCTATATTCCTAAGTAGCTCGAAGGACAAGTTGGTACTGAGTGTGGTGATAGAGACACATGATGGCTAGTTTGCGGCAGTGATCAATCGGCACAAAGGAAACCATGACTATTGAAACTGAATATAAATTGAATATAGTAAATCATAAACGCAAAAACAACCAAATGGGTACCAAACATCTTTAATAATAATTGCTATATGATAGGGTACATTGCTGGTTGTTTCAAACCCTGTATCCTTCCAACTTACTAATAATATAAAACAAAATATATAACATAAGAAGCCCACTTCAAACCTATCGGGAAACTATTCTTAATCGCCAAAAGAAACCTTTCAAAAAGCATATTGAAGATCATAATATAATAAAACATTCTTTCTACAACTAAAACTATATCATAATCTTCAAAAGAACCACTTTTCGAATTGTAATTTCTATATTGAAATCATAATAATATTTTGATCATAATAATAATAATGTAAATCAATGTTTTTTGTTTGTTGACATTATATTAAACCAGACTCTATCTACCAAATACCTCGAGTCAAAACCGAACAAACAGACCCAAGATTTGTCTACAAAGCTCAAATAGCACATGAGCCCAAGCCCACACAACCAGTCAACCCCAACAAAGGGCAACCACCAACTGACACGTGGACACATCTCCACTATCCATCTGGATGCCACGTGTAAAATAGTAATACATTTATCTCATATCGAAACTATTCATCAACACCAGTACAACGGGAGGCACGTTTTCTAAAAAAGATAATTAAGGTTTACTATTTACTGTTACACTATGAAAATTATTATTTATCACATAAATCTTATACGAACAGACCTATATTCGCACTTAAATGTCGAAGAGCCTTCAGGTCAGCATTGCATCGGTGCTCACCTCAAACCGATGGCCAATCTAACCTCTGTTACAAGACACACGAAGAGAATTTGGTACAAAAAATGGACGAAGTATTACATCTAAGTTTGTACATTTGCGCATCAACATTTTGCTCCGTATGTGGGAATTTTGACTAAGTTTGCACACTACTCTACTAAGCTGAGTGTAACCCACCAACCTTAACACGTCAAAAATGCAAAGTGAATAGGGGGACGACGAAGTAACACATGGATAAGGATCCAGAGCGCATGCGGAGCATAGGGAAACCTCTACCAACGTAATATAAATGCTCAAAAAACTTCAACAAGACCGGGCTGATGTTAGAACTAATGGTACTTAGATTGAGTTGAGATACCAAATGTTAATTGAGCAATACACTGACGTGGTAGCTGAGCTAAACATCTCATGTAGAACTCGCAACTTGCTAAGATAGGGAGGAGATCCCAAAGCCGAGCTAGTGGTCACCAAATATTCTTAAAGTGCCTATCATATCTACTGAACCACAAAGAAGAATAAAACCAAGGCATTAGTGGAGCCCACTGACAAGACTTCCCGACTTCTTATAGTACTCGACAAGACATGGAGAAATTAGGATCTATCGAAATGCTCACGAAGTCTTGAGCGCAGGATCTTAAAGGGATTGGTCACCATTCAGGCCTATCAAGCTCTCGAAATAGGCAGGAAGTCAACCACTTTTAGATATCGACCCATGGGGTAAGCCCACAAACTAAACTTCGTGTTCTAATCATAGTCTTGGAGGATGCTGACTCATCATATGAAGTCCTGAATGCGAAAAAGACTAACCAGCCTCCCCGCAACAACTATTTGAAGGGACATTTAGGATCTCCCACTTGCGGTGATGCAGATCGGCCTACCCGTAACACCAACTGCAGTGACTAAGGCAAAAAATCTGAAAATCTCATGCCGACCCACTTATTCAATAGCTCATTGACTGACTCAAAAGCCTCGAAGCCGAGAAGGGACAACCTGAAACATCTACATAGGGCTATACGAGCTATGACTCCTTCAAAAAAAGGATCATCAAATTCAGGCATGACCATGAGATTAAAGCTCTCAAGATCCCACTCTACATAGGCCAAGGAGACCATATTACTCAATTAAACAACTACCAGTAGGCCGTGGCTTTCAAGAACCTCTTGGATGAGGCATGCTGTCTCATATTTCCATTCTGACGAACACAACCATCTTTTGGTTCTATAGATTGAGGGATGAGGCCATTTACTCCTTGGATCATTGGGAAATTCGGTGGGACCGACCACCCTAAGCACTACATCGAATGGCACCGCCCAAGCCGACCAAAATTTCGTAATGGTTGATTTTGTCTCTTTGCACTCTAGAATGTCTATCGTAAATTGGACTGTCTCGATGGGCACTGCAGTTGGTATACCCTCTTCCTCTAACTCATCTTCAGCCGGGGTGCCGATCAGGGTAACCTACCCAGCCTTTCGACCATCGGTTGCCCACGTGGCTCTAACGATGCCAGACCTTGTTTTGCTCGACTGAGTGGCCTCTTCCACACCCTCAAACCGACCAGACGTCGATACCCTAGTCTGGTCCCCCAGAAGAGGTTTTTTTTTAGCTGGTGTGGTCGGTGTTACCTCTGCCGACGGGCTCCCCTCCACTGACGAACTCTGCCGGTCCTCTTCGACATAATCTTGCACGTTGTTTGATCCGCTATCCCGGTCAGACATCGGAACAATCTATGGGCATAGAAAGAAAAACAACCCTAGGTCACTAACCGCTATGCTCCTCGGATCGAACCGATATCCGACCCCTAGTTCATCCCCAGTTCATTCAGAAAAACAAAATTCAATCGGAAAAGAAGGGAAAAAGAGATCATACCTTGTTATCACACGGCGGTCGTCTGGCCGGAAATCGCCCCACTGTAAGCTCCGCCACAATACACTCGCTGGAAATCGCCTGCTACAAAGAGCCAAAATTTCACCAAGATAACGGTGTAAAAAGTGAACTGTGAATTTTTCTTTTCACTTTTTTCTCTATTTATAGGGCCGGGTCGGCAGGTGAAAGGTCCCCTCAATACACGATATATTTAGTAACACGCCACTTGGCCTTCCTGCATTGGTTGCACGCACCCCCACGTGAACTATTGGACACCCAATAGGCACCGAAAACCCAAACGACGCCGACCGGGTCATCCAACTCTGACATCTCCTGCCCATCCCTACTCACCGACCAGATGGGCCTGTTAGATCAGACCACACCCGCCCACCCAACAGGGTCACACCAATCTGCACCCTCACTTGTTCATCGACTGGTCCTGCTTTGCACATACCGACAACACATTACGCTCGGTGGATTACCTAAGTGAGGAACTTGGGGGACTGGAGATATACACCCACGTCAGGTCTGGGACATTTCTTACAAGTCCCCAACCGAGAAATTCTACCTCGGTCAAGAACTTGGGGGACTTCTGTTGATACCATATCGGCCTAAACCAACCTGAGGCCTAACACTTCCAGCCCGTCTACTCGGACAGAAAAACCCTAGCAAAGGCCTGACCAAACCCTACATGTGGGCAGACCCAGCCTTCCACGTGTCGGTCTCACAATTAATGCTTATTGTCCCACATCGAAGAAATAATATCATTGCACACATCACATTTATGCAAAAGGAGTTCACTTTTGCCTATAAAGATAACTAACATTAACTATTCATATCTACTTTTACGAATTACTATTCATCACTCCTTCCTTCACATATACCCACCACTGACTTGGGCATCGGAGTACCATTAGGCTGGTAGCAGACCGGTGCTTACTTTTGATCGATCGACCATTTTCCCTATTTTGCAGGTCTGTCCAATGACACGTAACTGAGCAGCATTCGTCCTCTAAGTTGACACATTTTGTGCATCAACCCTTTATAAAAATTATTGAAAATTTTAATAAAAAAAATTGTTTTTACACGTTTAGATGTAATTTAAAGACATCTATGACTAATAATAAAATTCAAGAACGCTTTGAAGTTTTCGTGTAGATAATAGGTTATATCGTGCAATCGACTTCCTACTACATGCATTATGCTTTTTATATGAGCTCTCGATCGTGTAAGAGTTCTGGCAGATATGATTTCTTGTTCATAAGCATGGGGTTTTTTTTTATGGATAGTAGAATGGTTAACCACACAAGCCCAAGTGTTTCACCAAAATCACGATCCTTATGTTGATTCAAACGACGAAGAAGCTTCTTACGTCCTATGACGGTAAAGAGTTTTCAATTATCTTTTGCGTAGATTGGGCGAAAGAATTCAGATTTATGACTGGAAAACCTAAGTTGACAGTTTATCCTCTCCCTCTTCCATTTTCTATTCTAGACTTCATTGCACTCCACTCAGGCACATGAAGGCTTCAGCAGATCTGGATTCCTTTTCCGGAAAACAAGATACAACACTAAATCTGGAGTCATACTATTCACAGAAACACTACTAGCACAACTATTATCTGCTTTCACAGCTGCCTGAACTTGACCTCCCCAGTTATATTTCACCTGCCCCCGTAACCTACCTTTTACGACCTTGAAACCCAGAAAGCTACTGTTGTGAAACCTCTTATCTACTATATACTTCACACCCAATTCCAGCTTCAAACCTAAAACACTACTGTCATCAATTATCCAAACATTCGCTACCAATCAATTACGATGAGCCGAGACTCTAACTAGTTCCCAAGTAGCTTCTTTACACCACGAAACACCTTCATTAAGTCTTCCTTTTCAAACAACCCTTAGATACCAAGATTCCCAACATCATTCTATAGCACTAAGCAAAAGCTTGCTGAAAAAAGCTAAAGAATGGTATGTACATTAGTCTATCATTCTATATATATGTTCACAAAAGTAAAAGAAAAGAAATCAAATATCCATCTCACCAAGGCACATGTTTGCTTATTCTCGTGCCCGGGAAATTCTGTCAGCATACATGGTAAAATATTTGCACTTATGATTAATTAATGAAATCAAACAATCCACCAAGGCCCTATGGTAGCAAATTAATTAAAATTTGAATTATGCTATCTGACGCAGAACCAATACTGCCAATGATGAATGATCCTATTAACAAACGCCAAAGAGCCCGTCCTGCTATAAAGCATATGTTTCAAAAACAAAATAATAGGAAAAATAGACAAAAGCACAAAGAAAATAAACATAAATTTTGCATCTGATGGAGAAAAACCAGTCGACCAAAAACAAAGACGAAATAGCCGTCACATAACAAGCAGCACCCCAAACATAATACCAACTCATGAACAGGAATTTCTATTTCTCAAATCAGTGAAAACAAAGAAAAAGCGTATATCTCAAAGTTCACAACAAACTTATGCAAACAAAGACAACTGAAACCTAAAATTGAACAGAATTCTCATACGAATTCCAACTCGTCTCCACACGGATCCTTAATGGCATCCCAATAAAATTCCACAAACCAGCCTTCTGCCTTAAGGATATGCAAACTCTCCAAACTAAAATGAAGTAAACAAAAAATACCATGAAAATTACCCATGAAGCAAGATGAAGCTGGATGAAGACATCTATTCACAATTTCGAACAACAACAGAAATGGGTGAAAAGGGGAAGTGAGGTTACCAGAACAAATGAATCATCTTCAATTCTTCTGAAGAAAACAGTTTATGAAACATATCTAGAATCATATTAGCGGTAAGGATTTTGTGGTCAACACTTCAAATGATTTCAGATGCGCATATGCACATATGTATGTATGGTAAAAATAACTACGGAAATATACACAACAACATTTCAAATGTATCATAATCAGATCAAATATATAGAGAAAGAACGAGAGACAATAATTCAGTCGTAAAATGATAAATACAGGCCACAGCGTACGATATATGCTTATTTTATCACGAACCCACAACACAGTCACCAAAAGCCCATTATACAGAGGCAACATTAAGTCATTAACGTTTCCTTCCTAATAAAATATTTATGGGAATTACCACATTGCAGTCATCGTATTCACACGGCGGCGGCTTCTTTGACTGTAGACGGGGATGAGGCTTTGAAGTCAGCGGCCGCCTCTGGAATCTTCTCATAACCCATCTTCTTGGGGCTAACGTCATCAAAACCGTCATCAAAAGAAGAGGCTGTGACATTTTCGTAGCGACTGACGAAGAGGGACCACGCCAAGTACATGGTGGCGCCCGTGAGAGCGCCGCAGCCGACGCCGAAGAGAAGAGAAACGACGACGCTCAGGATGTCCTTGGTACGATCGCGGAGGGAGCTGAGGTCGTAGGACGACGACGAAGAATCCGCCGTTCCGATCAAGGGAAAGAGCGGCGTCGCCTGAGTTCTCTTCGCATCTTCTTGTTCGCGGCGTTGGACGAAAACGTCATCAAATTGGAGGGGGCGGACTTGGCTGATCTCTGTGACGACGGTGACGAAGCCGGAAGAGGAAGACGAGGAAGGGAGACGGCGGAGGGAGAAGGAGTAGGATGAGATGAAGAGGGTCTTGCAAGGCCTTGTGGCAGTGGCTGAGATTGCGAAGATCGAGAGGGTTAGGAGGGTGATGAGGAGGGTTCGTTGACTCGTTGACGCCATGGATTACAGTGTAGGAACAAGGAGAGCCGATTGCCTCTCTTTCTTTTTCGCTTTCGGTCTTTTTCTTCTATCTTCTATCAATTTGGGGATTTTGTATATTTTGTTACCTTTAATCTTTAGACCAAACTAATTAATATTTTCTTCGATTGAGAATTTGGTTGGTTTGAATTGATTTAAAATTATAATGAATTTTAATTGATCTCTATTTATATGATTTCATTTGATTCATATCAACTTTCAATAGATATTATAATATAATTTTGATGGATTATGAAATATTTCCAAGTGTTTGGCTTCTCTAATTTCCTATCATTAAAGTTTAATCGATATTATAGTATAATTTCAATGGATTATGAAATATTTTTAAGTGTTTGGCTGCTCTAATTTCCTATCATTTAAGTTCATTCCTCCACCACACCCACCTTCTCACCCCCATATTAGAACGCCACTGCATCATTATCATCATCAAAAGGAAATAGTCGTTTTTGATACCAGATCGACTATGGGAAAAGAGGGAAACCATGGGAAAACTAGGACTAGAATAGAATCCCCACACCTGGAACATGATTGGGTCGTGTCACCTCAAACCTTTGTTTTCGTCTTTGGACATTAAACCGTAAAACCACACACACCACGAGATTTCCTAAGACATTATGTAACAACCCGTTCTGAATTTCATGATTAACAGGAATTAATAAAAAATTAATTAAGAATTAATCGAGTATTATCGGACGATCGGGGTAAAATTATAATTTTGCCCCTAAAAAGGGTGAAAATGATGACTTTTGACTTGAAAGGTCAAATAAACGGGGATCAAGGCCTATTACGTAGATCGAGACGATATGAGTTTGTAAACAAGTGGCACATCGAAATCGAATATCGTACGGGATAGTTATGGATCAAGGACGATTTGGGAACTATTCATAATTGCACGAAAATCGAGACACTGACTTTTGGGCATTTAATATGAGACCCAAAATATCTTGTGGGGACCAATAGATCCATTGATTCAGACCTACATACATGCATCATCATCTCCATTTCTTCTTCATTTTCATTCATCATACTTGAAAACCCATCCCCTTCCTCATTTCCATTTCGGTTTGAGGCCATAGAGAGACTGAAAGGGTGAGCGAGAGGTGGAGAGGACGGCGGTGAGAGGTTGACCACAACAGTGGCTTGAGGAAAAGGTACAGCCCGAAACCTTTTTTAAGTTTGAAATTCAAAATTTGGGTTTTGGATGTTTGGGATGTGTTCTAATGCCCTAGTCGTGTTTTCTGAGGCTGGACGAGTTCATAGGCTCGAAAACGGATGGGAAAGGACATCTAAACAGCCTTGGGTGGTGGTTCAAAGAATGACCGTGGAAGATCGATCTCGAACAGGTATTTTCATGCCCTTTCTTCTGGTTTTGAGGTCGTAGATCCTTTTCTGGAAAGTAGGCAAGTCGATTGGGCGAAGAATGGAGGAAAACGATGGCTGGATGGCTGAGTTTTGGCCGGGTCGAGGTCGCGGGTCAAATCGACATATTATAGTCAAACGGGTTAACCCGCCTAAAGGAAGACGATGGTGACGTGGCAGTCCATGTCATCCTATCTGGCCACATGGCCATCTATTAGAGGTTGTCAGGTCTAGTCAACAGCTGACATGGCTGGTCCACGTCAGCCATGTCAGACCGCGTGGATTAGTGAGAGGGTGCCACATGGCAGTGTGTTAGGATCTGTCAGGTGACGTGGCAACTAACGTGGCAGGTCCATGTCAGCATTGTCAGACCATGTGGACCAGTGGGGTGGTGCCACATGGTAGTATGTTAGAGAGATGTTAGACTTGTTAGTGTCACGTGGCACCAAGCAGGGTGTGCCACATAGCAGGCTGTTAGAGCTGACAGGTGTCAAAGTTGTCAGGCTAACGTCAGCAACTGATGTCAGCGTTGACCACCGTTGATCGTCGTTGACTGGCGCGTGTGAACTTTGATCCACCCATGGGAATGAATTTTAAGGTAAAATCGGACTTGTTCAAAAGGTTTCGACGATCTAAATCCAATGGTGATGATTTTAGGTCGATTGGTGATCGTTTGATAGGTCATTTGGAGGTTTTAAGCATCGAGAAGCGTGTTCGGGACACGTTGACTATTCTGCGAGATTTGAGGGTTTATGGTTTGGACTTGTATAGATGTTTAGTGACCTTTGAGTATGATTTGGATAGGTCCGGATGACAGGACCCGTCCCAAATCCCCTTAGATTATCGTGGGACGTACCTGCTCCCGTCTAACACCGAATGTCAGACCAGGGATAAACTCGTCACCCGCTTGGGGTCCATCGGAGTACACTAGGACCGGTGGTGGCATGTGATGTCTCGATCTCTACTATAGTCCGCATCCGCTATCAACCTGAAGGGTATTAAAAACATAAAAGTTGTGAGTGGAGAAAACAACAGTTTTTAAAATCATTTATATCAAAAAGACATTTATACCCTTCACGTAAAAGTAAGCATGCATCAGAAAACAAGTATTCAAATACTTTTCTCAAAATAAAATCATATTGTTTTTCAAATCAAAACACAATTAAAATTGCTTCTCGATCGAAGACATTTCCTCAGTAGGGTCTCAGCCCAAAACTAAATTACACAGGGTCTCAGTCCAAACCAAATCCATGTGTGACCTCAGCCCAAAATCCAATCCAAGAAACCAGAACGAAATCCCAGTTCAAATCATAGAACACGGGGTCTCAGCCTCAAACCAATGTCAGTGAAACATCATCTACTTATATATATATATAACCAATCCTCTGCATCTCATATGCCCAATCGATAACCCGTCACGATTTCTCTACAGTACACGTACTACTCAGGTCTCATCTCCGAGTTTACTGTAACAACCCGTCCCGAGAGTTGGGTTTAGTAGAGTGATTAAGATGGGATTAGTGAGCTTAATCGGTGGTTAGTTGGTCCCGATAAAGTCGTTAGCCTCTAATGACGATTTTTCCTCTAGTTAGGGCAAAACGTTGGCTTTTCGTTCGGGTGGTCGATTGGGTATTGACCGGTGACCAGGACGTAGTTTAGGACGTCACGAATCCCTAGGCAGGCGGGACGCCTGATTCCGACATCCGAGGAGGAAGTTATGATGTTCGGAAGGTTAGGGGCCTAACCGTAATTTAGCTAATGTAAGGGGGAAAAAGTTGACTTTTGGTACGAACGAGTTTTGGTATGTTGACCTAAGACCGTTAGATAGCTCTTGTCGTCCTGAGTACGATGACAGGCGGCACGTATTCATCGGACTTACGATGTGGGAGTTACGGGTCTAGAAAGGTAGTGGCATAACCGTAAATTTGAGTTAAAAAGAAGGGTAATTTGGTCTTTTGGTTATCTGGGGATGTGTGCACAGAGAGGGCAAGTGGATGGCTGAGATTGGGCTAGATGGTGAAGGCATGGGCAGATTGGTGACATGTGGCAAGTGTGTAGTGGGTTCTACACACTTGTGCACGGGTCCAATTATTTGGGCCTTAACCGTGCCCGTGGGTGTGTGTATTCTTCAACCAGAGTGAAACAGAGGGAGGAATTGAGAGAAATTGAGAAGGTAATCGTGTAGGTTGGTGAGTCTGGTGAGTTGTGAGGGTGAAAGGAAGAAGAAGGGAGGTTGATGATCGAGTTTGGGATCGAGATCGTGCACGGAGACACGGTGGTTGGTGAGGCTGAGTTCTCTGGTAAAACAGAGAGACGGTGAGACAGAGACGGTGGTTGTGCCGTGAGGTGGCTCAATTCAAGTCAAGAGGAGGCTGGGACGAGTGCAGAGGACTTGTTGGACACCGTAGTGCACGCTGAGCTCACGACGGCGACAGGAGGACAGGTAAATCCTCACCCCCGTTTCTTTGCTCTGTTTTGACGTTTGGATTCCGAAGCAAAGTCGTGGACCTAGGGCTAGAGTCGAGGGATCTGGAGGCTAGGGTGAGACTCCTGGAGGTCCTAGGAAGCGTTTGAGTGTGTTGCCGTGACGGGGAGTGCACAGTGGCTGTTGACACGACAAAGAGTACCTGTGTGCTCTGTTTTGCTGTGATGTTCAAACGGCGAGTCGTGAAGGTAAGGGCTGAGTCGAAGGTCTAGAAGGGTTGTTTTAGATTCAGTAAGGCCCTAGGAAGAGTTTGGGACAGTCACCGTGACGCGGGGTGATCAGAATGGCTGAATCGTGAAACAGGGGCTATTGGACCGTCTGGTTTCGAGTTCAGTCGACAAGCACGGGGCTGTGTCGAGGTAATTGGAGTTGGGGAAAAGATAGCCTAGAACTGGACGATGAGACTGGTGAAGAAAGGGAGGGAAATGGTGCAGGCACGGCGGTGAACCGCTGACGCCGGTTCAAGTTGCAGAAGATTGTGCTGAACCGGGTCTGCTCGAGGTTGAAGGTGTACTGTAGCTGGCGCGTGAGGGCCACGCGCAGCCACTTTGGGCGGCGCGTGAGGGCCACGCGCAGCCACTTTGGGCGGCGCGTGGGGGCGCGTGCGGCGGTTCTGGGGAAAACGGTCAACATGGTTTTTGGTCCAGGAGTTGTGTTGAGTTCAATGGAAGTGGTTTCGGGTTAAGGGGACGTCGAATCGACGTAGTTTCGCGAGGGCGAAGGTTTAGGGTCCCGGATTATTACGTTTTCGATTCGGGGAATTTTGAGGGAAGTTAGGTGAACATTCGTAGACATGTTAGTGACGTAATTTGGTGGTTGTTGACAGGATTGGGACTTCCCGAGGAAGCCGAGGAACGTGCTGGACGTTCGGGACACGATTGAGGGCTCGGTACTGTGAGTGGACTCTTTCCTTAAACTCGAGCATGCATAACTGTTTTCTATACTTGTTTTATATATGTGATTTCATGATTTTTGGATTTATGATGTGATTTTACATAGTTGCACGTTTTTCGAGAAAATACGGTATTTGGCACGTTTTACGATAAAAGGTTGAGTTCTGATCATAATGTTATAGTTTTGGGATTTCAAATGATAAATGATTTAAATGATTATAAAAGGATTTTGGGACATGATTTCGATGATTAAAGGTTTTCGGTTTTAGAAATGGATTTCGGAAAAAGGGTTAGTTTCCAAGTGGAAAAGTGGATTCCGGATTTGGGTTCGAAATGACGGTCGGGATGCTGAAAGGGCATCGGATCAGTGATTTCGGATTCGGGTTTAGATGTGAATACGAAAATGGTTTTCAACTGATTTGATTGGATTTGATGGATCTGGTTATTGGGTTTAAAGACCCGGATATTGATTGACGGGGGACGGGCCCGGATTGAGTTTAAAGACTCGGGAGTTTAAAGACTCGGATATATTGATATTTCCCCCGTAGGCCTGTTGAGTTTAAAGACTCGGGAGTTTAAAGACTCGGATATTATTGAGGCCTGGATTGAGTTTAAAGACTCGGGAGTTTAAAGACTCGGATATTATTGAGGCCTGGATTGAGTTTAAAGACTCGGGAGTTTAAAGACTCGGATAGGTCCAGCAGGTTTGATCGGAAAATGATGATTTCATGTTCATGGTTTATGACACGGTTTTATGATTCACGGACTGTGGTTTTTCTAACTGTTTTATAGTGTTTCTGTTTCTTATGATGTGATTTGGTTTATAACTGTTCTGATAACTGGGTTATGCATGTGGTTTTCAAAACGGAGGGTAAAACTTGGTTTCTAATAAATGGTTTTAGAACTTTTCTTTTCTTATAGTCCACTCACACCCTTTGTTTTTAACTTGCCCTCCAGGTTGTGGAGTTAGCGCGGGGTCTTGACGTCGTGGCAGTGTCTGAGGCATAGAAGTCACGGAGTGGTTTAAAGTCTTTCCGTGTGCGTGTACTTATTATCGGTTTTTATTTCCTTGTATTCCGTACTATGCTCTGTAAACTTTAACTTCGAGATATTCTATATAGTTTCTCCTGCGTCTGACTGAGTTTGGGTGATTTTGCGTGAGTTGTACTTGAGTTTAGTGTCGGGGAGTCAGACGGGAGCAGGATTTACCTCGGGTTTCGGGGTGAACCCGGGGTGGGTCCTGACAATTGGTATCAGAGCATAGGTTTGTCGAGTTTGTGGGGTTTGTTGGTTTGTGAGGTTGTGTTTTAGTTGTTTGACTACTTCTATGCCTCTTTCAGTGTGCGGTTGACGATGCCTCCGAGACGTAGACCCTCTCCACAACCTGAAGAAGAAATGGCGAGGGGAACTGAGAGCACTACGATTGAGCGAGCCCAGCGGCTCGGGGCTACTACGTTTAGTGGTGGGGCTGATCCTGAGGAAGCCCAGAGGTGGCTTACCAGACTTGAGTGGATCTTTGCGGTGATGCATTGCCCGCCAGAGGAGCGAGTGCTGTTAGCTACATTTTTATTGGATGGTGCGGCGTACGAGTGGTGGTATACCCTCGAGTTGTCCGGTTGGGATGCCCATAGTGTGACTTGGGAGACGTTCAGGGAACGGTTCCTGGAACAGTATTACCCTCGTTCTTTTCGGGATGCCAAGGAGGCGGAGTTTCTGCAGCTCCAGCAGGAGAATTTGACATTGGCTGAGTATGAACGAAAGTTCCAGATGTTGTCTCGGTTTGCTCCTGCTTTTGTGGCCACTGAAGCCGAAAGTGTCGTAGGTTTGAGTTGGGCCTGCGAGGTGAGATTCGGGCCATTGTGACGGCTGGATCGTTTGCTACCCCCCGAGACTTGTCGGATGCTGCGGTAAGGGTTGAGGCTAGTTTGCCGGTGCGACGGCGGGAGCCATCTTTTTCTGGAGCTTCGAGTCAGCAGACACCGAAAAGGGGTAACTTCGGTGGAGCGTCATCGTCGGGCGATGATCGTTTCAGAAGGCCTGGGAGTTTCCAGAGTTCAGGATTTCGGGGTTACCGAGCACAGCCGACTCCGCAAGCGAGTGCGACGTCTGTAGCGTCTACAGGGAGACCAAGCAGTGGACCAGGATGGAATGTGTGTTTCTACTGCGGAGAGCGAGGTCATTTCCGACGTGCGTGTCCATTGTTGCCACAGGAGGGTGGTGTAGGCAGAGGAGCAGCGGAGCCTGGACACAGTACAGCGTCAGGGACAGCGGGCACTAGAGGAGGTGGCACTGCCACTAGTAGTTCGAGAGGACGTGGTAGAGTGTCGGGATCTCAGGCCCGAGTGTTTTCGATGACTCAGCAGGAGGTTCAGTCGGCACCAGATGCGGGGACAGGTACTTGTTTTATTTTGGTTTAGGTTTGTGGTTGTTGGATCCCAGGGTAGAGTCTAGAAGGAGTTTTCCTAGGTAACCTGGGGAGTGTTACAGTAGAAGGATGACGGAGGGAAAATGAAAGGAGGGATTATAACTGATCGATATGAGGTTCTTGAAGGAGAGAACCCACAAGCTAGAGTTTGCCTTTAGGACTTTGTAGATTTATTCCGACAGTGGCCGAAGTATCAGCCGAGGGAGATAGGTGTTCGATTGTCTGGGCTAGTAGCCAAGTTGGTTTAGAACGGTGAGGTGGTAGTACGTGAGGATGTACTCTGTGAATTCTATTGGGTACTCCATATGAGGTATTGTATAATACCTTTGTTTCTATTCATAGAGTTTCCCTTGCGTACACCATACAGTTGTTACAGGGAAAGGGTTGGCCGTGGTAACGGTAATTTGGGGTGGTGTGAAATACCCAAGGTGGAGATGATAAACAGGAAACCCAGGAGAGGTTGTTGTTGACCTAGTGTTGATTACCAGGTAGGAGACCCTAGGTGTCGGGAACTAGCTGTGGAATTTCGGGGACGAAATTCTTTTTAGGTGGGTAGATTGTAACAACCCGTCTCGAGAGTTGGGTTTAGTAGAGTGATTAAGATGGGATTAGTGAGCTTAATTGGTGGTTAGTTGGTCTCGATAAAGTCGTTAGCCTCTAATGACAATTTTGCCCCTAGTTAGGGCAAAACGTTGGCTTTTCGTTCGGGTGGTCGATTGGGTATTGACCGGTGACCAGGACGTAGTTTAGGACGTCACGAATCCCTAGGCAGGCGGGACGCCTGATTCCGACATCCGAGGAGGAAGTTATGATGTTCGGAAGGTTAGGAGCCTAACCGTAATTTAGCTAAAGTAAGGGGGAAAAAGTTGACTTTTTGTACGAACGAGTTTTGGTATGTTGACCTAAGACCGTTAGATAGCACTTGTCGTCCTGAGTACGATGACAGGCGGCACGTATTCATCGGACTTATGCTGTGGGAGTTACGGGTCTAGAAAGGTAGTGGCATAACCGTAAATTTGAGTTAAAAAGAAGGGTAATTTGGTCTTTTGGATATCTGGGGATGTGTGCACAGAGAGGGCAAGTGGATGGCTGAGATTGGGCCAGATGGTGAAGGCATGGGCAGATTGGTGACATGTGGCAAGTGTGTAGTGGGTTCTACACACTTGTGCACGGGTCTAATTATTTGGGCCTTAACCGTGCCCGTGGGTGTGTGTATTCTTCAACCAGAGTGAAACAGAGGGAGGAATTGAGAGAAATTGAGAAGGTAATCGTGTAGGTTGGTGAGTCTGGTGAGTTGTGAGGGTGAAAGGAAGAAGAAGGGAGGTTGATGATCGAGTTTGGGATCGAGATCGTGCACGGAGACACGGTGGTTGGTGAGGCTGAGTTCTCTGGTAAAACAGAGAGACGGTGAGACAGAGACGGTGGTTGTGCCGTGAGGTGGCTCAATTCAAGTCAAGAGGAGGCTGAGACGAGTGCAGAGGACTTGTTGGACACCGTAGTGCACGGCTGAGTTCACGACGGCGACAGGAGGACAGGTAAATCCTCACCCCCGTTTTTTGCTCTGTTTTGATGTTTGGATTCCGAAGCAAAGTCCTGGACCTAGGGCTAGAGTCGAGGGATCTGGAGGCTAGGGTGAGACTCCTGGAGGTCCTAGGAAGCGTTTGAGTGTGTTGCCGTGACGGGGAGTGCACGGTGGCTGTTGGCACGACAAAGAGTACCTGTGTGCTCTGTTTTGCCGTGATGTTCAAACGGCGAGTCGTGAAGGTAGGGGCTGAGTCGAAGGTCTAGGAGGGTTGGTTTAGATTCAGTAAGGCCCTAGGAAGAGTTTGGGATAGTCACCGTGACGGGGGGTGATCGGAATGGCTGAATCGTGAAACAGGGGCTATTGGACCGTCTGGTTTCGAGTTCAGTCGACAAGCACGGGGCTGTGTCGAGGTAATTGGAGTTGGGGAAAAGATAGCCTAGAACTGGACGATGAGACTGGTGAAGAAAGGGAGGGAAATGGTGCAGGCACGGCGGTGAACCGCTGACGCCGGTTCAAGTTGCAGAAGACTGTGCTGAATTGGGTCTGCTCGAGGTTGAAGGTGTACTGTAGCTGGCGCGTGAGGGCCACGCGCAGCCACTTTGGGCGGCGCGTGGGGGCGCGTGCGGCGGTTCTGGGGAAAACGGTCAACATGGTTTTTGGTCCAGGAGTTGTGTTGAGTTCAATGGAAGTGGTTTCGGGTTAAGGGGACGTCGAATCGACGTAGTTTTGCGAGGGCGAAGGTTTAGGGTCCCGGATTATTACGTTTTCGATTCGGGGAATTTTGAGGGAAGTTAGGTGAACCTTCGTAGACATGTTAGTGACGTAATTTGGTGGTTGTTGACATGATTGGGACTTCCCGAGGAAGCCGAGGAACGTGCTGGACGTTCGGGACACGATTGAGGGCTCGGTACTGTGAGTAGACTCTTTCCTTAAACTCGAGCATGCATAACTGTTTTCTATACTTGTTTTATATATGTGATTTCATGATTTTTGGATTTATGATGTGATTTTACATAGTTGCACGTTTTTTCGAGAAAATGCGGTATTTGGCACGTTTTACGATAAAAGGTTGAGTTCTGATCATAATGTTATAGTTTTGGGATTTCAAATGATAAATGATTTAAATGATTATAAAAGGATTTTGGGACATGATTTCGATGATTAAAGGTTTTCGGTTTTAGAAACGGATTTCGGAAAAAGGGTTAGTTTCCAAGTGGAAAAGTGGATTCCGGATTTGGGTTCGGAATGACGGTCGGGATGCTGAAAGGGCATCGGACCAGTGATTTCGGATTCGGGTTTAGATGTGAATACGAAAATGGTTTTCAACTGATTTGATTGGATTTGCTGGATCTGGTTATTGGGTTTAAAGACCCGGATATTGATTGACGGGGGACGGGCCCGGATTGAGTTTAAAGACTCGGGAGTTTAAAGACTCGGATATATTGATATTTCCCCCGTAGGCCTGTTGAGTTTAAAGACTCGGGAGTTTAAAGACTCGGATATTATTGAGGTCTGGATTGAGTTTAAAGACTCGGGAGTTTAAAGACTCGGATAGGTCCAGCAGGTTTGATCGGAAAATGATGATTTCATGTTCATGGTTTATGACACGGTTTTATGATTCACGGACTGTGGTTTTTCTAACTGTTTTATAGTGTTTCTGTTTCTTATGATGTGATTTGGTTTATAACTGTTCTGATAACTGGGTTATGCATGTGGTTTTCAAAACGGAGGGTAAAACTTGGTTTCTAATAAATGGTTTTAGAACTTTTCTTTTCTTATAGTCCACTCACACCCTTTGTTTTTAACTTGCCCTCCAGGTTGTGGAGTTAGCGCGGGGTCTTGACGTCGTGGCAGTGTTTGAGGCATAGAAGTCATGGAGTGGTTTAAAGTCTTTCCGCGTGCGTGTACTTATTATCGGTTTTTATTTCCTTGTATTCCGTACTATGCTCTGTAAACTTTAACTTGGAGATATTCTATATAGTTTCTCCTGCGTCTGACTGAGTTTGGGTGATTTTGCGTGAGTTGTACTTGAGTTTAGTGTCGGGAAGTCAGACGGGAGCAGGATTTACCTCGGGTTTCGGGGTGAACCCGGGGTGGGTCCTGACAATTGGTATCAGAGCATAGGTTTGTCGAGTTTGTGGGGTTTGTTGGTTTGTGAGGTTGTGTTTTAGTTGTTTGACTACTTCTATGCCTCTTTCAGTGTGCGGTTGACGATGCCTCCGAGACGTAGACCCTCTCCACAACCTGAAGAAGAAATGGCGAGGGGAACTGAGAGCACTACGATTGAGCGAGCCCAGCGGCTCGGGGCTACTACGTTTAGTGGTGGGGCTGATCCTGAGGAAGCCCAGAGGTGGCTTACCAGACTTGAACGGATCTTTGCGGTGATGCATTGCCCGCCAGAGGAGCGAGTGCTGTTAGCTACATTTTTATTGGATGGTGCGGCGTACGAGTGGTGGTATACCCTCGAGTTGTCCGGTTGGGATGCCCATAGTGTGACTTGGGAGACGTTCAGGGAACGGTTCCTGGAACAGTATTACCCTCGTTCTTTTCGGGATGCCAAGGAGGCGGAGTTTCTGCAGCTCCAGCAGGGGAATTTGACAGTGGCTGAGTATGAACGAAAGTTCCAGATGTTGTCTCGGTTTGCTCCTGCTTTTGTGGCCACTGAAGCCGAAAAGTGTCGTAGGTTTGAGTTGGGCCTGCGAGGTGAGATTCGGGCCATTGTGACGGCTGGATCATTTGCTACCCCCCGAGACTTGTCGGATGCTGCGGTAAGGGTTGAGGCTAGTTTGCCAATGCGACGGCGGGAGCCATCTTTTTCTGGAGCTTCGAGTCAGCGGACACCGAAAAGGGGTAACTTCGGTGGAGCGTCATCGTCGGGCGATGATCGTTTCGGAAGGCCTGGGAGTTTCCAGAGTTCAGGATTTCGGGGTTACCGAGCACAGCCGACTCCGCAAGCGAGTGCGACGTCTGTAGCGTCTACAGGGAGACCGAGCAGTGGACGAGTATGGAATGTGTGTTTCTACTGCGGAGAGCGAGGTCATTTCCGACGTGCGTGTCCATTGTTGCCACAGGAGGGTGGTGTAGGCAGAGGAGCAGCGGAGCCTGGACACAGTACAGCGTCAGGGACAGCGGGCACTAGAGGAGGTGGCACTGCCACTAGTAGTTCGAGAGGACGTGGTAGAGTGTCGGGATCTCAGGCCCGAGTGTTTTCGATGAATCAGCAGGAGGTTCAGTCGGCACCAGATGCGGGGACAGGTACTTGTTTTATTTTGGTTTAGGATCGTGACACTCCAGGATCATCGACGTCTGTAATGACCCGTCCTGAATATCGGGATTAAATATTAATTAACTATGGTTTAGAATGACTAATCGGGGATTAGTTGAGAGAAATCGACCGAACGGTGTAAAACGACCGTTTTGCCCCTGTGCATGGGTAAAATGTTGACTTTTGACACGGGAGGTCCGATGACCGAGGGCAAGGACCGTTACGTAGATCGGGCCGATACGAATCCATAGATAGGCGGCACGCCGAAATCGAACGTTGAAAGGGAAAGTTATGGTCACGGGAACGAAATCAAGAATTTACGTCTCGAAATTCGTATTAAATATTATTTTAATTCATTTGGCAGATATTTTGGTGGGACCCATGGATGAGTGACAAGTGTCACTAATCCCATTGGCCACCTTCCTTAAGTAGGGGAACTTGTCCCATTGGCCAACTATTATTTTAATATTCCTCTTTTAATCTCAGCCTTCTATCTCTCCTAACACGTCATCCTCACCGTTCGATCATCTCCTCTGATTACCATCTTCTTCTTAATCATGCAAACACCCCCTTCACTGTGATTTCCTCTCCAAAATCGTAAACCCATCACCCATTGACCCTCTAAAACTCACCTAAGGATAATACTTTGTGAATGAAAGTTGGAGTGTGAGGGCAGGCAAGGATAGTGGTGTCAACGACGATGACTGTCATAGACAGCGGTAGTGGCTGGAACCAGAAAACCGTGAGCTCTGTTTTGGTTCAAAAATTGTGAGTTTGGGTTAGGGAGTTGTTTGATAAATTTGGTTGCTCATATGATGTTTAGGAGGTTGCTAGGAGTTGTTCTAGCTTGGGATGGTGACTCGCCGTGGACGGTGGCCGGCATACTCGACACGGTAAGCTTGAAGTTCAATAATGGTAAGTTGGTTTTTGGTGATTGTTAATCGATTTTAACGATTGGGTAACGTTTTGGAGGTTGAAAGGAAATGGTTGGGCTTGGAATCACGGCTGGTGGTGCCTGAAATCACAGGGAATGGACAATGGAAAACTTGGACTTTGATCGTCCATTTGGGAGGTAGATTACTGACCTAAATTTCATGTTTTGCTTATGTGATTCGATTAGGATTAGTAGGACGAATCTATAGGACGAAGAAGGACTAAAAATGGACTGAAAATGGAAGAAAACCAGGAGCGCTGGTTCGGTTGGACCGGACCAGTCTGAATCGGGTTTGCCTGAGGAAGACGATGAACAGTGCCAACACGTGGGTTTCACGGGCAGAAGGTTCAAGCCGCGCGTGGGGGCACGTGAGGGGCTTTTTGGGGAAACTTGCAACATGTGAAATATTCTATTCGATGTAACGAACATTTTGGGACTAGTTTCGTGTCGATCGGACATTGTTTCGATATGTGTTAAGGTGTCCGAAGGTTTATGATCGAGTTTAAAAATTGTTAAAAATTCGGAAAAATTACGGAGCTTTAATGGGAGGTTAATGAAGAGGTTAGTAACCCTCTAGTATGATTTGGATAGGTTTGGAAATCCCGGTGATAGTGGCGTGATCGGGGAAGACTTATGGCACGCGTATCAAGGAGGTAGCGTAGGACGGTCTGTGAGTGGACTTTATTTTCTAAACTGTGATGCATTCATAACTATTTTATATGTTTTACATACGTGATTTCTATGATGATGATTATGGCACTGGTGGTTTACATGTTGACACGTATTTCGAGGTAATTCCGTATTTACACGCTTTTCGAGGTTTACGAGTTTATGCTATAGCTATGTGATTGTGAGTCTAATTACGGTTCTATGACATGGTTTTAGTTTTGGAAAGATGAATTCGGGCATGAGACCCATTTGAACTATTTAATCGGGCTAGGGGCTCAATTGGTTTACAAAATCGGGCTTGAGGCCGAGTTGTGTTTTATAAATGTGATTTTGGATCTGGGACGCTATGTTTTATAAACGTGATTTCGGGTCAGGGACACTAAATAGTTTTGTGATATTTTATAGAGATTTCGGGAGGGCCCATTGAGATGTTTTGAAATGACTTGTAAAACTGTTTTCCATATACCATCTTGATACGAGGATATGTGATGGTCTCCTCCAGGTGTCTGGGACACTGGGGAAGTCACGGTGCATTGCCTGTAAGGGATCATTATACGGAGCTACCAGAATGTATAGTGACTTAGGAGTAGGAATGCTATGATTAGACATCTGGGACGTCATACATCTGGGACGTCAGAGATATCGACCCGGATAGAACTCGGGTAGCACGCGTTGCTTATTACCATGAAATATGACATTTGGGACGTCAAGCGTCTGGGACGCTAGGCATCTGGGATGTCGAGGTTGGTTATGTGGTAAAGATGGACTTTTGGATCTATGAAATGGTTTTCGGTTGGATTTGTACTTATGGATTTGGGCAGTGGCCCACTTGGTTTTGGATTTACGGTTTTTGGGCCAAGGCCCTAATGGCTTGTTGAGTAAATGTTTTGATTACTGATTTTTGATGCATGCATACTTTTTAGTGAAAGGCATAATTTATCTTTATGAAATGCGTTTTTGTGAATTTATTGATTTTCGTTCACTCACAGTTCTGAATGGTTTTGATGCCCTTCACGTTGATCACGGATTTGGGCTGTAGCAGAGACTGAGACATCGCACTCCTCCACCGATCCTGGCGTTCTCTGGGAGCCCCCGTATGGACTGAGGTATCTATTATCCCTTGTCTGACACTTTGTGTCAAACCGGAGCATAGCACATCCCACGTTAATCCCAGGGGGATTGGGATGGGTCGTGTCAAGTGGTATCAGAGCGAGGTTGTCGATATTTGGTAGTTCTTATGGTACGCGCAGGTCGAGGATGTGATGTCTCTACGTGGTCAGCTCGTTATCAACCTGATAGTAGGATGCCAGATTGATAGTTTTTGGGATTAAATAGTGGATAGTGTGTGATTGGCCCGATACGCCGTGCGTTAGTGTGATTCGACCCAAGTGGGGTTGTATGTGACAAAATGGTAATGTGGGATCGTTAGTTCGGTATTGTGATCATAGATGGTTCTGCTGCTGGGAGTAGGTGGGTTCGGGGAACCCCATTTGAGTATTGATCAGGAAATGTGAACCTCAGTTGGGTAATGGTCTGAGAATGTGAACCCTAGTGGGGAGTGCTGGTGTGAGGAATGTTAGTACATCGGAGTTAGCTACTGACCTAGGGGTGGAACCCCAGTTACGTTGATGGTAGGATTAGATTGGCGTCCATACGATGTCAAGACCGCGAGGTCGGTCAGATTGTGGATTATACTGCAGAGGGCAGTTGGGTTCAGAGGAACCCTAGGGTGTGATTGTGGAACCCTAATATATGATGGATGGATTGGAAAAGTGAAGCTTAGTGGTGATTGATGAATTAGAATTATGAGTCCGTAGTTGTTGAGGATTGGATGACTTTCTGAAGTCTAGGTGATCTGTCGAGTCGAACTCCAGATTGTGACTGTTGTATTGAAACTTGTGCTGCAAAGAGCGGCTGGGGTCGTGGATGACCATGTGGATGACACTAGTGAGTCTAGCTGAAACTATAGAGATTGGTTGGCTCGACATGAAGTGAAATGATGGGATTCAATCCACGGGTACAATTATGAGATAAAATATGGAATCCCGAGTTGGACCGAATGATAGTGTGATGCGTAGATGCGGATCTCGATAGCGATGACTGTTGGTCGATAGTCGTGTGGAGATGGTTGGCTATCGAGGGTAATTTGTGTAATTTCGGTAGTTGAGAATCGGGGGACGTTCAGGGAACGTTCATTATCTTGCTGTGGATTGTCAGAATGGTGGTACCCATAGTTGTGGGGTACGAGAGAGGCATATTTCCTTTCACCTAAGTGGAGATACGGGGTTGTTGCTCGGTAGGAGTAACGACGCAAGGTTGACTGATTCGTACACTGTGTGCCATTGGTTGTGATGACGATGAGCCACGAGTTGGGATGTGACTCCGTCGTGATGGGCCGATGTTCGGTATCTGAGATTCGGTAGTGGTTGAGTGATGGACTGGATGGGATCCAGCAGGGATAGTGAGGTGTTGGGATAAGTCCCAACAGTTATTAGATGACAAAGTGATGAATAGATGAAAGGGTATGATTGGGACATGAGGAGTCCTTGGATGACGCAGTGGACGTCATGGAAATTAGTGGATTCGAGGAGTTGCCGTCAACTCCGAAACTTGTGCGGTTGTACATTTCTAGTACCCCTAGGAAGTACAAAGAAATTATGGAAATTGGGAGAAGCTGAAGAGAATCAATAGTGATATTGATGCGAGAGTTTGTGATTGCGAATAACATGGAGAACCGAGAGTTGAACTTGTGGAAGTTGAGATATGAGAACGAGATAGTAACGAATTAAGTCTTTTTGGATGTGCATAAACGGTGATAAAAGGACAAGAGGTCTGGGTAATAAATTGGTTACGGACACGTGGTTGTCCAAGTGAGTTGATGATTTGGGAAGTCCAGTGGTTGGACTTGACACTTAGTTAGAAGCATATCAATTTTCCCAACGTGGTTGAAACTTCAGATTCGAGGAGAGTTATGATTGTGGAGGCGAGAGGAGTATTTGTTTCAGCATTGGTGATGGATATTCTGAAGTCACTGATAGTGACTTCTTATTTTCTACCCGTGGTAGATGATGGTTGTTGTTACTAGTACGTTGAGCGTGAATTGGTTGGTCGACCCGTGAATTGTCTTGGGTCATTAGGAGGAGTTGGGTATTTCAAAGCTAGGTGATTGAGATTCCCGTTTTCTGCTTGGTGGCAGATGAGGTTGGGTTACTTGTTGTGGTGGGTGGAGTGAGTTGTGTTTGCACTGACGTAGGATGGATGTTGATGTCATCGTCTTGGATCATCCTTGATTTTTCCTAGGTGAAATGACAAGGATCGATATGAGAAATTGGAGAGAACCCACAGTGTAGACGAGTTTTGTGTTTGACTGAGTGATTAGATGTGGAAATAGTTGAGAAGTGATGGGACTGACGAAGGATTCAAAAAGGGGGGGGGGGGGGGGGGGGGGTGGGGTTAAGACCCTACGATCAGATTTCAGGTGGATTATTAGCTAAGTGAGCATGTGCGGATCCTAGGTGGATCTGGACTGTGATGTTGTGGACATTGGGCATTGTGACGATCTAGGATCGTGATGTTACTGGTCGGGTGACGTGGTGATGGATTTGAATTGTGAACTTGTTGATTAGGTTAGGTGAAGAGTTTATTGCCCTGTCGTGAATATTTGGATATGAGAATTTTGGGGCTTCCTTTTCGAAGTTAATCCGGTATGAGATAGTACTTGAGTGAGTTGAGATGTTTATGATTTGGCTTGGGTATTTGACTTGTTAACGAGTGGGTATCCGACGGGGTCGGATTGGTCAATATTGGATATATGGACAATGGGATTGGTTTCCTTTCGTAGTCAATCGAATGTGGTACAAAAATCGTTTGAGCAGGTAACTCATAGGTTTGGTGTTAGTGCGTCTCAATAGACGTGGGTGAGATTGGAATGCTCAATTTACATGAATGGATACGGCTTGGTGGGTGTGAGTCAGATTTGTACTTGTTGGTTTACGTGTTCGGGAGTAGACTTTGTGATGCTGGTCGGGTGGCCATGGGACTCAGAATGGATGATGAGTGGAGTAATCGATTTATCTAGTACGAGATTGGACAGATGAACCCCAATATTAAATCGTGATTGACTACGAACCATGTAGTGTACTGGTTGGAAGATAGATGTACGTACTTTTTGCGTTGTATGAGAATCGATACTGGATAGGCCGAGTGGTGCCTGTTGACAGTACATAGGATGTACCAGTGGTGTGTGGTTGAGCGTGTTTGTAGTCGGCTTAGTTTCGATATCATTGGATTGGTTGAGGACGTGAACTGGACATTGAATACTATGTGCTGGGCAGAGTGATTTTGACAACTCAGTGATTGAATGAGCAAGTACTCAGGGCCGTGGATGGCTAATGGAACCCTAGAGTTAGGATGTGTATTACTGCTGGGCAGGTATCCGATGGGGTCCAGTCATATACAGGTTGAGTGAGATGTTGGTGTACGTATACTCAGGTTGAGTGAGTTGGTGGTTGGTATAACCACGGGTTGTTTTGCGTGGAGTTGACGCTCTGTGACTCTCACTAATAACATCATGGGTTATGAGGAAATTTTGGTACGAGTACCTTGGTGCGACTCTAGAGTGAGTCAGGGTATATCAGTGATTCGAATTGTGACCATGGAGCCGTTAGTAACGGCTGAGCACGACGTTATGGAATGCGTAATGTTGACATGGTAAAATTCAGGAAATGCGGAGAAATTGTGAGATTTGGTTACTCTCGATGTGGGAGAGATGTCAGATTGATTTGCGACTAGAAAGTAGGGACGGTATGGCTGAATGTGTCAGCATGGATTGATGAGTAGGATTTGGTGACTCCCAGTGGGAGCAGCTGTCAGAGTGTATTAGTGATTGAGAGGAACCGTTAAGCTGTTTGTGTCGAGCTAAATGTGTCAGAGTAAGGGTGGAATTGTCAAGCGGTACTAACTCGGATCGTGGGATCAATTTCACTCGAGGTGGTCGAGTGTAGTCGGTACGATATGAGTCCGTGATAGAACGTATGGGTGCAGACAAGTATGGTTCTGGTTAGTGGGTGTACACGTGTACACATGATGTGAGATTGAATTGTTCTCCACGAGGTGGATGTGGAATCGAGTTGGTCGGAATTTCGGGGACGAAATTTGTTAAGGGTGGGGGGAGGTTGTAACGACTCGTCCTGAATCTCGGGATTAAATATTAATTAACTATGGTTTCGAATGACTAATCGGGGATTAGTTGAGAGAAATCGACCAGACAGTGTAAAATGACCGTTTTGCCCTTGCGCATTGGTAAAATGTTGACTTTTGACCCGGAAGGTTCGATGGCCTCGTGCCGAGGACCGTTGCGTAGATCGGGCCGATACGAATCCATAGACAGACGGCACGCCGAAATCGGACGTCGAACGGGAAGTTATGGTCAGGGGAACGAAATCGGGAATTTACGTCTTGGAATTCGTATTAAATATTATTTTAATTCATTTGGGAGATATTTTGGTGGGACCCTTGGCCACCTTCCTTAAGTAGGGGATCTTGTCCCATTGGCCAACTATTATTTTAATATTCCTCTTTTAATCTCAGACTTCCATCTCTCCTAACACCTCATCCTCACCGTTCGATCATCTCCCTTGATTACCATCTTCTTCTTAATCGTGCAAACACCCCCTTCACTGTGATTTCCACTCCAAAACCGTGAACCCATCACCCATTGACCCTCTAAAACTCACCTAAGGCTAATATTTTGTGAATGAAAGTTGGAGTGTGAGGGCATGCAAGGATAGTGGTGTCAACGACGATGACCATCGTGGACGGCGGTAATGGCTGGAACCAGAAAATAGTGAGCTCTGTTTCGGTTCAAAAATTGTGAGTTTGGGGTAGGGAGTTGGTTGGTCAATTTGGTTGTTCATATGATGTTCAGGAGGTTGTTTAGAGTTGTTCTAGCTTGGGATGGTGACTCGCCGTGGACGGTGGCCACATACTCGACACGGTAAGGTTGAAGTTCAAAAATGGTAAGTTGGTTTGGTGATTGTTAATCGATTTTAAAGATTGGGTAACGTTTTGAAGGTTGAAAGGAAATGGTTGGGCTTGGAATCACGGCTGGTGGTGCCTGAAATCACAGGGAATGGACAATGGAAAACTTGGACTTTGATCGTCCATTTGGGAGGTAGATTACTGAACTAAATTTCATGTTTTGCTTATGTGATTCGATTAGGATTAGTAGGATGAATCTATAGGACGTAAAAGGACTAAAAATGGACTGAAAATGGAAGAAAACCAGGAGCGCCGGTTCGGTTGGACCAAACCAGTCTGAACTGTTCTAAACTGGGTTTGCCTAAGAAAGATGATGAACAGTGCCAGACGTGTGGGTTTCACGTGCAGAGAGTTCAAGCCGCTGTTGGGGCCGCGTAAGGGGATTTTTGGCGAAACTTGCACCATGTGAAATATTATATTCAATGTATCGAACATTTTGGGACTGGTTTCGTGTCGATCGGACATCGTCTCGATATGTTTCGGGGTGTTAGAAGGTTTCGGATTGAGTTTAAAAATAATTAAAATTCGGAAAAATTATGGGGCTTTAATGGGACGTTAATGAAGAGGTTATTAACCCTCCAGTATGATATGGACAGGTTTGGAAGTCCCAGTGATAGTGGGGTAACCCGGGAAGGCTTATGGCACGCGTATCGAGGTGGCAGCGTATAAAGGTCTGTGAGTGGACTTCGTTTTCTAAACTGTGATGCATGCATAACTATATTATATGCTTTACATACGTGATTTCTATGATGATGATTATGGCACTGGTGGTTTACATGATGGCACGTATTTCGCGGTAAGCACGTATTTCGCGGTAATCTCGTATTTACACGCTTTTCGAGGTTTACGAGTTTATGCTATGGCTATGTGATTGTGAGTCTAATTACTGTTCTATGGCACGGCTTTTGGTTTTGGAATGATGTATTCGGGCATGAGACCCATTTGAACTATGTAATCGGGCAAGGGGCCCAGTTGGTTTACGAAATCGGGCTAAGACCCTTTTGAGTTATGCGATCAGGCTGTGGGCCTAGTGGTTTACAAAATCGGGCATGAGGCCGAGTTGAGTTTTATAAATGTGATTTCGGGTCTGGGACCCTATGTTTTATAAACGTGATTTCGGGTCAAGGACCCTAAATAGTTTTGTGATATTTTATAGAGATTTCGGGCAGGGCCCATTGAGAAGTTTTGAAATGACTTGTAAAACTGTTTTCCATATACCATCTTGATACGAGGATATGTGATGGTCTCCTCCAGGTGTCCAGGACACTGGGGAAGTCACGGTACATTACCTGCAAGGGATCATGTGAAAGGACCCATCCCAATCCCCCCGGGATTAACGCGGGATGACCCTGCTCCCGTCTGACACGGAGTGTCAGACAAGGGATACTTCCGACCTTTGCCCTCCCGGGCTATCAGAGTACGCCAGGATCCGGAGGAGGTATGTGATATCTCGATCTCTGCTACAGTCCACACCGTATCCAACCTGAAGGGTATTAAAAAAAGAAAGACTGTGAGTGGACAAAAATAAAGAATTTATAAAAACATTTCATCAAAGACCTTTATACCCTCCACTAAAAAACATGCATGCATAGTAAAACCATTTATCCAAACACATATGTTAAAACATCCACAATTAGGGTCTCAGCCCCAAAATTCTGTAAATACAAGTTATACGGGCTCCTGCCCAAAACCATTTACAGAAAACCATAACACAGTGAACATATGAGGGATCTCAGCCCAAATCCATTTATCATTATAAACACAATTTTCCAAAACCAATTGAAATCATGTTTATCCATTATATTCATATCCAGAACCTGTCACGGTAAAATAAAGCTACACGTGTGCTAACCGGGGTCTCAAACCCAAGTCTCTCCAGGGTCCACCCATGTCAATGTCCGTAGATCAATGACCCTCCCTAGAGGTAACGAACCATGCCCATCCTGAGAGTAAGGAACCCAACTGGGGGGCGACTCCACTCAGTCAGTGCTCCGTGACTACTCCGGGGTCCATCCAGGCCAACGACCCTCCCCGGAGGAGACAATCATATATATAGGATGGCATATGAAAAACCTTTTGAAATCATTATTTAAATCTTTCAAGAATTCATGCCCGGCCCCCATAAGCCGTCATGAACCATAAAATCCTTTTATGGGTTCATGCCGGTTCCCATAAACCGTCATGACTCGTAAATCCATTTCAGGAGTTCATGCCGGTTCCCATAAACCGTCATGACCCATAAAAACTAATTATAATACATAACTGGGCCCTAGGCCCGAATCCACATAGAAACTGGACCTCCGGTCCGAAACGTAAACCAACTGGCCTCCAGCCCGATGCCTCGTTAAATCCAATGGACCTCAAGTCCGAGAGTTACCTTTTCAAATCCAAAATCATTTCATTTAAATATTTTCAAAACCATAAGAATGGAAAATCAGAATAAAACTGGAAAACCTCGATTTACGTGCAAGCACGTAAATCTCTTCGAAATACGTGAAACCATATACGTAACCACACATCCAAATGCACTCATGGCAACACAAACAAGTATTTAAAACATATAATAAACATTTATGCATGCACCAATTTAGAAAACAAGGTCCACTCACAGACCGTCCGAGCTGCCGCCTCGATTTGCGTGCCATAGGCTCTCCCGAGCCGATTACTGTCACCGGGACTCCCAAACCTGTCCAAATTTTAATAGAATGTTAATAACTACTTAAATAACCTCCCATCAAAGCCCCGTAATTTTCCCAAACTTTTAACTATTTTTAAACCGACCCTAAACCTTCCGACACCCTGAAAACTATCGAAACGATGTCCGATTGACATGAGACCAGTCGCAAAATCTTCGTTAAATCGAATAGAAGATTTCCCGTGTTGAACACTTTCCCAAATTATGGTCCACACGTCCTCATGAGCCCCTAGAATGTCGAAAACACTGTTCATCGGCACTAACCTTCAGCAGACCGGTTTTACTGTTCATGACCGGTTCACTTGGTTTGGCCGGTCCAACTGGACCAGCGTGACCGGTTCACAGCCCTAGACACCCCATTTTCATCCTAGTTCTTCCTTTTTGGTTCATTTGTTCCTATTTTGATGTTTTCTATCCATTTCAATCCTTAAACGCAACCGAAAACGTCTAAAACCCTTCGTTTGATTTTTAACCAAACGGTTCAAGTTTCCCAAAATGCAGCCATGGCTTCACAGCCATCCTAGGCTTCCTAAAACCTTCCTAACACAATCCTAATAACCCATTTAATTCATTGGAAGCAACCAAAATGACCCATAATGTAATATTGAATTTAAATGGTGGTTTGAGCCTTATCGAGAACCCTCTCGGGTTTCTCCTCCTCTCGCCGCCGTGGGCGGCGGTTCAGGCTTCCAGCAGCCTCCTCTCATTCCTCAGTCTCTCACGGTCTCATCCTCAAGTTAGCTAAGTGAAGGGATGATGGTTTGGGTTGCGCAAAGATGGAGAGAAAGGGTGAGATCGGGCAAGTGTTTTGTGTTTTGAATGGAGAAAATGGAATGGTCGATGCATGACGGAAAAGAGATGGCCTGTGGATGGGTGACACTTGTCACTCATCCATAGGGCAAGAACTAAATATCTGGGCCCCACTAAATTCCAAAAGTTAACTTGTTTCGTAATTCGTGCAATAGTGCAATTGAACTTCCGTGAACCGTAACTTCGTCGTCGAATGTCCGAATTCGACGTGCCGCCTTTCTATGGATTCGTATCGTCCTTATCTACGTAATGGTCCTCGGCCCTCGGCCATCGGACAACCTGGTAATAAAGTCAACTACTTTGCCCTTTTAACCAAAATTACCAAAATGCCCCTAAACTTCCCAACGTCATAACTTCTACTACGAACGTCGGAATTGAACGTGCCACCTGTCTACGAACTCGTGATGTCACGAACTACGTCACGGTCATCGGTCAATGTCCGTTTGACCGCCCGATTGAAAAGTCAACGTTTTGCCACGTCCAAGGGCAAAATGGTCATTTCGCATCGTTCGTCCGATTTCGCTTAACTAATCACCGATTAACCTCACTAATCGTGATTAGTCACTAATCGTGATAGTCACTAATCTAATCTAGGAATTTGGGACGGGTCGTTACAACCTTCCCTCCTTAATTAATTTCGTCCTCGAAATTCCAACCGACCTAATTCCAACCGCTCTTCCCTCCTTAATTAGTCTCGCTCTCGAAACTCCAATTATTCCGATTCCACATCCACCCTGTGGAAATAATTCGATCTCACGACACGTGTACACTTGTACACCCACTAACCAGAATAAAACTCGTCTGTACCCAGACGTACCACTAACACTCTCGTCGTATCAACTACGTTCGACCACGTCGAATGATAGAAACCACACGTTACGAGTTGACACCACTTGTCAAATCTACCGTTTTCGTTGACAAAAGCACTAGACGATTCCCTACTCAATCACCAAACTATCTCGATATCTACTCCCACTGGGAGTCATCGGACCTCACTCAACGATCCTCATTTACACCTCCGAAAAACTGTCACCACTTGACAGTCGTCAGTCGAAAATTGACACTATACTCCCCCGTGGTTAGACTAACCACCAACTTACTCAACCTGAGTATACACTAACCAACATCTAACTCGACCTGTGTGTAACTAGACCCATCAGAACCACTATGACCCAATGCATAGTATCCAATGTCTAGTTCACGACCTCAACTAATCTGATGGTATCGGATCCAATCCGACTACAAATACATTCACCATCGTACCTATGGTATAACCTATTTACCGTCACCAGGTACGACAAGTCTGCCCAGTATCGTACCCCGGACAACGTACAAGGTACGTACATCTACCCATCAATCAGACTACAACCACAACAACAACGACGTCAACACGACGACCTAGGTTGTAGGCAATCACGTTTCAATTATGGAGTTCACTTGTCCAATCCAGTATTAGACAAATCGAAACTCCAACCCATTATTCATTTCCAAATCCGAATCCGAATCCGCAATTTCGTAAGAAATCCCGAATCCAAACCCAGAAATCATATCCATAACCATTTCCCAAATTCGAATCCAAAATCATCATTCCATAAACTAGTATTAGGAATAACCATTCCGAACCTAAATCCATAAAAGAAAATCCACTATCGAGCTCCAGAATCAAATCCTGAATCGTCACCCAGAATCCAATTCCAAAACCCAAATATAGAAATCCTCTTTCAAGTTCCAAAATCAAATCCTGAATCGTCATCCAGCAATCTGATTCCAAAACTCGAAATATCGTCCACGTCTAGCGAGACGCACTATATCCGAACCTATCGGATACCTGCTCAGATGATTACACATTACATCTGATTGACTTCATAGGGAAGCCAATCCCAACATCCACACATCTCTAAGACTGACCATATCCGACCACGTCGGAAATCTACTCACCTGAGTAATATACCATATGGGATTTACCTCGAAAAGAAGTTCAGTCCCATCATCCTCAACTCAAACACTCAAGTAGGAGTGATAAACTCTCCACCTATCTAGATCATCAAAATCACGATCCAGATCCAACACTACGTCAACCGACCATGAACGTCACGATCCCCGATCGTCACGACGTCCAAAATCCTCAACCATTTCCTGCATCTAAACAGATTAGTCTACGACGAGACACGTCGAGACTGTGGGTTCTCACTGACTACCTCGTATCGATCCTTGGCATTCCACCTAGAAAATCAAGGATGATACAAGACGATGACACAAAATCCATCCTACGTGAATGCAAACAAAACTCGCTGCACTCACCATGCCGCGTAATTCAACCTCGTCTGCCACCAAGCAGGAAATGAGAAATCTCAGTCACCTAACTTCGATATACACGATTCCTCTAGATAACCCAAAAAAAATCCCGGGTTCACCAACCAATACACGATCAGCGTACTGGTGACGCAACCATCCTCTACCGTAATCGACCGTCATCTACCACGATAGAACCTGAGAAGTCACCCAAACGACTCCGAAATACCCATTACTAATGCGGAAAATCCGCATTCCACTCGTCACCTCAATCGCAACCTCTCGCGATTCCAAAGTTCCAACAAGATTGGAAACAACATACCCGGACATCAACCACGTGTCCCCTAACTAGTTTAACTCTATCTGAGATCCACTCTGGGACCACAGATACCAAACATAAGCCCATATCGACGGATGTGACTTGACTCAACGTCATCACAATCATCGGCACCAGCACCAGCGCTAGTACCAGTGCCAACGCACTATCATCAACACTAGTATCAATATCAGCATCGGCACACCATGTGAAAAACTGACAACCCTGGATCTCCGCTCATACTGAACGACGATCCCGTACCTCTACTCATATTGGAGGACCTCTCCCTCCCTCGTACCCAACAACTCTGGGTACAGTCACCCAGACATCTCATACGAGATAAGGAAACGTCCCCTGAACGTCCCAGATTCCCAACAACCGTAACTACAACCACTCTCGGTAGTAGCTCCTGCCCCACACTCATGCAGACCTAACTACCAGACATCGCTATCGAGGTTCACATCCAACGGAATCAACCGCCCATATTAACCACTCTGTATCCCACTCAGGGATTCCATCGACAAGTACCAACCCTGATAACTTGCCCAACCAAACACTAACCAGTCGCAACTCAACTAAACCAATGTCGTCTATCAGGTCGCCCACGACCTAAGCTGCATCAACAGTCGATCACAACTGAAGTGGCACGACAACCAACTAGGTCTAACCGATAAGTACAACCCCGACTGCGAAGTGCAGTCCCAACACAAGCTGACGTGACTAGACCGACTAACGAACCCAAATCCGAATAGTCATCAAAGTCACACTACTCGCCAACTCACATTTCCGAACCAGACAACCTAATGTAGGGTTCCACAATCACGCATAGAGTTCCCTGAACCCAACCGTGAAAAGCAGTAAAATCAACAATTTGGTCGACTCCGCGGTCTTGACATCGTAAGGACGTCAATCCAAACCTACCGTAAATCCAACCAGGATTCCTTGAATCCGATAAGTAACTACCGACTGCAGTAAATCCAATTAGCTCACCAAATTCCGATCATCGGATCTCGACTGGTTCCTACGACATCGTGAAGACGATCCCAATTAACCGTATCACGATCAAAATCTAACGTACGAATACGTTCATCCTTCCATAGGGTCCCACACTGTCAACCCTGACAGAACTATGGAAACCCCGGCATCTAGTGCCGAACCAAGACATCCACGATTCAATCCTACTAACTATCGTATCGGCATCCCAACATCAGGTTGACCACGAACTGTAGCCCATTGAGATATCACATCCTCGACCAATGTACATACTCCAAGAGCTGCACGGTTGCTTGAATAGAGACAACCCCGCTCTGATAAGCATCCTACGAGCAATCCTATGCTCTGATACCACGCTGACAGGACCCATCCCAATCCCCCCGGGATTAACGCGGGATGACCCTGCTCCCGTCTGACACGGAGTGTCAGACAAGGGATACTTCCGACCTTTGCCCTCCCGGGCTATCAGAGTACGCCAGGATCCGGAGGAGGTATGTGATATCTCGATCTCTGCTACAGTCCACACCGTATCCAACCTGAAGGGTATTAAAAAAAGAAAGACTGTGAGTAGACAAAAATAAAGAATTTATAAAAACATTTCATCAAAGACCTTTATACCCTCCACTAAAAAACATGCATGCATAGTAAAACCATTTATCCAAACACATATGTTAAAACATCCACAATTAGGGTCTCAGCCCCAAAATTCTGTAAATACAAGTTATACGGGCTCCTGCCCAAAACCATTTACAGAAAACCATAACACAGTGAACATATGAGGGATCTCAGCCCAAATCCATTTATCATTATAAACACAATTTTCCAAAACCAATTAAAATCATGTTTATCCATTATATTCATATCCAGAACCTGTCACGGTAAAATAAAGCTACACGTGTGCTAACCGGGGTCTCAAACCCAAGTCTCTCTAGGGTCCACCCACGTCAATGTCCGTAGATCAATGACCCTCCCTGGAGGTAACGAACCATGCCCATCTTGAGCGTAAGGAACCCAACTGGGGGGCGACTCCACTCAGTCAGTGCTCCGTGACTACTCCGGGGTCCACCCAGGCCAACGACCCTCCCCGGAGGAGACAATCATATATATAGGATGGCATATGAAAAATCTTTTGAAATCATTATTTAAATCTTTCAAGAATTCATGCCCGGCCCCCATAAGCCGTCATGAACCATAAAATCCTTTTATGGGTTCATGCTGGTTCCCATAAACCGTCATGACCCGTAAATCCATTTCAGGAGTTCATGCCGGTTCCCATAAACCCTCATGACCCATAAAAACTATTTGTAATACATAACTGGGCCCTAGGCCCGAATCCACATAGAAACTGGACCTCCAGTCCAAAACGTAAACCAACTGGGCCTCTGGCCCAATGCCTCGTTAAATCAAATGGACCTCAAGTCCGAGAGTTACCTTTTCAAATCCAAAATCATTTCATTTAAATATTTTCAAAACCATAAGAATGGCAAATCAGAATAAAACTGGAAAACCTCGATTTACGTGCAAGCACGTAAATCGCCTCGAAATACATGAAACCATATACGTAACCACACATCCAAATGCACTCATGGTAACACAAAAAAGTATTTAATAGATATAATAAACATTTATGCATGCACCAATTTAGAAAACAAGGTCCACTCACAGACCGTCCGAGCTGCCGCCTCGATTTGCGTGCCATAGGCTCTCCCGAGCCGATCACTGTCACCGGGACTCCCAAACCTATCCAAATTTTAATAGAAGGTTAATAACTACTTAATTAACCTCCCATCAAAGCCCCGTAATTTTCCCGAACTTTTAACTATTTTTAAACCAACCCTAAACCTTTCGACACCCCGAAAACTATCGAAACGATGTCCGATTGACATGAGACCAGTCCCAAAATCTTCTTTAAATCGAATAGAAGATTTCCCATGTTGAAAACTTTCACAAATTATGGCCCACACGTCCTCACGAGCCCCTAGAATGTCGAAAACACTGTTCATCGGCACTAACCTCCAGCAGACCGGTTTTACTGTTCGTGACCGGTTCACCTGGTTTGGCCGGTCCAACTGGACCGGCGTGACCGGTTCACAGCCCTAGACACCCCATTTTTCATCGTAGTTCTTCCTTTTTGGTTCCTTTGTTCCTATTTTGATGTTTTCTATCCATTTCAATCCTTAAACGCAACCAAAAACGTCTAAAACCCTTCGTTTGATTTTGAACCAAACGGTTCAAGTTTCCCAAAATGCAGCCATGGCTTCACAGCCATCCTAGGCTTCCTAAAACTTTCCTAACACAATCCTAATAACCCATTTAATTCATTGGAAGCAACCAAAATGACCCATAATGTAATATTGAATTTAAATGGTGGTTTGAGCCTTACCGAGAACCCTCTCGGGTTTCTCCTCCTCTCGCCGCCGTGGGCGGCGGCTCAGGCTTCCAGCAGCCTCCTCTCATTCCTCAGTCTCTCACGGTCTCATCCTCAAGTTAGCTAAGTGAAGGGATGATGGTTTGGGTTGCTCAAAGATGGAGAGAAAGGGTGAGATCGGGCAAGTGTTTTGTGTTTTGAATGGAGACAATGGAATGGTCGATGCATGAAGGAAAAGAGATGGCCTGTGGGTGGGTGACACTTGTCACTCATCCATAGGGCAAGAACTAAATATCTGGGCCCCACTAAAGTCCAAAAGTTAACTTGTTTCGTAATTCGTGGAATAGTGCACTTGAACTTCCGTGAACCGTAACTTCGTCGTCGAATGTCCGAATTCGACGTGCCGCCTATCTATGGATTCGTATCGTCCTTATCTACGTAATGGTCCTCGGCCCTCGGCCATCGGACATCCTGGTAAAAAAGTCAACTATTTTGCCCTTTTAACCAAAATTACCAAAATTCCCCTAAACTTCCCAACGTCATAACTTCTACTACGTCGCGGTCATCGGTCAAAGTCTGTTTGACCGCCCGATTGAAAAGTCAACGTTTTGCCACGTCCAAGGGAAAAATGGTCATTTCGCATCGTTCGTCCAATTTCGCTTAACTAATCACCGATTAACCTCACTAATCGTGATTAGTCACTAATCATGATTAGTCACTAATCTAATCTAGGAATTTGGGACGGGTCGTTACATCATGTTACGGAGCTACCGGACTGTATAGTGACTTAGGAGTAGGAATGTTATGATTAGACATCTGTGATGTCATACATCTGGGATGTCAGAGATATTGACCCGGAGAGACCCCGGGCAGCACGCGTTGCTTATTACCGTGAGATATGACGTCTGGGACATCAAGCGTCTGGGACGCTAGGCATCTGGGATGCCGAGGATGGTTATGTGGTAAATATGGACTTTTGGATCTATGAAATGGTTTTCGGTTGGATTTGTACTTATGGATTTGGGCAGTGGCCTACTTGGTTTTGGATTTACGATTTTTTGGGCTAAGGCCCTAATGGCTTATTGAGTAAATATTTTGATTACTGATTTTTGATGCATGCATACTTTTTAGTGAAGGGCATAATTTTTCTTTATGAAATGCATTTTTATGAATTTATTGATTTTCGTCCACTCACAGTTCTGAATGGTTTTGATGCCCTTCAGGTTGATCGTAGATGCGGGCTTTAGTAGAGACCGAGACATCGCACTCCTCCACAGATTCTGGCGCACTCTGGGAGCCCTATATGGACTGAGGTACGTATTATCCCTTGTCTGACACTTTGTGTCAGACGGGAGCATGGTACATCCCACGTTAATCTCGGGGTGATTGGGATGGGTCGTGGAAACGTCTGGAGGAGACTACTCGATTCATAATAATTTTAAAACATACATCTCTTTCAAATCATAGTTCAACTGGGCCTCATACTCGATTCATAATCCAGGATTCCTCAAATTTGATTCAAATCCAAATCTCACAGGGACTCAGCCCAAATTCACATCTCAATAGGGTTTTAAACCCGAATTCTCATTTCATAAACTACAACTGGGTCTCAAGCTCGATATCCCAAATCAACTGAGCCTCAAGCCCGATACCATCAATCAACTGGGCCCCAAGCCCCATATCACAATCAACTGGGACTCATGCTAGATACCTTACACCAATTGGGTCTCAAGCCTGGTATCATCAATCAACTGGGCTTCAAGCCCGATATCATAACTCAATTGGGCCTCAAGCACGATCATATAAGCCTAATGGGTCTCAAGCCCAACACTATTAATCAACTGGGCCTCAAGCCCGAGTTCATACTTTCAAATCTGAAATCCTTTCATCAATCAAATCATTTGATAACACAAGCACGTATAAAACCGGGACTAAGCCCAAGGTATCACATAAAACAAGAAATCTCGAAATACGTGCAATAACACATTTTCCTCCGAAGAGGCCAACAATTCATATATAAATCACATGCACTCATGGAATCTCAAAACATGTTCATAAACACATATAAAACATTTATGCATGCATAATTTCATAAAACAAAGTCCACTCACAAACCGTCTAAGCTACGCCTTGATACGCCCGCCATAACCCTCTCCGGGCTAATCACCATCACGGGAACTCCCGGACCTGTCCAAATCATACTAGAGGGTTACTAACTACTTCAATAACCTCTCATTAAAGCCCCATAATTTTTTGGGATTTTTAACATATTTTAAAATGTACCCTAAGCCTTCGAACACCCAAAACTACTCGAAACGGTATCTAATCGGCTCGAATCTTATCCCAAAACGTTCTTTACATCAAAAAGATGATTTCATATGTTGAACTCATCCCCAAATAGTGTCCCACGCCCTCCCACGCGCTGTCCAAAGGCGCTGCGCGTGGGCTTCACGCGCCGGTGCACAATCTTCTTCTTCCTCGCGATTCGGCGGTCCATATCGATCCACTGGTCACCCGGTCTAGCTGAACCGGCGTGACCAGTCTAGGGTTATAACTCACCCGTTTTCAACCCATTTTCTTCCCTTCCAATTCCAATATCTTTGTCAGATCATTTGAAACCTATCCAGGTGATTACAACCTAGAAAACTAGCCTAGAACTACCGGTTCGATTTTTCCATCCACAACCCAAGTTTTCCAAGCCCTTCCCTGGGCTTCTCAGTCCCTTTCCATCGTTCAAAACCATTCCCAAACACTCATACAAACCCCATAATCACACCCCAAACATCAGAAAATATCCTCAACGTTCAAAACACAAAATTTGAATTCAAAACAAGTACAGGGTTTCGGGTTTACCTTTCCTCCACCATCCACGGCGGTTCTGCCACCCTCACCGTCACCGTCTAGTCACCCTTGCACTCTCAGCCACTCTCTTGGCCTTACACAGATTCAAATGGGGGAAGAAGGATTGGTTTTGGGTTCATCGGGTTTGGGTGCTCGACTGAGAGAAATGGGAATGGAGTTCAGATGCATGTATGTGTTTTGGTGAGCAATGGATGAGTGACACTTGTCACTCATCCATTGATCCTGTCCCAAAATATCTGGGCCCACTTAATGACAAATGTCCACATGTCTCGTAAAACATGCAATAGTACCTCGAAACTTCCTTGAACTGCAACTTTCCCGTCGAACGTCCAATTTCGACATGCTGCCTAGCAACAAACTCGTATCGACCCGATCTACGTAACGGTCTTCGGTCCACGGGCATCGAACCTCGCGGGTCAAAAGTTAACTTTTTGCCTCGTTTAAGGGCAAAATGGTAATTTCACCCTGAGTTTCTGAAAATCCTCGACTAGTTCCCGATTAGTCCTGCTAATCCATAATTAAGTCTTAATTAATCCCATGAATTTAGGATGGGTCATTACACCGGATGTCCCGAAGATTGTGGATTAGCCTCGGAGTAACTTACAGTGCGGGATTTGAGAGCGCATCTAAGACGATCTGTGAGTGGACTTTGATTTCTAAATGATGCATGCAAAAATGTTTTATATGTTTTATGAACATGCTTTGAGATTGCATATTCTTTAAATATGATTGTGTTGATGATTTGGCATTTTCGTGGAAAATGTGATATTGTACATAGTTCGAGAGGCATGAAATTGAGAATTTGACTATTGGTTTTGAATAATTTCACGGAGATGCGTGAAATGCTATTTCAGGCTTTATTTCCAGTTGGAAATCACCTTTGACTGTTTGTGATTTGGAAAAATGATTTGAATAAGGAAATGGTTTTCGGATTTGGAAAAATGTCTCAGGCTTGTGTCCTAGTTGGTTTGTGGTTTGACTTAGAAGATAGTCAAACGTGAGATTTCGGGCATGTGACACTATTATGGATTTACAAAATTGGCTTTTATAGGATTCTAGGAATCCCGGATTTATGAAGTATTTCTAGACACTAATTTTAAGGATGGTTTTGTGGAAAAGGATTTGATGAAACTATATTCCGGGTGTGGACCTTACTGTGATATTTTTGAGATGACTTGAAATGTTTGTGAAATGTTTTCCACATGACCATCCTCTATGATGTGATAATAGCCTCCAGACATCGACCATCTTGTGTGATGTGTGATCTTGGAGAGGTCACGAGTATAGCCTCCAAACGTCAACCATCTTGTGTGATGTGTGAACCTGAAGAGGTCACGAGTACACTGCTTGGAAGTGAGTAGCTCTGATGGGAGGCTCAAGCTCAGGAGTGTCATAGATGGACATTACTCGGACGTCGTAGATCTTGAGAATGCCTTCGCCCAGACATCGTAGATCCTGGGTGTATGCTCGGACGTGGCAATCCCGAGTCGCACCTGTAGCGCTGATACGTGACTAGTGGTGATATAAGATGATAAGAGGACGTGTTACTTATGTTTACATCCAACTACGAATGTGAGTCTATGTTCAGGCAGATTCCATATTGAGATGATTTATGAGATTGTTTTGGGCTGAGATCCCACGTTGTTTTGATTTGGGCTAAGACCCTACGTGACTTTGGATTTGGGCTGAAACCATACTGAGGAAATGACTTGATTGAAAAACATTTTTCACTGAATATCGATTTGAAAAGCCCTATGATTTGCTTTTAAGAAAGTGTTTAAAATACTACTTTCTGATGAATGCATGTTTTTACGTGAATGGTACAAATGTCTTTTTGTTAAATGGTTCTATAAACTGTTTATTTTTATCCACTCACAATTTTAATGTTTCCAATACCTTCAAGTTGATCGCAGATGCAGGCTCTAGTAGAGACCAAGACATCACATGTCGTTGTATACTCCACAAGTCATTACGCACTCGGGTAATCCCGAACGGGTTACTGTTTTATCCCTAGTCTGGCAAGTGGTGTCAAACGAGAGTAGGCACTTCCCACGATAATCCATGGGGATTGGGATGGGTCTTTTCACATTAGACCTTTTTTTTTTAAATTCTTCCATTCTCTCTCACCAACATGTTATACTTATATATATATATATGGTATAATTGAAAAAAAAGATCGTTCAGTGCAACATGGCCGAAGACATGCACATCATCCACCCGAGAGCCAAAAGCCAGAGAAAGCAAGGGAGAGAGACAGAGGAAAAGATAGTGGGAGGGATAAAAGGAAAAAAAAGGAATTATGGCTAATTTAATTTAAGGAATATCTTGGTGAAGTGACAATGAAGATGTACGATTTGGGTGGATGAAATGTTTGTATTATTTATGGTTATTTTCAAATGATAATATGGTTTATGTTTATAGTTATTATGTGTTTAGGCATTATGCTTACCTCAAAAACCTTCAAGAACAAGTTACAATAAAGGATTTATGTAAGTAATATGGATAATTTTGGTGGAAATAATTAGGAAATTCTTAAGGATATCTTTAGGAAGTTATAAAGATATAATTAGTAAATGATAAGGGTTGTAAATTAAAGTAACAATTACTTGAACCATGCTTAATGATCATATGATCATGGGTAAGCTTATAATGCCACATTTCATGTTAAGCTATGATAGGTGATTATGATGTGAATGGTGAACTTATAATAAATAGAAATATCTGAGGAAGAAGGAAAGATTAAGCACATGATTGAAGGATTTAGGGATTGAGATTATAATATCGAATAGTGTTTTATTTGGGTAGTTGGGGAACTATTAAAGAAATGTGGAAATAAGTAAGGAAGTGATGATGAAAGGTAAGAGAAAGGTAATAGTGAAAAGAGGTTGAAAGAGTAGAAGTATTTTGTTATCAGTTATCATTTTATTCATTATTAATGTAGTTAATCTTAACTTTGATAGCAGAAATAAAATCTAAATAAAGGTGAAATAATAAATTTTCATACCCGGAGGGGTTAGTGGGTCGGATGTGGGCAGTACCCCGCAAGGGAGGAATTCTTTTTTGTTAAAAATAATTAGTTGAACGTGCGATAAGAAAGTAAATACCTTGTTTGTTAAAAAACTGATAGACGGAAGCAGAACGGCCGATTTTTCTTTGGAAATTTGGGACGGGTCTTGTCAAAAGTGGGATTGGAACTAGATCCGCACACCTGGAATATGGTCAGACCATGTCACCTCAAGACTTCGTTTTTGTGTTTCGACGTGGGATCTTGTTCAAAGGGTTGAACTAGGGAAAGCCACAAGAAGATTGGCCTGAACTTCAAACTTCCTCCAGTGAGTTTGAGGTAATATTTTTGGTATTTTTATTTATCAGAATCATGTTCCTAGTAGTTAATAAGTGCTGCTAGGCATATTAAACATGAAAACGGATGAAAATTGACGAAATGGGACTAGGTACCATTATTAGGTTTGGGATCCAGTTGCAAGAATCCAGGTTGATCTGGCAAGAGAATAGAGGTGAGTACGCATGCGACTGTAGCTGTAGGTGCGTGGTGAAATTCTTCATGACCGTTCATCAGCGTCTAGCGGTGTTCCACTGGTCCGATTAACTGGTGTACTATATTTTATGTGATAGAATTGTTGGCACAGTTTTCGAGCCAATCGAACATCGATTAGGGGTAATTCAGTTTAAACAAAGTGGTCCCGCCCCTAATCATAACACATGTAAGTCTCCAGGGGTTTTAAGAGTCTGAGTATGAACTTATGTCTTGAATATCAAGATAGGACTCAAGACAAGTTGATATATCAGGATAGGATTTGGAAAGAGTAGAGATATCAGATTAGGACTCAAAAAGAGTCAACATATTAGATTAGGGCTCAGGAAGAGTTAGGAGCGCCAAGAAGTCAGGTTATCATTCAAGATATCGGGCAATATGATTCATATTGGGGTAAGTGGATTGGTTTTAGTAGTGACCTTAGAAGGACGAAACCTCTTGGCTATGCATCCCTTGTTAGGCAAATTTCTTGTATTATATTTTAAGGTCCTAGGAGTATTTCTAAAACTTTGGTTTAGTTATCAAGCAGGAGCAAGACCTTTCATAGTTATTAAAGTGATATTGGAAAGAGTCTTGTCAATTTGGTATTGGAGAAAATTAGTTAACATTGTCTAGGGATTTCAGAAGAGCGTAATGTTCGAGAATGTGATTGTTTGGATGTATAGTGAGTGAACATTTGCTTTATAAATTGTAATACATACATAGTTAAATACTTGAAATATTTTATTGCATGTTATGGATTATAATGGTCTGAATAAATGATTCAAAATGTTCATTTGGTAATACTCAGATTTAGAATATTTATTCAGGAAATTAATTTTTGGAAATAGGTTTTACGATTTTTTGTAGAATGGTTATCTGGGTTTAGGCCTAGTTTTGAAAATGTTTAGAATTGGGTCCAGAGTGAAGAATTTTCTGAAAGGAAAGTTTTGAATTGATTCCACAGGCTATTTTTCATTGTGTACTATCCTATAGAGATATTGTGATTATTGCCACTGTTTACATGCAACACAGTTTTGCCAGATAGCTACAGCGTGGGGTGATTCTCAAGCAGCCAAAGTTCGGGGGTTAATATTCTCAAATAGTTGCAGTTCGGGGTGATTCCCATGCAACCAAATCTCGGGGGCTATTTTCCCAGATGGGTTGATTCCCAGGCAGTCGAAGCTCTGAGGTAGCTTTTCCAAATGGAGGCAGCTCAGGCGGATTCCTAGAAAGCCGAAGTTTGGGGCAGTTTTCATAGGCGATTGTAAGTCAGAGTGATTCCCATGTAGCCAAAGCCCGGGGCTAGTTTTCTCGAAATTTATACTCCAGGTTCTTCCCAGACTACCAAATCTTGGAGGTAGATTCCTGACAGTCAAAGCTCGGGGTTCAACCAAGACGACCAAAGCTCAGAGATAGTTTTTTCATACGACTAAAGCACGGGTTTTTTTTTAATAGCTGAATCATAGGGGTAGTTCCCAGATGGTCAAAGCTTGGAGTTCTTCGAAGACGTCTGAAGCTTAGAGTAGTTTCCTAGATGGCTAAAACTCAGGGTGTTTCCCAGTTAGCTAAAGCTCAAAGGTTATTCCCAAGGAGTTGAAACTCAGCATTTTCCTAGATGGCTAATGCTCGAGGGAGTCGAGGATTGGTTATGATTAACTTCTGATATTTTTTTTCTAGGCCTTTTCCAATGATTTTATAAACAAGGATTATAGGGAAATGTGGGCCACGGGGATTTTACATATTTCATGTTTTCATAGGTCTCATAGGTTATTATATATGCAAACTGAAATCTGGCTGTTTATGATTCAATAAGGATTTTATACATGCACACATTGTTTTTATAATTGGAGAGAAAACAATATATTGTCCTCCGGACTTGTTTCTCTAGTAAATATTTGTCATTGTCCACTCACACTATTTATGTGATTTAAGTTGTGTGAGTAGAGACACAGAGGGACTTGCAGGAGGTTAACTCTTGACCTACCTGAGCAAATTTTAAGGATGAACACTACGCTATATATGGGAATAGACATCACTATAAAGGCATCAAATAACTCGTAATCTGATGCTATTACTATAATAAGCATCAGTTTGATATTTACTGAAGTTTAAATTGTAAAAAAACTTCAGTGCAAATTTAGACTGCTGTCTTTTGTCCATTTAACATCAGCAGATTAGATGAACCGATGTCTATATAGATTTTTTCCTTTTTTTAGTTTAGCATCGGTTGTTAAAAATTTAATCAACCGAAATCTTTACAAAAAGTCAATATATTCAAAAAAAAAATTCTTCCTTTAAATTTAGTTTTTCCTCTCCTTGATTATAATTCATTCCCACCAATTGAATTCTAGATTTAATTAATTTTCCCCCTCCCATTCTAAATGCTAAATAAAAAAATTAGAAGTTAATTAAATGAAATTTATTTGAAAAAAATCTAAATGATTAAACCTAAAGTATAATAAGCTTAATTGTCATTTATTTTCTTTAAAAGCCACATGTGCACTCCAATTCCAATTAACTGTCCAATTAATTAACGAAGTCTTGATCTCCTCTCGTACCGACCAAATTCAATTAATTCCCTCCCCTTCACTATTCCAAAAACCCTTCCCCGCCACAGCCGAATCCCATCTCGCACCTATTAATTAGATAATATCCTTCAAAAATTGTCTTCCAAAGCCCTCCATCTATATTTCTCAGCCCTCTTTCAAATAAGAACAAAACTCTTCTCTCTCTTGCATCTCTGAAAAATTGTCACAACTGTTCATCACCGTCGTGTCGTTCATCACTGTCGTCTCTGTCGTCATCCACCTCACCATTAATCCTTCAATTCTTCATACACCATTTTCCAATCCTTCAATTCGTTCAAGTGGGTAAGTCTCTTTTAATTCATTCAGACATTTCCTACTTTCATTCTCTTTTATTTCTGATGAATATAGGGTTTTAGCGTTTATGTATCTGTTTGAAAATATATTGAAAAGTTAATTATGATTGGAACAGGTTAGTCGTTTTGGTCAAGAGAAAGTAGGAGATTCACATATAGAGTGGAGGAACAAAAAAATTTGCAAAGGTTAGTATTGCCAGTTAATTATAAGTTAGGATATCTGAAATTATTTGGATGTTTATGGGGTTCTATATGTAATTGGTTCTTAACTCCTCATAATGTCATATTTGATTTTGTGCTGCTTTTGAATGAGTTTATGTTATGCTGCTTGCTACTTGCTAAAAGATAAAAAGCTATTGGTCTTCGATTGAGTACATGTAAAACCATGTATAGATTTCCTGATTTGTTGGTATTCTGATTGAAAAGTTAATGAACTGTCAATGGGATATGTGAAAGTTTTCCATTGTGTGGGTTAGTAAGAAGGTGCTTAGTTTGTGGTGGCATGTTATTCGGTGTCTTCGGTGGTGTATGTGGTTGGAGTGGGACAAGAGTCATCGTAGTAGATCAACAGTTTTATTTTCACTAGTTGTATATCCATCGTATAGTCTTCATTTCATTTTTTGGTTAATTATCTCTGTGCAAAATTTCATTTGATTAAGTCCATACACCTGCATTTTCTTAAGGCTATTATATCAGCTTGTTTGCTAAAGCCTTAATCATGTCCCTTTTCAAAGTAGGAATGCTAGGAATTTAGGAAAAACTATTCTCATTAGATAGTCATAAATTTGATATCTTTGTATATTAAGATTTTGAAATATTGAAATTGATAGAAGTTGACTTGTGATCATTTGAGTACATAAGCCAACTAGACCTTGATTATGTTTGATCGTCGTTGAAATACAACTATATACGTTATTATGAAGCATGAGCTAGTATGATATTAGAGTAATATGTCTCCATAGTCATTCGGTGTACAACAAATCTTTACCTTAATAGTAGCATAAAGTTTCCCTTATTCTTTCTTCAACCTTATCTGAAATGAAATAAGAATGTCAGCCAGTTCTTTATTTGAACACTTCCTTGGAGAACTTACGAATTAAGTAGAAAGAGAGATAACCTTAACTTCAAAACACCAAGAGGCATGAATGATCTGAATCCCTAATAACTTTCTCTTGCATTGAACTGGTATTCCAAGTCTCTGCAGGTTGATACACGGCTTTGCATTTTGCTTTTGTTTTCTTAGCATTTTACAGGCTCATTTGCCTTACTTGTGCACTATTTTCATTCATGCTAATTGAATTTGTGAGTCCAATTATGGTTGTTTTGAATGCCCTTTTGAACCTAGAGTGTTTTGAATGCCCTTTTGAACCTAGAGTGTTTTGAATGCACTTCCGTCCAATTATGGTTAATAAGATTTAATAATTTATGATGGTAGAGAGTATTTGATGCACTAAATTCCTAAGGGGGTACTCTGTGTAATCAACATATCTTCATTTTCACTCATTTTCGAAGTAAATGATGAGTGGAATCCTCTATTCCAGCTCAAGACAATTTGAATTACAAATTGCAGTCTAGGCTCTGCCTTTGTTGCATGGCTGCAATCTCAAACTGAGCTATCTGATCTCACCTTTCATAGTGCTGGAATTTACAGGGTCTTTACAACTCATTTTATTTATTGATCTTCATGTCATTTTTTTTTCTACATTTTCCTCTGACTTCATGTATGATGTGTGTGGTATGGTAAAGTGAGAAGAGCTTGAGTCATTTTTTTTTCTACATTTTTCTACATTTTCCGCCGTCCTCCATCTAATATTTATAGCTTATTTTCTTTCTCATTTGGATAATATAGTTAATGGAGATGGATAAATCTTGGATGCATGAGGAAATAACAGGTAAAGAATATGAAGAAGGGGTTGAAGAATTTATGCGGGTTGCATTAAGGAGTTCTAGTGATCCTATGTGGATCCGTTGCCCATGTGTGAAATGTGGGAATATAAGAAAGTTTAGTGTTAGGGTAATTAGAGAACATCTATACTTTAATGGTGTTGATCAAACGTACAAGTTGTGGAAATGGCATGGTGAATCTGTTGGATCAGATGATAATGCAAGTGTAAACCTGGAAAAGTTTACAAATTGTGACTATTTTGAGGAAACGGTTAAAATGTGTGACGGTGCATATGAAAATTTTAGTGAAAACCCTAAAGATTTTAATAAGTTTTTAGAGGAATCAGGGAAACCCTTGTATCCTGGTTGTGGTCGATTCACAAAGTTGTCAGGGTTGGTTAAGTTGTACAATCTAAAAGCAAGGCATTTGATGACTGATGTATGTTTCTCTGATTTGCTAATTGAGCTGTCAGATTTGCTTCCAAATAGTCATCATCTACCATCATCTATACATGAGGCAGAAAAGAAATTGTGTACATTAGGATTGAAACATGAGAAAATACATGCTTGCATGAATAACTGTATTTTGTATAGGAATATGTACCAAGATGCTACAAACTGCCCTAAATCTGGTCTCTCACGATGAAAAGTAACGAACAAGTTGGTTGAGAAGAAAGGGGTGCCGGAAAAAGTTTTATGGTACTTTCCTCCCATTCCAAGATTTAAACGTATGTTTAAATCTTTGGAAACTTCTAAGAGTTTAACTTGGCATGATGAAGGCCGTATTAGGGAGGGACGATTGCGTCATCCGGTGGATTCCCCATCGTAGAAGTTAGTTGATGGTAAATGGCCAGATTTTAAAAGAGACTCTAGGAACCTTAGGCTAGCCCTTTCAGTAGATGTGATAAATCCACATAGTAATCTTAGTAGTAAATATAGTTGTTGGCTACTGATTTTGGTAACATATAACCTTCCTTTGGAGTTGTGCATGAAGCAGAAGTTTATGGTGGTAGGGTAAGAGGCGTGGGAGGCTTTGTGAAGCCGAATGCGTACTTCAATATTTCTAGAAAGAAAGGGAGTGTGCAACAAAAGAAATGGTTAAAGAGAAACATAATTTGCTTGAATCTGCAAGAAGAATGATGGAAGAGCAAGAAAGAAGGCATGAAGAAAGACAGGCAGCCCTTCAAGTGGAGCTAGACATTCTGAGGGAAAAAATTCAAGATAAACTCCAACCACAGGTTCCTCATGCACCCAAGCATCCATATCTGTCACCCAATTTTTCTGAAAAGGTATCAACAAATGTGAATATCACAGATTATAGTGTGAAGAAAGGGAACAAGTTAGATTTGGAAAATGTTGCTGAAGTGGGGGCAATTCAATTGGAGCCTTTAAAGGTAATTTAAAGTAATGTTTAAAATGTTACAAAAATAATTTTGGTTCATGCTTAAGTTAGGGCAAGGTGTCAGGGCCCACCCCTAATCCCCCAGGATTAGGGACTAAACCCTGCTCCCGTCTGACTTACGCATGACACGAATGCCAGACTGTCGTCTAACCTCCATGTGACACGTAAGTAGGACCAGGGATTCTCGAATCCAGCCATCCGAACTACTGTGGATCACGGGTGTGATGTCTCCGTCTCTCTCGACCAACAGCCTGCACTGCAACAACCTGGAGGGTATCGAAAACACCAAGAGACTGTGAGTGGACAAAAATAAAGTATAATTTAGAAAATAGTTCAATAAAACAATTACATTTATACCCTCCACGCAAAAACCAATGCATGCGTAGTCATGAAATCACTCATATCAAAAACCATCATTGAGAAACCATTTGAAAACATGTATCATCCAGGCCTCAGCCTCAAATCACAATTCAACCTCAAATCTGGGAACTCAGTCCCACGACTAGTCAAATCCACTTCATCCGGGCCATTTCCCAAAACATCAGAAAACCAGTGAAAAACATCAATCATACAAGTTTACTGGATCTCAAGTGCGCCCGAGTCTTTAAACTCAAAACACAATGCGCAAATAGCCAAGCCTTCCCGGGATATCCGAGTCTTTAAACTCAAAACACAATCACAGGCCTCGGGGGGTATCATATCCGAGTCTTGAAACTCAAAACATATACTGAGTCTTTAAACTCAAAACATATCAATCCAGGGCCCTCCCCCAGTCAAATATATCCGAGTCTTTAAACTCAAAACCAGATCCAGTGGGTTTTTTTCTCTTTTCTTTTCTGGATCTTTAAACCCAAAACCATTTTTCAATCAGCAGTGAAAACCACAGAAAATCCTTCTCCGAATTCGTAACAATGATTTCGTAAGCTAGCATCCGGAACCATCATCTCGAACCCAAATCCAGACTTCCTTTCCAACCATCAAAACCAAATCCGAAATCCAGTTTCAGACCAAAAGCTCATGAACTGGGCTCCAAGCCCAAAATCACTTTTTTCGAAATCCTTATCAAATCATTGACCTCAAATCACATTTCAAATCCCGAAATCAAACCATTAAAACCATCGAAAATCGTGCAAAATCGTAAACCATCAAAATCATAATTCCAATCATAGAATAATGTATAGAAAACATATAAAAACATATATGCATGCATCAAGACTTAGAAAGAAAAGTCCATTCACAGGCCATTCCGACGTCGCCTCGATAAGCGCGCACTTACGCTGTCCCTGGCCATTCCGCTATCCTCAGCTTTCCCGAACCTGTCCAAAGCCCATAACGAGGTTACTAACTACTTCACAAAAGTCCTTCTCAAATCCCATAATTTTCCCGAACTTCTAAGCGTACTTTAAACGGGACCCTAAACCTTCGTTCCCGCAGAACTAACCTGAACCAACGTCCGATCGTCCCGAAACTTGTCCCAAAAGATTCGTTACAACGAGTAGACTAAAAACCTAGTTGGAAGTTTTCCCAGAAACCACCCCACGCACTGCCCAAAGTGGCTGTGCGTGGGCCTCACACGCCTGCACACAGAACACTGTTCACCTTCTTCTTCGATGGTCAGACCGGTCTGAACCGTCGTGACCGGTTCTCCGCCGTCCTCCATCCATTTCCGTCCCTTTTTCTACCGGTATCTTCGTCCTCATCCTAGCAATCTATCCCCCTACTCAAAGCACAACACCACGACCTCTAACCTACCTCCCAAGCTCGACACAGCAACCCGTCCAAATCCCCTGTTTCAGTATCCAGCCCACCGTGTAATCCCCCGTCACGGTTTCGACCTCTACAGCTTCCTAAGACCCTACTGAACTCACTAAAACTCACCAGATACCTCGACTCAGCCCCAAACCTCACGACTTCCAGTTTGAAATTGAACCGCAAAACAGAGCATATAAATGGATTGGAGAAATTACCTGTGCTCAGGCCGCCACCGTGAGCTCTGCCGTGCCTACTCGACTCCCCTCAGGCCTCTCAACGCCACCACGAGTTCAATTTTATGGTTTGGTCATTGCAAGTGCACAACCGTGCACGGTGGTCCTCTGTCCTGTTCTTCCTGGTTTTCCTCGCGGTCCCTAAGTCCCCCACACTCTCACCACCTCCCCAGAACACTCACCAGCCTCTTACTTAGTCTTTACTCACCCACCAGATCACAAGAACACACAATGACACGACCCATCCCAATCCCCCCGGGATTACCACGGGATGTGACGTGCTCCCGTCTGACACGAAGTGTTAGACAAGGGATAACCCGACGCCATTGCCCCTACGGGCATCCAGAGTGCGCAAAGATCGATGGAGGAGGCATGCGATGTCCCGGTCCCCTACTGCAGTTGCATCTGAGATCAACCTAAAGGGCATGAAAAACCAAAAGCTGTGAGTGGACGAAAATAAACAAGTTCATTAAAAACATTTTATAAGACATTTATGCCCCTCAGTAAAAACGTATGCATGCATCAAAAACCGGTAATCAAACATTTATTAGAAATAACCATTAGGGCCTTAGACCGGAAACCATAAATCAAATCTGGAAACACATCATAACCCTAGTTCATCAAGTCTCATAAACCGGGCCACTGCCCCAACACATTTAAAACGATCAGAAATCAACAATACTTCATAAACAAATCTTAAACACGGGAACTCAATCCCAAAACTCACCAAATCCAGTTCATCCGGGTCACTACCCAAAACCAGTGAAAAACTGTAATCATACACGTTTGCTGGATTAAGTGCGCCCGAGTCTTTAAACTCAAAACCATGCGCATAAGCAGGCCTTCCCGGGATATCAACGAGTCTTTAAACTCAAAACATAATCAATAGGCCTCGGGGGTATCACAATAACCGAGTCATTAAACTCACGAGTCTTTAAACTCAATCCGGGTCTTTAAACCCAATTTTTCGGGCCCGCCCCCTTCATCAATTAGCCGAGTCTTTAAACTCAAAATGTGCTTCAGCAATAGCACCCTGGTATTTAAACCCAAAACTATTTTATAAGACACAATCAATCAGGATCCCTCACGATCCGTTTTCCGAAAATCATTCCGAAATCACATATATAAAACAACTGGGCCCCTGGCCTGAATTCACTTAATCAATTCTGTAATTGTCACATAAAATCATATCCAACCATAATTATGGAAATCAATGCAAATCCAGAAAATCTCGATTTACGCGCAAACCCGTAAATCGCCTCGAAATGCGTGAAATCATATAAATTCACCGATATCCAAAATAAATCATATAATCACAATTATAAAAATCATGAAATAGTTATGCATGCATAAAATTTATAAAAACCAAATGTCCACTCACAGACCGTTTAACCGAGCGCCTCGATACGCATGCCACCGACCTTCCCGGCCCTCGTTATTAACACTGGGACTCCCGAACCTGTACATATCACAATAGAGGGTTACTAACCTCCTCAACAACATCCTATTTAAGTCCCTTAATTTTCCCGAATTTTTAACTCTTTTTAAAACCGACTTAAAACCTTCGGACATCCCGAACAATGTCGTAACGTTGTCCGATTGACACGAAACCAACGCTAAAATGTTCGTCACATTGTTTAGATTATTTCCCATGTTGGACACTTCCCCATTGGACCCACCACGCGCTCCCACATGCCGCCACAAGCGGCTGCGCGTGAAGCCACGCGCAGCTACAGTGTCATCGTCTACCTCTGGTGAACCCGGTTCACCAGGTTCAGACCGGCGTTCACAATTCTCTGGTTATTCTAGGTGGTTTTCAGTCCTAATTAGTCTATTAGATTCGTCCAATCATAAGTTATTGATTTAGCTAGTTGAATCACGAAGATTGGGCCTGTTTCCTACCTTCCAAACTTTGAATTTAAACCCATCCAATACCCTGTTTCGATTCCCGGCCACCAGAGGTTTCCCCCCATCACCGCGTCACAACCATAAGGTTCCTAGGGACCCAAGGAGTCTAACAGAACTAACAGAAACCTTCGACTCACTCCCAAACCTCACGACTTAACGATTGAACCAAAATGAAAAAACAGAGCACTTAGAGGGAAATGAGAATTACCTGCCTGCCATCCGCCACCGTGTTCTCCGCCGCATCCTTCTGGGTTCCTAGAGCCGTCCTAGCCTCCCCTTGAGCCAAATTGGTTCAACCTGATTACTCCTGGATGCACCACCCTGACAACACCTCTCTGTTTTTCCTGAGAGATCACTCACACACAGAGTGACAGGACCCACCCCGATCCCACAGGGATCAAAAGGGGACGTGCCCTGCTCCCGTCTGACACCCAATAATTCATACCAATTTTGACCTCAAAACATCAAATGCATAAAATAATCAATTAAAGTCATACATCAAATCCGAATTAAACAGATGTCAGACAAGGGATGAAATCCAAAATTACAAGTTGCGAGCGTGACTCTAAAATAAACCTGCGGGTAAAACCACCCAACAGGGGTTCAGGTACGCAGAAGTAGATCTATGCCTCAGCCTCAGGTTCCTCCTCTACCTCAGTATCGTGTCCTGAAGAGGTTACGAAAAACATTAAGGGTGAGTGGACCGAACTCAAGTTTATAAAACCATTTGATAAGTAACACATATAATTTACCCCTCTGTTTTCCAAACATGCATGCAACCGTATTTAAACTCATAAGTCATATAATATGAACCATAAGGCATGTAATGAAACCATAAGTATAATTTTAGTTGCTGCACTATACACTCCAATCCCGACATCCCTGATGTCTGACGTCCCTGGCGTCCAATAAGGTCACAATCACAAGGCTACGCGTGCCACTCGGGTCTCAATTCCGAGTTCAATCCCCGAACCCTGTTCGGTTACAGCATCCCCGATGCTTAGCGTCATAGACGCTGGACGTTCTAGACGTCCGTGACCACTCCGGGGTACCTCATCCAGAGGAGACAGTATAGTATGGATGGATCTATACAGTGCAGTACCAAATACATTTTATTGAGATCCACATGCAAACATATATGTATACATAGGTAAAATCTGAACCGATCGTTACGTTTCATCAAACGGGTCTCATGCCCAAATACCGTGAAACGTGCCATAACCGAAATTTCAATATCATCAAAATCATTTATAGATTCCAGCATGTGAACATATAAGTAAATCAGAAAACATTTAAGCATGCAAGGGTTTAATGAAAACGGGCCCACTCACTGTACGATCCCGCGGTGAACCTGCGCGTACGAACTTGTACCGGGATTATCGTACAATTCCTATCAGTCCAAATCACATGTAAGTGTCACTACAAGTCTTAAACGTTTAACCACAAAGTCCGAAATAGAAACCGGCTCGGGGAAGCCGTTCAACACGTTTCCCGAGGCACCCGGCCCTAAACTGACCCATCAAAAACTATCTCAGATCAACATGGTTAATTCACCAAAAATGTTCAGAAAGATGAGAGGAATAAAAGTCATGTTGATCGTGATCGGAGATAAGCCCCAACGCGCCCTCACGCACCGCCCAAGGTGGCTGCGCGTGAAAGTCACGCGCCTGACACTGTAGCTACAAAGTCAGCACCTTCACCCGTTTGTCTGTAATTCGGGCCTGCCACCCGCGGCTTGACCCGGTTAATTACCCGTCAATTCCTACTTGATTTCAATCCAATTTTATCCTAACATGTTATTTAAACATCTAATTTTAGTTCTGAGTTATTAATTATCCAAAACCAATCCTTAAATGGCCCCTCGACCCGTGATCATCCAAACGGGTCAATCACCAGAACTCACTGGTTTCAAACCCATTGTCCAATTAACTTCACAGGAAGTATAACAGGATCAAAACGAACCAAAATGAACAATCAATTGTGTCTGAAAGTACCTGAAGGTCGTCGTCCCAAGCTCTGCGATTTCCCTGAAAACAGCAGTCACCGTCCCAGCTCACCCGTGGCTGATTGCCTTCGATTTTGATATGGTTGTGTTCTAAACACTCCCAGAAAGCTTACTCTGCGATTAGATTGGCCCAACACACCGTAGAAATCAAAAGCCCGATTTCCCCCCAAAAATTCCCGAAATGGTTTCTCTCTAGTTTCACTCTTATTTTCAGTCCTTTCAATACCAGAGTGAAGCTCACACACTATATAATAAGTTTTAATTAATTTGAAGCCGTCCCAGAGGCTCGTGGGTGCCCAATTGTCCACTGAAAAATGTCCCCCGAAAAGCTTCAAACTTGAATTAATAATGGGGTCGTGCACGGTGGATGCAACAGTCCACGTTCTAAAGCATCAGATATTCCCAACTTTCCAGCACACAATTGCACAGCCAATTGCACGATTGAACCACCGCACATGGTGGTGCCGCCCATGTCCCCCGCGGTCTGCTACAGTAACCAGGGCAAAAAGACCAAAATGCCACTGGTTTAATAATTACCAAAATACCCCTCACTTCCTAGACCCGTAACTCAGCCATACGAAGTCCGATTTCGGCGTGCCGCCTGTCTACGGACTCAGGACGTCGAGACCTACCCATCGGTCCTTGAGTCGCGTGAAAATTAATTGTCAAACGAAAAGTCAACACTTTCGCCCGTGAAGTCCAACTTACGGTAATGCCCCTGAACTTCCGATAGTCATATCTTTTTCCCTGATCGTCCGAAATGGACGTGCCACCTGTCTATGAACTCGTGACGTCCCGTACTACGTCACGGTCATAGGTCAAAGTCCATTTAACTCATCAATCAAAAAGTCAACAATTTGGCCATATCAATCACAAGGGTAAAAGCGTCAATTCACAGTAAATTGAAATATTAAAATCCTCGAATGTCCGGGGTGTTACAACCTTCCCCCCTTAAGAAATTTCGTCCCGAAATTTCAAGGAAACAAATGAGGAAATTGTTCTCGCATCTGAGCCTCAGGCTCCCATGTGGCTTCTTCCACATTCTGGTTTCTCCAGAGAATCTTCACGAGAGGGATCGTCTTCCGACGTAGTACCTTGTCCTTCCGATCCAAGATCTGTACTGGTTGTTCATCAAAGCTCAAATCCTCCCGTAGTTCGACAAGTTGTTCCCCAAGTACATGAGAAACATCATGTACGTATTTCCATAGCATTGATATGTGGAAAACATCGTGAACTCTAGATAGTTCTGGAGGTAGTGCCAATCGGTAAGGAACTCTGCCAATTCTCTCCACGATCTCATATGGTCCGATAAAACGCGGACTCAGTTTCCCCCGTCGCCCAAATCGGATAATCCCCTTCCACGGAGATAACTTCAGGAAGACAAAATCTCCTACTTCAAATTCCAAGTCTCGAATCCGTCGATCGGCATAACTCTTCTGGCGATCCTGTGCCGCCTTCAGTCTCTCCTTGATAACACGAACAGTTTCCATGGTTAAGTCCATCAATTCCGGCCCTACAGCCGCTCGCTCTCCTACCTCCGTCCAGCAGATAGGTGTCCTGCACTGTCGACCGTACAGTGCCTCATAAGGTGCCATCCCGATGCTTGCCTGATAGCTGTTGTTGTAAGCGAATTCCATCAATGGCAAATGAGTATCCCAAGAGCCCTGAAACTGTAGTACACATGACCTCATCATGCCCTCCAGGGTCTGAATGGTTCTTTCAGACTGCCCATCGGTCTGTGGATGGAATGCAGTACTGAAACGTAGGGTTGTTCCCAAAGTAGCTTGCAAACTCCGCCAGAACCTGGAAGTGAAACGCGGATCACGATCGGACACGATCGATTCCGGCGTACCATGCAATCGTATGATTTCCTTCACAAACAACTGAGCCAGTCGGTTAGGTTTATAAGTCTCCTGAACTGGCAGAAAATGGGCTGACTTGGTTAACCGATCCACGATCACCCATACTCCGTCCACTCCACTCTGAGTCCTCGGTAACTTAAAGACGAAGTCCATGGTGATGTGATCCCACTTCCACTCGGGAATCGGAAGTGGCTGCATAGCCCCATAAGGTCTCTGCCGTTCCGCCTTAACCTGCTGACAGGTTAAGCATTTTCTCACGAACTCAGCAATATCCTTCTTCATTCCTGGCCACCAATAATGGTTTCGCAGGGTACGGTATATCTTTGTACCTCCCGGATGCATAGAATAAGCCGAACTGTGGGCCTCCTTAAGAATCTCGGTCTGTATCTCTGCCACTGCAGGTACACACAAACGGCCCAATTTCACAAGTGCTCCATCGTCCCGGATGGTAAAATCCTGTCTCTCATCCGCATCGACCTCAATTCTGTAAATACAGAGTATCGGATCCTGAAGTTGTGCTTCGATGATCCGATCAATCAGTACAGGTCGTACATGGAAGCTGGCCAACAAAGCTCCATGCGCATCCGTACCCAAAATAACTCCCGCCTTCCGGAGTTCCACTAGCAAAGGAAGATACACCATCCCTAGGTGTGCAACGGATCCCGCTGACTTCCTGCTGAGTGCATCAGCCACCACATTGGCCTTACCCGGATGGTACTCGATCGTACAGTCATAGTCCTTCAGCAGCTCCAACCATCTCCGTTGTCTCATGTTAAGCTCCTTCTGAGTGAATAGGTATTTAAGACTCTGGTGGTCGGTGTATATCCGACACGTTGCGCCGAATAGATAATGCCTCCTGATTTTGAGAGCATGAACCACCGCCGCCAACTCCAAATCATGGGTAGGGTAGTTCAACTCATGAGTCTTCAGCTGCCGGGATGCGTAGGCGATAACCTTGCCAGTCTGCATCAACACGCAGCCCAAACCTTGCAGTGAAGCGTCACTAAAGACCACGAATTCTCCACTGTCATCCGGCAATGCAAGGACAGGTGCAGTGGTCAATCGATCTTTCAACTCTTGAAAACTCCGATCGCAGTGCTCGTCCCAGATAAACTTCACTCCTTTCCGAGTAAAACGAGTTAATGGTGCAGCAATTTTGGAGAAACCCTCTACGAATCTCCGGTAGTAACCTGCTAATCCGACGAAACTCCGCACCTCGGTCACTGTTGTCGGTCTAGCCCAGTTGGTCAGCGCTTCTGTTTTCTGGGGATCCACGCAAATCCCATCTGTCGATATCACGTGTCCCAGAAAACCAATACTGCTCATCCAAAACTGACACTTGCTCAGCTTGGCGTACAATTGTTCTTGTCTCAGCTTCTCCAAGACTAACCGTTGATGTTCCTCATGTGCACGGGCACTCCTCGAGTACACCAAAATATCATCGATGAACACAATCACGAACTTATCCAGATAGGGTCGGAAGACCCGGTTCATCAGATCCATGAATGCTGCTGGAGCATTCGTCAAACCAAATGGCATAACAAGGAACTCGTAGTGTCCGTAACGGGTTCGAAAAGCAGTTTTCGGAATATCCTCCTCTGAAATCCTCAGTTGGTGATACCCAGACCGTAAATCAATTTTCGAGAAGCACTGAGCTCCCTGCAACTGGTCAAAAAGGTCATCGATCCTGGGTAGAGGATACTGGTTCCTCAGCGTCACCTTGTTGAGTTGTCGATAGTCAATACATAAACGGAGACTTCCCTCCTTCTTCTTCACGAACAACACCGGTGCTCCCCACGGTGAAGTACTCGGTCGGACATATCCCAAATCCACCAACTCCTGCAATTGAGTCTTGAGTTCTCGTAACTCGGCCGGCGCCATCCGGTATGGTGCCTGGGATATAGGTCGGGTACCAGGGAGTGGTTCAATTGTAAACTCGATCTCCCGTGAGGGTGGCAATCCAGGTAAGTCTTTCGGGAATACATCCGGAAACTTGCATACCACCGGTATTTCGTCGATACCCGGAGTATTAACCCGTTCCGACACGACATGCGCCAAATAAGCCTGGCATCCCTTCCGTAGAAGTTTGGTAGCAGTAAGTGAAGAAATCACTTAAGGAGGCGAACCGTCACGTTCCCCCTGAAAGATAACCTCCGGAAAACCTGGGCTCCGCAGAATCACTTGCTTGCTACAGCAGTCGATGAGCGATCCGTGCTCCGATAGCCAATCCATCCCTAGGATTATATCGAAGTCGTGGATATCCAGAATAATTAAGTCTGCTGGTAAATCCACATCCTCAATTCTTACCGGGCACCTCCGAATCACCTGATTCACAAGGTACACGATGCCCATCGGGGTGCCAACACCCATTTCACAATCTAAAGCCGATACCACACAATCAAGCATACCAGCACAACTTTTCGAAATAAAAGAATGTGTAGCCCCCGCATCCATCAATACACGTACAAGAAGGTTTAAGATATGTAGTGTACCTGTGACCACGCCTGGGGCAGTCCTCGCCTGCTACTGGGTCATTGCAAACACTTGGGTCCTCGGCCCTCCGTTCCGTTCGCGCCCGCGCGCGCCACGCCCAGCACCACGGTCACCTCCCGGACCGCGACCTCCATTAGTGTGGGAAGCCGTGCTCTGCACCACACTAGAGCCCCCAGCGTCGTTGTTCTTGGACAACTGTGGGCAATCACAGGCATAGTGGCCCTCCTCTCTGCAAGCAAAACAAGTTACTGGCCTTGGCCTGTCCGAATGCCCACCAGAAGAACCGCTCCAAGATGAGCGCTGCCCAGAGTTGTATCCTGATCCTCTGCCCTGAGAGCCTCCGCGTCGACCTGACCAGCCACGACCCTTGAAGGATGAGGGTGCTCCCCTGTAGCCCCCTCCATTGTTGTTTTTCTGGCCTGATGGCCCACGATGTGGGCGATCCTGACGTCGCCCCTCGACCGAAGGCTGTCGTGTCTGGTGTGCCGCCAGACTGGCCTCGACACGCACCGCAGCGTCGACCAAATCTTTCAGTGAAGCATGAGTAGCAGCAGTCACACTTGCCCGGATCTCCCCTCGGAGTCCAAGCTCAAACCTTTGGCATTTGTCCTCCTCCGTGCTCACGAAGGATGCAGCGAACCGGGATAGTTTTTCGAAAGTTTGCTCGTAGTCCGCAACGGACATATCACCCTGCTCCAACCGCAGGAACTCAGCCTCCCGTGCCGCGCGAAAGGATCGCGGGTAGTACTGGTCCAGAAATCTGGAACGGAAAGCTTCCCAAGTAGTGGTATGGACAGACCATCCCGACATTTCCAGTCCATGCCACCACTGGTAGGCTCCTCCTTCCAGCAAGAAGGCCGCCAAAGTTACCCGTTCGCCCGAAGGGCAGTGCATCACCGAGAAGATCCTCTCCCACTTGGTGATCCAATCATGAGCATCCTCGGGGTTTGATCCCCCGCAGAAAGGAGTGGCTCCCAAACGTTGAGCCCTTTCAATGCTCGCGCATTCCATCTCCCTTTCCAGATCCTCGTCAGTTCGTGTATGAGGAATTCTCCTAGGAGGCATAACCAACTGTCAAGAGGCATAGATCAGTTAACGATATTCTTAAAAGTCGAAAAGTAACTAGTACTAATCGCTAGTCTAGCATGCTGACCATACCCTAGTACTGACCACAACCTAGTGCTCTGATACCAAGCTGACAGGACCCACCCCGATCCCACAGGGACCACAAGGGGACGTGCCCTGCTCCCGTCTGACACCCAATAATTCATACCAATTTTGACCTCAAAACCTCGAATGCATAAAATAATCAATTAAAGTCATACATCAAATCCGAATTAAACAGATGTCAGACAAGGGATGAAATCCAAAATTACAAGTTGCGAGCACGACTCTAAAATAAACCTGCGGGTAAAACCACCCAACAGGGGTTCAGGTACGCAGAAGTAGATCTATGCCTCAGCCTCAGGTTCCTCCTCTACCTCAGTATCGTGTCCTGAAGGGGTTACCAAAAACATTAAGGGTGAGTGGACCGAACTCAAGTTTATAAAACCATTTGATAAGTAACACATATAATTTACCCCTCTGTTTTCCAAACATGCATGCAACCGTATTTAAAATCATAAGTCATAGTATGGATGGATCTATACAGTGCAGTACCAAATACATTTTATTGAGATCCACATGCAAACATATATGTATACATAGGTAAAATCTGAACCGATCGTTACGTTTCATCAAACGGGTCTCATGCCCAAATACTGTGAAACGTGCCATAACCGAAATTTCAATATCATCAAAACCATTTATAGATTCCAGCATGTGAACATATAAGTAAATCAGAAAACATTTAAGCATGCAAGGGTTTAATGAAAACGGGCCCACTCACTGTACGATCCCGCGGTGAACCTGCGCGTACGAACTTGTACCGGGATTATCGTACAATTCCTGTCAGTCCAAATCACATGTAAGTGTCACTACAAGTCTTAAACGTTTAACCACAAAGTCCGAAATAGAAACCGGCTCGGGGAAGCCGTTCAACACGTTTCCCGAGGCACCCGGCCCTAAACTGACCCATCAAAAACTATCTCAGATCAACATGGTTAATTCACCAAAAATGTTCAGAAAGATGAGAGGAATAAAAGTCATGTTGATCGTGATTGGAGATAAGCCCGAACGCGCCCTCACGCGCCGCCCAAGGTGGCTGCCCGTGAAAGTCACGTGCCTGACACTGTAGCTACAGTGTCAGCACCTTCACCCGTTTGTCTGTAATTCGGGCCTGCCACCCGCGGCTTGACCCGGTTAATTACCCGTCAATTCCTACTTGATTTCAATCCAATTTGATCCTAACATATTATTTAAACATCTAATTTAAGTTCTGAGTTATTAATTATCCAAAACCAATCCTTAAATGGCCCCTCGACCCGTGATCATCCAAACGGGTCAATCACCAGAACTCACTGGTTTCAAACCCATTGTCCAATTAACTTCACAGGAAGTATAACAGGATCAAAACGAACCAAAATGAACAATCAATTGTGTCTGAAAGTACCTGAAGGTCGTCGTCCCAAGCTCTGCGATTTCCCTGAAAACAGCAGTCACCGTCCCAGCTCACCCGTGGCTGATTGCCTTCGATTTTGATATGGTTGTGTTCTAAACACTCCCAGAAAGCTTACTCTGCGATTAGATTGGCCCAACACACCGTAGAAATCAAAAACCCGATTTCCCCCCAAAAATTCCCGAAATGGTTTCTCTCTGGTTCCACTCTTATTTTCAGTCCTTTCAATACCAGAGTGAAGCTCACACACTATATAATAAGTTTTAATTAATTTGAAGCCGTCCCAGAGGCTCGTGGGTGCCCAATTGTCCACTGAAAAATGTCCCCCGAAAAGCTTCAAACTTGAATTAATAATGGGGTCGTGCACGGTGGATGCAACAGTCCACGTTCTAAAGCTTCAGATATTCCCAACTTTCCAGCACACAATTGCACAGCCAATTGCACGATTGAACCACCGCACATGGTGGTGCCGCCCATGTCCCCCGCGGTCTGCTACAGTAACCAGGGCAAAAAGACCAAAATGCCACTGGTTTAATAATTACCAAAATACCCCTCACTTCCTAGACCCGTAACTCAGCCATACGAAGTCCGATTTCGGCGTGCCGCCTGTCTACGGACTCAGGACGTCGAGACCTACCCATCGGTCCTTGAGTCGCGTGAAAATTAATTGTCAAACGAAAAGTCAACATTTTCGCCCGTGAAGTCCAACTTACGGTAATGCCCCTGAACTTCCGATAGTCATATCCTTTTCCCTGATCGTCCGAAATGGACGTGCCACCTGTCTATGAACTCGTGACGTCCCGTACTACGTCACGGTCATAGGTCAAAGTCCATTTAACTCATCAATCAAAAAGTCAACAATTTGGTCATATCAATCACAAGGGTAAAAGCGTCAATTCACACATTAAATTGAAATATTAAAATCCTCGAATGTCCGGGGTGTTACACAGAGGCTTGCCCTCACACGATTCTCAGCCAAAATCACTCACCAGTTTGTCTGATCACGTACATTTGATCACAGAACCTCACAAAACTCACCCACACACAAGGACGATCAATTGCTCTCGGTTCCCATCTCTCTGTTTTCAGTTCAGACACAGGCAACCATCACTCTAATTCTCTCACTCCGTCCTTACCCAAAATGAATCCCCTCAGCTCACAACTCAGTTAATCTCACAATGAGGACGACAACTCGTGGGGACATTCTCAGACCCACTGGGAATTGCTTCCCGTAAACATAACCCCACCGGAAATTGAAACCACCCGTGCACTCTGCACGACTGATCCTCCCAGTTCCACTCAGCCATGTTTCCACTTCCTCAATCCTAATTAACAATCTGTTCTGACCTCCCACTACATATTAAACAATATAGGATTCAGTCCACTCACGACATAGTGCTCTGTCCCTGTTTCCCACCGTGTTCCACCGTGAGTGAACAGTACACGGCCTAAATTACCATTTTGCCCTCAGTTCAAAAATTACCATAATGCCCCTCACGCATCCAGGCCCGTAACTTGGTCATCTGGACTCCGATTGATGCGTGCCGCCTGTCTACGAACTCAGGGCATCGATACCTTCCTAACGGTCATTGGCCCTCGGCCATTGAACCTCCCGATCAAAAAGCCAACATTTTCCCTTATTTCGTCCAAATTACGAAAATGCCCCTGGACTTCCAAACATCATAACTTTCACCACGAACGTCGGAATCGGACGTGCCACCTGTCTATAAACTCGTGACGTCCCAAACTACGTCACGATCATTGGTCAAAGTCCATTTGACCGTCTGATTAAAAGTCAACATTTTGCCCACGACTAGGGGCAAAACGGTCATTTTGCACCGTTCTTCCGAGTTCTCCCAACTAATCACCGATTAACCCTACTAATCATGATTAGTTAGTAATCTAATCCCGAATTCCAAGATGGGTCGTTACAGTCCTCCCCCCTTAAATAAATTTCGTCCTCGAAATTTCCAATTATCCTCATTCCACATCCACCTCGTGGAAACATTTCGATCTCACACCTGTGTACACTTGTACACCCACCAAACTTTTCTGTACTCAAACGTCCCATCACGGTCAATTCCCTCAGCGAACCATAACACTGGAAATATCTCGGCGTGATAGCATCATGCAAGGCCACTCATAGTTACGCAGTCACCAACTCACTCATCCTGAGTGTTCGTATACCGTCATCATACTCAGCTCAGTGCATAGTATTCAATGTCCAGTCCACACACCACCAAATCTAATGGCGTCGGAACTAAGCTGATACCAACCGGTATAACCATACACCACTGGTACCTCTCATGTACCGTCACCAGGCACCACACGGCCTGTCCAATACCGATCCTCATACACCGTGCAGAATACGTACATCCATTCCCCAATAAGTCCACTGCATGGCCCACAGTCAATCATGATTCGATACTGGGGTTCTCCTGTCCAGTCCTAGACTAGCCAAATCGCTCATCCTAACTCATTACCTAGTTCCACATCCAGGTCCGAATTCGAATCCACAATTTCATAAGAAATCCCGGATCCAAACCCAAACATCATATCCTTAACCCATTTCCGAATCCGAATCCGAAATCATTATTCCGTAAGCTAGCATCTCGAATAACCATTCCGTACCCAAATCCAGAAATTCACTTTCAAGTTCTGAAATCGAATCCTGAATAGTCACCCAGAAATCCGGTTTCAAAACCTGAAATCTCATCCACGTCTACCGAGACGTACCAAAACCGAACCTATCGGTTACCTGCCCAATCCATTCGATTGACCTCCAAGGGAAGCCAATCCCAACATCCACATATCCCAAAACTGATCAACTAGACCTCGTGGAATCACCACACACTCACAGGTCAAATCCTCGAGTCGATGCGTAAGCATTCCAACTCGCTCGAGTACTGATTAACTTCGAAAAGAAGTTCAGTCCAACTATTCCTGTATCCAAACATGTGACAGGGCGATAAGCTCTTCACCTAACTGGTCCCAAACGGTCACAATTCAATTCCATCACCACGTCATCCGACGGGTACCATTACGATCCCAGATCGCCACCAAGTCCAATGTCCACAACATTACACTCCAGATCCACCTCGGATCCACACATGCTCACATAGCTAAAATTCCGCCCAAAATCCAATCGTAGGGTCCTACGCCCTCATGAGTCCTTTGTCAACACACAACGCTCCTCCAATTAATTCCACATCCAATCATACATTCACAATGGAACACATCGACATTGTGGGTCACCCCCTATTGCTTCATCTCGATCCTTGTGATTCCACCTAGGAAGATCAAGGGTAATCTAATAATGTGACATCATCATGCATCCTATGTGAGTACAAACACAATTCACTGCACCCACCATACCAAGTAGTCCATATCGTCTGTTACCAAGCAGAACATGAGCAATCTCATTTACCCAACTTCGAAATACGCAACTCCTCCCGATGACCCCAACCACACATGGGTCTAGTAACCATTACCCGTTCAATGTACTGGTGACCATAACATCGTCTGCCAGGCAGAAAATAAGAAGTCAGTCCCAATGACTGCAGAACACCGATTACCAAGGTGGAAACCAGCTCTCCTCTCGTCCCACAATCATAACTCCTCTCGAAACCAACGTTCCAACCATATTGGGAACAGACATACTCCCAATGCGAAGTCAAGTCCAACCACTGGACCTCCTACGTCCTCAACTCACTTGGGCAACCCTGTGTCCGCAATCAATCCAAAACTCGGACCTCACGTTCGTTAACGACCATTTATGCACGCATCTCGATTCCGAATGGGAATTTTCTCAACTCTTTTTAGATGTGCATACACCACTGCCCTCGTCTCACATCTCCGCCTTTACAAGTTCAAACCTCATGTGATTCACAATCACCAAAATCCCACATCGATACCACCAATGGTTTTCCTCGTCTTTTCCAATTCCAATACTTTCCTTGTACCTTCTGAGGACATTAACAACACACAAGCATACCAATCTCAGAGTTGACATCAACTCCCCAAATCCACAAATTCTCATGACATAGGGAACAGCATCCCTAGATTCCTCCTGTCTCAACATACCATTATCTGTCATCTCAACACTGTTGGGGACCTATCCCAACACCTCACAATCTCCACTAGATCCTATCCAGTCCATGACTCAACCACTACTGAGTCGCAGATACCGATCATATGTCCATCAGGACAGAGTCACATCCCAACTCGTGACTCATCACAATCTCAATTACCGACACCAATACCAGTGCTAGTATCCTCAACACTTGCCTCAGTACCCAGGCATCCAAACATCCACACTCGCACACGAACATCCACACTAGCAAAAAAATGTGCAAAGTTGATACCCTGGATCTCTGTTCATACCGAACGACGATCCCGTATCACCACTCGTACCCCACAACTATGGGTACCTCCAATTTGACCATCCACATCAGGATAATGAACGTCCCCTGATTCTCAACTACTACAACCACACCGATTACCCACGATAGCCAGTCATCTCCACAAGACTATTGGCCAACAATCATCACCATCAAGATTCGTATCCACGCGTCACCCTACTATTTCGGTCCAACTCGGAATTCCACGGTTTATCTCATAACCGTACTCGTGGATGGAATCCCACCAATTCACTTCACATCTGACAATCAATCTCTATCACTTTGGCTAGACTCACTAGAGTCATCCATATAGCCATCCATGACTTCAGCCGCTCGTCGCAACACTAGTTCCAATCCACTAGTCATAATCTGGGGGATGCCTCAGCAAAACACCCCGACATCCGAAAATCATCCAATCCTCCGAAACTACGGACTCACAATGCTAGTCCATTAATCACAACCAGGGTTCATCTTTTCCCAACCATTATAACTAGGGTTCCAACCTCACACCCTAGGGTTCCACCGAACCCAACTGCCCTCTGCAGTCAAATCCACAACCGGACTGACCCCGCGGTCCTGACATCGTATAGACGTCAATTCTAATCCGACCATCAACTCAACGTGGGTACCTCTGATTCACCGACATCTCTTACCCTCATTAGGGTTCACATTTTAGACCATTACTCAACTGAGTTTCGTATTTCCCAAGATCACCACACAATTGGGGTTTCTCGAACCCAGCTGTGCCTAGCCGCACAACAATCCCATACCATATGACCGAACCGATGGTCCCACATTACCAGTTCATCAACCCCACTTGGGTCGAATCGCATTAACGCACGGCGTATCAGGCCAATCACATTCTATCCACTAATCAGGATTCAATCCCGCCAACTATCCGTCCGACTACCCTAACTCTCAGGTTGATGACGAACTGCAGCCAACAAGGGATACCACATCCTCGACCTGCGCGCATAACAAGAGCAACCCTGCTCTAATACCAAGCTGACACGACCCATCCCAATCCCCCCGGGATTACCACGGGATGTGACGTGCTCCCATCTGACACGAAGTGTCAGACAAGGGATAACCCGACGCCATTGCCCCTACGGGCATCCAGAGTGCGCAAAGATCGATGGAGGAGGCATGCGATGTCCCGGTCCCCTGCTGCAGTTGCATCCGAGATCAACCTGAAGGGCATGAAAAACAAAAAGATGTGAGTGGACGAAAATAAACAAGTTCATTAAAAACATTTTATAAGACATTTATGCCCCTCAGTAAAAACGTATGCATGCATCAAAAACCGGTAATCAAACATTTATTAGAAATAACCATTAGGGCCTTAGCCCGGAAACCATAAATCAAATCCGGAAACACATCATAACCCCAGTTCATCAAGTCTCATAAACCGGGCCACTGCCCCAACACATTTAAAACGATCGGAAATCAACAATACTTCATAAACAAATCTTAAACACGGGAACTCAATCCCAAAACTCATCAAATCCAGTTCATCCGAGTCACTACCCAAAACCAGTGAAAAACTGTAATCATACACGTTTGCTGGATTAAGTGCGCCCGGGTCTTTAAACTCAAAACCATGCACATAACCAGGCCTTCCCGGGATATCAACGAGTCTTTAAACTCAAAACATAATCAATAGGCCTCGGGGGTATTACAATAACCGAGTCATTAAACTCACGAGTCTTTAAACTCAATCCGGGTCTTTAAACCCAATTTTTTAGGCCCGCCCCCTTCATCAATTAACCGAGTCTTTAAACTCAAAATGTGCTCCATCAATAGCACCCGGGTCTTTGAACGCAAAACTATTTTATAAGACACAATCAATCAGGATCCCTCACGATCCGTTTTCCGAAAAGCATTCCGAAATCACATATATAAAACAACTGGGCCCCTGGCCCGAATTCACTTAATCAATTCCGTAACTGTCTCATAAAATCATATCCAACCACAATTATGGAAATCAATGCAAATCCAGAAAATCTCGATTTACGCGCAAACTCGTAAATCGCCTCGAAATGCGTGAAATCATATAAATTCACCGATATCCAAAATAAATCATATAATCACAATTATAAAAATCATGAAACAGTTATGCATGCATAGAATTTATAAAAACCAAATGTCCACTCACAGACCGTTTAACCGAGCGCCTCGATACGAGTGCCACCGGCCTTCCCGGGCCTCGTTATTAACACCGGGTCTCCCGAACCTGTTTCCTACCTTCCAAACTTCGAATTTAAACCCGTCCAATACCCTGTTTCGATTCCTGGCCACCAGAGGTTCCCCCCATCACCGCGTCACAACCATAAGGTTCCTAGGGACCCAAGGAGTCTAACAGAACTAACAGAAACCTTCAACTCACTCCCAAACCTCACGACTTAACGATTGAACCAAAACGGCAAAATAGAGCACTTAGAGGGAAATGAGAATTACCTGCCTGCCATCCGCCACCATGTTCTCCGCCGTATCCTGCTGGGTTCCTAGAGCCGTCCTAGCCTCCCCTTGAGCCAAATTGGTTCAACCTGATTACTCCTGGCTGCACCACCCTGACAACACCTCTCTGTTTTTCCTGAGAGCTCACTCACACACAGAGGCTTGCCCTCACACGATTCAGCCAAAATCACTCACCAGTCTGTCTGATCACTCACGTTTGATCACAGAACCTCACAGAACTCACCAACACACAAGGACGATCAATTGCTCATGGTTCCCATCTCTCTGTTTTCAGTTCAGACACAGGCAACCATCACTCTAATTCTCTCACTCCATCCTTATCCAAAATGAATCCACTCAGCTCACAACTCAGTTAATCACACAATGAGGATGACAACTCGTGGGGACATTCTCAGACCCACTGGGAATTACTTCCCGTAAACAGAACCCCATCGGAAATTGAAACCACCGGTGCACTGTGCACGACTGATCCTCCCAGTTCCACTCAGCCATGTTTCCACTTCCTCAATCCTAATTAACAATCCGTTCTGACCTCCCACTACATATTAAACAATGTAGGATTCAGTCCACTCACGGCATAGTGCTCTGTCCCTGTTTCCCACCATGTTCCACCGTGAGTGAACAGTACACGACCCAAATTACCATTTTGTCCTCAGTGCAAAAATTACCATAATGCCCTTCACGCATCCAGGCCCGTAACTCGGTCATCCGGACTCCGATTGATGCGTGCCGCCTGTCTACGAACTCAGGGCATCGAGACCTTCCTAACGGTCCTTGGCCCTCGGCCAGCGGACCTCCCGATCACAAAGTCAACATTTTCCCTTATTTCGTCCAAATTACGAAAATGCCCCTGGACTTCCAAACGTCATAACTTTCACCTCGAACGTCGGAATCGGACGTGCCACCTGTCTATAAACTCGTGACGTCCCAAACTACGTCACGGTCATTGGTCAAAGTCCATTTGACCTCCTGATTAAAAGTCAACGTTTTGACCATTTTCTAGGGGCAAAACGGTCATTTTGCACCGTTCGTCCGAGTTCGCCCAACTAATCACCGATTAACCCTGCTAATCATGATTAGTTAGTAATCTAATCCCGAATTCCGGGATGGGTCGTTACACACAAACATACACTGCAACGCGATCAATTCCTCCCTCAATCTCATTCTCTGTTTTTCCTCTTCGAACAAACATGATACACACACACACACACACACATATAATTGCACCGTACACCCTAGAATCCACTACACACACCCCACGTGTCCACAATCCCATAGTCCCATCTCAAAATATCCACTCACACACTGCACACTTGTCCTCATCTCCTTTGCACAAATCCCAAGGCACCAAAAAGACCAAAATGCCCCTGTGAGTCAAAATTACCATTTTGCCCTTCAACTACCTAGACCCATAACTTCACCGTCTGACGTCCGATGACAGCGTGCCGCCTGTCGTTGTACTCAGGACGTCGAGACCTATCTAATGGTCCTCGGTCTACGTGAAATCCAAGAGTCCAGCAAAAAGTCAACATTTTCCCTCTATTTAACCAAAATTACGGTAACGCCCTTAACCTTCCGAACACCATAACTTTTCCTTCGATTGTCCAAATCGGACGTGCCACCTGTCTACGGACTCGTGACGTCCCAAAATACGTCACAGGCATTGGTCAATGCCCAATTGACCGCCCGAACTCAAAGTCAACATTTTGCCCAAACTAGGGGCAAAATCGTCATTCTACGCCCAAGGTCTAAAAGTAACCAACTAAACACCGATTAACTCAGCTAATCCGTTGCTAATCACTTCACTAATCCCGACTCCCGGGACGGGTCGTTACACAAGGAATGCAATTTGGCTTTGGGTTCCAAAGACAATATAGTTGCAAGTGGTAAAATTATTAAGCTTAACAGAACGAATGAGATAGTTCATAATGTGCCTTTGGGAAACGGAAACGTAAGAGTTCCTGTCAATTTTGCCTTCAATGGAGATGCCTTACTTCCAATCCCAGGAAGAGAGTTGAAGACCGTTGATGCAATTGGGTCTCAAGTAGCTTGGCATAAAAATCTAATTATCCATTACATGGATAAAGAAGTAATAGCCTGAATTTTTTTTTGAAAGCTTTGTTGGTATAGATTCTTCTAGATGTTAAATGGTGTGCTTTATATAGTTAATAAGTTTTTATCTAGTCAATCATTGTAGAAGAAGAAGGCAGCATCCATAAAAGAATGAAGGGAAAGCCATCATTCAAATCACTTGACCAAACAATGCCCAAATTTTGCAACATGTTATATGTCCCATGCAGAGAAAAATATGGAAGAAACTGATCGAAGTACTGAAACAATAATAAACTATGACATATTTGGGTGTGATAGACTTGTGCACATTCTAAAGGAAGATATTTACTCCATTTGTCAAATGAATTAAATAGGCCAAAATGCAATTGTGGTTTACATCAGGTAAGAAAAAACCAGTATTATGTTATGTTTATTGAATTTTGAGTCCTTTTCTGTCAAGTAGAACCATATGAATAGTTAGCTTGCTAACTGATTTACATATATGAATTGAATACAGCTACCTATTTGAGTAATTGAAGTAGGAACAAAGGAGTGACATGGTTGGATTTAAGGATCCTGGGCAGTTAACTTCTAAGCTCAACACAACAAAAAAAAAAATCAGCTTATGTTGCCAAACGTTTGCGTGAAGCTAGCATTGATAATATATTTTTGATCCCTTACAATCCCGGGTAATTAATACTTGTTGGCAAATCTTTACCTTTTAATTGAACATATACGTGTACTCTAGTGTTATCAGTGATAGAGTAATTGATTAATATGCAGCAACCATTGGATATTAACAACTATTGATGATGAAAAAAAAAATGTCTATGGATCCACTTCGGAGTCGGTTTCAAGATGAAGGGTGGAAAAGTATTATTAATACATAAGTTATATCTTGGCATATATTACGAACATTTTACATTTTGTTTGCTACTTTTTAAGGACTCATTTTGTGTGCAACAGTGGCATCAAAAAAATTCAATGCTTAAATCGGTAGACAACCTCACCAACCACCAATATGGACAATACTTTAGGTATGGTTGTACAAGTTTAAGGTAGTTAATTTTTTTTTATATGAGCCTAAGTAATGAAATGAAAAATTATTTGGCTATTATAAAGTGCTCCTAAGAAAATGGATGGAAAAACATGTGGCTATTGTGTGATGCGATATATGAAGGAAATATGTAAAGATGCAACAACTTCCCTTAACATCAAGGTACTTGGTAGATTTGGATTTCCAATAGTTGCTATGGATTAGTGTTATTGGTGAATTATTGTTGCTATTGAGGTCCTTTTGATGGATTGGTGTTTTTATTGATAGATTAGTGTTTCGATTGATGGATTAGTTGGATTATTGTTATTGATGAGTTAGTGTTGTACTGAGATTAGTGTTATTGATGGATTAGTATTGTATTGGGAATCATGCTACTATTGAGATGCTTTTGATGGATTCTGTTGTTTTGGGATTAATGTTGCTATTAAGTTGTTTTTATGGATTAGTGTTGTTATTGATAATTTAGTGTTGCTATTGATGGATATTAGTGTTGTCTTGGGATTATTGTTATTGATGGATTAGTGTTCTTGATGGATTAGTGTTGTTAGTGATGGATTAGTGTTATATTGGGATTCTTGTTATTGATGGAGTAGTGTTATTGATGAATGTGTTGTATTGAGATTATTTTTATTGATGGATATATTGGTATTGCTATTGAGTTGCTAATAAGAATTAGTGTTGCTACGCAATAACTTCGTACATTTGTCTAGTCTTTTCTAATGCTAGTTTTATTTTTCATGTACGTAGTATAATAATCCAAGTAAACGAAAGGAATGTTATACACAAAAACAGTTGGATGAGGTTCGAAGTGAATGGGCAACTCAAGTCATAGAGTGGGTTTGCCATCTTAGGTGTTTTTGTTTGAACTTCTAGCATTCACTTTAATTATCTAGTATAATATTTTGAATTTTACCTTAACATGACTATTTCTAGTATTATGAAGTTGTAAGCACACTTTTATTTAATGAATGACATGAATCAACAGTTACTTTTACAAAGCAACAATTCATATGTATGTAATTATTAATGTCTTTAATTTTAATCCTTTAAAGTCGGTGAATATGTAAAAAGAGATGTCTAATACACAAAAAGCTTCCAAAAAATTATAAAAAACCGATGTTGGCAGTTTATAACGACATCAGTTTGAACAAAAAACTGAAGTTTATGCTATAAAAATTGCATCAATACTTTGAAATATCTGAAGTCTTAAGGAAAAATTAATATCACATTATTATTAAATATTGAAGTTGTAATAATAATATAACATCGGATTTTAATTTGAGACTGATGTTATTAAGTACAAACGACATCGATTGTACATAAGAGACTGATGCCATTTTCCACATTAGACATTTGAAGTCAACACTTTTAGTCTAAATGAAAAGGTCATAGACATCAGATATTACAAAAAAGCGATGTTGTAGGTGGAATACATTTCGGTGAAAAACCGAAGTTTATTCATATAGAAACAGCATCAGCTCCCAATACCTCGTTTCTTACCCCCAATAGACTTTGGTTAAAAACCAAAGTCTATGACCAAATTTGGCGTAGTGGAAGTTCTTGTAAGGAGGGAAAGTTGTAATGATATGTCCCAAAAATTAGATTAATTAAGGAATTGATTTCAAAAAAGGACCATATTGCCCTTGAGTTTAGAAGGGGATTAGAAGTCAATTTGAACTAGGAAAATTCATGGAAGTTCAAACTAGACTGTTGCATGGATCTTGATTTTATGAGTTTACAATATAGGCGGCACGCAGAAATCGGAGTTTGTACAATAAAAGTACAAGTCCAAAATGGCATGCTCGTGTACGTAACGAGGTGAGGTAATTTTGGTCAACTTTGTAGAGTGATGAGTCTTCACTTACTTTTGGCAGTTAAGGGAATGGCATGTGTCACCTGCTTAGCGGTGGGTCTGAATTGAATTGCAACAAAGTTACAATATATAGGAGAAAAAAGGAGAACCCATATGAGGATCACTAGGGGTGGATTAATTGAAGAGAAATGAATCTTGGAAGAAAGAAAAGAGAAAAAAAATGAGGGAAGAAAATAGGGGAACCATAAGAAAATTGGGACTGGAAGGGGGGGACAATGGTTCGAAATATAGGATATTGACTTGGGCCGCACAGATGTAGAAATCTTCATCTAAACTTTGAAAGCTATGTGAACCATATATATCTTTGACTTCTCTTACTTGTAAATATTCTCAATTTGTTTTGTATATATTTTTCTTATATCTCATCTTCTTTTCATGTACATATTCTCACCTAACTTTCTTGAAGGAACACTGAATATGAAATTCACTTAATCTAAGGTCTATGAACTAGACTTGAGGACGCCCTTGTCAAAGAGTTGGCGCATGAACTTGACCCTCAAAATTAAAATGGATTGAAGCCTTACCTATAGGCAATTAGTAAGCACGGTGTAAAGTTCGAAAGAGAGCATAGACCTCGCATCGTATGAGTTGATTGAAGAACTTCGTCACGGCTGAAAACGTTGAACTTAAGTGCCTGTTGGGAGGCATCCCAATGGAGGAGTCTACAACAGATTTGCATTCTCTTCCCTTATCTTTTACTTTCATTTTTTTTTATAAAAACCTAATTCATGTTTTATATACTTTCACCTTGGTACATTAAGGACAATGTAGAGTTTAAGTGTGGGGAAAGGGTTTACAATTTTATTTGTTTTAAAAAAAAAAATCGGTTTTTTTTTTAAAAAAAATGTTACGTTTTTCAAAAATTTGTTTTCAAGTGTTTAAGTTTTTTTTTTTCAAAAGATTTGTCTTCTCAAAAAATTGTTTTCTTAAAATTGTTTTAAAAAACTTGTTTTCAAAATCGTTTTCATTAAACCATTTCGTTTTCAAATTTGTTTTTCATAAAAAATTTTCAAAATTGTTTTCATAAAAATAGTTTTAAAAAATGTTTTACACCTTGTTTCCACAAAAAAAATATTGTTTTCAAGAATTGTTTTTAAAAAAACCTCTTAAGTTTTTTTTATGAAATTTTTCCAAAAAATCATTTTAAAAAATAATTTCGTTTTAAAAAATTGCTTTTAATTGCCTTTTTTTTTTAAAAAAAAATAGTCTTTGTTTATAATTTAGTGTTATTAAGAGTTTTAGGATGTCATTAACATGTCAATGATAATAATGAAGGAAAAAATAAAGGATAAGACATGGCTAAAAGTTAATCACTACAACTTGAATTCGTTTGTTAATACTTTGTACCTAAATGTTTATCAATTGTAGTAGATGATGCATGATAAATTGATACAGAAAAGACCATGTTAAGATATGTATGAATCATATGAATCCTATGTGAGCTTTAGAGCCTTATATGCTTCTTTACTGAGTGATTCATAAGAGTTTTTCGTTTAAATTGATATGTATATGCCTCATAACTGCTTTTCATAGATTTTAATGAACTCTAGAGTACTAGAACTTATTCCTTGTGATTTTCAAAGCATTTAATTCAATAAACTCTCTGATTTTGGACATGATTAAGACATTAGGGTTAACACCACATATCCAAAAATCCATGTCCCTATTTGTTCGCAAAAGTACGACTCCCCCTAGTTTAACCAATTTGAGCCTACATTAAGCCTTTCTTTCATCACTGTCAAAAGATCGATTCACTTGAACCTAGTATAGGATATTCTTTACCCTTGTTCCTTGGACTGGGTTGAAAATTTGAAAGATGGCGTGAAATACAAGTAATTTCTTTGATGAAGGAAGACTTATATGAAACTGTATGAAAGGATTTTCTCAAGATATGTTATCATTCATTGCATTACCTCTCAAAAGAAGGAAAAAAACATAAAGAAAAAAAAAGGAAAAAAAAAAGAAAAAACAAAGTTCTATGAGGTAATGAGTTATGAGCTAAGCTAAGTCCCCTATATATTTGATTTAGAACAATGGAGAATGAAGGCCTACACGACGAATCTCAGCCCCTTGCCCTAATTGAAAATTCAAAGATGTTGATAATGAAGATTAAGGCCCAACAAGATGATACTTGGCCTATGATTATGGGAAAACACTTATGCCTTTGTAATGATGTAACGACCCGTCCCGAATACCGGGATTAAATATTAATTAATTATAGGTTACAATGACTAATCGGGGATTAGTTGAGTGAAATCGGATGAAATGTGCAAAATGACCGTTTTGCCCCTAGGCGTGGGCAAAATGTTGATTTTTAGTTCAAACGGTCAATTGGACGTTGACCGATGACTGTTACCTAGTTCAGGACGTCACGAGTTCATAGACAGGTGGCACGTACGATTCTGACATTCGAGGACGAAGTTATGACGTTCGGAAGTCGAGGGGTAGTTTGGTCATTTGGTTGAAAAGCGGGCAAAATATTGACTTTTAACTCGGGAGGTCCGATGGCCAAGGGACGAGAATCGTTACGTAGATCGAGTTGATACGAATCCATAGACATGCAGCACGTCGAAATCGGAGGTTCAACGACGAAGTTTTGGGTCTAAAATGGAAAACGACACTATTGCACGTAAACCGAGAAACGGGGACATGTGGCAGGCTCTGATTGGGGAACCTTCTGGAAGGATCACCAAATAAGTGACAAGTGTCATCCATCTTATTGGTCAATCTCCTTAAAATGGGGATCTTGTCCTATTGACCCATTTAAAATATGATTTAATTTTCCTCAACCAATCCCAACCGTCCATCTATTTTCAAGATTCATCTCCACCCACCTTTTTCCTCCCATCTGATCCTTCATCATAAAACTCCATCTTTCTCTCTCGACATCCCTCAAACCGTGAAGACAAAAAACATACGACACACCACACCACCATTATTTTGCATCCATGTGCTCGTGTGAGGGACTTGAGAGGGACTGAGAGTTCGAGGACGACACGACCGTGAGCTGGGCACGACAGGGACGACGGCGGAGGAAAAACAGAGGAGCTTTTAAAATTCGAAAACGAAGGATCGATTTTGGTTGGCTGTTGATCGCATTGGAGAAGTGTAGGGAGTTCCTGAGGTCGAACTGACCATGGTTTGACCACGATTGAGCTCGTGACGGCAAGGTAAGTGAGAACCTGATTTTACTATGTTACTGTTCAACAATGGCCAATCTCATTGTATTGATTGTTGCTCGTTTTGATGGATTGGGTATTGTCTTGGAGGGTCAAAGGAAACTATTGGAACGAAAACTAAGGCTGGGGATTGCCAGACGGCTGAGAACACGGCTGAGGTTTTTGGCCGGTTCGAATGATCAGTCGGAAGGTATGATCTCGACCTAAAATTCTTGTTTAGATCGTGTAGATCAATAGGAAATAACAATATAAAGCTTTAGGACTTGAAATGATTGAAATTGGATGAAAACTGAATGAAATATGACATTGAACCGGGACCACAGGTTCGGTTGTACTGAACCGGTCTGGACAAAGGTTAGGGATGATGAACAGTACTCGGCGCGGGCGTTTCACGCGCAGGAGGTTCAAACGGTGCATGGGGACGCGTTAGGTTCATTTTGGGGATGACTTCAACATGACTGTTAATCTATTCGATGTAACGAACATTTTGACACTGGTTTCGTGTCAATCGGACATCGTTTCAACATGTTTAGGGGTGTTCGAAAGTTTTGAATTGAGTTAAAAAATAGTTAAAAATTTGGGAAAATTACGGGGCTTTAATAAGAGGTTAATGAAGAGGTTATGACCCTTTGGTATGATTTGGACAGGGTTGGAAGTCCCAGTGATAGTGGTGTGGCCCAAGAAGGCTTATGGCACGCGTATTGAGGCGGCATCATTGCACGGTCTGTGAGTGGACTTTGGTTTTATAAATACTATGCATGCATAACTGTTTTATATGTTTTATATACCTGATTTCTATGATGATGATTATGATTATTGATTTTGTGTATGTTGCACATATTTCGAGGTAAACCCGTATTTACACACTTTTCGAGGTTTACGAGTTTATGATATGACTATATGATTGTGAGTCTAATTATGATTCTATGGCATGGTTTTGGTTTTGGAAATATGAATTCGGGCACGAGACCCATTTGAATTATGTAATCGGGCCAGGGGCTCAGTTGGTTTACGAAATCGGGCTGAGACCCTTTTGAGTCTTGTGATCGGGTCGGGGGCCCAGTGGTTTACAAAATCGGGCATAAGGCCCGGTTGAGTATTATAAATGTGATTTCGAGTCTGGGACCCTATGTTTCATAAACGTGATTTCGGGTTAGGAATCCTATATGGATTTGTGATGTTTTATGGGAATTTCGGGCAGGGCCCATTGAGATGTTTTGAAATGACTTGTAAAACTGTTTTTCGTATACCATCTTGATACGAGAATATGTGATGGTCTCCTCCAGGTGTCTGGGACACTGGGGAAGTCACGGTGCATTACCTGCGAGGGGTCATTAGACGGAGCTACCAAACCGTATAGTGACTCAGGAGCAGGATTGCTATGATTTGACGTCTAGGACGTCAGACATCTGGGATGTCTGAGATATGGGCCCTGTGAGACCCTGGACAGCACGCGTTGTTTATACCGTGAGATATGACGTCTGGGACGTCGAGCGTTTGGGACGCTAGGCATCTGGGATGCCCATGATGGTTTAAACATGTTTTTCTTGAATGGTATTTATGGTTATGGTTTTGGGCGGTGGCCCACTTGGAACTGGATTTGGTATCTGGATGTCGGATTTATCGAGTGTATATGTTTTGGTTTTCGGTATTCTTGGATTTGGGCAGGTACCCACGTGATTTGGTTTTACGGATTTTGGGCTAAGGCCCTAATGGTTTCTTTTAGTAAATGGTTTGCTTACTGGTTTCGATGCATGCATACGTTTTAATGAAGGGCATAAATATCTTTGTGAAATGTGTTTTATGAACTCCTTTATTTTCGTCCACTCACAACCTTTGTTGTTTTTAATGCCCTTCAGGTTGATCACGGATGCGGACTGCAGCAGAGACCGAGACATCGCATGCCTCCTCCATCGATCCTTGCGCACTCTAGAATCCTCTAATTGACAGGACCAGTCCCAACTGTACTTTGATAACTGTGCCCGGTCCTACTCCCGTCTGAAAAATCAACTGAAGTCCCGAAACTACCCCTCAACACCTATCAGCCAAGGGATCACGGCACTGATTTCTGCTCATTCCTCCGCCTCCCTATCAGCCCCAAACGTCGTTCCACGGCCTGAAGGGTCAATAAATAGAAAAGATGTGAATGGACAAAAATAATATCATTTAAAACGCATTTCAAAATAGCTCATTTACCTTCCAGTTTATCAAACCATGCATGCATAGGGTAAAACATATGTATCACTGGCTTCCCAGCCAAATCACATAACAAGTATCAAATCCCGGCTCTCAAGCCAAAACAAATGAAAACATAGTCATTTGGCCACAAAGACCAAAACCCGTACTCAATACAAGTACGCAATCACAATCAACATCAAAAACACTATTCATAAGTGCACAATCAATCAATCAATCCATCAATCCGCACTATTCACAAGTGCACAAACAATCACACAGTCACATCCGCACTACGCGTAGGCCAATATCCAGCCACATTCTCGGGATCAGACATATCTGGGCTCAACCCTCGGGCTTAGTCACATCTGGGCGAACACATCCCCAGGCTCAAACACATCCGGGTGGTACATCCAGACTCAGTCGCATCTGAGAAACTGGATTACTGTAAAAACATCTCACAATCATATCCCCCAAGCTCTGGTCGTCATGGTGATCCTCTAGCTCCGACCATTTGGGCACTCACAATCACAATGAAAACCATCCCGGGATTTCATCCTAAAACATTTCAATCAAATCCTTGACTTCAAATCAAGTCAAAATCATTCCCGACCGGGTCTCAAGCCCAAATACCATTTACACGTAAATCCGTAAAATCTCATTTAAAAATATTAAAATAATCCAGAAATCATCCTTAACTCACCAATTAAGTCAAAATATCCATTTTGAAACCATTTTGACTTCGGGCCTAGCCCAAAACATCACTTGCACATTTCTCGTAAAACGTGCCCGAAAGACCGATTAAAATAATCATCAAATCACAGATAATCATGCCAAATCACCATGACATGATTGAAAATCAAATCATGCAATCAATCATATAAAAAATTTAACTATGCATGCATAACGGTTTATAAATCAAAGGTTCACTCACACACCGTCCAAACCGCTAGCTTTCTGAGCTGCACGCGTTTTCGTAATGTCGGGTACCTTCCAGGAATTCCAAGTCCTACCCAAATTCAACATTAAGGGTCACTAATGACTCAATGAATATCATATAAATTTCCCATTATTTTTCGGGAATTAAATATTAATTTAAAACATAACCTAAACCATTAGACCCTCGAAAGAATATCGAAACGGTGTCCGATTAACTCGAAACCAATACCAAAATGTTCGTAACATTGAATAGAGTAAAACACATGTTGAACACTTCCCCATAAAACTCACCACGTGCCCTCACGGCCCGCCGTAAGCGGCTGCGCGTGAAAGCCACACGCGTGAACATTGGTGCTACAGTGTCATCCCTTCAGCCCGATTTTATGTTAAACGGATCGTGAACCCGCGATCAGACCCGGTACAATCTTCCTCAATTCGACCTCAATTTCTTCCATTCCTTCATCCTACTTCATTTAATCAATCCTAATTACGGTTTTGTATCCTTAGATTAAGCCAATTCTAACTCAAACTAATCGATTCCCAATCTTAGTCACGATACTCAAAATTTCCAATTGGTTGATATTCAAGCTTATTGTTCAAATTAATCAAACTAGAAGTATAGGAGAACTATTATAAGAACTATTTTGAATTCAATTTCAACTTCCCTTACCTCCAAGCACAAACTCAAGCTTGATTTTTCTTCGAAATTGGGAAATCCGTTCTTGCTCAAAACGACATCAATTTCCTTCGTTTTGGTTGTGTACTGGTTCGAAATGGTCTCAGAGAGCTTAATAAAGCCTCAATTTGGATCCTTGCTGCTCAAAACTTAGAAATCGAATTCTCCCTTGATTTTCAAACTTTTCGAATTTGGGTTTTCAAGTCTCCTCTCAGTCCCTCGTTATTACCCTTCAATTTTGTTGTTCTAAATCTCACAAATACACAAGTTTCCTCAAAGGATGTTGACTGATTACAGTTGAATCGAATGAAGGATCAAGGTTTTGGGTGCTCTGTTTTTCAAACACACACACAGCTAAATCCCTTTAATTTCCTTCCACCGCCATCATCCAAATACACTTCCACTAATTGCACTCTGCACAGTGACATGTGTCACTCAAGGAGCTAAATGATTCATCAATGGGGCTGCATCATCAAATTCCAGCGCCAAATTACCTTTTTGCCCTTACCAACAAAATGACCAAAATGCCCCTCACCGTTCGAGACCCATAACTTTCACATTCGACCTTCGATTGACGCATGCCGCTTGTTTACGGATTTAGCATCCCAAGACCTATCCAACGGTTCTCCCGAAAAGTCCAAAAAAGGTCCCGATCAAAAATTTAACTTTTGTCCCTTGTAACCAGGGGCAAAATCGTCATTTCCTTCAAATTTTCCAAATTTTCCTTTTTCGAATTTCCTGGTCGTTACAAGAATGGGCAGTGGCATTAGGTTATCCCTTGTCTGACACTTTGTGTCAGACGGGAGCATGGCACATCCCACGGTAATCCCGGGGGGATTGAGATGGGTCGTGTCAAGTGGTATCAGAGCAGGTTTGCTCTTTTTGTGCGTCAGGTCGAGGGTGTGATGTTTTTGTGGGCTACAGTTCGTTATCAACCTGATAGATAGTTTTTGAAATTGAATAGTGGATAGAGTATGATTGGCCCGATACGCCGAGTGTTAGTGTGATTCGACCCAAGTGGGATTGTGTGTGATGAACTGGTAATGTGGGACCGTCAGTTCGGTCATGTGATATTAGATTGTTGTGCTGCTGGGCGTAACTTGGTTCGGGGAACCCCATTTGTGTAGTGATTTGTAAATGTGAACCTCAGTTGAGTAATGGTCTAAAAATGTGAAACCTAGTGGTGATTACTAGTGTGAGGGATGTTGGTACATCAGAGTTAGCCGATGACCTTAGTGGTGGAACCCCAGTTGCGTTGATGGTAGGATTGGATTGACATCCATATGATGTTAGGACCGCGGGGTCGGTCAGATTGTGGATTGTATTACAGAGAGCAGTTGGGTTCGGAGGAACCCTAGGGTGTGATTGTGGAATCCTAGTTTATGATGGATTGAAAAGGTGAACCTTAGTTGTGATTGATGAACCAGTATCGTGAGCCCGTAGTTGCTGAGGATTGGATGACTTTCCGAAGTCGGGGTGGTCTGTCGTGTCGAATCTCAGATTGTGACTAGTGGATGGGAACTTGTGCTGCGACGAGCGGCTGAGGTTGTGGATGACCATGTGGATGACTCTAATGATGCTAGTCAGACCTATGGCGATTGGTTGTCAGACTTGAAGTGAAATGATGGGATTCGATCCACGAGTACGGTTATGAGATAAGATATAGAATCCCCAGTTGGACCAAATAATAGTGGGATGGGTGGATGCGGATCTTGATAGCGATGATTGTTGGTCGATAGTCGTGTAGAGATGGCTGGCTATCGAAGGTGATTGATGTAGTTGTGGTAGTTGAGGATCGGGGGACGTTCAGGGAACGTTCAGTACCTTGTTGTGGATTGTCAGAATGGTGGTACCCATAGTTGTGGGATACGAGAGAGGCAGAGTTCCTCTCACCTGATCGGAGATGCGGGGTTGTTGCTCGATATGAGTAACGACTCAGGGTTGTCTGATTAGCACGTAGTGTGATGATGTCGGTGATTGTGATGACGATGAGCCACAAGTTAGGATGTGACTCCGTCATGATGGACATATGTTCGGTATCTGAGATTTGGTAGTGGTTGAGTTGGACTGGACGGGATCTAGCAGGGGTTGAGATGTGTTATGTTAAGTCCCAACAGTTATGAGATGACAAGTGATGAATGGATCAAAGAGGTATGATTGAGACATGAGGAATCTTGGGATGACACAAGGGGCGTCATGGAAATTAGTGGATTCGGGGAGTTGTCATCAACTCCGATACTTGTGTGATTGTACGTTTCTAGTATCCCCAGAAAGTACCAGGAAATTATTGAAATTGGAAAAGCCAAGGAAAACCATTGGTGGTGTTGATGTGGGATTTTGTGATTGTGAATAACATGTAAACCCGAGAGTTGGACCTGTAAAGGTTGAGATATGAGAACGAGATAGTAATGAATTACGTCGTTTTGGATGTGCATAAACGATTATGAACAGACATGAGTCTGAGTAATGGATTGATTGTGGACACGTGGTTGTCCAGGTGAGTTGAGGATGTGGGAAGTCCAGTGGTTGGACTTGCCACCTCGTTGGAGGCATGTCTGTTTCCAACGTTGTTGGGACTTCATATTCGAGGAGAGTTGTGCTTGAGGAGACTAGGGGAGTGTTCGTTTCTGCATCGGTGATGAGTATTCTGAAGTCATCGGGATGACTTCTTATTTTCTGCCCATGGCAGACATTGATTGTGGTTACCCGTATGTTGAACGTGTATTGGTTGGTGGACCCGTGATGTAACAACCCATCTCGGGAATCGGGATTAGATTAATTGTTAAGAACGGATTAGTGAAGTAATCCGTGATTAGTTGGAAGATTTCGGACGGACGGTGCAAAATGACGATTTTGCCCCTAGAATGGGCACAAATGTTGACTTTTTGTTCGGATGGTCAAATGGAATTTGACCGGTGATCGTGACGTAGTTCGGAATGTCACGAGTTCATAGACAGGTGGCACGTCCGATTCCGACATTCGAGGAAAAAGTTATGACGTTCGGAAGTTTGAGGGTACTTTGGTAATTTGGTTAAATAGGGGCAATTTTTTGACTTTTCATACGATATGGAATTTTCACGAACTTCGAGGACCGTTAGGAAGGTCTCGATGCCCTGAGTACAACGACAGGCGGCACACAATCATCGGACGTCGGACATAGGACACTTGGCTATAGTGAAATCTGTGCCCAAATATCAGTGGACACTTGGCTTTTGTTTAAACACTTTCCCACAGAAAAAGGGACACCTGACCCCCTCTGGATGGTGGTAGAAGCCACTCACAATCTCTCAATGTGCGTCACATGGTTTAAAACCCAATTGCACGGGTGTGAGTATGAGAAAACAGAGGAACAGAGTAAAACTATGAACTCTCACCCAAATTCAACACTTGATCCTCATCTTTTACCTTACTTTGTGAACAAGAACCAAAAAGGATGAAAAGCTAAGTACGGCGGCCGGCGACACCATGTGGAGGTAGGGGAAACCGTGAAAATCCCGTGAGCTCCCTAGTTACATTTCAAAAATAGGAAGCTTGATTTAAAGGGTTAAGGATCGAATTAATGAATTAAGGAGTGTTTATGAGGTGGCTAGGAAGCTAGGGATCTGGGAATTGAGACATACCGTGGACGGTGGCCGGGCAACCGAGCAGGGGTAAGTTTTGAATCAAAAATGGTAAGTCACGTTCTGTTGCCTATTGCTCGATGGTGTGAATTGAAACAGTTTTCTGATGGTGCCAGTGAACGATTACGATTGGAATCAGGGGTTAAAGTGGCCGGAATGACGAGGACACAGAGGAGGCATTCTAGTTTTCTTATTTCAACTTAGGCAGGTAAAACTATGCCCTCCTTTCACAATTTAAGTAGTTAAAACGGTTTTATACAATTGGACGAACTTAATGGAATCAAAAGGACAAAGAATGAACCAGATTTGGACGGGAACCGGCAACGCCAGTTAAGTTGCAGAAGACCGTTCCAACCCGGTTTGAACCGGGTCGACCTAAGGTCAGTGATGATGAACAGTAATCGCGCGTGGCTTCACGCGCAGGACGATTGGGCAGCGCGTGAGGGCACGTGGGCTCTCCTTTCGAGGCACGTTCAATACGTGTTTTAAAGTATTTAATGTAACGAACATTTTTGACGCTGGTTTCGAGTCAATCGGACATCGTCTCGATATGTTTCGGGATGTCCGAAGGTTTTAAGCCTCGGTTAAAAATAGTTAAAAATTTGGAAAAATTACGGGGCTTTAGTAGATTAGCCGGGAAAGCATTAGTGCACGCGTATCGAGACGACGACGTTATGGTCTGTGAGTGGACTTTGTTTTCTAACTCTTGATGTATGCTTATATGTTTTTATATGTTTTCTATACGTGATTCTATTATTTGACTTATAAGCTTGATAGTTTACAATTTTGCACGATTTTGAAGGTATTTTACTGAATTTCACGTTTTATGACATTTGACGGATGTTGTGATTTAAACCTGGTTTAAATGTTTTGATGACGGGATTTGAAATATGATTTAATATCAACGATTTAAAAAAAAAAATGGATTTTGAAAAAGTGTTTTCGGGTTTTTGAATCGGATTTCTGGATGACGATTAGGGATTCGATTTGGGACTTGAAAGTGGATTCCGGGTTTGGGTTCGGAATGGTTATTCCGGATGCCGGCTTACGAAATGATAGTTTCGGATTCGAATTTGGAATGGATGATGGATATGAGTTCTGGGTTTGGATCCGGGATCCTGATGAGATTGCGGATTCGGTTTCGGATATGGATAGTGGTTATGGATTGGATTTGCTGGATCTGGTTATTGGGTTTAAAGACCCGGATATGATATGACGGGGGCGGGCCCGGATTGGTTTTAAAGACCCAGATTGAGTTTAAAGACTCGGGAGTTTAAAGACTCGGATATTATGATTTTCCCCCGTAGGCCTATTGAATTTAAAGACTCGGGAGTTTAAAGACTCGGATTATATTGAGGCCTGGATTGAGTTCAAAGACTCAGGAGTTTAAAGACTCGGATAGATCCAACAGGTTCGATGGATGGATATGTGGTTTTAAACATGTTTGGATTTCACTGAGTTTTGATGTTGATTGGTTTTCAATGAAATGGTTTTCGATGGCTTTGGGCAGAGGCCCGGAATTTGAGAAAAGGAAATGACTTTGGTTTTTCTTACATGGTTACTTATCCTGAATATTGAATGGTTTTATGACATGAATTTGATATGCATGCATTGGTTTTTAATTAGAGGGTATGAATATACTTGTTTTATAAACTTTTTAAAACATATACTTTATTTTTGTCCACTCACAGTCTTTTTGTGTTTTCGATACCCTCTAGGTTTTTGCACTGCGGGCTGTTGGTCGAGAGAGACGGAGACATCACACGTACGATCCACAGTAGATTCGGTGCACTCTGGGAAGTTTCGGCTGCTTTTGGACGGTCGAATTGGGAATCCCTTGTCCGACTTACGTGTTCCATGAAGGTTGGACGTCGGTTTAGCCTTCATGTCATGCGTAAGTTAGACGGGAGCAGGATTCAGCCCTTAATCCAGAGGCATTAGGGGTGGGTCTTGACAATTTGGTATCAGAGCAGGTTTCGTGTGTTTTGCGCGAGGTTTAGTTCCCAGAGTCGGTGGTTTGTCGACGTGGTTGGTGTGATACTACTGTGGATGTGATGTCTCAACGCGGAACAGCGTGTCAGCAACCTGGATGCGATAGTGACAGTCCGTTCTTTGGTGAATAGCTAGCGGTGATTGTTAGTGTTAGGGTGATAGTCGTTCGATACGCGGTACGATGGATGACATACGTCGGCATTGGGTTTGAGATATGCCAACAGATTACGAGTAGGCTGGTCGACCTGTGGGGCCTGAGAGTAGCCGTTGGGCTGGTGAGATACGTGGGCCAAGGAGGCCGGTTGACGGTGGCCTGTTGGACTGGATAATGTTGGATGCTGATAGTATGGATTGATGACCTTTTGGTCGGATTGGTTGAGGTTGGCTTTGTGCGGCTATGAGTAGCCCGATGCCTCGAGTGGCGGGGTACAGGAAACTACTTTGTGGATTTGAGGGAAATTCCTTAGTATCGTGTGTGGGGTTACGATAAGGGATGGTCTTAGTTGGGTGTGACGACCCGAGTAGTAAGGTTGTGGTGAACCAGTGGCAATGGCGGGTTTGGATGACTCGGACGACGGGGAGGATTTGAGGAACCCCGTGGGATGACTGGTTTGGATTGTGAGTACCTGAGTAAGAAACCCCAGAGTAAGGGTTTAGTTTGAAAACCGTGAGTCGGGGTTGTGGTAAATAGTCGTAATGGCTTGGGCTGACTTACGGCCAGACTGGAGACTATGATGCTAGGTGCAGCCTAGGTAGTAGATGGTTGGTGGATGACTCTGGACGAGTCTAGTAAGATTGCAGTGTTGGTTGAGCATTGAGTTGCTCAGAGTTGTGGCTGACGAGGGATGTTAGTTTCCCCGACCCGAGTGTAGAATGAGAGTTTTGACTCGGTGGGAGTAGAGGTTCGGGCTTAGAGTATTGCGACCCTGGAGTAGAGATGATGTGCCACGAGTGGGGATGCTTGTATGGTCGGATGGGCGAATCAAGTCGAGTTTATGGCCAGTTGTGAGGTGACGGTGTCTGGTAGGAAACATTAACTGAGCGGGGATATGTGATGACCATTGGTAGGTCATGTTTCGGGACGAACAGTCAGGATGCCGTTAGTTGATCAGAGTGGCGCAGTGGAAGCGCGGTGGACCTAGGCCTCGTGTTAGATCGGGCTAGGTCATGGTTGACCACTCGTGAGGTTGGTTTTAGTAAACTTTCCCCAAACGGGTTGGTATATGTTGGTCGGTGCCGAGGTTGGCACTTGGTGAGTGGCGATTTCGAGGGTGGTACTTGGGGAGCCTGAGGTCAGTGATTGAGGATTTCGGGAGTTGATGACTTGTGTTCACACTCATGGAGGTTGGAATGCAGTCAGCAGAAGGAGTAATGATTGATACCCATTTGGATGTGGATAACCAGGGAGAACCAATAGGAGAGTGGTCGGTGAGTTGAATTGATCTTGGATACGTGGGTAGGATCCGTAGAAGTTGTGGCCTGCCAAAAGGTAGTAAGTAAACAGACGTTTGGACAGGTAGTCCGGCGGTGGTATAGTTGAGGATGAAGAATCGTAGTTGGAATTTCTGAATTAGGAGATGCTCAGCTTGAGACGATGAGATACTGTGTCTGGTTCCAAGGTGGCTATTAGGTTGTGTGGTAGGTACTCTAGATTTGAGTTGGGAGACTCACTGTTGGGATGTCAGGATTTGTGACCCCATTAGTCGAGGACACTTGTAGTTGTGTTTAGGAGTCGTAGGAGTACTGGATGCTGTTGTGTGTAGCGAGTGTCAGGAACTGGTGCTAGATGGGTTATCGTCGTTGTGATGACCTGGTTGAAAGGTTGAGGACCATGGTAAATTCCGTCGTAGGATGACGGAAGGAAATGGAGAAGGAGTGACTATAACGGATCGATACGAGATTATGGAAAAGAACCCACAATCTAGACGTGCGGTATAGAAGATTGATTGGATTTAATGCCTAGTCAGTAGGATCCACTTAGGTGTGAGTGGATCGGGACTGGAGAGCTTCTGACAAAGGATTGGAATGTGGGGGATCAGGAGGATAAGATGACAAGGAAGATGTTGGAGTTGTGGGATATACAAGAGAATGCACTGTCTTGTAGGAGTGGTGCAGGACATATGTGGTTTGTGGTTGCTTACGTACGGATAATGGACTTGGATCTAGAGCTGGGTCTGCCCTGTGTACGTGGTTGAGATTGTGAGTGGATCTCATATTGGTCGGGAGACCCAGGAGATCGGGAGATTTGGAAGGAATTTGAGTTGGACGTACCGTAAGATGATGTTGGAAGTACGTGAGGATATACTTTACGAGCTGTATTTGAGGTATTCTAAAATATCTTTGTTTCATTCAAGGTTCATAGGGTTGTCCTTGCGTGTGGTTGGTGGTATGCACGGTTGTGCTAGGTTGTTGTAACTGGTGCATGTACTTGGACTGTGTATGTGTCGGTGCTGCAGTGGTTGGAACCATGCCTATAATTGGACGTGCATCATGATGTTCGGGTAGTAGTATTGATGATCGGCGTAGTTCCACTATGTTGGATTTTGATAGAGCATGTGGGTCGGATCAGGGTGATCCTGACTGATTTGATTGGTTATTGTAGGTTTCAGTGTTGGTTTGAGCTGGATGCTTAGAACCATGAGTGGCTGGTGGGACCCTGATATTGCGAGGTGTAAGCACGGTTAATCAGGGTTGTGATGGGGTCCAGTTGCAGACAGGTGGTGTAGGACGTGGATGAAGTTCCACAGGATGACAATGTTGGTGGTTAGTGGAACCACCAGTGGAAGGATTGGTTGAGTTAGGGGTAAGACGAGTACATCGTGACTCCGGTGAGGTCGGCGCGGATCGCTGACGGAACTAATGTGGAACATTGTATGAATCTTTATGTTGGTAGATACCGTCTTATGAGTGGGTGTACTTGAGATTTGTGTTTGTTGACGGTGGACTCACCAGATGTGCTGGGACGTTGGTACAAGGTACGTTCGACTCGAAGGGAGTCGGGAATGTTGAACCTGATAACAGTGGTGTGTACCTCGTGATAGTTGAGTCGTGAGTGTCAGCTGGTGTGGTGTTGGAAATATCACGGAAACGAGATGGATTTGTGATGACCCCAGTACGATCGCGACGGTCTCCTGATGAACTAAAGTTGGTTGAGTTGATTCACTCGGGAGTTTAAAGACTCGGATTATATTGAGGCCTAGATTGAGTTTAAAGACTCGGGAGTTTAAAGACTCGGATAGATCCAGCAGGTTCGATGGATGGATATGTGGTTTTAAACGTGTTTGGATTTCACTGAGTTTTGATGTTGATTGGTTTTCAATGAAATGGTTTTCGATGGTTTTGGACTGAGGCTCGGAATTTGAGAAAAGGAAATGACTTTGGTTTTTCTTACATGGTTACTTATCCTGAATATTGAATGGTTTTATGACATGAATTTGATATGCATGCATTGGTTTTTAATTGGAGGGTATGAATATACTTGTTTTATAAACTGTTTAAAACTTATACTTTATTTTTGTCCACTCACAGTCTTTTTGTGTTTTCGATACCCTCTAGGTTGTTGCGGTGCGGGCTGTTGGTCGAGAGAGACGGAGACATCACACGTACGATCGACAGAAGATTCGGTGCACTCTGGGAAGTTTCGGATGCTTTTGGACCGTCGAATCGGGAATCCCTTGTCCGACTTACGTGTTCCATGGAGGTTGGACGTCGGTTTAGCCTTCGTGTCATGCGTAAGTTAGACGGGAGCAGGATTCAGCCCTTAATCCCGGGGGATTAGGGGTGGGTCCTGACACGTGAATTGCTCTGGATCATCAGGAGGAGTTGTGTATTTCGAGGTTAGGTAAGTGAGATTGCTTATTTTCTACTTGGTGGCAGATGATGTTGGATTACTTGGTATGGTTGGTACTGTGAGTTATGTTTACACTCACGTAGGATGGATGTGATGTCATCGTATTGGATCATCCTTGATTTCTCCTAGGTGGAATTACGAGGATCGATATTAGGGAATTAGAGGAGACCCGCAATTTTGATGTGTTTCGTTGTTGACTGATTGATTAGATGTGAAAATAGTTGAAGAATTGTGTGATTGACGAAGGAATCAAAGAGGGTGGGTGTAAGACCCTACGATCAGATTCCAGGTGGATTGCTAGCTACATGAGCATGGGTGGATCCTAGGTGGATCTGGAATGTGATGCTGTGGACATTGGGCATGGTGATGATCTAGGATCGTGATGTTACCAGTCAGGTGACGTGGTGATGGATTTGAATTGTGATCTTGTTGATCAGGTTAGGTGAAGTGCTTATTGCCCTGTCGTAAATATTTGGATATGGGAATGGTTGGAATGAACTTCTTTTCGAAATTAATCTGGTGTGAGACAGTACTTGAGTGAGTTGAGGTGTTTATGATTTGGCATGAATGGGTACGCTTTGGTAGGCTTGAGTCAAAGTGGTACGTGTTGGATTACGTGTTTGGAAGTAGACGTTGTGATGCTGGTCGGGTGACCATGGGACTGATTATGGATGTTGAGTTGGAGTAATCGATTTGCTTGGTACGGGATTGGACAGAGGAACCCCAGTATTAAATTGTGATTGACAACAAACCATGTAGTGAGGCTGGTTGGAGGATGGATGTACTACCCTGTACGTTGTGCAAGGATCGATACTAGACAGGCCGAGTGGTGTCTGGTGACGGTACATAGGATGTACCAGTAGCGTGTGGTTGAGTGTGATTGGTAGTCGGCTTAGTTCCGACATCATTGGATTGGTTGAGGACGTGAACTGAACGTTGAATACTATGCGCTGGGCAGAGTGATTTTGACGGATTCAGTGATTGTATGAGTTGGTGCTCAAAGCCGTGGATGGCTAATGGAACCCTAGAGAATGGGATGTATATTACTGCCGGGCAAGTATTTGATGGGGTCCAGTTACATGCAGGTCGAGTGAGATGACGGTATACATATACTCAGGATGAGGGAGTTGGTGGTTAGTGTAACCACAGGTTGCTTCGCGTGAACTTACTACTCTGTGACTCTTACCAGCGTCATGGATCGCTGAGGGAGTTGACAGTTGTGGACGCTGAGATCGATATATGTCGCAGGATTGAGCTTGCCTTGCAAGGTGAGATCTTGTTGTTGATCTTATGCTACATTGAGGGAGTTGTGGTACGAGAGTGATGTCACTGACTGGATAATGGTTGGAGCTTTACTAGGGTGGTAGAGCTTGTGGTGATAGTTTGGCTGGTAGTGTCAGCGTGGATTGACGAGTGAGACTGGTGACTTTCAGTGGGAGCAAATATCAGGATTTATTAGAGAATTAGAGGAACCGTCAAGCTGAATGTGTCAACTTAATGGTAGAATTATCAAGTGCTCGGATCGTGTGATCAATTTCACTCGAGGTGGTCGAGTGTAGTCGGTACGATGTGAGTCCGTGATGGAACGTCTGGGTGCAGACAAGTATGGTTCTAGTTAGTGGGTGTACAAGTGTGCACATGGAGTGAGATCGAATTGTTTTCCACAAGGTGGATGTGGAATTGGAATAGTTGGAATTTCGAGGACAAAATTATTTAAGGGGGGATGTTGTAACGACCCGTCTCTAATACCGTGATTAAATATTAATTAATTATGGGTTAGAATGACTAATCGGGGATTAGTTGAGTGAAATCGGACGAAATATGCAAAATGACCGTTTTGCCCCTAGGCGTGGGCAAAATGTTGATTTTTAGATCAGACAGTCAATTGGACGTTGACCGATGACTGTAACGTAGTTCGGGATGTCACGAGCTCATAAACAGGTGGCACGTCTGATTCCGACATTCGAGAAAGAAGTTACGACGTTCGGAAGTCGATGGGTAGTTTGGTCATTTGGTTGAAAAGTGGGCAAAATGTTGACTTTTAACCCGGGAGGTCCGATGGCCGAGGGTCGAGGATCGTTACGTAGATCGAGTCGATATGAATCCATAGACAAGCGGCACACCAAAATCGGAGGTTCGATTGCGAAGTTTTGGGTCTAAAATTGAAAACTACACTATTGCACGTAAACCGAGCAACGGGGACATGTGGCAGGCTTTGATTGGGGAACCTTCTAGAAGGACCACCAGATAAGTGACAAGTGTCACCCATCTAATTGGTCAATCTCCTTAAAATGGGGATCTTGTCCCATTGACCCATTTAAAATATGATTTTATTTTCCTCAAGCAATCCCAACCGTCCATCTATTTCCAAGATTCATCTCCACCCTCATTTTTCCTCCCATCTGATCCTTCATCATAAAACATACGACACACCACACCACCATTATTTTGCATCCATGTGCTTGTGTGAGGGACTGGTGAGGGACTGAGAATCGAGGACGACACGACGGTGAGCTGGGCACGGCAGAGACGATGGCGGAGGAAAAACAGAGGAGCTTATAAAATTTGAAAATGAAGGATCGATTTTAGTTGGTTGTTGATCGTATTGGAGAAGTGTAGGGAGTTCCTAAGGTCGAACTGACCATGGTGTGACCACGACTGAGCTCGTGACGGCGAGGTGAGTGAGAACCTGATTTTACTCTGTTACTGTTCAACAATGGAAAATCTCATTGTATTGATTGTTGCTCGTTTTGATGGATTGGGTATTGTTTTGGAGGGTCAAAGGAAACTATTGGAACAAAAACTAAGGCTGGGGATCGCCAGGCGGTTGAGAACACGGCGGAGGTTTTTGGTCGGTTCGAATGATCGGTTGGAAGGTATGATCTCGACCTAAAATTCTTGTCTAGACCGTGTAGATCGATAGGAAATAACAATATAAAGCTTTATGACTTGAAATGATTGAAATTGGACAAAAACTGAACGAAATATGACATTGAACTGGGACCGCCGGTTTTGGTTGGACCGAACTGAACCGGTCTGGACAAAGGTTAGGGATGATGAACAGTACTCGGCGCGTGGGTTTCATGCGCAGGGGGTTCAAACGGCGTGTGGGGGCGTGTGAGGGGTATTTTGCGAATGACTTCAACATGACTTTTAATCTATTCGATGTAACGAACATTTTGAGATTGATTTCGTGTCAATCAGACACCGTTTCAATATGTTTCGGGGTGTCCGAATGTTTTGAATTGAGTTTAAAAATAGTTAAAAATTTGGGAAAATTACGGGGTTTTGATAACAGGTTAATGAAGAGGTTAGTGACCCTCTTGTGTGATTTGGACAGGTTTGGAAGTCCCGACGATAGTGGTGTGGCCCGGGAAGGCTTATAGCACGCGTATCGAGGCGGCATCATAGGACGGTTTGTGAGTAGACTTTGGTTTTATAAATACTATGCATGCAGAACTGTTTTATATGTTTTATATACATGATTTCTATGATGATAATTGTGATTATTGATTTTGCGTATGTTGCACGTATTTCGAGGTAAACTCGTATTTACAAACTTTTCGAGGTTTACGAGTTTATGTTATGACTATATGATTGTGAGTCTAATTATGATTCTATGGCATGGTTTTGGTTTTGGAAAGATGAATCCGGGCATGAGACCCATTTTAATTATGTAATGGGCCAAGGGCCCAGTTAGTTTACGAGATCGGTTTGAGACCGTTTTGAGTCTTGTGATCGGGCCGGGGGCCCAGTGGTTTACAAAATTGGGCATGAGGCCCAGTTGAGTTTTATAAATGTGATTTCGGGTTTGGGACCCTATGTTTCATAAACGTGATTTCGGGTCGGGAACCCTATATGGATTTGTGATGTTTTATGAGATTTCGGGCAGGGCCCATTGAGATGTTTTGAAATGACTTGTAAAACTGTTTTGCATATACCATCTTGATACGAGGATATGTGATGGTCTCCTCCAGGTGTCTGGGACACTGGGAAGTCATGGTGCATTGCCTGTGAGGGGTCATTAGACGGAGCTACCGGACCGTATAGTTACTCAGGAGCAGGATTGCTATGATTTGACGTCTGGGACGTCAGACATCCCAGATATGGACCCGGTGAGAACCCGGGCAGCACACGTTGCTTATACCGTGAGATATGACGTATGAGATGTTGAGCGTCTAGGACGCTAGGCATCTGGGATGCCAAGGATGGTTTAAACATGTTTTTCTTGAATGGTATTTATGGTTGTGGTTTTGGGCGGTGGCCCACTTGGAACTGGATTTGGTATCTTGATGTCAGATTTATCGAGTATTTTGGTTTTCGGTATTCTTGGATTTGGGCAGGGACCCACGTGATTTGGTTTTACGGATTTTGGGCTAAGGCCCTAATGGTTTCTTTTATTAAATGGTTTGCTTACTGGTTTCGATGCATGCATACATTTTAATGAAGGGCATAAATATCTTTGTGAAATGTGTTTTATGAACTCCTTTATTTTCGTCCACTCACATCCTTTGTTGTTTTTAATGCCCTTCAGGTTGATCACGGATGCGGACTGCAGTAGAGACCGGGACATCGCATGCCTCTTCCATCAATCCTTGCGCACTCTGGAAGCCTCGAATGGGCAATCGCATTAAGTTATCCCTTGTCTGACACTTCGTGTCAGACGGGAGCATGGCACATCCCACGGTAATCCCGGGGGGATTAGGATGGGTCGTGCCAAATGAAGCCATTAGTTGAGTCGTGGAACAAAAGTTAACACTACCATCCTAAACTTCCATGCATCTACACTTAGCCCCATTACAACCTTTAATAAAGACCTTATGATCCTTGATATGGGTAATATTTGATTAGTTGAGTCTATCACTTGAGTAAGCTTATGGTTTTGGATAATTTGTGAAAATATGTTATCATCTTATGTTTTATGTTTGAAATTTTTATGAAGTACTTGCTTTCTATTATGTGAGCTTCTTCCTTCTATACTAAGTGCAATCATAAACCCTATACACATTGAGTGGAAATCATGAGTGCACATCCCTGTGAGTTGATTCATACTTATTTTATTCATACTGAGACCCATTCAGCATACTTTACTCATTGTTTTACTTGTTGAAACATTTGACACATTTTATTAACTTTTGAATTCCATATGCTTAAATACTTTCTAAGTGTAAATCTTTAATGCCATAATTATAATGATAAAATTTTGAGACAAATGGTTAAGGGTTAATTATTTGAATTCTTAGTTAAATTTAGTATTTGGTAGGAACAAGCAAAGTCTAAATGTGGGGGTATTGGATAAGCCTTGAATTAAACATCATTTTATACTCTTTATGATTCTCTATTAATATAAAAATACCAAAAAATAGGAGAAAATAATCTATTTTGTGAGAATTATGCAGAATTAGATAGATCTCGGAATTATGAGAATTTGAGCGAAAGAATCAACTCAATCGGAGTTATATTGAAAAAGTTATGATCGAAACAAAGGAGGCCACAAAAAAGGAACACAGAATTTCAGTAGCTTCCTACCGAAACCATAAAGGGCATCCCAAATATATTTCGGACAGCGGCTGCTGAACCACCACACTTGACCTCGGCGCGCGCCTCCTGAACCTGCATTACCATCTTCGGCATGCGTACACCGAAACTGTTTAGCCTTACTTGCAGTTGTTGACCCGCGTTGACCCGCGTTGACCATCTAGATGAACTCCCTATTTCGCCTCTCGTCCACTAAAGTACCTTCCACCTTCCCTTGCAGAATTTCAGCTAGCACCCACCGAAAGTATTCCTAAAGCTTTATTTCGTGATTTAGGTAATATTTTGGGATAATTCCATCTTGCTTTCACACTTATTCTCCATATTATATAATGATTTCAATCCTATTTCCTTTTGTATTATTATTTTCACTCCTTTTACTAGTAGGAAAGGTTTTTAATAAGATTTCTTAGATATTTAGGAAACCTTTTCCTTATAGAATAAATTATAAACTCCTATTTATTTGAAGATTAATTTTTCCGTATAAATAGAGAGGTTTAGGCTAATTGTATGGAGTCGCCCATTCTTGTACCAAAACTCTATTTTACAAATTTTCCCTTTTCATAAATTCAAGATTTCTTGTGCAAAGTTAATTATACCATACTTCATCTTCTACGCCTTCATCCATGACATAATCAGGCTATCATTGAGTGTCTCACCAAAGAGTGCCCAATCACTCTGTATCCGTAGGATGTCCCAAAGAAAAAAAGTGTAACACGGCCTCTTTACCTTATAGTTATCTCTTGTGCTTGAATATTACCTTTATGAGTAGATTTATAATATTATTCTCTGTTTTATGATTTGTATTGATTTTAATATTCTATCTGTTCTATGATTCTAGTTTTTGTTATGATTATATGTTTGTGCTTAATGTTTGACTAGATAGTCGAGCTGTCCCCAAGTCTAAATCATTGAAAGTAAGCCGGGCTGTCCCCGAGTAAGTACTTAAGATAATATGGAAGTAACTCGTAAAGCTAAAATTAGAGGATTTTGTAGGTTGAAGTTTATAGGATTTATGAATGAGTTAGGTTAAAGATGAGTTGACCAGCGTAAATAATAAATTATGATAGATTAGATTAGTTTAGCGTAGTTAATCACGTAGGACTTTAAAATCAATTTATTATCCCTATTATATAATCCAAACTATAATTATGGTGAGGTAACCTCAATCCCCAATTTAGAACGATCTCTATGTATCAACTCTAAATCTATAATTAAAAAAAAAAAATTAATTGCATACGTTTTCCATGAGTGTTGAGTGTGATTTTGTATGTACTCTAATGCTTAGTTTTTGCGTATCAGTTTCCATGAGTAGAGCTAGAGTTCTTTTTTGTTTTTTGTTACTCCTTAGTCGCGAATAGTTAGATTTTCTTTGCGTCGAATTTCATGTTCGGGTGGTGTTTACGAACTTGGGGCTTGTATGGGTGGCGTGAACGACTTATTCGACGATGTACATGGCAAGCACACCTTTTCACATCACTATGCCAAAAAAGCCACTAGAAGACAATAAAAAAATTGTCGTCTAAATGCATTGATAACCAACGTCTATGTGAGTATCGTCTGTTCTAGATGAAAAATGAATAATTCCTTCAAAAACCGCCGTCTGTTATCTAATAAGACGACTATATTTATTTTCGACCATCGTCTATGATTACCTAAGACGACCATTTTGATAAATAATCGTCATCTATTGTAGATAAAAAAAAGATTAACTCTTCCAAAATTGTCATTTGTTTCCCAATCAGACGATAGTTTTTATTTTCGCTGTCTTCTATAACATAAGACGACAACTTTGGTGAATGATCGTCGTCTATAAGCCCATAAGACAACAATTTTGAAAGAAAAAAAAAGTGTCGCCTTTAATATCTACTTAGACGACGATTTTTAATAAAACTATCATCTAATTATATTACAGACAATGCTTTTTCAATGTCGTCTAAAATGTAAAAACCATCGTATATGACAAAATCAAACAAAGTTCTAAAAATTGTTGTCTATATTAGTTATAGAGGACATATTTTCAAGGTCATCTAAAATAAAACTAATTTTGTACCTATTGTCTCATTTCATGATTTGATTTGTCTTTGAAATTACTTTTGAAATAAAAAAGATGGTTACATATATAAATCTTCGGAGAAACTTTATCTAACATAAGTTACGTATATAAATCTTCGGATAAAATTTATCTAACATAAGTTACGTATATAAATCTTTGGAGAAAATTTATCTAACGTTCTTACAAAAAATCATCTAAAGACCAAAAAGATAACATAAAATACATCAATTTTTTGCAATCTTCTAAAAACTACAAGTCTATCTACTAATTCATTGCATACCTCAATTTTCTCTCTGCTGTTTAGTCACATTCCGAGCCCCGACCACCTGCACACTAAGGCCTCGTTTGGTATGTCGTACTGTACTGATTATTTCAGTCGGATAGATTAATTTATCCATTGAATAAACTGACTATTTAATCCGGTGTTTAGTACTTTACTGGATTAGAATGTCGACTATATTATACTGATCAAATTATATTATAATAGTTGATATGAAATACTTATATCTTAAATATTAATTATGTATGTTATTATTATTATTTATTTATTTTAATAATAATTATTATTATTATTCATATTTATGACATTTTTATTTTATCATTATTAGTATTTATTAAATTATCATTAATTATTATTATTTTTATTATAGTATTTATTAAATTATTATTTTATTTTTATTATATTACTATTTATTATATTATATTATTATTATATTATTATTATTATTATTATTACACTTTTCAAGATTACTAGTCATCCGACTATTTAATACGGATAATTTCGAGAGTATTATTTTAGCATGTCTAGACCGTATAAAGATATTCAACCGTATTAATTTATATGATGACTAAATAATACGATTAGTACCAAACACTGGTTTCATACTATATTATCATATTAATTCCCTTATGTGGCATACCAAACGTAGTCTAAGTGCATTCGTAGGACTGACCACGCCTATAGGCTTGTTGCTGCGTGTTTCCTCCAATGTTGTGAAATGCGCATAAGGCCCCCATCCTGAATTCAGAATAATAGAAACTGAGAACATTGGTTTCTCTGACGAACAAATTAGGAAATGAAGAACAAAGAAAAATGGTACCTTGACTGTGATAAAGGGAAGGGAAGAATCGCCGGTAGCAAAATGAAGCCAGAGGTCCAGCAAAATAAGAACCATGTAACCAGAACAGAAAGCAAGAGGCCTGCTCTTACATAGGATATCAAATCATTCATCATATGATGTAGTTAATCAAACAAGTAATAACTTTCTCGTTTCAAACAACGAATTCTTCCAAAAGAACAAAACTTGATAAAGCAACAACCTGCTAAAGAGGCATGTGGGTGATGACGGTGTAAATTAAAAATATAATTTACGAATCACTAATCCAATACAATATATAATACAAAAGTTAGAAAGGAGGACAACCAAATCATACAGTGATGTAAAACCCAAAAATTAAAGGGCTGCTTACACTGGTGGGTCTGAATTTGCCTTATGATTTTCCTCTAACCACAATTTGCCTCCTTGCATTATAAATCCAAAATACTACAACGAAAGAAGCAAATATGAAGTTCATAACAATATTGATTTTCCCATCTTGTGTCAAGCACAAGACAGGAACAAGGATATCCATATTATAAACACAAGAAAGGATAATTAACATCAAAAGCAAAGAAATTCATCAAGCAGCTGGTGTGATCCCTAGTCCCTACTGATTACTTCTTGATGACATCCTTGCATGTAAGGAATCATTGAAATCTTAGTCATCTATAAAAATTCACAAGTTAATACTTCATACCATCAACAGATTTAGCACCGCAGTTCCTACTAATACTTCTTGATGACATCCTTGCATATAAGGAATCATTAAAATCTTATTTACCTACCACATTCACATGTTAGGACTGCATACCATTAATAAATTTAGCACTGAACTCACTAAACCTCAAAATCCAGACTTCAGAATGTTGGACCGTACTGGGTGTAGAATTTCTACTATGTCTACCATATTAACATCATTATCTAAAGGTTACAAGGCTTAGACCTATGAAATAGCAGATACAAGTCTTAGACTTGCACTATGCCCCGAGACTTGTAATTACAAGTCTTAAACATCATAATCTAACAAAAAAATCAGTAATTGAATCTTATTATAGCCATCGTAATATTCCACTTGCCTCCCCTAATACAAACATGCACAAATTTACTCGTGCATACAACATAAGAATAAAAACCATCAAATTATTTAAATCTAAGGAATATAGGACAAGCAATAATAATGAAAAAGCAGAAAAACATCACCTTCCATTGAGCACCAAGACCCTCCAAAACAGTAGGATTAGCACACACGACATAAATGGCTATATCCAAAGCAAACTGCAGCAATGCTTCAACATGATGCCCCGTGATTATCATTCATGCCCCGTGCAACTATAGCCTTCTCACTTCCTGCAACTTGGCTGTCTTCTTTCCTATGGCGTACATTTTATCGAGTTTCTGATCCCCATTTAGTACCCTTAAGAATCTACTTTAAAACATCAAATAACTCTCTCAAATACACCTTACCCATATTCTTCATTCTTGGTTTTGTATGATCTAATGTATTTACATTTAGCGGGAAATATGTTGTGATCTTCAATACGGACTATCAAAATACAATTCAAAATGAGATACTCGGACATAAGGAAAATAGCTTGTTGGACATAATCTAAAGAGAAAACAACCACCACTTCTGTTTCATTACTTCTATGTACTTTAAATTTGAATATTTCCTTAATAATCTTAATCGGCATAGCACAAGATCCTAAGTGGACACAGCCTATGTAAATTATAAGCTCATCAATCAAAATAAATCTAGCTCTTAATCTGTACATTATACTTAAATATGTAAATGCATGAAAATCTCCTCTATAAACGACTTATTGTAGCTTGAATAATAGTGGGATGAAGAACCTGCAGATGGTCAAATTCAAGCTGGAGCACCCGTGCAGGAAGACATGGCAAGCTAACTGTAAACCTCGCACCTTTGATGTCCCGTACATCTATTTTCGCAGTTTCTAGTCTCTGAAAAATCAATAGTACAAAATTGACACCAAAAAATACTATTACATTAGGGCTAAATTTGGCTGAGAAACATTAAGTACCAAGGGATTTAGGTTATGCTACTAAGAAATCCACTACAAACAATTAAACGGAGGGATTTGTAAGTAACTAGCTAAGCAATCACAAAAGAAGCACATGCATCAAGTGAGCATAACAAAATCACTAAAGAGGGGATTTCCAAGTAACAGTAGTTACACATAAATCCCTCTAAGTGCATTGCATCTGGCCATTTGAAATCCCACCATCTAATTTTTGTGGTGTATCTGCAACTAATTGTCCTAAATCCCTTGCTACTTTGCAGTTCTTCATCCAAACATAACATAAGGTCAATTATCCTGCACATTTTTGCAGGCATTTAGAACCCAATAGAAAAGAACAAACATGAAGTGGAATCAATAAAAGTGAAAGCATTCAACTTTGTACAAGAACATAACTCACCTAAACATCAGCATAAATGCTTGGGAAGAACAAGAATCCTTCATTGAAGAGTCACGTTTTCTGCGAATATCTAGTAACCCTTGGATTCACAAGCACAATTTCCTCTCCTTCGTCGCGCTCACCAACCGGATTAAACACCATGAGCTTCACATTCATTCCTACTTAGGGCACTGAGAGGCCTATTCCATCAGTTCCGTGTAAAAGCCAACCCAACAACTCCTGTAAATAGCAAGCATTTACCATAACTTTTTATTTTGCAGCTAACAATTAACAATAACATATCGAAGAACGATGGTTCCCTGGGTTTCTCGGTACAGTCGCTAGAAAACTTAAATTTCACCCAAATGGCCAAATAAGACATTAAAACACAAAATAGAAATCAAAATCAAATTCAATTAAGAGTTCAGACTCGACTCACCCAACCCTCAACTCTCAAAAACCAAACTAAATTTAGACTTGACTCGCGCAACCCCCAACTCGCAAGTTGCAATATCTTATCCCTTTACTAGTGTCATCTTCGTCATTTATCTCTGCTGCGTTGCAAGCTTGCAATCCCAAGCTCCTTGAAAGCTTGCAATCACTCAAGCTCCTTGAAAGCTTGCAATCACTCAAGCTCCTTGAAAGCTTGCAATCACTCAAGCTCCATCACAAGTCTGAGGGAAAATGGAGTGTGGAATGAAACTTCTAGGTCTGAGACCAAAGGGAAACTGGGAAAGGGGGATTGCAATTGTTTAAGTGCATACTAACCTGCGCCTTCTCAATTTTTTTTTTCCTTTTCGGCTTTCATTTTTATGAAAATTTTCCTTCCCTCTGTCCAAATGAACAACACTTAAATGAAAAAAAAAATGTCGTCTCTTCATTCCCAAATTACTGTCAAATAATATCATGCAACACTTTTATATAAGATCATAAACAACAGTTTTAGTCAAAATAAGATGTCATATTTAACATAAATCATCGTCTAATTAGTAACGACTATGCCCATAAATAGCATAATACATTAGCTTCATTTTGAATTATCTCTGGAGGCGGGAGCTCCATAACCGCCCTAGAAACTTGATCTGAATTTGTTGATCGTGGGAACCACTACGTCAGAAGCAACTAACAAAGTTGTCCTTTTAAGGACTTTGGAAAAGTCAATAGGAATTTTGCGAGGATTTTCACAAATAATCTTATTCATGGGTTTGTGGTACCTTGAGGGTTATTGTGAGGGATATGGTTTTACGTGTTAGTTAGACTTTTGTCTCGTGATCGAGATCGTGCAACATATCATAGGTTTCATACTGTCTAATTGTTGTGGACCTCCTGGAAATATCAGAAGGAAATTACTTAATAGTGGTCTTCTTCGTCTTTTAGAACTTGTAATCATTATTTTTGTGGTACGAGTACCCTATCATCGTCCTATAGTTGCTATAATTGAAACCTTACTTGTACACACCCTAGAAGCAATTCAAATCACCTGATCATTAGGCTTGATGCATGTTTTATATGTTTTTGTTTTAGGTGCGATCTTAAATATGGTGACTAGGCCATCAAAAGGAATTTAGAATTTTCTGCAAACAACTTTCACCTTGCTACTGAGTTTCTTACGACATTTTTGTGTCCTTCTGAATTTTCTTACTTGCAATGATAAAACCTTTCTGCATTGAAAAAAGTTTTGCGGTGTCAAATTGTGGCACGAATTATGACGTGATTTATTTTGATGACAATTACATCGTTTCACTTAACCTGTTCGTTAAATTCTTTTTTATGACTCGGTTTTCTATTATGACAAATAACGTATTTCTACATCCGGAAGTCATATCCCCAATTTGTCATTTTTTCTTAAACTCCTTTTTAAACAACGATTTTTTGCATCGCTTACAGCTACTACTTCTGACCCTTGAGGGCATTTCAATTTTAATAAATTTTTTCTCCTCGTAGATTTAGTAATGCTTTAAAGTTTCTTCATTGGATTTCACATTTTGGAAAACATGCCTTGTCTCACATACTCGACATACTTCTGAAATTTTCCCCACCTGTTACTGGTAATCTTCGTGTCCACACGGTTTGGACGAATTTGAGACTTTTTCATTCTTTTAAATATCAAATGTTATCGTAAATGAGGGTTTAGATTGACAAGATTTGACTTTTATTGTGAGAAGATTATTTTCAACTTGACGACTTCACCTTTGGGGTCATTTGTGTTCTTTGTGTTTAAAATTACTAGTCAATATTACACGCTTTCAAACTTTTTTACTTTGTACGAATCATCTGGCGATCCTTAACATTTTTCTATGATTTCAATTATTTTTTTGTTATAAAACCAGTACCTTTTTCACTCTTCATGTTTCCTTATATCTTAGCTTTTAACGATGTGCTCCTTTTTCTTTAGATTTGCCAACCAGAATGTTAAAGGAATTCAGCTAATGACAGGACCCATCCCAATCCCCCCCGGGATTACCGTGGAATGTGCCCTGCTCCCGTCCAACAAGGGGTGTCAGACAAGGGATAACCAAGAGCCACTGCCCAACGGGGCATCCAGAGTGCGCAAGGATCGATGGAGGAGGTGTGCAATGTCCCAGTCTCTGCTGCAATCGCACCCGTAATCAACCTGAAGGGCGTTAAAAACAAAAGCTGTGAGTGGACAAAAACCAATAAGTTTACCAAATACATTTATAAGACATTTATGCCCTCCAATAAAGACGTATGCATGCCACAAAAACTAGTAACCAAAACGTTTGCTCAACCGAGCCCTTAGGGCCTTAGCCCAAAAACCGTTAACCAAAAACCAAGTGTGGGAACTCAGCCCAAAACTGTGGAATACCACCACCATACATATTAAAACCATGTGGGTCACCACCCACGACCATATATGAACATCATTCAAAAATCCAAAACCATTTAGGGTCCCCGACCCTACATACCATTTCATAACCAATAATCCATTTTTACCACACAACACATATCCAACCAATCAGCCATTTTATTCATTAATCCATATTTTACCATTACCATCACCAGTATCCCAGATGTTTAGCGTCTCAGACGCTAGACGTCCCTGACGTCATATCTCACGGTTTCATAAGCTACGCGTGCTGCTCGGGGTCTCTCCGGGTCCATATATCTGACATCCCTGATGTCTGACGTCCCTGACGTCAATCATAGCAATCCTACTCCTGAGTCATCATACGGTCCGGCTGCTCCGTATAATGACCCCTCGCAGGCAATGCACCGTGACTTCCCTAGTGTCCCAGACATCTGGAGGAGACCATCATATATCCTTGTATCCAGATGGTATATGGAAAAACAGTTTTATTAAATCCTTTTATCACATCATTACCATTGGGCCCTGCCCGAAATTTCCATAAAACCATGTAATTCCATTTAGGGTCCCTGACCCAAAATCACAATTATTAAATATAGGGTCCCTGACCCGAAATCACCATTATAATCCAATTGGGCCTCATGCCCGATTTTATGAACCACTGGGCCCACGGCCCGATTTGTAAACCAACTGGGCCCGCAGCCCGACTTATAAACCCACTGGGCCCACGGCCCGAATTCGTAAATCAACTGGGCCCCTGGCCCGATAGCATAACTCAAAATGGGTCTCAGCCCGATTTCATATCAACTGGGCCCCTGGCCCGATTTCATTAACCAACTGGGCCCCCGGCCCGATTCTCAAATGGACTCCAAGTCCGAAATTTCCAACATAATTGGGCCTCAAGCCCGAGTTCATATTTCCAATTTCAAAACCATTTCATCACATTATATCCAAGTCATAAATATGGAAAATCCATGTAAAACCGGAAAACCTCGATTTACGTGCAAGCACGTAAATCGCCTCGAAATACGTGAAACCGTACAATTTACCAACAACCAAACCAACATCATACAATCACAACCATAATCCATATAAAACATTTAAGCATGGATAGAATTTATAAAACCAATGTCCACTCACAGACCGTTTTAACGGTATGCCTCGATACGCGTGCCACCGGCCCTCCCGGGCCTCACCACTATCACCGGGACTCCCAATCCTGTCCAAATCACATTAGAGGGTCACTAACCTCATCATTAACATCCTATCAAAGTCCCGTAATTTTCCCGAATTTTCAACTATTTTTAAACTTAATTTAAAACCTTCGGATATCCCGAACAATATCGAGACGATGTCCGATCGACACGAAACCAATTCCAAAATGTCCGTTACATTAATTAGGACAGAAGTCATGTTGACCTCACCTCGAGATTCGTGCCCACGCGCCGTCAGGCGCCGCCGTGAGTGGCTGCGCGTGAAATCCATGCGCCTGCTACAGTGCATCGTCCTAACCCGTATGTCTGGTAAACGGGTCCAAACTGCCCGCGACACGACCCGGTTTGTATTCTGTCAATTCGATCCTAATTCCTTCAATTGATCATTTAGTTAGTTTCGTTTTAAGTTAAATTAAGGTTTTGTAACGTTGATTACACAAAACATTACCTACAATTCCACGATTCAACGATGATCCACGAAGAACACCCGGTTACTGTTCATTCATGGAATTCCTTCAATTCCAATTGATTTCCTTAAATTGATTCAACCAGAAGCTTCCATGGACTCCGTTAAGCATTTCCCCCAACTCAATTGCTTCAATCCTGCGCTCAATCGTCACGACTCAAGCTCGAACACCGTCACTGTTCAACCATGGAGTTCAGTCAACCACAGCCGTTTTCCTTCAATTGACGAACCCAGAAGCATCGTGGGATCATGAGAAGTAGTTTCCCCACCTCAATTCCATCCATCGAAGCCTCCAACTTCACGACTCAAGGTCGAATTTCATCCTCTGTCACCAAGTGTGATCAGAGCGAAATCAGCACCAATTCCCTTCGTTCCTTCGACGATTCTGATCGTTGTGATCCCAGGAAGCTGAATGTGAGCTCAATTGCGATCCTCACGGCCTAATCCCCGGTATTCGAATTTTCCCCCTAATTTCCTAAAATTCAATTTTTCGATTTCCAGCATCCTCTCTGCCTCTCGTGTTTCCCAGCCAATTCAGTCTCTTTCAACCTTCAATTTTCTCTCAAGAACGGCCAAGGAAGGGAGCCAATTCTCCCAGCTCACTCACTCTCTGTTTTGCTCACGGTGTAAGGAAAATATGGAGATAATTAGGGAGAAAATGGAGGAAATGATGAAGGAGAAATGATGATGTAGGAAATGATGATGTTGGGAGGGAAACATGAAGCTGGAAACAAGGGATGGGTGACACTTGTCACTCATCCGGATGTGCACAGTCAACGGTCACTATTTATTATTATATTATTATTTTAATCCAAGCCTCGGTTCGTAAATTCGTTTCCTTGACCATAACGTTGTCGTCGAATCTCCGATTTCGGCATGCTGCCTATCGTTGGATTCGTATCGACGATACCTACGTAATGGTCCTTGGCCCTCGTCCATCGGACCTCCTGGTCAAAAAGTCAACATTTGGCCCCTAATAAGCCAAATTACCAAAATACCCCTCAACTTCCGAACATCATAACTTTCTCTACGAATGTCGGAATCGAACGTGCCACCTGTCTATGAACTCGTGACGTCCCGAACTACGTCACGGTCATCGGTCAATGTCCGTTTGACCGCCCGATCAAAAAGTCAACATTTTGCCCACGACCAGGGGCAAAACGGTCATTTTGTACATTTTGTCCGATTCCGCCCTACTAAGCACCGTTTAACCTCACTAAACGAGATTAGTGACTAATCTAATCCCGGAATTTGGGACGGGTCGTTACAATCTTCCCTTCTTAATAAATTTCGTCCTCGAAATTCCAACCGATCTAATCTCAACGTACTTCCCTGCTTAATAAGTTTCGCTCTCGAAACTCGACTATCCTGATTCCACAAACACCCCGTGGAAAGTGGAATCGACCACGCAACACGTGTACACCCGTACACCAACTACTTAGACAAAACTTGTCTACACCCAAACGTACCACTAGTACTCAAAACGCAATGACTACATTCGACCCCGTCGAATGACTGAAACTACTTGTTTCGAATTTGACACCAATTGTCCAAACTACCCTCTCGTTGACGCAACAACTCGACGGTTCCTTTCCCACTCCCACTAGGAGTCAGCTGACCCCACTCAACAATCTATGTTGACACATCCTGACAAACTGTCACTACACAATTGTTATCAGTCAAAAACTGACACTAGACTCACTCGTGGCTACACATGCCACCAACGTACTTAACTTAGTAAACATTTACCGACCTTTCACACGATCTGTGTGTAATTAGACTCATCGGAAATACCATGACCCATTGCATAGTAATGTCCGGCCCACAACTAATCTCATGGTATCGGAACCAATCCGACTACCAACACGCTCACCGACACACCTCGGGTATATCCCGTATACCGTAACTAGACATCACAAGTCTACAAGGTATTGTACCTCGAACCATGTACGAAGTACACACATCTATCTAATGACCAGACTACAACCACCTAGGTCATAGCCAAAAACGTTCCAATAATGGAGCACCATTTGTCCAATCCAACATGAGACAAATCGAAACCCCACCCATCATCTAGTTCCAATTCCGAATCCGAATCCGCAATTTCGTAAGAAATCCCGGATCCAAGCCCAGACATCACATTTTAATTCATATCCAAATCCGAATCCGAAATCATTATTCCGTAAGCTAGCATTTGGAATAATCATTCCGTACCCAAATTCGGAAATATACTTTCAAGTTCCAAAATCGAATCCTGAATCGTCACCCAGAAATTCGATTCCAAATCCCGAAATCTCGTCACATTTACCAAGACACACCAAAACCGAACCTATCGGTTACCCGTTCAATACACTTGATTGACTTCATAGGGAAGCCAATCCAACCTCCACACGTCTAATGTTGACAAAATTCAACTACCTTGATAACCTACTCACCCGAGTAGAATACCCTACGGGCCCCACTTCGAAAAGAAGTTCAATCCCGTCATTTCGACTCACATACCCAAGTTCGTATCGATCCTTGTCATTCCACCTAGGAAAAACCAAGGATGATCCAACACAATGACGCCAAAACTCATCCTACGTGGATGCAAACAAAACTCGCTGCACTCACAACATCCTCTGCCACCAAGCAGAAAATGAGAAATCTCGTTTACCTAATTTCGAATACGTAGCTCCTCCTAATGACCCACAAACACACATGGGCCCACCAACCAATACACGCTCAACGTACTGGTAACTACGGTCAATGTCTGCCAGGGGAGAAAGCAAGAAGTCAACCCCAATGACTTCGGAATACCAAGCACCAAAAACGAGCACCACTCTCGTTCCCCAATCACAACTTTCCTCAAAACTAAGGTTCCAACCACCAGACTTCCTACCTCCTCAATTCACTTGGACAACCACGTGTCCACAATCAATCCATTATTGTTTCATTTGCACATCCCAACCTCTACAGGTTCAACACTCGGTTTTCCAAGTTCTCAATTATACCTTTTTAATCCACTCCTCACTTGTCATCTTACCCCTGTCGAGACTTATCCCAACACAGCACAATCTTAACTGGATCCCTTCCAGTCCATCACTCAACCACTACCGAATCTCAAAGACCGAACATATGTTCATCATGACGGAGTCACACCCCAACTTGTGGCTCATCGTCAACACCATCACCGACACTAGCACCAGCGCTAGTACCAGCACCAACACACTAACATCCATACTGCACATAGTGTGCAAATATGACAACCCTGGATCTCCGTTCATACCGAACGACGATCCCGTACCTCACGACTATGGGTACCACTATTCTGACAATCCACATCAGGAAAATGAACGTTCCCTGAACGTCCCCTGATCCCCAAGTATTATAACCACACTAATTACCCTCGATAGCCAGTCATCTCCATATGACTACCGACTAACTGTCATTGCTATCGAGATCCGCATCCACACATCACACCAATACCCGATCCAACACGGGATTCCATAATTTATCTCAGAACCGTATCCGTAAATCGAATCCCATAGTTCTGACGAGACTCACCAGAGCCATCCACATGGTCATCCATGACCTCAGCTGCTCGTCGCAGCACAAGTTCTCATCCACCAGTCACAATTAAGGTTTACCTTTTTAATACTAGGGTTCCACAATCACACCCTATTGTTCCCCCGAACCCAACCACTTTCCGTAATATAAAATCCACAACCTGACCGACCCCGCGATCTAGACATCGAATAGACGTCAAATCCAATCCAACCATCCCATCAACGTGGGTTCCACCACTAGGTCATCGACCAACTCCGATGAATCAACATCCCTCACACTAGAAACCACCACAAGGGTTCACATTTTTAAACCATTACTCAATAAGGTTCCCCGAACCTGGCTGCACCTAACAGCACAACAATTTAATATTACATGACTGAACCGTCGGTCCCACAATACCAGTTCATCACAATCATCCCCACTTGGGTTGAATCACACTAACGAACGGCGTATCGGGCCAATCACACTCTATCCACTATCCAAACCCAAAAACTATCTATCAGGTTGATAACGAATTACAGCCCAAAGAGACATCACACCCTCGACCTGCGCGCACAAATAGAGCAACCGTGCTCTGATACCAAGTTGACAGGACCCATCCCAATCCCCCCGGGATTACCGTGGAATGTGCCCTGCTCCCGTCCAACAAGGGGTGTCAGACAAGGGATAACCAAGAGCCACTGCCCAACGGGGCATCCAGAGTGCGCAAGGATCGATGGAGGAGGTGTGCAATGTCCCAGTCTCTGCTGCAATCACACCCGTAATCAACCTGAAGGGCGTTAAAAACAAAAGCTGTGAGTGGACAAAAACCAATAAGTTTACCAAATACATTTATAAGACATTTATGCCCTCCAATAAAGACGTATGCATGCCACAAAAACCAGTAACCAAAACGTTTGCTCAACCGAGCCCTTAGGGCCTTAGCCCAAAAACCGTTAACCAAAAACCAAGTGTGGGAACTCAGCCCAAAACTGTGGAATACCACCACCATACTTATTAAAACCATGTGGGTCACCACCCACGACCATAAATGAACATCATTCAAAAATCCAAAACCATTTAGGGTCCCCGACCCTACATACCATTTCATAACCAATAATCCATTTTTACCACACAACACATATCCAACCAATAAGCCATTTTATTCATTAATCCATATTTTACCATTACCATCACCAGTATCCCAGATGCTTAGCGTCCCAGACGCTAGACGTCCCTGACGTCATATATCACGGTTTCATAAGCTACGCGTGCTGCCCGGGGTCTCTCCGGGTCCATATATCTGACATCCCTGATGTCTGACGTCCCTGACGTCAATCATAGAAATCCTGCTCCTGAGTCATCATACGGTCCGGCTGCTCCGTATAATGACCCCTCGTAGGCAATGCACCGTGACTTCCCTAGTGTCCCAGAAATCTGGAGGAGACCATCATATATCCTTGTATCCAGATGGTATATGGAAAAACAGTTTTATTAAATCCTTTTATCACATCATTACCATTGGGCCCTGCCCGAAATTTCCATAAAACCATGTAATTCCATTTAGGGCCCCTGACCCAAAATCACAATTATTAAATATAGGGTCCCTGACCCGAAATCACCATTATAATCCAATTGGGCCTCATGCCCGATTTTATGAACCACTGGGCCCACGTCCCGATTTGTAAACCAACTGGGCCCGTAGCCCGACTTATAAACCCTCTGGGCCCACGACCCGAATTCCTAAATCAACTGGGCCCCTGGCCTGATAGCATAACTCAAAATGGGTCTCAGCCCGATTTCATATCAACTGGGCCCCTGACCCGATTTCATTAACCAACTGGGCCCCTGCCCGATTCTCAAATGGACTCCAAGTCCGAAATTTCCAACATAATTGGGCCTCAAGCCCGAGTTCATATTTCCAATTTCAAAACCATTTCATCACATTATATCCAAGTCATAAATATGGAAAATCCATGTAAAACCGGAAACCTCGATTTACGTGCAAGCACGTAAATCGCCTCGAAATACGTGAAACCGTACAATTTACCAACAACCAAACCAACATCATACAATCACAACCATAATCCATATAAAACATTTAAGCATGGATAGAATTTATAAAACCAATGTCCACTCACAGACCGTTTTAACGGTATGCCTCGATACGCGTGCCACCGGCCCTCCCGGGCCTCACCACTATCACCGGGACTCCCAATCCTGTCCAAATCACATTAGAGGGTCACTAACCTCATCATTAACATCCTATCAAAGTCCCGTAATTTTCCCGAATTTTCAACTATTTTTAAACTTAATTTAAAACCTTCGGATATCCCGAACAATATCGAGACGATGTCCGATCGACACGAAACCAATTCCAAAATGTCCGTTACATTAATTAGGACAGAAGTCATGTTGACCTCACCTCGAGATTCGTGCCCACGCGCCGTCAGGTGCCGCCGTGAGTGGCTGCGCGTGAAATCCATGCGCCTGCTACAGTGCATCGTCCTAACCCGTATGTCTGGTAAACGGGTCCAAACTGCCCGCGACACGACCCGGTTCGTATTCTGTCAATTCGATCCTAATTCCTTCAATTGATCATTTAGTTAGTTTCGTTTTAAGTTAAATTAAGGTTTTGTAACGTTGATTACACAAAACATTACTTACAATTCCACGATTCAACGATGATCCACGAAGAACACCCGGTTACTGTTCGTTCATGGAATTCCATCAATTTCAATTGATTTCCTTAAATTGATTCAACTAGAAGCTTCCATGGACTCCGTTAAGCATTTCCCCCAACTCAATTGCTTCAATCCTGCGCTCAATCGTCACGACTCAAGCTCGAACACCGTCACTGTTCAACCATGGAGTTCAGTCAACCACAGCCGTTTTCCTTCAATTGACGAACCCAGAAGCATCGTGGGATCATGAGAAGTAGTTTCCCCACCTCAATTCCGTCCATCGAAGCCTCCAACTTCACGACTCAAGGTCGAATTTCATCCTCTGTCACCAAGTGTGATCAGAGCGAAATCAGCACCAATTCCCTTCGTTCCTTCGACGATTCTGATCGTTGTGATCCCAGGAAGCTGAATGTGAGCTCAATTGCGATCCTCACGGCCTAATCCCCAGTATTCGAATTTTCCCCCCAATTTCCTAAAATTCAATTTTTTGATTTCCAGCATCCTCTCTGCCTCTCGTGTTTCCCAGCCAATTCAGTCTCTCTCAACCTTCAATTTTCTCTTAAGAACGGCCAAGGAAGGGAGCCAATTCTCCCAGCTCACTCACTCTCTGTTTTGCTCACGGTGTAAGGAAAATATGGAGATAATTAGGGAGAAAATGGAGGAAATGATGAAGGAAAAATGATGATGTAGGAAATGATGATGTTGGGAGGGAAACATGGAGCTGGAAACAAGGGATGGGTGACACTTGTCACTCATCCGGATGTGCACAGTCAACGGTCACTATTCATTATTATATTATTATTTTAATCCGAGCCTCGGTTCGTAAATTCGTTTCCTTGACCATAACGTTGTCGTCGAATCTCCGATTTCGGCATGCCGCCTATCGTTGGATTCGTATCGACGATACCTACGTAACGGTCCTTGGCCCTCGTCCATCGGACCTCCTGGTCAAAAAGTCAACATTTGGCCCCTAATAAGCCAAATTACCAAAATACCCCTCAACTTCCGAACATCATAACTTTCTCTACGAATGTCGGAATCGAACGTGCCACCTGTCTATGAACTCGTGACGTCCCGAACTACGTCAAGGTCATCGGTCAAAGTCCGTTTGACCTCCCGATCAAAAAGTCAACATTTTGCCCACGACTAGGGGCAAAACGGTCATTTTGCACATTTTGTCCGATTCCGCCCTACTAAGCACCGTTCAACCTCACTAAACGAGATTAGTGACTAATCTAATCCCGAAATTCGGGATGGGTCGTTACACCTAAGTCTCGGATTAGGCTTTACTTGCGATGACTCGAGTTAGTTAACGTCGAGATTATAAGATTAATTACCTATAATAATCGATGGATCATTTTGATCTATACGAACTCCCCCTTTCTAGCTCTTAATCGTCAACCTTGTACTCTAATGATCAATCGGCGATTTTACCCTCGCGTTTTCATTCGATCATTAACCGCAAATCGTTTTCATACGAAGTGTCAGACAAGGGATATTTCCAACCTTTGCCCTCTCGGGCTATCAGAGTACGCCAGGATCCAGAGGAGGTATGTGATATCTCGGTCTCTGCTACAGTCCACATCCGTTGTCAACCTAAAGGGCAGTCAAAACATTAAAAGCTGTGAGTAGACAAAATAAGGAGTTTATAAAACATTTCATAAGAAGACATTTGTATCCTTCACTAAAAATCATGCATGCATTTGAAAACCATTTAATCCAAGAGAACCATATGCGGGAACTAAGCCCAAAACCATAATCCGAAAGAACCATAAAGAACCAACCATACGGGTCACTGCCCAAATCCACAAAGATACCAACCATACGGGCTACTACCTAAATCCATATGAGACTCAGCCCAAAACCTGTATACATCACACATTATACATCATACACATCCCATATCATATATCATATATACATATAATCACACAACCAATCCTGTCACGGTTTCCAAAGCTACGTGCTTGCTACCCGGGGTCTCAAACCCAAGTCTCTTAGAGTCCAAGGTCAATGTCCTTAGACCAATGGCCCGCCCTGAAGTTACGATCCAAGCCTTCTTGAGAGTAAGGAACCCAACTGGGGGGCGACTCCACTCAGTCGGTGCTCCGTGACTACTCTGAGGTCCACCCAGGCCAACGACCCTCCCCGGAGGAGATAGATTCAAGTAAAGGAAGGTATATGAATATATATATATATATAACGAACTCATTCATGCCATTCATATACATATAGAAAACATCTTTAGAACCTTTCAAGAGATTCATTCCCGGTTCCCATAAACCGACATGATTCGTAAAATCCTTTCAAGGGTTCATGCCGGTTCCCATAAACTGTCATGAACCTGGAAATCCAATTAGGGTCCCCGACCCAAAATCATCAATGTAAAGTAACTGGGTCTCGTGCCCGAACATATGACTCAGCTGGGCATCGTGCCCGTTATCTCAGGGTCAGTCACGACTCCGATCGTAGTGATGCGTGCAACCATCCATCCAAGACCGCCCTCAATCCTGGTATGTCGCCGTGAACGAATCAACCGACGCGAACACCAGTAGATTATGGTGCACTCATCATCGATCGATATCCTGAACCGTCAGCACTCCAATGTCGAGTCTCCATCGGTTGTCCGACAACAGATCGTGCATCGTGACCTCTCCGGAAGGAACGTATCCTAGTCTGGAGGTGAGCGTCGTATCGTCGGTCGCCGTGCACATAGCACTCGCCGCGACCACAATTCGGTCCTGTAGGTCGTAAATAGAGCCACATGCCCGAGACAAAACCAAATGGGCCTCATGCCCGAGTTTATCTTTTTGAAATCCAAAACCATTTCATAGAATCCAACAAAGAAATACAAACCCGTATCGGCACCGTATAGGGCCGAAACCTCGAATTACGTGCCAATACGTAACCACATCCAAATGCACTCATGGAATCATAAAACATGTACTAAAACATATAATAAACATTTATGCATGTACCAATTTAGAAAACAAGGTCCACTCACAGACCATCCGAGCTGCCGCCTCGATATGCATGCCATACGGCTCTCCCGAGCCAATCACCATCACCGGAACTCCCAAACCTTTCCAAATCGTAATAAAAGGTTACTAACTACTTAAATAATCTCCCACTAAAGCCCCGTAATTTTCCCGAATTTTTAACTATTTTTAAAGTCGATCCTAAACCTTCGGACACCCCGAAACCTATCGAAATGATGTCCGATCGACACAAAACCAGTCCCAAAATGTTCGTTACATCGAATAGATGATTTCACATGTTGAACACATTCCCAAAATATGGGACACGCGCCCTCACGCGCCCCAAGAATCCACTGCGTGTGTAGCCCACGCGCGGGCATTATTCATCATCTTCTCTAAAGGTTGAACTAGGTTCTCTGGTTCCTGGACTGGCCAAACCGGTCTGGACCGGTTCAACGTCCAAACCTTCATGTTTTCGATCCATTTCAACCCATTTTAATCCATAAATGTTCCTACTCTCATTTCCCATCTTTTTAGACATTAAAACGGAAGAAAACTACAAAACTCGTACCTTCTTACGTCGACAATGGCGACGGTGGCTTCCTCCGCCATTCACCGTCCTTCCCGGCCGTCCTAAGCCTCGAAAACCATCCTATTAGCCTCACCGGACCACCAGAAACATTACCCAGTCCTTAGGTTCGATTAAAACCCAATAAAACCAAGTTTTGGATTTCAAAACCGAAGCCCACTTTCCCGGGTTTCTCCCCTGCCGTGAGCTTCCGTGGTCCACCCTCGTGTCCTCACCTTTCCTGTCTTCCTCAGTCCTTTATCACTCTCTCACAGTCACACACAAGCATAGATGATGGTGATGTGTGTGTGGTTTCGGGTTTTTGATAGAAGAAGAAGAAAATATGGTGGTTTCGGGTTTTGAAGATGAACAAAGAAAATGAGTTTATCAAATGAGAGGGAGATGGAATGAGATGAATGGTGAGGACTGAGAGATTAAATTAGATGGATGGTTTGGATTTAGTGGAGGCTAGGATTAAAATATAAATAATTAATTTAATATTATTTAATTAGTGAGATCCCCTTTTTAGGGAAATTGGCCAATGGGATGAGTGACACTTGTACTCATCCATGGGTCCCACCAAAATATCTGAACAATCATATAAAGCCAAGTCATCATCATCTCGAAGTACGTGCATAGTGAAACCGAACTTCTTTGGCCCATAACTCTCCCATTCGAAGTCCAATTTCAGCGTGCCACCTGTCTATGGATTTGTGTCGTCCCGATCTACTTAACGGTCCTCGGCCCTCTGCCATCGGACCTCCCAGGTCAAAGTCAACTATTTGCCTCATTTTAACCAAATTACCAAAGTACCCTTGAACTTCCAAACGTCATAACTTATTCCTCGAATGTCAGAATTGAACGTGCCACCTGTCTATGAACTCGTTACGTCCCAAACTACGTCACGGTCATTGGTCAAAGTCCATTTGACCACCTGAACAAAAAGTCAACATTTTACCCACGCCTAGGGACAAAACGGTCATTTTGCATCGTTCGTCCGATTTCGCTCAACTAATCACCGATTAACCTCACTAATTAGGATTAGTCACTAATCTAATCCTAGAAATCGGGACGGGTTGTTACATTTGGATTTACGATGGTTTATGGAAAACCCGGGCATGGCCCTTTGAACGGTTTCGAAATGATTTATAAAATGGTTTTTCGTATACCATTCTCACGAACGGTTGCCCTCCAGACGTTCCGTAGTATCTTGGAGTGGTGGGTTGTCTCCTCCAGACGACTCGTAGAATCCTGGAGTAGTCACGGGGCATTGCCTGCGAGGGGTCATTGCACGGAGCGACCGGTCCGTATAGTGACTCAGGAGCAGGATAGTCAGAGGTTAAAGCTCTCCCCAGGGAAGGTCATTGATCTGTGTGTCATTGACCTGGGTGGACCCTAGGGAGACTTGGGATTTGAGATCCCGGGTAGCACGCGTAGCTTGGAACCGTGACGGTGTGATTGTGACACCAGGAATGTCAAGCATCAGAGATGCCGAGGATTGGTTTTGGACTGAGACCCACGTGATTTAATTTGGGTTGAGTTCCTACTTGATTGGTTTTGGGCTGAGTTCCCACTTAGATTTGGGCAGTGACCGACATACTTTGGTTTTACGATTTTGGGCTAAGGCCCTAATGGTTTGATTAACTGGCCTTCAGATGCATGCATTCTTTTTAGTAAAGGGCATAAATGTCTGTCTTTTCATGAAACTGTTTTTATAAATGATTGGTTTTGTCCACTCATAGCTTTTTGAAGTTTTAATGCCCTTCAAGTTGATCGCGGATGTTGGCTGTAGCGGAGACCGAGACATCACACTCCTCCTCCGATCCTGGCTCACTCTGGAAGCCCCGTGCGGGCTAAGGTTGGATTATCCCTTGTCTGACACTCCATGTCAGACGGGAGCAGGCACATCCCGTGCTAATCCCGTGGGGATTTAGGACGGGTCCTGTCAGGTGGTATCAGAGTAGGTTGGCTCCTGTTGCTCTTAGTTTCAGAGCAGGTTTGCTCTTGAGCTATGTGCATGTATATGAAGTGATGTCTCTATAGTGATAATAGCCCGTCATCAACTTGATAGTTAGGGTAAGTGTATGAGGATTTAGTGGAATCAAACCTTGATCATGATGTGTTTGGCACGAGGTGTTATGGTTCAAGGTTCGATTGGCACAGGATGTCGCATGGTAGTGAGGTTGGATCCCGAGTAGGATCGATGTGCATAGGAATCCAACGACTTAGAGCCGTAGTGTTAATAGCAGATTGGACTTATTGAGCCGGTTGTCCCAGTATGGCGATATTACGGAATTATGACCGTTCAACGGTAAAGTCATGGCGGATATGGATTGTGACAAAGTGGAATCAGTAGATGCCGACTGGTAGAGGATGCCTCGGTGTAGTTATTATGTGGCATGGTAGGTTGTGGAGTTACGAGAAGATGAGGTCCTTAGATCGTGGTTACTGGTCACTAGGATACCAGTATCGGGGTATGACGACTTTTCGGAGTCGAGATCAATGGATCGGTCTGGATGGTGGTGCTATAGTGAGCATTCAGGTTTCTGATAACCCTAGTTGGTGGTTGATCAGACAAGTTACCAGGAGAGTTGTACTAGTGGATTGGTTCCCGAGATGGACCGATCGGTGGATACTGCATGTTGAGCAGTTGGTATCTGCAATGAGTTGACTGCATGGGTATGGAGTCTCAATAGCAGAGTGTTTCTAGGATTAGTCTGCGCGTGGTGGTGGCAGAAACCGCTATCAATGGACGTGGATGAGTCTTATCGAGTGGGCAGGCTCTTGTTACCATGACGACTGCGACAATGGAGATTTGTCAGTCGTGACGATGGTCGGAGGTGCGTGAGTGACACGCAGTACAAGCAGTGGTTTTAGGAATTGGCTCAGTTATGACTGTATGTGATCACAGCAGGAGTCTGTTATGACTCTTCGGTCAAGCGGTACATCAGGTTATGATGAATTGACATCCTTTTGGATGTGCATAAACAATTTTAAACAAACTGACGAGTTGGGTGCGAGGGTTGATGGTTTACGGACACGTGGTTGGATGGTCCAAGTGAGTTGAGGACTTGAGAGTCCAGTGGGAAATGGCTTTGGTCGACTAAGGGAGACCATACTTCCTGAGTTTTATATAAGCTTGTTTGAGAAGAAATATGACTGATAAGACACGATCATCAGTTAGAGTATGTGTAATGACCAGTCCCGAATTAGCGAGATTAATTAAGAATTAATGATTTATTAGCGAGACTAATCGGAGATTAGACGAGGATTAGTGGACATTCCGGACGAAATGACAATTTTGCCCTTAGAATAGGCGAATCGTTGACTTTTCATTCAGGCTGTCAAGTGGACTTTGACCAATGACTGTGACGTAGTTTGGGGCGTCACGAGTTCATAGACAGGTGGCACACCCGATTCTGACATTCGAGGAACAAGTCATGATTTTCGGAAGTTCGAGGGCATTTTGGTAATTTGGTTGAATAAGAGCAAATAGTTTACTTTTGACCCGGGAGGTGTGATGGCCGAGGGCCGTTACATAGATCAGGACGATACGAATCCGTAGACAGGCGGCACGTCGAATTCGGACGTTCGACGAAAAAGTTATGATTCACGGAAGTTTGAGGGAACTATTGCACGTTTTTCGAGACAGAAGTTATTTTGGAAGCAAGTGGGGCCCATATATTATTGGACAGGACCATTGGATGAGTGAAAAGTGTCATCCATCCATTGCCCATCCCAAACAATTCATGCATATCCATCCCTTTTCCTTCATCGATCATTTTCCATCCTACAAACACAAACGTGATCACCTTCCACCCCCAAAATCAAAACCCTTACCCCATATGATCTTATGTGAGGCCAGAGGATGAAGTGAGGACCAGAGGATGTGGTGGCCGATCAATGAAGCGCCACCGTGGACGGCGGAGGACAACTCGACCCAAAGGTATCGGTTTTGTCCAATCTCCATTTTCTTTGGGTTCAATCATTATGGACGTTTTTAATTGATTGTATTGAGCTGATGTGGTTATTAGGAAGGTATTAGGACGATTTTGAGGGTGGTTAGAGGCTGAGTAACCCCTGGGAGAATTCTGGGTTTTGTTGAACCGTGGAGGAAAATTGAACCCGTGGGTTTTTAGGGGTTTTAGGTAGATTTGGTTGCACAAACTAGTTCCTAGGATTGAATTAGGAAGTTTACGATTGAAAAGGAGAAGATTGGACGAAAATTGAAGAAAGGGGAGCCCTGGACCAGTCACGGCGGTCCTGTTATAGGCCTGAACCGAACCGATCGGTCTGAACCGGTCTGGAGGTTGAAGATGAAGAACTGTAGCCCGGTGCGTGAGGCCCACGCGCAGGGCAGTGCTTGGGCACGTAACGGGGCGTGGCAGAGAATCTGGGGAAGGTTCCAACATGTAATTTCATCTATTCGATGTAACGAACATTTTGGGACTGGTTTCGTGTCAATCGGACATCGTTTCGATATAGTTCGGGCTGTCCGAAGGTTTAGGTTTGCGTTTAAAAATAGTTAGAAATTCTGGAAACTTACGAGGCTTTAGTAATGGGTTATTTAAGTAGTTAGTAACCCTCTAAATTAATTTGGATAGGTTCGAGAATCCCAGAGGTGGCGATTGGCCAGGAGAGGCTTATGGCACGCGTATCGAGGCGCGGCTTCAGACGGTCTCTAAGTGGACTTGTTTTATGAATTCAATGCATGCATAAATGTTTTATAATTGTTTTAGAATATTTTTTTGTGATGCCATGAGTGTATTTGTTTGTGGTATCTTAGGATCGACATATTTGCACATTTTTCGAGGTTTTCGACTTTATGTCGTACCTTTGCATACTGTGTTTTCAATGACGATTTAATAAATGGATTTTGGATTTGGAAATATGAATCGGGCATGAGGCCTATTTGATTTACATCTCTAGAACTTGGAGTCCATTTGATTTGCGAGGAATCAGACCGAGGGTCCATTTGAGTTATACGATCGGACCAAGGGTCCCGTTGGTTTTTGAATCCGTGCTTGAGACCCAGTTGGTTGTAATCTCGGGCTTGAGGCCCATTGACTGTATGATCGGACTTGAGGCCCTATTGGTTGTGAAATCGGGCTTGAGGCCCCATTGCTTTCTGGTTTCGGGCTTAGGGCCCAATTAGTCGTGATATCGGGCTGGAGACCCAGTTGATTGTGAAATCGGGCTTGAGTCCAAGTTCGGTTTACGAAATGAGAATTCAGGCATGAGACCCTGTTGAACTGTGGATTTAGGTCGAGGCCTGTGAAACTGATTTGAATCGGATTCGAGGAATCCTGTTGAGATGAATCGGGTATGAGACCCAGTTGAGAAATGTTTTGAGAAAGAAAGTATTTGGAAAATGAATATGAACCCTCCATATGATTATATGGTCTCCTCCAGACGTCGACCTGGAGAGTCACGATTCACATACCAGAATGGGTATCCCCATAGGGATTCCATTCCAGGAATGGAAGTTATAATGTGGTCCCGGACCAGATTCCAGAGAGATGATCGGACTAGATCCAGAGATAGAGCTCGGACTAGATCCAGAGATTGAGCCTCCCATATGGAGAATTCCTGGGGGAAGACTCGGAGTGAGACCCCGAGTAGTGTGCACACTAGTATAAATATGATTAATCGTGACTTATATCGGGGATGTGTGCCCCTAGTTGGCTTCTTCTCGGAAGTGCCGCAGATGGGTTATACGTATGAGTACGTATGTGGTTCTTACATAAAGTGATTTGGGGCCGGAGACCCCGTGTTCCATGTTTTTAGAAAGTGATATGGGGCGGAGACCCCCTATTTGATATTTTGGAAATGCTTTGGGGCGGAGACCTCGTATTCGATGTTTGGTATTTCACTGAGAATGGTTTTGGGCTGAGTTCCCATGTATTTATTTACGGGTTTTGTGATCTCGGGTCGGGGATCCATAAATGGATTTATGGTTCATGACGGTTTATGGGGACCAGCATGAACCCTTGAAAGGTTTTAATGGGTCATGACGGTTTATGGGGACAGGGCATTAACCCTTGAATGATTTTGAGAATGTCTTCAAATGGTTTGATGAACGTTTTGGCAAATGGTTTTTGAATGCATATGCTTTTAGTGAAGGGCATAAATTTCTTTATGTGAAAATGTTTTTATTAAAATATTATTTTCTCCACTCACCACTTTTAATGTTTTAATGCCCTTCAAGTTGATCGCGGATGCGGGCTGTAGCAGAGATCGAGACATCACACTCCTCCTCCTACGATCTTGGCGTACTCCGGAGGCCCCGGTGAAGGCTAGAGATGAAATTTTCCCTGGTCTGAGACTTCGTGTCAGACAGGATCAGGCACATCCCACGTTAATCCCAGGGAATTTGGGACGGGTCCTGACAGTATGCTTCCAATATGATTGGATCTTCGAAATCAAGTGAAGTTGCGATTGAGACGATGAGGAGAGTACTTGATTCCGCATTGGTGACAGGCATTCTATAAGTCACTGAGGGTGATTTCTCATTTCTTACTCTTTAGCAGAGGGTGCTTGGTGGCACTAGATTGGGTAACTGTAGTGGAGTTGTGGTTGCATTCACGTAGGATTAATTTTGATGTCATAATCTTGGATTCTCCTCGATTCTTCCCTAGGTGGGATGACGAGGAGTGATATGACAGTTAAAGGATTCAAAGAGGGTGTAAGAACCGAACACCTAGACTGTGAGTCAAATTTGATTGACTAGAAGAACGGACGGTATTTCGTATCACCGGATATGACGAGTGAGTCCAAGGTAGTGGACCCACGGTGGATCGACGTGAGTTAGATAGAGTAGTGTGATGACAATCATGATGATCGAGATGACTGAGATGATTGTGGCAACCAGGGGTCGAGTAAACCAAAGCAAGTTGGATCGCAACAGTGATGAGGTTAGGGCGATGACAAGACAGAAGTTGGACATGTACATGAGTATTGCACTATCTTGGAGTTGGATATGTGAATAAGTATGAGACGAGGACGATACGTGGGTATCGATTAGGAAGAGATGAATGGCCAATACCTCAGGTTGGATATGAGGATAGAGATTGTGATTGATTGGTGTTCACCTGGTGACAGACAGTTGAGGTCCAAGCCATGTTTGGAGCGTGATGGTAGTATGTGGTTGGATGTTGCCAGAGTGTAGTCCTTAAGCAGACCAAGTAGTGCCTTGATGATTATTATGATAGGGGTGCACAACATGTAGTGCACGTTGGACGATGGGATTGACCACAGTCAATCGGTATGTCAAGTTGAGAGTTATCAAAGAGGACAAGGGTTTTGTCTAATGGATCAAGAGTCCTAGATGGACATGAGAGGGTGATCAGAGTTGATCTGATGGTGACAGTTCGATGAGTCCATGATCGGATGTGTTTCGACATGATGATATGATGACTGGACATCGACTACTGTGTGCTCGAGCAAAGTGGATTAGTAGGGTTCAGTGATTAATATGAGCGGGGGCTCAACTCGTGGATAACTAAGGGAACCCTACAGTGCATACGTGTTATCTCTATTGAAACAAGTATTCGATGGGGTCCAGATACACCCAGGATGAGTGAGAGGTCGAATGTGTTTCGAAAAAGTACATGATGTGATGGTTTGGGACTTGAGTGAGTCAAGATTTCAGCATAGGTCACGGAGTGACACGAGATACGATATGGGGACTCGAGAGCGAGTCGAGATCAGAGTGGCGCAACGAAAGCGTAGTGGAGCCGGGAGTTACCAGCTGGTCACCATGTTTGACGATGGGATTGGCTTCCGTGCGAAGTCAATCAGACATATAGTGGTAATGGATTAAATTGATATCCGATGTATTTGGATTGGTATGCAGTAATGGGACTCTAGCGAGAGTTAGTATGAGAAAATGAGAGTTGACTCGTGTGAGTATCGAGGTCAATTAAACCTGTGGAAGTTGACTAATCGGACGCTGGGAAGGTTGTCAGCTCCTGTTATCCGATGAGAAAGGTCGTCAGGCTGAAAAGCCGATTTGACGATAACTCAGTATTGTTGACCTGTTGGAGTGAGTGACAGGAGAGATCGACGAGTGTCGGTATCTCGAGTGAGACTTACGAGCTGACGTGTGGCTTCTTGAGAGTTGAGTTGGAGCTTTGGAAGCTCTGGTGACAATGCGCATCGACGCGTGCGGTGGTTGTATTGGATGCGTACGGTTACACGAGAATGCCTATAGTAGGGGGACATGATTAGATTCCACAGTTGGGTTGTGGAATTGGGTCGGTTTGAATTTCGAAGACGAAATTCTTTAAGGAGGGAAGTTTGTAACGACCCGTCCCTGATTTTAGGGATTAATTAAGACTTAATTATGGATTAGCAGGGCTAATTAGGGATTAGTTTATGATTATCGGACATTCAGGATGAAATTAGGATTTTTCCCTAGATGAGGGCAAAAAGTTGACTGTTGACCCAGGAGGTTCGAGGCATGAGGGTCGAGGACCGTTACGTAGATCGAGTCGATACGAGTTCATAGACAGGCGGCATGTCAAAATCGGACGTTCGACGGGAAAGTTACGGTTCACGGAAGTTTGAGGTAACTATTGCAAGTTTTACGAGACTGTGACATTTGTCACTTAGTAGGGCCCAGATTTTTTGTTTATGGCCCATTAGATGAGTGACAAGTGTCACTCATCCATTTCCCATTCCCTTACATTCATGCCCCATCCATCCTCATCTATTCCATTCTAACAAATCCGCAACACATACACGTCCCACCCCAAAATCTCAAACCCACGACCCTTTATCCTCATTTGATGCTAGTGGTGTAAACAGAGAAGTGAGAAAGGAGGGTGAGGAGAGTCGAATGGTGGCGAAGTCGAGGACTGTCGTGGACGGTGGCCGTGAAACCGCTAGGTAAGCTTTTGACGTTAAAAAATTTGATTTTCAGTTTGGTACGTTTTGGGTGAGTTCTGACGATTAGATGATGTTCCTGGGTTCCTTATGAGTCGAGGGGAATGGCTTCGGACGGAGGATGAAGGCGGAGCAGCCCAGACGGACGGTCGGAAACTGGTTGTGTGTTCTTTGATCGGGGAGGTAATTTCTAGGCCCTTTTCGTATGTTCTGAGGACATAGAATGATAGGAAATGATTAGACAAAGATGTAGGGATTAAAATGGAAGAAAACGGGTCGAAAAAGTGTGAGGAATGGCAGTGGACCGATTCCGTCGTTCCTGTCGGACCCAAAACCAGCGAACCGGGTTCAAACCGATTCGGCTGGAGGTTGAAGAAGCATAGTGCCTGACGCGTGAAGCCCACGCGCAGCGCCTTTGGGCGGTGTGTTGGCTGTCTTTTAGGGGAGTGTTCAACGTACGAAATCATCCTTTTGATGTAACGAATATTTTGGGACAAGTTTCGAGTCGATCAGACATCGTTTCGATATAGTTCGGGATGTCCGAAGGTCTAGGATCGAGTTTAAAATATGCCAAAAATCACGAAAAACTAGGGGGCTTTAATGAGAGGTTATAGAAGTAGTTAGTAACCCTCTAGTATGATTTGGACAAGTTTGGGAACCCCGGAGATGGTGATTGGCCCGGGAGAGGCTTATGGTGTCCGTATCGAGGCGCAGCATGGATGGTCTGTGAGTGTACTTCGTTTTTTAAATTGATGCATGCATAAATTTTTTATATGAATTTATCAACATGTTTTGAGATGCCATGAATGCATATGATTTAATTATGATGATTGGGCATTTTTGGAGGAAAATGCACCATTGCACGTAGTTCGAGGTTTCTATTTTTATATGATATTTGAGCTTTGCGAAAGTGTACTACGTGCATATGTTTTACACGGTTTATATGTGATTCCGAAGGTTTCACAAAGAGGCATGAAACTGAGGAACTGATTTAAGGTTTTGGAAGATTTCACGGAAGTGCGTGAAATCGAATTCCGGCATGAGTCCCAATTGAAAGACGATTTGGAAGGGATTTTGGAAATATCCTTCGGGCGTATGACCCATTTGATTGGAAACTATTAGACTTGGAGTCCAGTTGATTTAATGGGAAATCGGGTTAGAGGCTCATTGGAGTTATGTGATCGGGCCGGGGGCCCCGTTAGTTTACGAATTCGGGCTTGAGGCCCAATTGGTTATGATATCGGGCATGAGGCCCAGTTCTGGTTTATAAATTTTATTTCGGGCCAGAGACCCCAAATGGATTTGGATTTATGATGGTTTATGTAAAACCCGAGCGTGGCCCTTGAAAGGTTTCAAAATGATTTGTAAAATGGTTTTTCGTATACCATCCTCACGGACGGTTGCCCTCCATATGTCCCGTAGTATCCTGGAGTGGCAGGTTTTCTCCTCCAAACATCTCATAGTATCCTGGAGTAGTCACGGGGCATTTCCTGCAAAGGGTCATTGCATGGAGCGACCGGTCCGTATAGTGACTCAGGAGCAGGATTGCCAGAAGTTAAAACCTCCCACTAGGGAGGGTCATTGATCTGCGTGTCATTGACCTGGGTGCATCCTAGGGAGACTTGGGATTTGAGACCCTGGGTAGCACGCGTAACTTGGAACCATGACGGTGTGATTGTGACATATGGGATATCAGGAATCAAGGATGCCGAGGATTGGTTTTGGGCTGCGACCCACTTGTATTGGTTTTGGGCTGAGACCCACGTGATTTAATTTGGGTTGAGTTCCCACTTGTATTTGGGCAGTGACCCACATACTTTGGTTTGACGATTTTGGGCTAAGGCCCTAATGGGTTGATTAACTGGCCATCAAATGCATGCATGCTTTTTAGCGAAGGGTATAAATGTGTGTCTTTTCGTGAAACTGTTTTTATAAATTATTGATTTTGTTTACTCACAGCTTTTCGTGGTTTTAATGCCCTTTAGGTTGATCGTGGATGTGGGCTGTAGCGAAGACTGAAACAACACACTTCTCCTCCGATCCAGGCGCACTCTGGAAGCCCCGTGCGGGATAAGGTTGGATTATCCCTTGTCTGACACTTTGTGTTAGATGGGAGCAGGCACGTCCCGCGCTAATCCAGGGGGGATTTGGGACTGGTCCTGTCACAATGACTTAGGCAACTTATGTTGATACCAAATCCACCTACCACACACAAAACGACCAACAAACAACACCACGACCATTGATTGGCCACCCGATGATCGATCTCTCGATGATAGACTACCAAAGACAGGACCCCTCTTGAAATAACTTTGAAAACTGTGTCTGGTCCTCCTTCTGTCTAACAACCCAAACCCTAGTTTCACTTTTTAGGACTTGCCAAAACAACCGAGAACCTAAAAGACAAGGGATGTACACCGACCATGTTAGAAATATTATCTTCATACACGAACCAAAAATAATTTGTCCTCCTAGGGTCACCATCCACTCTTACTCACTAACCTCGATGAAAAGTGGAACCTTATATTTTGGCTTCTTCCAAGGCCTAAACTTGCATCTCGATTCTTTCTAAGTCTTGCCTTGTTATTCTGACTCTTCAAAAGTCCGTTCTAACACCCAGTCATACAAAGAGGTCATAGTCAAACCCCTAAAGCCCCGGAAGTTCCACAGGTATTTTAACCATAAGTAACGTCACTTTGGACATATGATACTACCTTGAAACTAAATTATGCCAATGAATCCAATATTGCACAATAAGTAAGTGTTGTGTTGACTGTCACCGAGGGAAAAGCCGCAAGTTCTGCCATGCATTGAACGACTTCCCTTAACTAGACTTCACCCGGTTGGGCTTGTAATTGCACCCTTAATCGCCTTCTACCTCGTGCCGGATCGATCCAATTTCCTACAATATGGTCCCAACCCGGAAAACTCGACCCAGCCTTGAATTTACCATTTTCATCCATTTTTCACAACTTAATTATCAAAATATATCTAACCGTATCCAAGAACATGGATTTAGTCATAAAATTGGAAAAACTCACCTTGAATTCAAAACCTGAATCTTGGAGCTTGGAGCCAATTCTCAAACCTATATTTTGTGCCCTTCCCGTATCTTGGTTTTGAGGTTCCTACAATCCCACTTATTTCTTTTTCTTCTTTTCTCTTCTCTAGGGACAATCATTTCCCCCACTATCTTTTCTTCCTTTCCCTATTTCTCTAGAGAGCCCATTAAGGAGGGTCTACTCTCTACCCATCTCATAGGAGTCCCCCCACCTAAGCTGCCAGCTAACCCAATGTGAGTCACCACTTGTAAAAGGACTAAAATGCGCATAAATGTACAAATTACTAAAATCCTCTTGAACGTTCATACATATAACTGGTTCATTCGGTTTCCACCTTCCATTTGCAGTTGCTCTACAAACTCGTGAATTCGAGAAGCATTCGAGAAGCACGTGTCGTTCCAATCGAAACTTCTGAGAAGTTCCCCAAATTAAAATTTGACTTTTGGACCATTAATAAGGACAAGGGTAGACACGTGCCTTTTCAATTTAATTTAAGAAATTACCCCAATTTTCATAACGAGTCATTACAAGCTTCCCCCTAAGAAAAATTTCATCATTGAAATTTACACATGTAGATTAGGGGTCCATTTCCTAAAATCCCCAAGATCTCACGATCTCCCTGAATATAAGTCTCCATACGATTACTCACCTCTGAGATATCAGATCAAGACTCCCTACGCGCAAATCTTTAAACTTATCTCTGGGATATTATATCAGGCCTCCCCAAGCACATGTTTGGAAACTTATGTCCACGATATCAAATCATCACTTTTCTGAGATCAGACACATTCGGGTACATGCCCAGCCTCAATCACACCAGAATTAGAGTTCATCACATCTCTTGCATCAGACATATCCAGGTATATGCCCTGGCTCAGTCTCATCTGGAATAAGATTTCATCTCATCTCCGGGATTAGACACATCCAGGTACATGCCAAGACTTAGTCACATCCAAAACAAGAACTCATCACATCTATGTTATCATACACATCTGGGTACATGCCCAAGCTCAATCACATCAGGATTAAGAACTCATCGTATCTCCGCGATTTGACACATCCGGGTACATGCACGGGCTCAATCACATCCAGAGGACATCTCAAGGCTCAAACACATCCGGGTAGTATTCCCAAGCTCAATCACATCAGGAGGTGTGTATTAGAGAAAACAAACCAACCTTCAAAATAATTACAAATAAAGCCAAAACTTTGCTTTCAAATAAATACTCCTTAAAATTCAAGTCAAAATATTTCCAAACCAGACCTAATGTAACGCTACGGACCTTTAATTAAATTTAAATTCAGAAATTTTATGTAAAATGACCATTTTGGCCATAGTAAGGGAAAATGTTGACTTTTGACACGGTACACTGTTTTGAGTTTGACCGAGGCCCATTATGTAGATCAGGATGTCACGAGTCCGTAGACAGGCGGTACGTCAAAATCGGACGTTCGAAGGAAAAGTTACGAGTCACGAAAACAAATTGGTACTATTTATATTTTACGAGGAATTGTACAAGTGGCATTATTGGATTGGTCAAAGATTCCAGTGGACCAATCAGATGAGTGACAAGTGTCACTCATCTAATTGGTCCAGGAACCCAAAATTATGGGTTCATTGAACCATCTTCATCTCATCTCCTTCATTCATCTTTGTAACCCTAAACCCACAAAAACCCACAAACCCACACCACAACCATTAGACAATCATCTTCTGTGCTTCATTTGAGAGGGTGAGAGGGAAAAGATGGCTGAGAGACGACGGAGAAGGACTGAGCACGACGGAAGAGTTGTAAATATGGTAAACCCGAAACCGGTGTAGGACCCAAAATTTGAAATTGATTTCTAGGGCTCGTTGAACTGTTTTAATGATTAGGAAATGTTCCTAGGGTCTGTACGATCTCAACGAAACCAAAACCAAGGACTAAGGTGGCAATGATCAACGGGGAAGCAAGGTTGAAGTTGCCCATCACTATTCAATGTTTGGAAGGTACAATTCTAAACCTTTTAGCTAGCTTTAGGTTCATAAATCCCTTCCTGGGATCATTGGGATCATGTAGGAACAACCAGGGTCGAAAATGGTGTACAAATGCATGAAAATACAAAAAGGTCGAATCCCGGGTCTGGTTGACCCATTATAGTAAACGGGTCGACCTAGCTCACAGTAGACGATGATGACGTGGAAATCAACGTCATTATCTATTAGAGGTGTCAGACACGTGGACCATTCAGGGGCTGACATGTGTCATGATGTCATGTCCTGTCAGCATGTTAGATGTGAGACACGTGGCCCAATTGAGGGCTAACACGTGGCACATGTCAGATCTGACACATGTTAGACCTGATAGGCATCAAACCTCTAAAACTGACGTTAGCATGACGTCATGCTGACATCATCGCTCATGTCAGTGTTGACTTTGCTAACGTCTGCATTGACCATTGATCGATGACGTCATCATTTCCTTTTACTGACGTCAGCGTTGACCGTTAACCAACGTTGACTGGAAGTTTGACCGGCACGTGGGGGCATGTGGGACCGATTTTAGAGGTGAAATCGATCATGTTCGAAAGGTTTCGACGATCCGAATCGAATGGTGGTGGTTTCGGGTCGAGATGCATTTTTGATATCGGGCTTTGTGAAGGTTTAGTGTATGAACATGTATAGCATATTAGTGAACCTTAGGCATGATTTGGACAGGCACAGAGATGTTGGACTAGCTTGGTGATAGATTAAACGTTTAGAATTAGCATGGAGCGTGGACCGAGTGTAAGTGGGTCGTTTGTTTTATAACTGAAATGCATGCATAACTATTTTTCATGTTTTATTATATGATTTAAGTTAAATGATTTGATATTATGGTACTTGGAAACTTAAATCATCGGTTATGGACCATTTTACGGATTTACGTGAAAATGCAGTTTTGGGCTTGAGGTTCGTTTGGATATCGTTTAGCTGGATTTTGGGGTCAATAAGGATTTAAAGGAAAGAACATTTTCATGTGGATTTGAAAAGCGATCTGGTATGATCAGGTTTGTGAAAGGGAGTTTTCTAAATGGCTTTAAATAGTGTTAAATGAACATGATGCATGTTTCCACATATACCATCCTATATATATTGTTGAGTCTCCTCTAGATGTTGAGGATCTTGGAGTAGTCATGGTGCACTGCTTGGGATGAGTGACTCCTAGGAGAAGCTTAGGCTCATATGTGCGGTATTATGATATCATCCTGAACGTGGTAGATCTTGGGTAGGCACCCCATGTAGATATCACCCCAGACGTCATTGAGCTGATCCTGGGGAGTAATCGGAGATGAGACCCCGAGTTGCACACATAGTAATATAGATCGTGACTGGTATTGGTTCTGGACATCACGGATAACTGAGGATAGGTTATATTGTGTGTTACTCATGTATATGTGTGTTTAGGTGGTTACGTTCTTATATGATTTGATTTACTTCCATAGGTTTTGAATTATATGCATGCATGTTTATAAAACAGAGGGTCTAAATATTACTCTTGTTTAGAAATGAGTTTATAACTTTTTTTTTGGTCCACGCACACTTTGATGTTTTATTGACCCTCCAGGCCGAGATATTGAGCTAGGGACTGGCTCCTTGGTAGAGGCGTAGATTGTACTACTGCACACCTGATCACCCTTCAAGGTAGGTTATTATGTATTTTATTTGTAATGACATTATACTCGTATCCCTTATTTGACGATGGTGTGTTTAGAAACTCTGTATGTATATTATGAACACCTTTGAGGGTAGTTATTGTATTTGAGTTATTGTCAGATGGGAGCAGGGCACGTCCCACGGTGGTCGCCAAGGGGATTGGGATGAGTCATGTCAACCTAGTATCAGAATAGGGTATTAGGCTAGCAGTTTGTACTTTGTACATTGATGCGCAAAAAATACCGTACTAATCGTACTGTTTTATGCCTCTTAACAGATATCATGCCTCCGAGACGAGAACCCCCTCCACGGTCTGAGGGTAATCTCGCTGGAGATATGGGGAGTTCAAGTATTGAGCGAGCACATCGTTTGGGTGCTACAGTTTTTAGTGGTGAGTCCTCGCCTGAGGATGCTCACCGATGGATCCTTCGGCTCGAGAAGATTTTGGTTGTGATGCCATGTCTTCCAAAGGATTGCGTTATGCTAACCACTTTTCTGCTGGATGTAAATGCTTACGAGTGGGGGTATACGCTGGAGTTGTCTAGATGGGACTCCACGATAGTGGCATGGGAAGCATTCAAGGAAAGGTTTCTGGAGCAATACTACCCCCGATCATTTAGGGATGCTAGAGATGCTGAGTTTCTACAGCTCCACCAGAGGAGTATGATAGTAGCCGAGTATGAGCAGTGCTTTCAGAGGTTTTCTAGATTTGCTGCCGTATTCATAGGGACTGAGGTTGACAAGTATTGCCGATTTAAGTTCGTCATACGAAGAGAGATCCGAGCCATGGTTACATCAAGCTCCTTTGGTACTTTGAGGGAGTTGACAGATGCTGCAGTGAGAGTGGAGGAGAGCTGGACAGCCCGACAACAGTTTTCTTGGGAGGGACGACACAGAGATCATTCATATGCTAGTCCTTCAAGCTAGAGGGCTCTCAAGGGAGGTTGGTACAGTGGTAGAGTGTCGTCATCAGGCAACAGTCGATCAAGCCAGTGGTACTTCGGTAAGGTCTACGGGCAGGCCGAGGCCATTGACTTGCTTTTTCTGCAGAGAGTTGGGTCACTTCAAGAGAAAGTGCCTGCAACAGTTAGGTGGCAATGCAGCAGGGCAGACTTCGAGCACAACTTCAGATGTGACTGGCAGCCAAGAAGCCAGAGAAGGATATAAGGGAGTACGAGGACATGGTCGAGTAGCTGGACCACATGCCTGAGTATTTTTTGTGACCCAACAGGAGGCTAAAGTAACTCTTAGCGTGGTGACAGGTACATTTTGTAACACCCCGGACGTTCTGAAAATGTAATATTGTAAAATATTGAATAAAATGACGTTTTTACCCCTGTGATTTGTGTGGTCAATTTGTTGACTTTTTGATTGGGAGGTCGAACGGACGTGGAGTGATGACCGTGACGTAGTTCGGGACGTCACGAGTTCATAAACAGGTGGCACGTTCGATTCGGACGATCAGGGTGAAAGTTATGATGTTCGGAAGTTCAGGGGCATTACCGTAATTGTGCGTTGTTATGGGGAAAAGTTGACTTTTTGTTTGACAATTGATATGCATTTGACTCGAAGACCGTTATGTTCGTCTCGACGCCCTAAGTACAACGACAGGCGGCACGCTTGAAACGGACATCGGATGACCGAGTTATGGGTCACGGAAGCTGGAGGGCAATTTGGTAATTTTTGCACAGAGGGGCATTTTGGTCATTTTCACGGCGGTACTGTAGCACCACCGTGAAAAACAGAGTGCGGCCGTGGAGCTTTGTGCGTGCAATTGTTTATGGTTAAGTGGACTAGTGAGTGGGGTAAGTTTATGAATTTTGAGATTGTGGGAAGCATCCCTGCGTGTCTGGGCAGAGACTGAGTGCACGGGCTGGGTTAAATAATGGATATGGCTTCTTTGTGCGTGGGAGACATTTTCAGAAAATCTCAGTTGGTCTCCCACGGGTTGCTGGCCGTTTGAATCGATCGACAGAGTAAAGGAGTGAGGAGAGGACTCAGTTGGGTCATTTGGTTCAGTTTAGGAGCTGAGTAGAGAGGAAACCGTGAGTGAAACCGTGAAGAACCATTTTCGGGTTTTTGGGGGGAAAGCTCTGAAACCGTGAAGTTTAGGACCTTAAGGTTTATTTCGCCGAAAAATCGCATGAGCTTGGAAGTTGAAACCGCATGAGCATAATTACACGACGCACGACTTGGAGTTAGCTGCTGTCGTGCAAGCGTTAAAAATTTGGAGACATCACCTGTATGGTGCGACTTGCAGAATGTTCACGGATCACAAAAGCCTGAAGTACTTGTTCACTCCGAAGGAGTTAAATGTGAGGTAACGACGGTGGCTAGAGCTAATTAAGGATTATGATTGCACAATTGAGTACCACCCGGGGAAAGCCAATGTGGTGGCTGATGCTCTAAGCCGGAAGTCAACGCATTCTGTAGCACATCTACGGACGGTTCATTTACCACTTTTGGTTGAACTCCGTAAGAATAGCATTGATTTGGGTTTGGATGGCCAAGGTGTCTTGCTGGCTAATTTCCATGTGAGACCACTTCTGGTCGATCGGATCGTTGAGGTTCAATCTCAAGATCCTGTCTCATGTGTACTTCGGATTGAAGTGGAAGCCAGTGAACTGCTGGATTTTATAGTCAGGGAGGATGGAGCTTTGCTAAAAGAAGGACGGTTGTGTGTGCCCGACGTTGAGGCACTGAAGAAGGAGATCTTGGATGAAGCTCATAGTTCGGCCTACGCGATGCATCCTGGTGGGACCAAGATGTATCGTACCTTGCGAGAGCACTACTGGTGGCCGGGAATGAAACGGGAGATTGCCGAGTTTGTCAGCAGGTGTCTGATTTGCCAGCAAGTGAAGGCTGAGAGACAACAACCTTATGGAGCCTTGAAACCACTACCTATTCCGGAATGGAAATGGGACCACTTAACGATGGATTTCGTGTTTGGACTTCCTAGGACACCCAAGGGTCACGATGGAGTTTGGGTGATTGTGGACAGGCTTACGAAATCAGCTCATTTCTTGCCAGTGCGAGAGAACTTCAGGATGACACAGTTGGCCCAGTTGTTTATTGACGAGATCATCCGTTTGCACGGTACTCCGGAATCAATAGTTTCTGACCGAGAGCCGAGGTTTACTTCTCGATTTTGGCAGAGTCTGCAGGAAGCATTTGGGACGAAACTTCGTTTCAGTACTGCATTTCATCCTCAGACTGATGGCCAGTCTGAGCGGACCATCCAGACTTTGGAGGATATGATGCGAGCTTGCGTTTTGCAATTTCAAGACACTTGGGAGTCACATCTAGCCTTGATGGAATTTGCCTACAACAACAGCTATCAGGCGAGCATTGGGATGGCTCCGTACAAAGCCTTGTACGGACGGCAGTGCAGAACCCCGTTGTGTTGGACGGACGTAGGTGAAAGGAAGCTTACTAAATCCGAATTGGTGGAACTGACGACCGAGAAGGTCAAACTCATCAGGGATCGGCTCAAGGCAGCCCAAGACAGACAAAAGAGCTATGTGGACAATCGGACTCGAGATCTTGAGTTTGCGGTCGGAGATCGGGTATTCCTGAAATTATCCCCTTGGAAGGGTGTGGTGAGATTTGGCAGGCGAGTAAAGTTGAGCCCTCGTTATATCGGACCTTATGAGATTACCGAGAGGATTGGCCTGGTGGCCTACAGGTTGGCACTACCGCCAGAGCTGTCGAAGGTCCACGATGTTTTTCATGTGTCGATGTTGCGGAAATATGTGTTTGACGCATCTCATGTACTGGAGGAGCAGCCCATTGAACTTCGAGATGACTTGAGCTTCGAGGAACAGCCGGTACAGATTTTGGATCGAAAGGATAAAGTACTACGTCGGAAGACCGTTCCTCTGGTAAAGGTACTCTGGAGGAACCAGAATGTGGAGGAAGCCACATGGGAACCCGAGGCACAGATGCGAGAACAGTTCCCCTACTTGTTTCCTTGAAATTTCGGGACGAAATTTCTTAAGGGGGGGAAGATTGTAACGCCCCGGACGTTCTGAAAATGTAATATTGTAAAATATTGAATAAAATGACGTTTTTACCCCTGTGATTTGTGTGGTCAATTTGTTGACTTTTTGATTGGGAGGTCAAACGGACGTGGAGTGATGACCGTGACGTAGTTCGGGACGTCACGAGTTCATAGACAGGTGGCACGTTTGATTCGGACGATCAGGGTGAAAGTTATGATGTTCGGAAGTTCAGGGGCATTACCGTAATTGGGCGTTGTTATGGGGAAAAGTTGACTTTTTGTTTGACAATTGATATGCATTTGACTCGAAGACTGTTATGTTCGTCTCGACGCCCTGAGTACAACGACAGGCGGCATGCTTGAAACGGACATCGGATGACCGAGTTATGGGTCACGGAAGCTGGAGGGCAATTTGGTAATTTTTGCACAAAGGGGCATTTTGGTCATTTTCACAGCGGTTACTGTAGCACCACCGTGAAAAACAGAGTGCGGCCGTGGAGCTTTGTGCGTGCAATTGTTTATGGCTAAGTGGACTGGTGAGTGGGGTTAGTTTATGAATTTTGAGATTGTGGGAAGCATCCCTGCGTGTCTGGGCAGAGACTGAGTGCACGGGCTGGGTTAAATAATGGCTATGGCTTCTTTGTGCGTGGGAGACATTTTCAGAAAATCTCATTTGGTCTCCCACGGGTTGCTGGCCGTTTGAATCGATCGACAGAGTAAAGGAGTGAGGAGAGGACTCAGTTGGGTCATTTGGTTCAGTTTAGGAGCTCAGTAGAGAGGAAACCGTGAGTGAAACCGTGAAGAACCATTTTCGGGTTTTTGGGGGGAAAGCTCTGAATTCGACTTCTACGGGTTGAGATACAAACCTAAACACATTGAAGGACTTCTGGGAGTGAAAGGATCATGTTGGTGCAAGTTTTGGGTGAGGACGACCACTGTTGGCCCTAGAACCCAAGTCACTGCTCAGGGAGGAACCAGTTGGAGGGAAAAATCCCATTCAATTTCTGGAGCCTGTTGATCGAAACCAAAGGCCGTGTTGGACTTCTGGGATCACTTCGTGCACAACCGTGCAAGAATTGAAGGAGGAGGAGGACAGTTTGGCCGGGAACCTGAGTCTCAGTTTCAGGGGAAAACCAGTGCTGAGGACGACGACTTCCAGGTAACGGCGAGCTAAATTGTTAGTGCCATTGTGTTCGTCTAAGTTCCCTTAATCTACTGGTGAAATTAATTTGAGAATGGAGTTAGTTTGGGTGAGTTCTGGGTGACGACCCGTTCGGCTATTCAAGTCTGGGTTGAAACGGTTTAGGGACAGTCGAGGTTAATAATATAGAAGGTGTTAGGATTGAAAACGGTAGGAATTGCTTGAGAATTGAACTTGAACTGGTCGGGTTGTGTCGCGGGTGACAGACCCGTTTATCAGGCTATCCGGGTAGGAACGATGACATTGTAGCTTGGCGCGTGGCCTTCACGCGCAGCCACTTTGGGCGGCGCGTGACGGCACGTGCGATGTCATCTCCGATTACGGTCGCCATGGAAATTGATCCTTTCAGTGTAATTAACATTTTACCTTTAGAGTTCGAATTGTTCGGGAGTCTTTCGCGATAATTTCGGGAGCTTGGAAGTTTAGGACCTTAAGGTTTATTTCGCCGAAAAATCCGGGAAAATTAGGAAAAATCCTACGAGCTATTTGAGGATGTTTGTAACCCTTCTTGTACATTTTTACAGGCCCGGACACTTCCGAAGCTACGGAGGAGCGCGCGGGACGCGATTGACGCGTCCTAAAACCGTGAGTGGACTTTTTGATTTCTAAATTGGGCATGCATGACTATTTTGCTTATTTATCTCATGGTTTTACATATGATTTTATGATGGTGATTATGACACATCGGTTTTACGTGTTTTCACGTTTTTCGAGATCTTTATCGTATTTCACGCATTTCGAGATTACGATTTTTGTTATTGCATGCGTGATGATTTTTATGAAGTACCTGGATATGAATATGCATGTTTCGGATTTATGATGTTTGATCACATTGTGAAGTAATTTTTGGAAATTGCATGTGTTGGAATTTGCATGTGAATTCGGACATAAGTCCTGTTATGATGAGAAATGTTTTCGGAATAATGTTGGAAAACGGTTTGTGATGAATCCTGGTTTATTGTGTTTAAAAATGGTTTTGGGTTTAAAGACCCGGTTAATGGTTGGATCTTGTTTTGGGTTTAAAGACCCGGTATGTTGATGACGGGGGCGGGCCCGAAAATTGGGTTTAAAGACCCGAATTGAGTTTAAAGACTCATGAGTTTAAAGACTCGATTACTGTGATACCCCCGAGGCCTATTAATCATGTTTTGAGTTTAAAGACTCGGATGGATCCAACGGCATAATTGTGGTTATTGATTCACAGTTTACTTGATTTGTGCAATTAACGTTTCAAAATGACGTTTTCCTAAACCTGGCATTATTAAATGGATTTTACATGAATTATGGCGATCCTTTGCAACGTTTTTCATGTGTTTCGGAAAAAGAGTTTTCAAAGGTTAATATGCAAAATTTGAATATTTGGTTATGCATGCGTGTTACAAAACTGGAGGGCGGACCCGATTTTGGAAAAACTGTTTTTCCTGTAAAACTTATGTTTCGGTCCACTCACACTTTGTTGTTTTAAATTCCCTCCAGGTCGTGGTACCAGTGCGGGGGCAAGCGCCGAGGCAGAGGCAGAGGCATAAAGTTTTCCGTTGCGGAGTAGTTAGTTCACAGAGTAGGATTTGTTTCTTTAACTTGTTTTGTAATTTTATGCTCTGTGAAACTGTGGACTTGACGTCCAGTCGGTTGTAATCGTTTAATCTCCCTGGTCTGACAATGGGTGTGTTGTAATATTAATTAGTTTTCCGGTCTTTTGGATTCGATTGTCAGACGGGAGCAGGATGCTTCCCGATTATCGATGCGATAATCGGGGTGGGTCCTGTCAATTGGTATCAGAGCCTAGGTTTACGATTCGTGTCCGGCACTCGGGTGTGCCTTGATTATTGTACTAACTTATGTCTCTTTCAGAGAAGGACGACCGGCCATGCCTCCGCGACGCGAACCCCCTCCACGACCTGATGGCGATGCCGAGAGCGCTTCGATCGAGCGAGCCCAGCGTCTTGGGGCTACGGTGTTTAGTGGTGGAGCGGATCCCGAGGATGCTCACCGCTGGATTTCTCGGATTGAGCGGATCTTGACTGTGATGCACTGTCCTCATGAGGAGCGTGTGGTGTTGGCCACATTTTTACTTGATGGATCTACTTATGAGTGGTGGTATACTCTGGAGTTGTCGGGCTGGGATGCCCGTACAGTGACTTGGGAGACCTTTCGTGAACGGTTTCTGGATCAGTATTATCCCCGTTCATTCCGTGATGCTAGGGAGACCGAGTTTCTGCAGCTCCAGCAGGGGAGCATGTCCGTAGCTGAGTATGAACAGAAATTTCAGATGCTAGCTCGTTTTGCTCCTACCTTTGTATCTACTGAGGTTGAGAAATGTCGTAGGTTTGAGCTTGGCCTACGGGGTGAGATACGGGCCATTGTGACGGCCGAAGCTTTTGCTACTCTCAGGGAGTTGTCTGATGCCGCGGTGCGGGTTGAGGCTAGTCTCCCGACACGTCCACAGTACTCTGGTGGTGGGCAACATCGCGGGCGTTCATATCCTGGATCATATGGTCAAAGAGCCCCGAAGAAGGGACGTTATAATGGAGCCTCATCCACAGGCAATGATTGTTATGGCAGGCCTGGTAACCATCAGGGTTCCGGATTCCGAGCGCCTAGGGCGCAGACTGCTCCGCAGGCGAGCGCGACTTCTGTTGCTTCCACGGGACGGTAGGGTGGTGGTTTTGTTCGAGATGCTTCCAGTGTTATCTGTTTCTTCTGTGGCGAGCGGGGCCACTATCGGAGGGAGTGTCCATCTTTGCCACAGGGTGGTGGCGCAGGTCGAGGTGGAACAGAGCAGGGACGGAGCACAGCTGCAGTTTCTGGGACTGGGAGTACTCGAGGAGGTGGTACTGGAGCGGCTAATGGACAGAGGGGCCGGGGCCGTGGGCGAGCAGCTAGACCACAGGCCCGAGTGTTTGCTGTTACGCAGCAGGAGGCCAGGGCAGCGCCTGGTGTTGTGACAAGTACACTTACGATCTTTGGGCATGATGTTTGTGCTTTAATTGATCCTGGAGCTACTCATTCATTTATTTCACGGGACTGTGAGTTGTTGGCGGGTAGAGAGGTGTCCGCCTTGGACTGTGACTTGGATGTGAGTACACCCACGGGAGATGTATTTGTGGTAAATCAAGTGTTGCGGCAGTGTCCCGTAATGGTAGGTGATGTAGGTCTGGTGGCAGATTTGATACTCTTGGACTTGCACGACTTTGATGTCATTTTGGGAATGGACTGGTTGACGCTCCATCATGCTTCTATCGAATGCGTCGATAAGAAGGTTACCTTTCGGAGCCCGGGGTTACCGGAAACCACTTTTCAGGGGATTCAGCGAGCCACTTCTGTCGGAGTGATATCAGCCCTGAAGGCAAGTAAGTTGTTGAGGAAAGGGTGCCAGGGATACTTAGCTCAGGTGATGGATTCACGAGCTGTACCATTGAGGGTGGAGGATATACCGATAGTACGGGAGTTTCCGGATGTCTTTCCAGAGGATCTACAGGGATTGCCACCGCATCGAGATGTCGAGTTCACTGTTGATCTGGTTCCAGGTACGCAACCTATCTCTCAGACTCCGTATCGTATGGCGCCAACCGAGTTGAAAGAACTGAAGGCGCAGTTACAAGAATTACTTGAGATGGGGTTTATTCGACCGAGTGTATCCTCCTGGGGAGCCCCGGTGTTGTTTGTGAAGAAAAAGGATGGGAGTTTGAGACTCTGCATCGATTACAGGCAACTGAATAAAGTAACAGTCAGGAACAAATACCCGTTGCCTCGGATCGATGATTTGTTCGATCAGCTGCGAGGAGCGCAGTACTTCTCCAAAATTGATCTACGTTCTGGGTATCATCAATTGCGGGTTAAGGATGAGGATGTACCCAAGACAGCTTTTAGGACCCGTTATGGTCATTATGAGTTCCTTGTGATGCCGTTTGGTTTGACCAACGCACCCGCAACATTTATGGACTTAATGAACCGAGTGTTGCAGCCATACTTGGATCATTTTGTCATCGTGTTCATTGACGATATCCTAGTCTACTCTAGGAGTGCGGAAGCGCACGAGGAGCACTTAAGGATGGTGCTAGGTACCTTGAGGGAAAACCAGTTGTACGCGAAGCTCAGCAAATGTCAGTTTTGGTTGACGAGCGTGAGTTTCTTGGGGCATGTGATCTCAACTGACGGGATCAATGTGGATACTCAGAAAATTGAGGCAGTGGCGAAGTGGGAGCAACCGAGGACCGTCACTGAAGTCCGAAGTTTCTTGGGTTTGGCTGGTTACTACAGGAGGTTCGTAGAGGGTTTCTCTACCATTGCTGCCCCGTTGACGCGACTGACGCGGAAGGGAGTCAAGTTTGAGTGGGATGACGATTGCGAGCGTAGTTTTCGGGAGCTAAAGGAAAGGTTGACATCTGCTCCTATACTGACCCTTCCAGACGACAGTGGGGAATTTGAGGTGTACAGTGATGCATCCTTACAGGGTTTGGGATGTGTGCTAATGCAGCATGGGAAAGTGATCGCCTATGCTTCGCGCCAGTTGAAACCGCATGAGCGTAATTACCCGACGCACGACTTGGAGTTAGCTGCTGTCGTGCAAGCGTTAAAAATTTGGAGACATCACCTGTATGGTGCGACTTGCAGAATGTTCACGGATCACAAAAGCCTGAAGTACTTGTTCACTCCGAAGGAGTTAAATGTGAGGTAGCGACGGTGGCTAGAGCTAATTAAGGATTATGATTGCACAATTGAGTACCACCCGGGGAAAGCCAATGTGGTGGCTGATGCTCTAAGCCGGAAGTTAACGCATTCTGTAGCACATCTACGGACGGTTCATTTACCACTTTTGGTTGAACTCCGTAAGAATAGCATTGATTTGGGTTTGGATGGCCAAGGTGTCTTGCTGGCTAATTTCCATGTGAGACCACTTCTGGTCGATCGGATCGTTGAGGTTCAATCTCAAGATCCTGTCTCATGTGTACTTCGGATTGAAGTGGAAGCCAGTGAACTGCTGGATTTTATAGTCAGGGAGGATGGAGCTTTGCTAAAAGAAGGACGGTTGTGTGTGCCTGACGTTGAGGCACTGAAGAAGGAGATCTTGGATGAAGCTCACAGTTCGGCCTACGCGATGCATCCTGGTGGGACCAAGATGTATCGTACCTTGCGAGAGCACTACTGGTGGCCGGGAATGAAACGGGAGATTGCCGAGTTTGTCAGCAGGTGTCTGATTTGCCAGCAAGTGAAGGCTGAGAGACAACGACCTTATGGAGCCTTGCAACCACTACCTATTCCGGAATGGAAATGGGACCACTTAACGATGGATTTCGTGTTTGGACTTCCTAGGACACCCAGGGGTCACGATGGAGTTTGGGTGATTGTGGACAGGCTTACGAAATCAGCTCATTTCTTACCAGTGCGAGAGAACTTCAGGATGACACAGTTGGCCCAGTTGTTTATTGACGAGATCATCCGTTTGCACGGTACTCCGGAATCAATAGTTTCTGACCGATAGCCGAGGTTTACTTCTCGATTTTGGCAGAGTCTGCAGGAAGCATTTGGGACGAAACTTCGTTTCAGTACTGCATTTCATCCTCAGACTGACGGCCAGTCTGAGCGGACCATCCAGACTTTGGAGGATATGATGCGAGCTTGCGTTTTGCAATTTCAAGACACTTGGGAGTCACATCTAGCCTTGATGGAATTTGCCTACAACAACAGCTATCAGGCGAGCATTGGGATGGCTCCGTACGAAGCCTTGTACGGACGGCAGTGCAGAACCCCGTTGTGTTGGACGGACGTAGGTGAAAGGAAGCTTACTAAATCCGAATTGGTGGAACTGACGACCGAGAAGGTCAAACTCATCAGGGATCGGCTCAAGGCAGCCCAAGACAGACAAAAGAGCTATGTGGACAATCGGACTCGAGATCTTGAGTTTGCGGTCGGAGATCGGGTATTCCTGAAATTATCCCCTTGGAAGGGTGTGGTGAGATTTGGCAGGCGAGTAAAGTTGAGCCCTCGTTATATCGGACCTTATGAGATTACCGAGAGGATTGGCCTGGTGGCCTACAGGTTGGCACTACCGCCAGAGCTGTCGAAGGTCCACGATGTTTTTCATGTGTCGATGTTGCGGAAATATGTGTTTGACGCATCTCATGTACTGGAGGAGCAGCCCATTGAACTTCGAGATGACTTGAGCTTCGAGGAACAGCCGGTACAGATCTTGGATCGAAAGGATAAAGTACTACGTCGGAAGACCGTTCCTCTGGTAAAGGTACTCTGGAGGAACCAGAATGTGGAGGAAGCCACATGGGAACCCGAGGCACAGATGCGAGAACAGTTCCCCTACTTGTTTCCTTGAAATTTCGGGACGAAATTTCTTAAGGGGGGGAAGATTGTAACGCCACGGACGTTCTGAAAATGTAATATTGTAAAATATTGAATAAAATGACGTTTTTACCCCTGTGATTTGTGTGGTCAATTTGTTGACTTTTTGATTGGGAGGTCAAACGGACGTGGAGTGATGACCGTGACGTAGTTCGGGACGTCACGAGTTCATAGACAGGTGGCACGTTTGATTCGGACGATCAGGGTGAAAGTTATGATGTTCGGAAGTTCAGGGGCATTACCGTAATTGGGCGTTGTTATGGGGAAAAGTTGACTTTTTGTTTGACAATTGATATGCATTTGACTCGAAGACTGTTATGTTCGTCTCGACGCCCTGAGTACAACGACAGGCGGCATGCTTGAAACGGACATCGGATGACCGAGTTATGGGTCACGGAAGCTGGAGGGCAATTTGGTAATTTTTGCACAAAGGGGCATTTTGGTCATTTTCACAGCGGTTACTGTAGCACCACCGTGAAAAACAGAGTGCGGCCGTGGAGCTTTGTGCGTGCAATTGTTTATGGCTAAGTGGACTGGTGAGTGGGGTTAGTTTATGAATTTTGAGATTGTGGGAAGCATCCCTGCGTGTCTGGGCAGAGACTGAGTGCACGGGCTGGGTTAAATAATGGCTATGGCTTCTTTGTGCGTGGGAGACATTTTCAGAAAATCTCAGTTGGTCTCCCACGGGTTGCTGGCCGTTTGAATCGATCGACAGAGTAAAGGAGTGAGGAGAGGACTCAGTTGGGTCATTTGGTTCAGTTTAGGAGCTCAGTAGAGAGGAAACCGTGAGTGAAACCGTGAAGAACCATTTTCGGGTTTTTGGGGGGAAAGCTCTGAATTCGACTTCTATGGGTTGAGAGACAAACCTAAACACATTGAAGGACTTCTGGGAGTGAAAGGATCTTGTTGGTGCAAGTTTTGGGTGAGGACGACCACTGTTGGCCCTAGAACCCAAGTCACTGCTCAGGGAGGAACCAGTTGGAGGGAAAAATCCCATTCAATTTCTGGAGCCTGTTGATCGAAACCAAAGGCCGTGTTGGACTTCTGGGATCACTTCGTGCACAACCGTGCAAGAATTGAAGGAGGAGGAGGACAGTTTGGCCGGGAACCTGAGTCTCAGTTTCAGGGGAAAACCAGTGCTGAGGACGACGACTTCCAGGTAACGGCGAGCTAAATTGTTAGTGCCATTGTGTTCGTCTAAGTTCCCTTAATCTACTGGTGAAATTAATTTGAGAATGGAGTTAGTTTGGGTGAGTTCTGGGTGACGACCCGTTCGGCTATTCAAGTCTGGGTTGAAACGGTTTAGGGACAGTCGAGGTTAATAATATAGAAGGTGTTAGGATTGAAAACGGGAGGAATTGCTTGAGAATTGAACTTGAACTGGTCGGGTTGTGTCGCGGGTGACAGACCCGTTTATCAGGCTATCCGGGTAGGAACGATGACACTGTAGCTTGTCGCGTGGCCTTCACGCGCAGCCACTTTGGGCGGCGCGTGACGGCGCGTGCGATGTCATCTCCGATTACGGTCGCCATGGAAATTGATCCTTTCAGTGTAATTAACATTTTACCTTTAGAGTTCGAATTGTTCGGGAGTCTTTCGGGATAATTTCGGGAGCTTGGAAGTTTAGGACCTTAAGGTTTATTTCGCCGAAAAATCCGGGAAAATTAGGAAAAATCCTACGAGCTATTTGAGGATGTTTGTAACCCTTCTTGTACATTTTTACAGGCCCGGACACTTCCGAAGCTACGGAGGAGCGCGCGGGACGCGATTGACGCGTCCTAAAACCGTGAGTGGACTTTTTGATTTCTAAATTGGGCATGCATGATTATTTTGCTTATTTATCTCATGGTTTTACATATGATTTTATGATGGTGATTATGACACATCGGTTTTACGTGTTTTCACGTTTTTCGAGATCTTTATCGTATTTCACGCATTTCGAGATTACGATTTTTGCTATTGCATGCGTGATGATTTTTATGAAGTACCTGGATATGAATATGCATGTTTCGGATTTATGATGTTTGATCACATTGTGAAGTAATTTTTGGAAATTGCATGTGTTGGAATTTGCATGTGAATTCGGACATAAGTCCTGTTATGATGAGAAATGTTTTCGGAATAATGTTGGAAAACAGTTTGTGATGAATCCTGGTTTATTGTGTTTAAAAATGGTTTTGAGTTTAAAGACCCGGTTAATGGTTGGATCTGGTTTTGGGTTTAAAGACCCGGTATGTTGATGACGGGGGCGGGCCCGAAAATTGGGTTTAAAGACCCGAATTGAGTTTAAAGACTCGTGAGTTTAAAGACTCGATTATTGTGATACCCCCGAGGCCTATTAATCATGTTTTGAGTTTAAAGACTCGTTGATATCCCGGGAAGGCCTAATGTTGAGTTTAAAGACTCGGATGGATCCAACGGCATAATTGTGGTTATTGATTCACAGTTTACTTGATTTGTGCAATTAACGTTTCAAAATGACGTTTTCCAAAACCTGGAATTATTAAATGGATTTTACATGAATTATGGCGATCCTTTGCAACGTTTTTCATGTGTTTCGGAAAAAGAGTTTTCAAAGGTTAATATGCAAAATTTGAATATTTGGTTATGCATGCGTGTTACAAAACTGGAGGGCGGACCCGATTTCGGAAAAACTGTTTTTCCTGTAAAACTTATGTTTCGGTCCACTCACACTTTGTTGTTTTAAATTCCCTCCAGGTCATGGTACAAGTGCGGGGGCAAGCGCCGAGGCAGAGGCGGAGGCATAAAGTTTTCCGTTGCGGAGTAGTTAGTTCACAGAGTAGGATTTGTTTCTTTAACTTGTTTTGTAATTTTATGCTCTGTGAAACTGTGGACTTGACGTCCAGTCGGTTGTAATCGTTTAATCTCCCTGGTCTGACAATGGGAGTGTTGTAATATTAATTAGTTTTCCAGTCTTTTGGATTCGATTGTCAGACGGGAGCAGGATGCTTCCCGATTATCGAGGCGATAATCAGGGTGGGTCCTGTCACATTTCCTATCTTAGACCAGGATGTACGTGTTCTGATAGACCCGGGAGCCACACACTCATTCATATCAAGGCATTGTGCATTCTTAGCAGACCGAGAGGTGTTTGCACTGGATTATGATATGGGTGTAGGTATGCCGACTGAGAGGTTGTATATTGTGAACCAAATCTCGAGCGATTGTCCGGTAAGGATTAGAGAGATTGATTTGGTAGCAGACTTTATACTGGTGGACCTACATGATTTTGATGTCATCTTGATGTTGGACTGACTGACTTATCATCGTGCTTCTATTGAGTGCTACGATAAGAGGGTGACCTTCTGGAGTCCAGGACTACCCGAGGTAGTCTTTCAGGGAGATCAGAGGGTGTTTCACTCCGGAGTGATATCGACATTAGCCGCAGAAAAGTTACTGAAGAAAGGCTGTCAAGGTTATTTGGTCCATGTAATGTATAGTAAGGCTACGCAAGAGAGAACCGAGGATATACCAGTGGTGTGTGAATTTCTGTATGTGTTTCCAGAGGATTTACCTGGACTACCACCACACTGGGAGATTAAGTTCACTATTGAACTTCTTCCAAGTACGAGACCCATTTCACGGACATCGTATCGTATGGCACCAACAGAATTGAGAGAATATAAGGTTCAGTTATAGGATTTGGTGGATATGGGATTTATCCGACCTTGGGGAGGTCTAGTGTTGTTTGTGAGGAAGAAGGATGGTAGTCTTCGATTGTGTATAGACTACTGGTAGCTCAATAAAGTGACGATAAGAAATAAGTATCCCTTGCCAAGGATAGATGTCTTGTTTGACCAATTATGAGGGGCTAAGTACTTTTCAAAGATTGATCTAAGATTGGGATACCATCAGTTGAGGATCACCGAGGAAGATGGTCGGAAGACGACTTTCCAGATGAGATATGGCCACTACAAGCTTCTAGTGATGCCATTTGGATTAACTAATACACCTGCAACGTTTATGGATCTGATGAACCGATTATTTTGGTCATACTTGGACTGGCTTGTCATCGTGTTTATTGATGACATATTGGTATACTCGAAGAGTGCTAGAGCGTACAAAAAGAATTTGAGACTAGTGCTAAATAGGCTGAGAAGGAATCAGCTGTATGCGAAATTGAGCAAATGTCAATTCTGGCTAAACAGTATAGGCTTCTTAGGCTATGTGATATCGGTTGAGGGGATTAGTGTGAACCCCCAAAAGACAGAAGTAGTGACCAATTGGGACTAACCAAAGATCACTGAAAAGACAAAGCGAAGTTTCTAATAACTGAAAAGACGGCTGACCTCTGCACCAATGTTAGCTCTTCTAGATGACAGTGGGGAGTTTGAGGTATATAGTGATGCATCATTGTAAGGCTTGGGTTGGGTAATAATGCAGCGTGGGAGAGTTATTATTTATGCCTCCCGATAGTTGAAGCCATACGAGGCTAACTACCCTACACATGATTTAGAGTTGGCGGCAGTAGTCTATGCCGTGAAAATCTAGAGACACTACTTGCATGGGGAGATATGCAGGATTTTTACAGACCATCAAAGTTTAAATTATATTTTCACTCAGAAGGAATTAAATCTGAGACAGTGACGATGGTTGGAATTAATCAAGGACTATAATTGTACGATCGAGTATCACCCCGCCAACGTTGAGACCCGTTTGAAACGGTTTTGGGCTTGAGACCCGTTTCATTGGTCATGGACCATTTTACAAATTTGCGTGGAACGGTTTTGGGCTTGAGACCCGTTTGAATACCGTTTGACCGGATTTTAGGGTCAACGAGGATTTAATGGAAAAACGATTTTCGTGTGGATTTGAAAAGCGATGTGGTTTGATCGGGTTTGAGAAAGTGATTTTTATCAAATCTTTAAATAGTGTTAAATGAACCTGATGCATGTTTCCAAGTATACTATCCTGTATATATTGTTGAGTCTCCTCCAGACGTCAAGGGGCATCGAGGAACCTGGAGTAATCACGGTGCACTACCTGGGATCCTGGAGGCTCAAGCTTAGGAGTGCGGTATTATGATATCCTTAGGATGTGGTAGATCCGGGGCAGGCACCCCATGTAGATATCACCCCAGAAGTCGTTGAGTTGATCTTGGGGAGTACTCAGAGATGAGACCCCGAGTTGCACGCGTAGTAGTATAAATTGTGACTGGTATTGGTTCTGTAGATCGCGGATGTCTGAGGATAGGTTATATTGTGTCTTACTCATGTATATGTGTGTTCAGGTGGTTACGTTCTTATATGATTTGATTTACTTCCATATGTTTTGAATTATATGCGTGCAAGTTTATAAAACGGAGGGTCTAAATATTACTGTTGTTTAAAGATGAGTTTATAAGTTATTGATTTTTGGTCCACTCACACTTTGATGTTTTATTGACCCTCTAGGCCGAGATATTGAGCCAGGGACTGACTCCGGGGTAGAGGCATAGATTGTACTGCGCACCTGATCACCCTTCGGGGTAGGTTGTTGTGTATTTTATTTGTACTGAAATTATGCCCGTATCCCTTTTCTGACGATCGTGTGTTCAGATGGGAGTAGGGCATGTCCCACGGTGGTCCCCAAGGGGATTGGGACGAGTCTTGTCACCTAAGCCTAAAACACTACTTCCACGAAAAGCTGTAAACACATGTGTCCAAAATCAATCAGGTCCTGAATAAATATTCTAAATTCAAAAAATCACCAAAATACATTTAGAATATTTTATTCAGCCTATTACAGTCAATTACATGCAATAAAACGTTGAAATGCATCACAATTTATAAACCAAATATCCACTAACCACGCATTCAAATAATCTTAGCCTTGCACTAAAATGCTTTTCCGAAATCCCTGGGAAAATGTTACCTAGTTTTCTCTAATACCAAATTAACACGACCCTTTCTGAAATTATTTTTATAACCGTGTCTATTCATGCTCCCGTCTAACAACCCAAAACCTATTTGTAGAATTTCCCTTGGGGCATATCAACACAACTGGCTAACTTGTCAGTCAAAGGATGTATACGGACCATGTCAGAAATATTATCTTAACATACGACATAAAAATAATTCTTCCTCCTAGGGTCACTACCTACTCCAACCGACTAACCCTGAAGAAAAATGGAACCCGATACATTGGCTTCTTCCGAGGCCTAAATCACTATACCTTGGCTTCTTTCGAGGCCTAAATCTGCTCTGACACTCAGTTAGGCAAGGAGATCATAATCAAACCCCCAAAACACCAGGATTTCCTCAAGTATATTAACCATAAGCATTGTCACTTCGGGCATATGAAATTACCTTGAAACTATATCCAATTGACCCAAAAATTATACCAATGGATCCAATAATGCACAAAGAGTAACATTTGTCTTGATTGTCAATAGAGAAAATGCCGCACCTGCTGCCACGTCTCAGCGAGCTTCTTACGACTGGGTTTCATGCACCTGGACTATAGTCACAACCTCAGTCGCCTTCTGCGTCGCACAGGGTCAACTCCACTTCTTATAATCGAGTCCCGACCCCAAAAACTCAACCCAGATTTCAATTCACTATTTTCATCCATTTTTCACACCTTAATTATCAAAATAGATCTAACCATCTCCAAGATATTGAACTTAATCATAAAATTGGAGAAACTTGCTTTGAATTCAAAACCCAAATTTTGGAGCTGTCTACCCATCCTCAAACCTATATTTAAATCCATTTCCGTGTCTAAATTCTGATTGCAGAGGGTCAAGGTTCAAGATAATTACCTTGGTTTCGAGTTCCTACCATCTAAAACGAATCTCTGAGGATCTTGGCCCTCTTATTTTTTCTTCTTTACTCTTTTCAGGGATAGTCATCTTTCCTTCTATTTTCTCTTCATTTTCATATTTCTCCTGACAAACCAATAAGGAGGGTCTTCTATCCATCGAATCGTGAGAGTCGCCCCTTTTCCTCCCCTGTTTTATTTTCTCGGTAATTCCTTAATGCCAAAAATCAACTCGCACACACGCAGTGCTTTCTAAAGCAACCAATCATAGGAGTTTAACTTGATAAGTGTCACCACTCAAACTGCTAGCTAACCCAGGGTGAATCACCACTTGTAAAAGGACTAAAATGCTTTACTTATAAAAATTATTAAAATATCCTTTAATTTTCATAAACGTAACTTGTTCATTCGGTCTCCATTTTCTGTGTGCCGCCTATCTACGAATTTGAGATGTACGTATCAGTCCAATCGGAACTTTCGAGAAGTTCCCAAAATTAAAAATTCAATTTTGGACCATTAATAAGGACAAGGGTATGTACATCCTTTTTTTTTTATCTGAAGTACATCCTTTTTCAAGTTAAGAAATTACCTTAATTTTTGAGATGGGACGTTACAAACAACCAATCGGCACCCAGGTTGTTGGCCTTTACAGCAGGTCCACAAGGGACTAAGACCATGTGAGAGTCGGCACCACTGTTCAGCATAGCTGATCGGCAACTCAGGTTCAACCCTCTGATGAATGGCAATAATAGCTCCCTAACAGACCATGAGGTCTACTAACTACGTGCGCTCCTTATCGTATATCTGGGACACGTGGTGGAATCTCTTAAGGTGGCTTGAACTACAGACTATTAGGGTTCAACCATTGCATTCATTACTACTACAAATACAAGTCAACCATCCTTCACAAAGGTAGCGCCACACAAAAACTAAACATTCACATTGCCTCTATGCTATCTACTTCCTACAGACCTTGTTCTCTCTTGCTAACTTAAGCATCAGAGTCTATTAGGTCAACACCCCACTAGTGTCAAGTACCTTATTATTTTCTTGTATTTTACTCGACATACAAGAAGAAGGCATACCTGCAGCTAGCAGGGTCACAACCTTTTAGGTCTATTTTATGATCAAACAATAGTGCTAGTATTTTTTTTGAGGAATTCATCAATTTTATTGACAACCTTAACATGGTATTAAAATTGACAATAACTGTCAGGACCCACCCCGGTTTCACCCCGAAAACCGAGGTAAATCCTGCTCCCGTCTAACACCCCGACAAAATACCAAAGCAAACCATTAAACTACACAGTCAGACGCAGGAGAAACTATACAAAACATCCTGAAGTTAAAGTTTACAGAGCATAGTACTAAATACAAAAGAAAGAAAACCGGTAACTAGATACACGCACACGGAAAATCTAAAGTACTCCGGGGTCGCTCTCATTATTTCTATGCCTCTGACGCTGCCTCGACGCCGAAACCCTACTCTAGCTCCACGACCTGGAGGGAAATTAAAACCAGAAAGTGTGAGTGGACCATAAAGAATAAAAGTTTCAAAACCATTTTATAGGAAAACAGGGTTTGGCCCTCCGTTTTGAAATCACATGCATAACCTAGTTACCAAAAGCAGTTATAGATCACATAAAGATCATCATAAAAACATTTTACAGAATCTTCAAATAAAACAGTTCTAAAAATCATGTCATAAGCATCATAAAATCGTAGCATAAAACATAATAGCAAGCCATCATTATCCGATCAAACCTGCTGGACCTATCAGAGTCTTTAAACTCCCGAGTCTTTAAACTCAATCCAGGCCTCAATAATATCCGATTCTTTAAACTCCCGAGTCTTTAAACTCAACAGGCCTACGGGGCAAATATCAATATATTCGAGTCTTTAAACTCCCGAGTCTTTGAACTCAATCCGGGTCTTTAAACCCAATCCGGGCCCGTCCCCCGTCAAACATAATATCCGGGTCTTTAAACCCAATAACCAGATCCAGCAAATCCAATCCAAAACTATTTGAAAACCATTTCTAAATCCACATCCAAACCCAAATCCGAAATCACCGGTCCGAAGCCCTTCCGGCATCCCATACCGTCATTCCAAACCCAAATCCGAAAATCCACTTCTCAACTTTAAAACCAAATTCCGATTTCAAAATCGAAAACCTTTATTATCAAAATCACGTTCTAAAATCCATTTATAAGCATTCAAAACCAGTTATCATTTGAAAACCCCAAAACCAAGGAATTATACTCAGAAATCACCTTTTTCTCGTAAAACGTGCTGAAAACTGAACTTACTCGAAGAGCGTGCAATTATGTAAAACCAACATAGCATATTCAACAATCATGAAATCACATATAAAACCATAAAACAAGGATAGAAAAACAGTTATGCATTCTCAATTATAGAGAAGGGGTCCACTCACAGTATCGAGCCCTCAATTGCGTCCCGAACGTCCCGTACGTTCCTCAGCTTCCTCGGGATGTCCCGATCCTGTCAACAATCACCCAAGAACGTTACTAACACATCTACGAAGGTCCACCTAATTATCCCTAAAAATCCCTGGGTCCTAAACGTAGCGAACCGGAACCATAAACCTTCAACCTCGCGGAACTATATTGAATCGACGTCCAAACAACCCGAAACCAATTCCATTAGACTCGTCTCAACACCTAGACCAAAAACCATGTTGACCGTTTTCCCAACCGCCGCCGCACGTGGCCCCACGCGCTGCCCAAAGTGGCTGCGCGTGGCCTCACGCGCCAGCTACAGTGTCACCAGCAACCTCTGGTCGACCCGGTTCGAACTAGTCTCTGCAACTCGAACCGGCGTGGCCGGTTCTCCGCCGTCCGTCCACCATATCCCTTCCTTTTTCTTCCCCTAGCTTCGTCCTCTACCCAGTAATCCAGTCCACCATCCCAAAAATTTCAACACGACCTCTCAACCAACGTCTCAAGCTCGAAATCAAAACCACCCGTACCCCTGTTTTTCAATCCGGTCACCCGCACACTTCCCCTTCACGGCTTCGACCTTAAACCCTTCCTAGAACCTCACTGATACTCACCCAACTCACCAAGCCCCTCGACTCATACTCAAAACCCACGACTCAACGTTTGAACACAGACTGAAAAACAGAGAACGCCGTGTCTTCTCCGTCGTTCTGGACTCCGCCGTGCATTCCCTCTTCACGGCTGCACAACCAGAAGATACCTAGGACCCTACTGAGTCCCCTAGACCTCACTGGACTCCTCGATTCAACCCTAAAAGCCACGACTTTCGATTTGAAAATCGACGGCAAAACAGAGCATAGAGGAAAAATTAAGGAATTACCTGCCCTCCAGTCGCCGTCGTGAGCTCAGCCGTGAGTAAGTATCTCCTCCCGTCCACCTCCAGCCTCTAGATGCCACCACCAGTCTCGATTGGTCGAACACGGCAGCACCACCACCCAAAACTCCTCTCTGTTCTCTGTTTCCCCCTTAGTTTCCCGTGGCTCACAACTCACCCACACACAACCACCGCACCTCCTAACCTCCTCCACTCACTCACTAACTCTCATTCAATCTCTGCTCACTCTCACACACTCACAAAACTCACACCCTCACCGTGCTTGATCGATTTCTCCCCAATTCCCAGTCTCTGTTTTCTCTCTGAGTCGAAGGACACACACACAGGCACCCCCAATTTTTTGGACCCGTGAATAAATCCTAGAACCCTCTAGTTCTCCTACACGTGTCACAATCCTCTTCTCTCCCTCACAAATGTCTCAATCTCAGCCCTCCATTTGTCCCTCTCTATTTCACAAATCCCAAAGTGCAAAAGACCAAAATACCCTTCTTTTAAACCAAAATTACCATTTTACCTTTACCGTTTTGGACCCATAACTTGCCCGTCCTACGTCCGATGAATACGTGCCACCTGTCGTTAAACTCAGGATGACGAGATCTACCTAACGGTCCTAGGTCAACAAGTCAAAACCCGATCGTACGGAAAGTCAACTTTCCCCCCTAAAAAGTGCCCTTAACCTTCCGAACATCATAACTTCATCCTCGGATGTCGGAATCGGGCGTGCCACCTGTGTACGGATTCGTGACGTCCTAAACTACGTCCTGGTCATCTGTCAAAGTCCGTTTAACCGCCTGAACTAAAAGTCAACTTTTTGCCCGAACTAGGGACAAAATCGTCATTCTAGGCTAACGACCCTATCGGGACCAACTAACCCCCGATTAAGCTCACTAATCTCATCTTAACCACTATCTTAACCCTAAATTTCGGGACAGGTCGTTACAATAACTAATTAGAGTCTTAATCAATTTAAACAATCTCCAAATTTTGAAAGTACAAAATGTAACGACCCGTCCCGAATTCTGGGATTAGATTAGTGACTAATGAAGGATTTGTGAGATGAATCGGTGGTTAGTTGAGTGAAATCAGAAGGATGACGTAAAATGGCCATTTTGCTGACAATCGTGGGTAAAATGTTAAATTTTGAGTCGGGGAGTCAAACGTACGAAGACCGATGACCTTGACGTACATTGGGACGTCACGAGTCCGTAGACGGGCGGTACGACAAAATCGGACGTCGGACGGAGAAGTTATGGTCACGGGAGCAAAATCAGGGATTTAACGTCTCGGGATCCGAATAAAATATTAATTAAATCTGATTGGGGTATTAGTTAATTGTGGGGCCCTTGGATGAGTCACAAGTGTCACTCATCCCATTGGTGGCTTTCCCCAAAAAGTGGATCCAATGAAATAAAATAGTATTTTATTTAAGTTTTATTATTTTAATTATTTTCCTTCTCATTTTTCTCTCTTCTCTCCCGCGACTCAGCCTTCATCCGTTCTTTATTTTTCTTCAAACCGTGAAACAAACACACCTATCACCCCACTACCCTACCCTTCTTTGTGTTCTTGTGAGAGACTAAGGGAATGAGTGTGACTGGGAGGTTTTTGGACCGCCTGAGACACGACGGGGATCATGGCGGCACGGTAGGGAAAATGGAACCCATAACCCGTGAACAACCAAACCCAATCCTACGTGAACACCCTCCAAACTTCTTCTATTGCTTGTGAACCTGAGTGGAAGTTGGAGAGGGAAACGAGGTGAGGACGACGGTGCTAACAACTTGGAAGGTGGTGTACAGTGGCTGGCAATCCGACACAGTGGAGTTTTTGGTTCAAAAATCGGAAGCAGGATTTCAAGGCTTATGGATAGATTTGCAGGACATGGTCGTGTTCCTAGGACTCAGACGAGTCGATTGGGACCGGGTTTGTGGGCGGTGGTGGCCGGAGACGACGTGAAGGGGCAGTTGTAGGTGGCGGTTGCTGTTCCTCCATGAACAGGTACGAAATCGACCTCTTTTCTCGATTTTGAAATCACTAATCGATTGGAAATGGATAGGAAAAGATTTAGGATCAAACGAGATGAAAAATGGTTGAGAAAATGGCGTTGAACCGTGAACGCCGGTTCGGTTGGACCCAGCCGGTCTGAACAGGGTCTGTTAGAGGTTAGGGGTGACACTGTAGCAGGAGCTTGGCTTTCATGCGTAGTCGCTTGAGGTGGCGCATTGGGGGGTATTTTGGGGCTGTTGTCAACATGATTTTTAATCTATTCAATGTAACAAACATTTTGGGAATGGTTTTGGGTCGATTAGACATCGTTTCGATATAGTTCGGGACGTCCGAAGGTTTAGGATTAAAAATTCGGGAAAATTACGGGGCTTTAATGAGAGCTTAATAAGGTAGTTAGTAACCTTCTAGTGTTATTTGGACTGGTTTGAGAGTCCTGGTGATGGTGATTAGCCCGGGGAGGCTTATGGCACACATATTGAGGCGACAGCTAGGACAGTCTGTGAGTGGATTGGTGATTTCTATCATGATGATTATGGATTGGTGATTTACATGATTACACGTATTTCAAGGCAATTTACGTATTTGCACGTATATCGAGGTTTATAGTTTTACACTGATTATACGTTCTTATGGTTTTGGTAATGGTTTACTGAAATGGATTTGGATTTGAAAAGGTAAACTCGGGCATGAGACCCATTTGTCTTGGAAACCCTCGGAATCAAAGTCCATTTTAGTTACATTATCGGGCTAGGGCCCAATTGGTTCGTGAATTGATTTCGGATTTGAAAATATGGAATCCGCCATGAGACCCACTTGATTTACGAACTCTCGGACTTGGAGTCTATTTGTTTTAAATAAGGCATCGGGTCGGAGGCCCAGTTGGTTTACGAAATTGGGCTCGAGGCCTAGTTGGTTTACGAAATTGAGCTCGAGGGCCAGTTGATTTACATGATTGGGCTTGAGGCCCAATTGGTTATGATATTGGGCATGAGTCCCAGTTACAGTTTATAAATGAGATTTCGGGTTCGGAGACCCTAATTGGATTTGGATTTGGAAACATGGATTTCTGGTTTCATGTCGGTTTATGGGGACCAGACATGAATCCTTTGAAGGGTTTGAAACGTTTTAAGAATGATTACGAAATGTTATTTCATATACCATCCTTGTATTTGGTAAACACAATTTCTTGGATTTGATGAAATGGTGTTTTGTGATTATTAAATGGATTTGGACAATGACCCACATACTCGGATTTACAGTTTTGGGCTGAGTTCCCACATATGGTTGAAATGAATTATGGATTTGTATAAATGGTTTTGGACAGGGGCCTGTATGACTTGAATTTACGGAACTTGGGGCTGAGATCCTAATAATGGTTATTTGAATATGTGGTTGGATAAATGGTTTTGGAATGAATGCATGTTTTTTGGTGAAGGGCATAAAGGTCTTTTATGAAATGTGTTTTATTAAATTATTGATTTTCGTCAACTCACAGTTTTTAATGATTTTAATGCCCTTCAGGTTGATCACGGATGCGGATTGTAGCAGAGACCGAGACATCACACTCCTCCACTGGATCCTGGCGCGCTCTGGAAGCTAGTCGGGCTGAAGGTTTGAATCATCCCTTCTCTGACACTTTGTGTCATACGGAAGCATGACACATCCCGTGTTAATCCCGGGAGGTTTGGGATGGGTCGTGACACAAAAATAAAAAATATATGGTTTATCAATTTAATCCAATTTAATAAAGCGCTTGAAATAATGACTAATTAAACCCTAGAAGATATATATAATGACGATAAAGAACTATGGTTATAGCAACATAAGATATAAAGAAATAAAAATGGGAATGACTATATATATATATATATATATATTAGAGTAGGTCGATGATTTTTTTGTGACTTCGTCATAAGATGGGGACTTGGTCTTATTTGAATGCAAACATCTTTATTTTGATGATAGGGCTTATACCTATTCAATCGACATTCCCCTCTCAATTATGATTTAAGATGGCTCACAAACCAAAGCAAGATGTTAAGGATGAAGGATAAAGAAGATATAAAGATAGAGAGGGAGGGGAAGAGAAAGGTAGAGGGTGAGGGGGAGGGATAGGCGGAGAGAGAGAAAAGAGAGAGAGAGTGAAGGAGATAGAGAGTGTAAAGAGAGGGAGAGAGACGGGTGTAAATGTTCATTCCCTAACTAGTGTGAGTGAGATAATTTTTTAATTTATTTTTTGCAATTCAATTGAAATTTATTGAGGGGATACTTGGATTTTCTACAAAGGTTGTTATTTGTAATTTGTCCCTTCGAACGCATTAACATCCACAAATTTATACTATCAATTTTTATTTTATTTTGAATACACCTGAATTTGTAAGCAATCAAATAAAATCGTAATTGAATACCGTCAATTTTTCACATATTTTAAAACAAATTCTTAAAATCTGTATGAAATCACCTATATTTTTATAAAAGCATTTTGAAACATGATTGAATACATTTAAATTTCAAACTCTATTAAAATTCTGAATTAAGGTTTGTACGTATTCCTCACAATGGAGCACCACATTTTAATTTTATCAATTTATTATCCGATGTTATAAAAACACATATTTAGGGGTGGATCCAATCGAAATTTTGATTAAATATAAATGTCTCTCAAAGTTGTAACTTATTATTATGACCTACTGGTATTTGTCTTCATACTTTATGTGGGAGGTATTGACACCTCCTTCCCAAATATCATCATTGGGGAAAAAATTGCCAATACCTCCTTCCCAAATATCATCATTGTATAAAACAAAACTATCATTGTATCAAGGATGGTCAATAAAAAAATATTTTATCAACTGAGGTCGATACCCAATGTGTGTATTGTAATTAGCAAGCAAGGTAACCTAATATGTATATTACAATCTCCATTCTCCAATGTCATTGTTTTAAAAAAATGTCCCATTGCATCAAGTAAGGTTGATACCCAATATGTATATTGTAATCATTATCCCTCATTAATATTCTATATATATATATATATATATATATATATATATTTCTAAGAATTCATATTTATTAAATATTGTGATCTCCTTCCCCAATATTAATATATATATTAATCTCTAAAAGTTCAGATGTTTTATTAGAACTTGTGAAAATTTGACAAAAGTTTGGGGTATTTGAGAAGTTAATAAAAGTTTGGGACATTAATCCATACTTCCATAGACTTTTTCAAAGTAATCTAAAGTACAAAAGTATTCAATGTAGACTTATATTGAAATTTATAGTCATTATAAATTTAGGTGTATTCAATCAGAAAATTTCATAACTCCACCAAAATTTGGTATTAAAATGCAACTGAGTATTGGTGACTTCATTAAATAGTAGAATTATGTAGAGTTAGATAAAAAATTTAGTATAAATTATGTTATAGCAAGTTCATGATTTCTCTAGCCTCCCCCACCAATTTCTACAAAATTCATATCAAGCTTAACATTTTGTGATTTTTGTAATTTTCAAAAAACTAAATAAAATTCAAACCTACTTCTAATGTCATATTATTATATATTAGTGTTGAAGCACAAAATGTTCCAACTTAGGATTACGTCTAGTCCAATCACTGAGTGTCACATGTCCTTCTTTGGATCTATTGACAAGAAAGAGTATTGGGTTGTCCGTTAGAGATAGGCACCATGTGGTGCCGGCCTAAGGCTCTCTGCTAATCAAGTTAGTAAGTGTGTTTAAAAGAAGTAACAGTAATGGCAATTTTGACAAAGTAATAATGGATAGTGAATATTAGTTACCTTATTAGAAAATATGCACCCTTTTATATGGGTAGTTGAGATGGTCTTGATAAATAGTTTCAATGTGTGATAAATGTGCTTCTGTTTGGTGTTAACACGTGGCAGATAGATCGATGGTGAAGATGTTTCCACAAGTCACCCCATCTTTAACCCATTGCTAGGGTTGCTAGGCTGTGTGGCGTTGACCTAATTACCCTTCTAATTGTGTAGTTGTTTTGGGCCTCCCAAGTTATTGATCAAGTTGCAATTTCTTAGTTGGGGGCTTATCTTTTCTTTTCAGACTCAAAGGGAGATATACCTATAGTCCCCTAAGTCCCTTGATCAAGTGAGGTTGTCGAGTTGTGTACATGTTGTATAGTGGTCCTTAGTGGTCGATTTTCCCTATCTGGGTCGATCGTCCTGTGATTCTCTCAACCTACGATATTTTTCGAAGGTCTCTTTGATTCAAAGAAATCAGTGTGTGACCATATGCCAAGTGAAGGATTGGTTGTGCATGTGTCTGTCCAAATAGTGAGGGTGGAATAGTGCTCAGGTATTGAAATGTAGGCCAAGCAGTATGCGTGGCAGGCCGCTCGGTTTATTTCCCTTGGCCGTCTAGCACTGCCACACGTAGTGGTATGCATAGAGAGTAGTCTTGTAACAACCCAGACCTTCGACGATGGTAGAATTGGAAAAGTTGGATGAAATAGACCATTTTTCCCTTGGAAGTCAAAAGTTGACTTTTTGATCGAGATGGTTCTAGTGATTATGAAAACGCTATTACGAAGGTCTCAAAGTCCTGAGTTCATGGATAGACGGCTCACCAAAATCGAAGATCATTTAAGGATGTTTTTGTTGAAGAAATCTTAGGGGTATTTTGGTAATTTTCCACCAAGGTCATTTTGGTCATTTAACAATTGTGACCAATTCATGATTGCCATGTATCAAGCTCTGGAAAGGGCTGAAATCTTCCCCTCCACCGACTTAAGCCATATATATTAGTGATTTTTTTTTTAGCCAAAAATATGAAAATTGTGGATTAAGTGAGAAATGGTGAGATGAGGGGAAAGCAAACTAGGAAATGAAGCAGAGATTGCAAGAGTGAGTCTAGCATGCGAATGAGAAGAAGAAGAGAAGAAATCTGCACAAAAATGGCATTGAAGCAGTAGGAGGAAGTCATGAACCCATAAGGTGTTCCTTGGGGTTTTTGTTTTCGATCAAGAAACTCAGAATTAGTTACCCCTACAGTCTTCTGGCGATTGTACGATGACGATAGAGACCAGAACCGTAATAATTAGACGTGGGACAGGCACTGGACAGCCTACAGATGCCATGGCCATGAAGCTTCAAAGCTCCAGCGGTGATCGTGAGGTAAAGTCTTAGTGTTTTGGGATCATAGAACTCCTCCTTGGTTAATTGCAAGTAGTATGAACAAAAAATGAATGAAAATTGTTGTGAAATGAAGGAGAAATGGACGGTTGGACTCGCCTGTTGTCTGACCCGTTTCATAGGGAAAATGGGTATGTCCCGATGAAAAAGATGAACAGTGCTTTTGCATTGTAGCAGCGCGTGGCTCCCACGTGCAACCACTTTAGGTTGTGCGTGGGGGCGCGTGAGGGTGGTTTTGAGGTGACGTCGACACAAAAGTTTGAGTATTCGATGTTACGAGTCCAACAGTACAATTTTTGAGGTGATTGGTCACCGTCTTGGGGTAGTTTTGACTGTCCACATGTTTAGGGTAAGTTTTAATTCGTGTAAAAATCCCATAAAATTATGGGATTAAATAGTGAGATAATTAAGATGATTAGTAACCCTTAGAATTGATTTTTGGAAGGAATTGATGTTCTCAAATTTTACGGAAAAACATACGGTTCGGTTCGGTCACATAAAAGGTACTTGTGAGTGGAATTTTGTTTTCTCGAAATTCTATGCATGCATTTTTATATGGTTTAAGTGACTTACGATGAAAATTGCTTGGTGGTTATTTATGTACGATCTATATGAATTTTGGGAATCTTTATGAATATTTAAGGAAAATGTTATTAAGGCTTTTTGCGAGGAAATTGGGTTTATCATACTCTGGATCATTTCTGAGTTTTGGGAAATGGTTTTATACTCATTATGTCATGTTTATGTGATTTAATGATGATTCATGATTTGGGAATTTATATGATTTTCTGAGTATTTTAATGGCTCATTTTACGAGGTTTTGCCATATTGTGTGATTTGTGCTTAGGCTTGTATTTTGATTTGATTTTGGTCTCTGAACTGGGTTTTGGTTATAAATTGGATATATGATATAGATGGGTGATTATTGAGTATAGTGATTGGGTGTTGATTCTGGAAATGTGACTATGCTTGATGTGATTGTGATGTTTATGATAATATGTGATGATTATGATGATGTGAGATGTGATGTGGTTGATGACCCTCCACGAGATGCCGATTGTGATTGATTGTCTCGAGCGTCGAGCTGGGCTCCGTCTTTCTCGATACTTGCCTTAGACGTCAAGTATAAGGCTCTGTCATTCCTGAGACTAGGACCGTGACTCAAACATCGAGTTTGGGACTCTGTTAGTTCCTGAGTCGGTCCACACTCAGACATCGAGTCTGGGACTCCATCTTTCTCGAGTGATATTAGCCTACTGATAGTGCACATGTGATCCGATGATTTAGTAGCAGACATCAAGGTTGGGTCGACTAATATGGTTGGTTGGTTCGGTATGTTGGTTATCTCAGTATGGCTAGTTTTGTATATTTGTATATTTGTTAAGTATGTACTTTGGTCTAGTCATATTTATGGTGATGTTTTGATATGGTTTCAGGCTGGGAAGACTTATGTAGTTCTTGATTTTTTTGTCATTGCACGTATTTCAAATTTGGTGTTTTATTCGTAAACTCGATGCATGCATAGCTTTATTAAATGATGAGTAAATAATATGTTTTTTTTGAATATTTTGTTTTTATAAACTTTTATTTTCGTCCACTCACACATTTTCCTTGGTTTTGAAATCCTCTAAGGCCGTTACACGAGAGTCGAGGCTTTAGACAGAGCGGAGGCATAAGCTCACGAGTTGGTAAGTATCTCTTGTCTAACAGGATCTTAAGAGCATTTTAGGCTTTTTTTTTTTTATTGTCGGTCAGACGGGAGCAGGACCTGGGTGTGTTGTACACGGTTTTACGAGTTGGGTCCTTTCTAGTCCGCTTAAAGATAATCAGTCTGATCGTTTATGTTACGACCCTTCACATGTTGGATGCGTGTTGGTCTATGAATCAGTCAGCCTCCTTGGCTGTGTCGTGGCACTCTACATGTACGACACGTGTCAGCATCTGGGGGTATAGGATGGGAGACTATTCGAAGTTCGTACCATCCTCTATAAATAGTGAGATCTAACTTGAGATTTTCACTTTTGACCCTTGCAACTTTTTCACGAGGTGCTATCAAAATGCAAGGTAATTTTCAATGAGATTTTCAAGGCGATCTTCATAGTGGTGCGATTTCCGACAAGGCTCTTGGTCTTGGAAAAACAAAGGTGGGTTGTCTTTTGTTGTGTTTTTTTCGATTGAAACTTGGGGATAGGGAAGATCTTTCCATCAACTTCATGTGGATAAGTGGTTAGATCTCCAGGTCATAGTTTTCCTTTTTTTATGGTTTGTTTTTATCCTTCCTATAGATGTCTGAGCCTAGTGGCTCAGTCAAGGTATGGGGTTACGACTCAGAGACTAAAGCTAAGGACCTGGTAATCTGGAGTCCATATCAGCCAATTGTTGAGGACTAGTCAGGTCCTAGTGAAGCTAGTGGGATACAACTCAGCTACATGTAGAGATGGCTGAACATTCTGACTAGGAAGAAGGGTTAGTGTTGATCATCGAGGTGGCTAATCGATCCATGGATGACCATTTGGGAATAGATGATGATCGGCTATTAGATGAATGGGTCATCTCGGTGAAGGCAGTGAAGATAACCCATGGTCATCAATGCAGCAATGTAAGAATTCCTATTGTTGGATCATTTGGTGGAGACCGAGTGCCATCAGCTGTGGCACTCGTTCGAGCCCAATTCAAGGTGGACAAGTATGTAAATTGGGAAACGAAGGGTCAATTAAGGATACTCCAAGTAGAGTACGATATCCCTAACTTGGTAGAGCTGCATCTACTGAAGGATGGTGAAGTACCGAACAATGCGCTATTCGGTATGGAACTGTTCCTAGAGCTATATGCTCACAGTCTCCGACTGCTCCTTCACCCGTGGCACAAAAAAATAATGAAGAGAATGGGTCTCACACTCACTCAACTCAACCCCAACATCTGGATCATTCTCTGCTCCCTTTACATGGCCTTCGATTGGGCTAGTGTGGCCGAGCTGACCTACACTTAGTTGGTGTACCTCTATGAGTTCAACTTCTAGCAGCAGAGCATATATTAGATTTATGTTTGGTGTATCAAGAAGAAAAAGAAGAGAGAAAAACTAATCCACGATGTACCGACCTTCTATGACACGACCCACCCACAATCCCCCCGGATTAAGGGCTGGGCTAAGTCATGCTCCCGTCTAACTTACGCGTGACACGAAGGCTAAACCGACGTTCAACCTCCATGTGACACGTAAGTCAAATAAGAGATTCCCAAACGACCCATTTTAAACTGCTGGACTTCCCAGAGCGCATAGACTCAACTGTGGATCGCGTGTGTGATGTCTCCGTCTCTCTAGACCAACAGCCCGCACTGCGACAACCTGGAGGGTATCGAAAACACAAAAGACTGTGAGTGGACAAAAATAAAGGATAAGTTTTGAAAACAGGTTAAAATAAAAGTACATTTATACCCTTTGTTTAAAAACCAATGCATGCATAATCATCTCATGTCAAAAAACCATTTCATATTCAATTACAAAAACCGAACTTATTTCCTTTTCTCAAATCCTGAGCCTCAGCTAATAACCATCAAAATCCATAACATTCAAGTCATTGCCCAAAACATCGGAAATCCATCATTATCAAGTTCTCATCGAAATCCTAAACACATTTAAAAACACATTGCCATCCATCGAACCTGCTGGATTTATATGAGTCTTTAAATTCATGAGTCTTTAAACTCAATCCAGGCCTTAATATAATCCGAGTCTTTAACTCCCGAGTCTTTAACTCATTAGGCCTACGGGGGAAATCACAATATCCGAGTCTTTAAACTCCCAAGTCATTAAACTCAATTCGGGTCTTTAAACCCAATTCGGGCCAGCCCCCGTTATAATCATATCCGGGTCTTTAAACCCAATAACCAGATCCAGCAAATCCAATCCAAAAACCATTTTAAACCGTTTCCAAATCCATGTCCAAATCCGAATTCGAAATCACCATTTCGAATTCCAAACCGAATACGAATACATCATCCCGAATCCAAATCCAGAATCATATCTATCATCCATTTCCAAATCCAAATTTGAAACCATCATTTCGTAAGGTAGAATCCGGAATAACCATTCCGAACCCAAATCCAGAAATCCACATTCAAGTTCCAAAATAGAACCCGAATCGTCATCCTGAAATCCGATTCCAAAAATCGAAATCACATTTATCAAAACCACTTTTATGAACTGGGCTTCAAGCCCAAAATAACTTTTCTGAAATCCATCGTAAATCATTGAAATCAAATCATATTTCAAATCCCAAAATTAAATCATGAAAACCATCATCAAACAATAGCAGAAAACTGTATCTCGTAAAACGTGTACTTTCGTAAATATCTCTAAATACGTGCAAAACTGTAAATCATCAAGTCCATAATCATAATCATAGAAATCACGTATGGAAAAAATATAAAACATTTATGCATGCATCATAGGTTAGAAAGCAAAGTCCACTCACAGACCATTAGCGTTGCTGCCTCGATACGCATGCACTTATACCGTTCCCGGCGAATCCACTATCATCGGCTTTCCCGAACCTGTCCAAATCCCATAATAAGGTCACTAACTACTTCATTAAGCTTATACTAATGTCCCATATTTTTAACTATTTTTAAACGAGCCCTAAAACCTTCGGATCTCTCGAAATATATCGAGACGATGTCCGATCGACTTGAAACCAGTGCCAAAATGTTTGTTACATAGAATACTTTAAAAGTCATGTTGGAACTTTCCCTAAAAGGTGCCCTACGCGCCCTCACGGGCCGCCCAAAGGGGCTGCGCGTGGGAGCCATACGCCTACTGTTCATTGTCCCCTACCTCAGGTGAACTGGGTTCGAGCCGTTCCAGGTCGACCCGGTCCAGACCCGAACCGACGTGGACGGTTTTGGTCTATTCTTAGTCCATTTTTGTGCCGTTTATGCTTCTAATTGTTCCTATATGTTTGTCCTAACGTCTATCATCATTTTTGGACCTTAAAAATAAGAATTACCGCCTGGAACTCACCTCCCAAATCGACGGTTAAACCAGTCCTTGTCTTCTTCGAGTTGCCACGATTCCGCCCTCTGTCCTTCTCGGTTTTGATCTCAAACGCCTTCTGGAATTCCTAGAAACACAACTAAATGATCAGAACCTCACAACAACCCCCAAATTCCAACTTACCATTTTCAACCAAAATAGGGAGGTTACCAGTTTGTAACAGTACCTTCACCGTTGAGCCCCGCCGTGGGTACCAATAACATCGTCTCACCTTCCCTACACCTTCCCATTCACACACCATTGCCAGGAGATGAAAACCAAGGGCCTTAGAGTTCATGATCCAACGTGCCCTGCACTCTGTTCCTCACGATTGCAACACCGCCGTCCACAGCAGTCGACATGGTCGAGCCACCATATTCCTTTCACCGTCTTCCCCCATATTTCTTGGAAGAGTACGGGCACTTGATGAGAGATTTCAAAGAGTTTGGGGGGTCACGATCATGCTCTGTTCTCGGCTCACTGCTAAACCCGGGCAACCCAAGCTTCTAAATTATTTTGTTTTGAAACCAATTAAGTCGATGAAACAAAGTTCCACAGACCTCTAGACATGGGACACGTGTTCCAATCTCAATACACCACCATTACAAAGTAGCCAAGTGTCCCCCTATCAATTGGCACAAATTCCCAGAGTATTAAAATGACCAAAATGCCCCTAAATGACATTTTACCATTTTGCCCCTAGTGGTTTTAGACCAAAATCCGAACCTATCGACGTCCGATGATAGCGTGCCGCCTGTCGTTGTACTCAAGGGATCGAGACCTACCTAACGGTCCTCTAATTACGTGAAAAGTCCATGTCGTCTGAAAAGTCAACAAATTTCCCATTTTAAACTAAATTACCAAATTACTCTCAAACTTCCGTACGTCATAACTTTTTCCTCGAATGCCGAAATCGGACGTGCCACCTGTCTATGAACTCGTGACGTCCCGCACTACGTCACATGCATCGGTCAAAGTCCATTTGACCGCCCGAACAAAAAGTCACCTGTGTGCCCAATTCTAGGGGCCAAACCGTCATTTTGCACCGTCTGTACGAACTCAGCCAACTAATCACCGATTAACTTCACTAATCTGCCATTAACTACTAATCTAATCCCGATTCACGGGACGGGTCGTTACAATCTCCCCCCTTAAAGAATTTCGTTCCCGAAATTCCGCATCTCGTACTTCCGTAAGTAACTGGGGGAATCCAACTGATCTCACACTTGGGTCTCCTACCAGTGTCCACCACCTGCCACTCCAGCTTATCCTGACAGTTCCCAGACTATCACCACATCTCTGCCAAGCAAGCCAACTCAACCAACTTCCAATCCATCTCGTAATCCATTGCTTTTCTCCGAGATCAACACTGTTCAACTCGTAACCGCGGTACCTCGAACAGTGCACCAGCCGACACTCACAGCTCAACTAACACTCGATTGTGATGCACGACTTCCAATCATATCAACCTTGATTCAGTCTCGAGTCGTGCGTACCTCGTACCACGTCCCAGTACATCATGCGAGTTTACCGTCAATTGGTACACATCTCACCTTGCAAACAAATTCTCTAGACGACATCTACTGACCTCGGTAGTACGATTTGTGATACTTCCGTCAGCGATTCGCGCCGACCCTACTGGCGTCACAACATCCCGTTCTCAATAGCTACTCAACAAAATCATCTCACTAGTGGTTCCCCTATCCACCAACACGGTCATTTCTTGTGGAAACACTATCCACATCCTAAACCACCTGTCTGCAACTGGACCCTAGCACATACTTATCAACCCGTGATCACACATCTCAATACCAAGGTCCTACCAGCCACTCATGGCTCTGAGCATCCAGCTCATCAGCAATAACCAACAGCTCACTGTAGATCACCCGGATCCAGTCTACATGCTCCGACAAAAATCCATCATATCGGAACTACGCCGATCATCCATCAATCCACAACATACCTCGACACTAAGCCGATCACCAGCACTTCTACCTGAACATCACGCTACATGTCCAATTACATCGGCATGGTTCCGACCACTGCAGAGCCAGTACGTACACATTTCAAGTACATTCACCAAGTACCACCAACTAGAACCACGTTGCATACCACCAAACACACGCAATAACAACTCTACGAACTTGGAATAAAAACAAAGATATTTTAGAATACCTCAACACAGTTCGTAGAGTATATCCTTACGTACTTCCAACGTCATCCTACGATACATCCACTAATCAACCACATCGGCGTCAGCCACATTCTATTACACCCAAAGTCCAACCAACAACATCATAGTGTACCCATCACCCTCACAGTGTTTCTCCAGGGCACACAAGCATCCTCGTAACCATACGGATCACCCCCTGACCACGAGTCAAACAGGCTTCACTTTTGAAGCCCATCAGTCCAATCCAATACTAGGCCAAACTACACGTCTTCTGAGGAAGTCCAACTCGAATCCCTTAAGAGTCTCCCCGTTTCCTAGGTCTCCTGACCAATATGAAACCCAATCACATCTCAACTACGCATATAGGGCAGACCCAGTACCAGATCTACGTCCAATATCCATACGTATGTGAGAGGGACCGCACACGTCCTGTATAACTCTAAGATGGTCAAGACATCCACATACGATCCTCCTGACCCAACAACTCAATCCCGAGCAAGAAACAATCCAATCCCGATCCACTCACTTCGAAGTGGATCCCACTTCTAGTCCATACAACTCTTAGCATCATACCGTCACATCGATCCAGAATACCACACGTCTAGATTGTGGGTTCTCTTCAATAACTTCATATCGATCAGTTATAGTCATTCCCTTTCAGTTTCCTTCTGTCATCCTTCAACGGAACACACAATGGTCCTCAACCCTGTCATCACAAGTCATTCTACCTTAGGCTAAAACCATCCCCTGACACTCGCCACACAAGCCACTCCCGACGTCACCAAGTCCTCTCTCTACTCATGAACACAACCACATGTGTCCACGATTAAGGGTGGTCACACTTCCTGAAGTTCCTCTAATGAATCCTCAAATCGACTCCAAAGTATCCATCTCTCATACTCGACATCTAACACTAACTCGGAATCAACACACGTCTCATCGTCTAAACTACAACATTTCCTAATTCCGAGATTCCAACCATGTTGGAAGTATATCCACATTTTTCAACCATGGGACTTCATTCTCAACGAGTATAGCACCTCCGGACTAACCATCCAACGTCAACCACTACACGTAAGAAAATCCACAACTCCTACGGATCACACCCATATGTTAGTAACCAAACCAACTCACCGACCAACTCGCATGTCGGTTAACACCGTTTATGCACATCCAAAAGGTTGTCAATCATCACTCCTTCTGATGATCGCATCCCAACCTTTCCGAGGTTCAAGCCCGAGCACCAGTATCATACTCGTATCCAACTCTCGGGATCACAATCAACGATCACTAATTTCAGCCTCCTAAGTCATGATCCCCGAGTTTGTCGATCACCAATCTCTAAAATCACCAAGCACGGACCTCGGCATCACCCAAATGCCAACCTCGGCATTTCTAACACATCAGGATGAGTCCACTAAATCAACCTCACGGATGGCCAAACTCGACCATACCAACCTAGCCAGATCCAACACGAAGCATAGGTCCATCGCGCTTCTGCTATGCTACTCTGATCAAACCAACATCCTGACCGTTCGTACGGAATATGACCTACCCATGGTCATCTCATCTCCCAGCACTGTTCATAGTTCCTCCCAGACGCCGGCATCTCACGCCTGGTCACAACCTCACTCACGATGTTCTCATCGTACCCTTACAAGCCTCATGGCTCTTGACACATCATCCTCTGTCTCGTGCTCACACTACACCAGTCCCGAACCTCCACTCTTACCGAGCAAAAACCCTCAATCTATGCTTGGGTCTGGGAAAGTGGCATCCTTCGTCATTCACAACTCTGAGCAACCAAATGCTCAACCAACGCCGCAATCTCACTGGACTCGTCCAGAGTCATCCACCAATCATCCATTACCTCGGCTGCATCTAGCAGCAACATCTCTAATCCGACCGTAAGTCGGGTTGTGAGTATGACTTACGGTTTTGACACGTATTTCGAAACTATCACGGATTTGCGTGTTTTACGAGATTTTGAGTATGTTGTGATTGATCATGATTTTGATGAATTGAATTTGGGATTTGAAATAAGATTTGTGTTCAAAGATTTAAAATGGATTTTGGAAAAGGTGATTTCGGGCTCGATGCCCAGGGCATAAAAGTAATTTTAATGAACGATATTTCAGTTTTCGGAAACTTGAAAGTGGATTTCTGGTTTGGGTTCGGAACATTATTGCGAATTCGAATCCAGGAATAGGTGACGGATATGATTGGGGATTTGAAAGCGAAATGCGGACATAAGTCCTATTATGACAAATTTGTATTTCGGATTGGTTTGGAATTTGGATCACGATGGATCCTGGATTGTTATGATTTACAAATGGTTTTGGGTTTAAAGACCTGGTACTATTGCTGGATCATGTTTTGGGTTTAAAGACCTAGTTAATTGATGACGGGGGAGGGCCCTTGGTGAGTTTAAAGACTCGGTTACTTTTTTGAGTTTAAAGACTCGGTATGATACCCCCGAGGCCTATTGATTATGTTATGAATTTAAAGACTCGTTGATATCCCGGGAAGGCCTGATATATGTGAGTTTAAAGACTCGGTGATTGAAATCCAGCAAAACTAATTGCCTTGTGGTGTATCGTTGATTTCTGATATTTTCCAATATGTTGGGCAGTGGCCCGGCTTATGTGGTTTTGATGGATTTTTGGATTATGTCACGTACTTGGATTGATTCATGATTTTGGGCGGAGGCCTTGGGTTTATGATTGCGGGCTAAGACCCGAAGGTTGAGAAAAGGCAAATGATTTTAATTTTCATGCACGGTTTTCTCATATTGGAAATGAAATGGATTGTGAAATGATTTTCGAATGCATGCATTGGTTTTACTTGGAGGGTAGAAACGTTTTCTCTAATTGTTTTATAAACTGTCTCATTTTTTTCCACTCACACCTTTTGTGTTTTATTGACCCTCCAAGTCGTGGCGCTCTGATCGAGGCTGATCGAGAGGCAGAGGCATGAGTGAGTACGTGTGTGGCTATCCTTGGTTTGGCAAGTACTGAGGGTAATTTGGGAACTTCTGTCGACTTGCCAGACGGTAGCAAGACCGGGCATAGTCGTCAATGTCCCTTCGGGGGCGGTCCTGTCACTGAGTCACAACGTACTCGCTCACACCAAACAACTCGTTATGTCATCTCACCGTTGGTTCCACTAACTACTAACACAATCAGCCTATGGGAACATCATCCACGTCCCACTCCAACTGTCTGCAACTGGACCCTATCACATACTTGTCAAACCGTGATCACACATCACAGCATCAGGGCCCCACCAACCAATCATGGCTATGAGCATCCAACTCATACACAATCACTGAACTCCACAACAACCAACAAGATCACTCTGGATCACACTGATCCAGTCCACATTCTCAGTCAATCTATCACATCGAAACTACTCCGATCATCACTACAACTACCAACATACCCCGGCACTAAGCCAATCACTAATACCTCCGCCAAAACATGACGATGCACGTCCAACCACATCGGCAAAGTTCTGACCACTAACACAACTACTAACACGTCTCGGGTGCATCCACCAATCACATCTAACAGCAATCACGATGCATATGACAGGACCCACCCCGATTATCAACTCGATAATCGGGAAGAAGCCTACTCCCGTTTGACAACTGAACGCAATTACCAAAATAACCACAAAACATACATTGTCAGACCAGGGAGAAGTTACGATACATCTTACTGTACAATAAGTCAACAGTATCACAGAGCATAGTTAACATTACAAGATAAAAACAAAACCCTACTCTATGAGCTAATTATAAGCGCAACGGGAAAACTTTATGCCTCTGCCTCTACCCCGGCATCAGCCCCAAAACTTACACCACGACCTGGAGGGTGTTAAAAACTTGAAAAGTGTGAGTGGACTAAAAAAAATATAAGAGTTATGAAAAACAGTTTTAAGGAAAATAGAGGTTCACCCCCCTTTTTCAAAACATGCATGCATAACCAAGTATCTAAAAACAATTATATGAACATTGTGGAAACAGTTATGGAAAACAATCATGAAATCATGTAAATCCGAATATAACATCAACGAATCGAACCTGCTGAATCTATCCGAGTCTTTAAACTCAATATCAATTCAAGTCTTTAAACTCAATCAGGCTTTATCAATAATCCGAGTCTTTAAACACCCGAGTCTTTAAACTCAATAGGCCTCTGGGGGAAATCACAATATCCAAGTCTTTAAACTCAACAGGTCTTTAAACCCAAATCACATATCCGAGTCCGCCCCCCTCACATATCATATCCAGGTCTTTAAACCCAAAACTAGATCGAGCAAATCCAATTTAAATCATTTTAAAATCCTTTTATTAAATCCAAACTATAAATCCATTTTCGAATCCGAATCTGAAATCTTTCAATGAAGTCCCGAATCCAGACCTAGAAAGCATCTCAAAATTGAACTCTGAAATCCTATTTAATCGAAATGGGACTCACCCCTGAATTTACTTTCAAATCCTTCATTATGAAAATAGAATATGTATAGACAGCATAAAAACCAGCCATCAAAACCATCATCAAAAGCATAGTAGAAACCATATTCTCGAAATACGTATAAATATAGTAAATCCCATCGAAATACGGGCAATCATGTAAAACATAAATACCATAATCATAAGCATGAAATCAAATATTAAAACATAAAGTAAATATGTAAAAACAGTTATGTCAGGACCCATACCCCAATCCCTCGGGATTAGCATGGGACGTGCTTGCCCCCGTCTGACACGAAGTGTCAAACTAGGGATATTTCCATCATTTGCCCAACTGGGGCTATCAGAGCATGCCAGGATCTGAAGGAGGAATGTGATGTCTTGTCTCTGCTACAGCCCGCATCTGTGATCAACCTGAAGGGTATTCAGAATACAAAAACTGTGAGTGGACAAAACAAATATTTTACTAAAATATTTCATAAAAGGACCTTTATGCCCTTCATTAAAAACATATGCATGCATTCGAAAACCATTTATCAAACAAAGGACACTGGGCCTTGGCCCGAACTCATCTCAAAGTACCTGGGACGTCAGCCCTAACCAAAACACGTGGGAACTCATCCCAAATCCAGCTCATATAGGTCTCAGCCCAAAACCAATACACGTGGGTCTCAGCCCAACGTCATCTCAGTGAAAAATAGTACACATATACATATATACATATATAACCCATCCTAGGCACTTCCTGAAAAGATGCCAACTCGGGGCACACAGCCCCTAGGGAATACATCCCCGATATATGTCATGATTTCTCTATATATATATAAGTATGCATACTACTTAGGGTCTCACTTTGAGTTTTTTCCAAGGAATTCTCCATCTGGGAGGCTCTATCTTCGGACCTAGTCCGATCATCTCTCCGGAATCTGGTCCGGGACCACATCATAACACCCACTCCTGGAACGGGATCCCTATGGGGATACCCACTCTCGTTTGTGGATCGTGAATCTCCAGATCGATGTCTGAAGGAGACCAATCAATAAGCTAGTAAGGAGGGTATATACATACTAGTATAGAAAACCATAAAACGGGACTCACGCCCGATAACATAAAGCAACTGGGCCTCCAGTGTAACAACCCGTCCCGAGAGCCGAGATTAGTAGAGGGATTAAGGTGAGATTAGTGAGGATAATCAGTGGTTAGGTGGTCCCGAAAGGTCTGGGAGCCTAGAATGACGATTTTGCCCCTGGTCCGGGCAAAAATGTTGACTTTTATTCGGGTGGTCAATTGGGTATTGGCCAGTGACCAGGACGTAGTTGAGGACGTCACGAACCCGTAGACATGAGGTACGTTCGATTCCGACATCCGAGGAGGAAGTTGTGATGTTCGGAAGGTTGAGGGCTTAACCGTAATTTGGGTAAATTAGGGGGAATAGTTGACTTTTTGTACGAATGGGTTTTGGTAGGTTGACCTAGCATGGTTAGATAGCTTTCGTCGTCCTGAGTTCGATGACAGGCGGCACGTATTCATCGGACTTACGAGGCGAGAGTTACGGGCCTAGGAAGTTTTGACAAAACCGTAAAAAATGTGTTAAACATGAGGGTATTTTGGTCTTTTTGGCATCTGGGGATTTGTGCAGAGAGAGAAAGCAAACTGGACGGCTGGGATTTAACCAGATGGGATAAGGGTTGAGTGGATGGTGACATGTGGCAAGGGGCTAGAGGATTCTGGGAGAATCCTGTGTGTTCATAGCCCAAATAATTGGGGTGCACTCGTGCAAACCCGTGGTTGTTCTTCAACAAACACAGAGAAACAGAGAGAGCTTGTGAGGAGAAGTTGAGGATTGATCGTGGTAATTGACGAGTCCTGGTGAGCGAGGGAGGAACGGGAGACTGAAAGGAAGCTGGTGGTCGTGAATTGGTGGTGGAATCGTGCACGACGGTACGGCGGTGGTGCGGCAAAGTTTTTGGGGAAACAGGGAGACCGTGAGCGTTTGGTGGTGGCTACGCCGTGAGGTGGCTCAAACCACGACCGTGGGACGTTCAGGAGGTTGCAGGGAGGCCAACGAACACCGTGGCACGCGGCGGTGCGCACGGCGGAGCTGCAATCGAAGGGTAAGTTTTCTTGCTCTGTTTTTCCCGTAAACTTCATTTGGAAAGTCGTGAGTCTGAGTGTAGAACCGAGAGGATTGAAGGTCAGGGTGATGTTTAGGGAGGTCCTAGGAGTGGTTTGTGGTGGTCGCCGTGACGGGGCGTACACGGCGGAGCTCAGTCGAAGTGGAGTACTCTGTTACTCTGTTTCGGTCGTGAACTTCAAACCCAAAGTCGTCGAGTAGGGGGTTGAGTCGACGGTATAGGAGGGTTGGTCTAGGTTCAGTAAGGCCCTAGGGATTGTCTGGTGTCGCCACCGTGACGGGAGGTGACCAGAGCAGATGGATCGTGAAACATGGGTTTGAGGGCTGTCTGGTTCGAGCTGGAATCGACAATGGTGGGACTGTGTCGAGGTTAGAGGAGTAGGGGAATGGATTCTTGGTGTCTGGACGAAGCCGTGGGTAAAAGAAGGGAAGGAAATGGTGACCGGACGGCGGAGAATGCTCCTCGCCGGTTCAATTCACGGCGGCTGGTTCAGCACAGTGAGGTCGAGGTTGATGATGCTACTGTAGCTGGCGCGTGAGGGCCACGTGCAGCCACTTTGGGCGGCGCGTGGGGGCGCGTGCGGCGGCGGTTGGGAAAACGGTCAACATGGTTTTTGGTCTAGGAGTTGTGGTGAGTTCAATGGAGTTGGTTTCGAGTCAATCAGACGTAGTTTGAGTTTAGTTCCGCGAGGGTGAATGTTTAGGGTCCCGGGCTTTAGGTCTTCGGTTCGGGGAATTTTGAGGAAATTTAGGTGAATGTTCGTGGATGTATTAGTGACGTAATTTTAACGATGTTTGACAGGATCGGGATTTCCCGAGGAAGCCGAGAAACGGGCTGGACGTTCGGGACGCGAGTAGGGCTCTGTATGTGAGTGGACCCTTTCCTTAAACTCGATCATGCATAACTGTCTTTATATACGTTTTTGATGGTTTTACTCTTACATCTATGATCTTGACTATGTTATGATGGTTTTACTTGATTGCACGGTTTTCGAGAAAAAAGACGGTTTTAGCATGTTTTACGAAAAGGGTGATTTTGGAAAGATAAATGATCTCAATGATTTTAAGGGGATTTTGGGACATGATTTGAGAATCAAGGTTTTGGTTTTGAAATCGAAAGTGACAATTGGATTTGGGGCAAAGGCTTGAAAAGTGGTATTCCGGATTTGGGTTCGGAATGACGGTTCTGAACGCCGGAAAGTCTTCGAACCGGGGATTTCAGATTCGAGTTTGGATATGGATTTGGAAAAGGTTTTCAAAAGATTTTTGGATTGGATTTGCTGGATCTGGATATTGGGTTTAAAGACCCGGATATATGTGACGGGGGACCGGCCGGAATGGGTTTAAAGACCCGGATTGAGTTTAAAGACTCGGGAGTTTAAAGACTCGGATATATTGATTTTCCCCCGTAGGCCTTGAGTTTAAAGACTCGGGAGTTTAAAGACTCAGATATGATTAAGGCCTGGATTGAGTTTAAAGACTCGGGAGTTTAAAGACTCGGATAGGTCTAGCAGGTTCGATCGGGAAATGAGGATTTGAGCTTTATGGTTTATGATACGGTTTCTGATACTCATGCTATGATTTCTATAACTGTTTTATAGTGTTTCTGTTTCTTCTGATATTTTATAGTGTTTCTGTTCTTATGATGTTTTATGATGCTTATTTTATAACTGTGTTCATAACTGTTGGTTATGCATGTGGTTTCAAAACGGAGGGCTAAAACCCCGGTTTTTATATGAAATGGTTTTTGAACTTTTTGTACTTTCTGGTCCACTCACACTTTTTGTTTTTTTATTGCCCTCCAGGTTGTGGAGCTAATGCGGGGTTTTGACGTCGAGGCAGTGACCGAGGCATAGAAGTCACACGAGGGGTCCCGGAGTAGTTTAAAGTCTTCCGTGTGCGTGTAATTTATCGGTTTTTAGTTCCTTGTCTTTTCTTACTATGCTCTGTAACGGTTAACTTCGGAATATTTTGTTTAATTACTCCTGCGTCTGACTGGGTTGAGTGAGTTTTACTTGGGTGTTGTGTCGGGGAGTCAGACGGGAGCGGGATTTACCTCGGGTTCGGGGTGAAACCGGGGTGGGTCCTGACATCCAGCCATAACATAGGACTCAACAGGGTCTCTAGCCCGATTTCACAATGAAATGGGCATCAAGCCCGAACTTATGACTCAACAGGGCCTCTAGCCTGAGTCAAAACCAAATCCAAATGGGTCTCATGCTCAGTTTTACCATTTCAAAACCATTTCATTAAAATCGAAAGCATAAGCGCGTACAAGCACGTATAAAACCGAAAACCACGAAGTACGTGCTCACACGTAAACACACACAAAAAATGCACTCAAGGCATCCCAAAAAATATATTAAAACATTTATAAAACATTTATGCATGCATCGATTTATAAAAGAAAGTCAACTCACAGACCGTCCGCGCTGCCACCTTGATACGCGCGTCGTACGCCTTTCCGGGTCAACCGTCGTCTCTGGGGTTCCCAAACCTGTCCAAATCACTTTAGTGGGTTACTAACTACTTAATTAACCCCTCACTAAAATCCTCTAATTTTCTGGGATTTTTAACTATTTTTAAATGCGCTTTGAAACCTTTGGACAACCCGAACTATAACGAGACGATGTCCGATCGACTCGAAACCAGTCCCATAATGTTCGTTACATCGAATAGATGATTTCAAATGTTGTAAGATTCCCCTAAAGCCTCAGTACATACCGCTGGATGGCTCTGCGCGTGGGCCTCACACGCCACTGCACAGAGTCATCTCCTACTTTCAGCCGACTGGTCCGACCGGTCGGTTCGGCTTTTTCTTGCAACTTGGACCGGCGTGATCGGTCCAGCCTCCTACACTGTCCAATTTTCATCCTTTTCCTTTCTAATCGATTCTAAACTTCCTATTTTTTTCCTAGGAACCTAACGTATAAATTTAAACACCTAAAACATACAAAATAAAACCGGTCCAATTTTTCCTCACGGTTCAAAACTTCCAAGTTTCTCCCAAGGCTTCCTCAGGCTCTAACCATCCACAAAATCATCCTATTACCTTCTTAATAACCCAATAAGCCCATTTTAGTCATTATAAATGACCCATAATGATTGAAATCGAAATTCAAGGAAATCGGGCAAAAATCGATACCTGCACGTGTTCTTCCTCCACCGTCCATAGCGGCGCTTCCTTGGTCGGCCACCACCTTCTTCAATTCCTCACTTCATCCTCTTGGTCTCTCAGTCATGATTAGGAAGGGAAGGGTTTGGATGGGATGAAGGGTGATTGGGTTTTGGGTTTGGTAGATGGGAAATGGTCGAACACGAAGGAAGGGGAGGATATGCATGAATTATTTGGGCTAGGCAATGGATGGGTGACACTTGTCACTCATCCATTAGGCCTGTCCAAAATATCTGGTCCCCACTTGCTGACAAATAACTTTCGTCTCAAAAAATGTGCAATAGTACGTTCGAACTTCCGTGAACCGTAACTTCTCTGTCGAACGTCCAAATTCGACGTGCCACCTGTCTACGAATTCGTATTACGTAGATCTACGTAACGGTCCTCGACCCTTAGCCATCGGACCTCCTAGTCAAAAGTCAATTGTTTGCCTCTTTTGAACCAAATTACCAAAATGCCCTCAAACTTCTGAACGTCATAACTTCTTCTTCGAACGTCGGAATCGGGCGTGCCACCTGTCTATGAACTTGTGACGTCCCAAACTACGTGACAATCATCGACCAAAGTTCATTTGACAACCTAAATGAAGAGTCAACATTTCGCCCATTCCAAGGGCAAAATCACCCAGACGCCCTGAACGTTTCGCCGATTAGCGAGGCTAATCCATCATTAATCCCTAATTAATCTCGATAATTTGGGACGGGTCGTTACAAGTTATGCATGCTCGGTTAGAAAACAAAAGTCCACTCACTAAGTTCGAAAGCGTCAGTCGTGTCTTGCACGCTTCCCGGACGCCTCAGGAATGTCCTAGCTTGTCAAACATCATAATTTTGGGTCACAAACACTTTCATTAAACACACATTAATTTCCCCAATTTTTCAGGATTTTTATACGTAATTAAACTAAACCCTAAACCTTCAGACACTCAGGGGATCGATGATAGCGTGCTGCCTGTCGTTGTACACAGAGGATCGAGACCTACCTAATGGTTCTCGAAATACGTGAACAACACATGTTATATACAAAGTCAACGTTGACCATACTATTCACAAGGGTAAAAACGTCAGTTTTATACAAAAAATTTCTCAATTTACAATTTTTCCCTTTTTGACATTCCGTGCCGTTACAGCATACCACCAAAACGTCACAGTGTACCTCTTAGTCACATCATCTTACAATATGTCCTCAATCACTTTCAATGACATGCCACAGATATCTTCCAAACGCATCGGCATCAGTCGAGCACTTAAACACCCACGAACACCACCATGTCCCCCAATCCATCCAATAACATCATAGTGCGTCTCCGGGGATTCATACACAACATCCTTATCTTTACACTGATTATAACATGGCTACGCGCGACTGCCAGATGGATCGAAAGTTGGCATGAGTTGGTCCCTCTTGGCAAAGATGTGATGACGGTTGTGGTTATGGTTTGAAGAAGTGCCTCCTGCCCAGGTGTGGGACATATTGGATTCCCCAATAGTTGCGGACGTACGGTATTCAGAATTTCGAGGACGAAATTCTTTTAAGGGGGGAAGAATGTAACGACCCATCCCGAATTTTGGGATTAGATTAGTGACTAATGAAGGATTAGTGAGATTAATCGGTGATTAGTTGTGTCATTTCGGACGAACGATGCGAAATGACTGTTTTGCCCCTAAATTGGACAAAATGTTGACTTTTGACTCGGGTGGTCAAATGGACTTTAGCCGATGACTGTAACGTAGTTCAGGACGTCACGAGTATGTAGACAGGCAGCACATCCGATTCTGACATGCGAGGTGAAAGTTATGAGGTTCCGAAGTTGAAGGGCATTTTGGTAATTTTGTTAAAAGGGTAATTTGGTAATTTTGTTGCATTGGGATTTGTGCCCAATGATATTAGGACACTTGGCTGCCTTGGGAGTTGTGCCCACTAGATTTGGGACACTTGTCCCTTACTAGAAGTGTCAGGACCCACCCCTAATCCCCCGGGATTAAGGGCTAAATCCTGCTCCCGTCTAACTTTCGTATGACACGAAGGCTAAAATGACGTCCAACCTCCATGTGACACGTAAGTCGAACAAGGGATTCTCGATCTAGCCATCCTAAAAGTATCCGGACTTCCCAGAGTGCGCCGAACTACTGTGGATTTTGTTTGTGATGTCTCCGTCTCTCTCGACCAACAGCCCGCACCGCAACAACCTGGGGGGTATCGAAAACATGAAAGGACTGTGAGTGGACAAAAATAAAGTACAATGTAGAAAACAGTTCAATAAAACATAAGTACATTTTTACCCTCCACGCAAAAACCAATGCATGCATATCACTTCTCGTCATGAAACTATTCATACCAACAATTATTAAAGAAAAACCATTATCGAAAACCCGAATCAATTTCATTATTCAAACCCAGGCCTCAGCCACAATTCACAAGCAATCGTAAATACGGAAACTCAGTCCCAAAACTTATCAAATCCAATTCATCCGGGCTACTGCCCAAAACCAGTGAAAAACCAGTGAAAAACATCAAACATGCAAGTTTACTAGATCTCAAGTGCACTAGAGTCTTTAAACTCAAAACACAATCACAGGCCTCGGGGGGTATCATAACCGAGTCTTTAAACTCAAAACATATCAATCCAGGGCCCTCCCCCCGTCAATCAACCGAGTCTTTAAACTCAAAACCAGATCCAGCGGGCTTTTCTCTTTTTCCGGGTCTTTAAACCCAAAACCATTTTTCATTCAATCAGTGAAAACCACAAAAAATCCACAGTCGAATTCTCAACTATGAGTCCGTAAGCCGGCATCCGGAACCACCTTCCCGAACCCAAGTCCAGATTTCCTTTCCAAATCTCGAAAACCAAATCCGAAATCTCATTTCCAAAATCCAGTTTCAAAACCCAAATCTCAATCACATGGACAGGGCTCCAAGCCCGAAATCACTTTTCCGAAATCCTCTTCAAATCATTGAAAACAAATCATATTTCAAATCCTGAAATCAAATCATTAAAACCACAGTCAAATCACAAGATCGTGTGAAATCTCGTAAAACGTGAAATTCCGTAAAATACCTCGAAAAACGTGCAAAGCCGTAAATTATCAAGATCATAAAGCAAATCATAGAGTCACGTATGAAAAAATATTAAAACATATATGCATACATTAAGAGTTAGAAAGCAAAGTCCACTCACAGACCATTGCACCGTTGCCTCGATATGTGCACACTTAAGCTTTCCCGACTAATCCGCTATCACCCGCTTTCCCGAACCTGTCCAAATTCCATAATGAGGTCACTAACTACTTCAAAAAGCTTATACTAAAGCCCCGTATTTTTCTCGTATTTTTAACTATTTTTAACCGAGGCCTAAAACCTTCGGACATCCTGAAAACTATCGAGACGATGTTCGATCGACTCGAAACCAATCCCAAAATGTTTGTTACATCAAATACTTTAAAAGTCGTGTTGGAACCATCCTCGAAATACATGCCACGCGCCCACACGCGCCGCCCAAAGGGGCTGCTCATGGGCCTCAAGTGCCAAACACTGTTCATCGTCTTAAACAGCAGTTGACCGGTTTGAACCGGTCTGCAATTCCGGTCCGGCTTTGAACCGGCGTTCACGGTTTTTTAACAATCTCAATCCTTTTTTCAATCCTAATTAATCTAAGACATTCGTCCCTTCATTTCCAATAATTCCATAAAGTTAATTTGTGAAAACTGGAGCTAGAGATTACCTCCCAATCATCCTTCAAAAATTCGATGTTTCCTTCGCTGTTTTCTCAGGTTTTCTGGCCATCGTTAGCCATGATTCCAATCCTAATAGCCTCATCCTCACCTTTAGAAACGTACCTGATCACTCATTGCTTGTCAATTCACAGAATTTCACAGGTTGCCATTTGAATCGAAATAAGGCTCAGTTATGGGTACAAGTCCTTACCTTCCACCTCAGGCCTTGAAACCGGGCTCAAGCACGTCCTCTAACTGTCAGGAACCTCAGCCCAACATCCAATTCGAGCATCAAGCCTCAAACAACTAATTTCCAATTTGAATGGAAACAGGGCACTCACGGTTAGAGGGGGATAAGGGGGATAAGGCTTGCCGTGGCCACAAACCACCGCATCATCCGCAATCGAGCCTTGCCATGGCCACCAACCTTCTCTGTGCAACCTCCCCCTAAACTTTCCTTCACATCCCAACCTCTTCTGATCAACTTTAAGGGGGATAAGGCTTACAACTCCTCCCTGTCTCTGTTCTTCAAGGGAAACCACCGTCCACGACGGCTGTACAGAGTGCACCACCCTGTTCTTCCTCACTATTTCCTCACATCTCTCACAATAGGATCAAACCAAGGTTTATTCTGATTATTTCCACTCAATCACCAAGAATTCACACACCCTGAAACTGATCGATAGTTCCTCACTCTCGCAGTCTCTCAGTTCTCTCATTTGCACGATTTAAACCAAACAACCAATTAAATTGTAACCGTGAAAGTGGCTAGAAGCCACTGGAATTAGGCCAGGTGTCAAACACCTTGTGGACACTCTAACAAATATCCAATTAACTTAGCCCATGTGTCCTTATCTGATTGGGCACACTTCCCCAGATGTTAAAAGACCAAATTGCCCGTGCAAGTCCAAATTACCATTTTACCCCTCACCTATCTAGAACCATATCTTATCCGTCCGATGTCCGATGACGGTGTGCCACCTGTCGTTGTACTCAGGACTTCGAGATCTATCTAACGGTCCGCGGTATGCGTGAAGAAAACTTGTCGTTCAAAAAGTTAACAAATTCCGCCTTTTTAACCAAATTTAAAAAATGCCCTCAACCTTCCGAACATCATAACTTCCTCCTTGGATGTCGAAATCAGGCGTGCCACCTGTCTACGGACTCGTGACGTCTCGAACTACGTCACCGTCATCGGTCAGAGTGCATTTGACCGCCCGAACTAAAAGTCAACATTTTGCCCATTCTAGGGGTAAAATCGTCATTCTGCACCATCCTTCCAAAAGTATCCAACTAATCACTGATTATCTGTACTACTTCGTCATTAACACTAATCTAATCCCAATTTACGAAACGGGTCGTTACAAGAAGGCCACCACAATCCTCCTCACAGCCTCTCATAATTATTTAAAACAATTGGAAGATTTTGGGAAACTAGAAAACAGGATGATCGTGTAAGGACCATGAACTGAGACCCTTACAAAGCTCATGATCTCCATCCTTGTCTGTAACTTGTGAAGGGAAGTGAGAAAAGACAGTGAGAGGATTGTGGTGGCGTGATAACAACGACCTGCCGTGGACGGTGGCCTTAGAACCGTTAGAAACAGAGCCTAGAGTGAGACCGTGAACCCAATTCGTTCAAATCACCCTCAAGCTTCATCTTTTGCCTCTGCTATGTGAACGAAAGATGAAAAGAGAGTTATGATGAAGCTGGTGGTGGCCACGATAGTGCACGACGTCGTAGTAAGGTGAGTTTCCCGTGAAGCTTTAGTTTGAATTTGAAAATGGTGATTTTGATTATAGAAGTTGTTGATCGATTCTGTGAATTGGAATATGTTTATGAGGTTGTAAGGAGGCTCTTGGACTTGAAACCAATACCTATGGTGGTCTGTGGTGGCCTGAGATAGAGGGTGAAGGAAGGCTGGTTGTTCTTTGAATCGGGAAGGTACTTTCTAGTTCCTAAGTTTATGTTTTGACACCATAAATCGATTAGAAATAGTGGGACGAATCTATAGGACTTAACTTCTTTGAAAACGGATTGAAAATGGGAGAAAACCAGGAACGCTGGTTCGGCTAGACCGGGAACTAGCAGACCGAACTGGACTGGTTTGAACTGGGTCGACCTGAGGTAGGGGATGATGAACAGTACAGCGCGTGGGGACCTCTTTTGGGGAAGTGTTCAACACGTGTTTTAATGTATTCGATGTAATGTACATTTGGGACTGGTTTCGAGTTGATCGGACATCGTTTCAATATGATTCGGGATGTCCAAAGGTTTAGGATCGAATTTAAAAATAGTTAAAAATTTGGGAAAATTATGGGTATCGAGGTTGGGTTAGTGACATTAGAATGTGATATGGACATGTTTGAGAAGTCCGGTGATAATGGATTAGCTAGTAAAGGCATATTGCACGCGTATCGAGGCGGCAACGAGGACTGTCTATGAGTGGACTTTGTTTTCTAAATTATGATGCATGCATAAATGTTTTATTTGTTCTCTATATGTGATTTCTATGATTATGATTATGATATTGACGATTTATGATTTGCACGTATTTCGAGATATTTTACGTATTTGCACGTGTTCCTAGATTATGCTTTTATTCTGTGATTTGATGATGGTTTCGATGACATGGTTTTTGGGATTTGAATTATGATTTGATTTCAAAGATTTATAAATGGATTTTGAAAAGTGATTTCGGGCTTGAGGCTCCATTTATAAATGTGATTTCAGTTTTGGAATCGGATTTCGGAAATATGATTCTGGATTAGGTTTTGGAACTTGATACATGGATTTCTGGATTTTATATAATTTTAACGTGGTTTTGGGTTTACAGACACATTGATGGATCTGGTTTTGGGTTTAAAGACCCGTTGATTGATGTGCCGAGAGAGGGCCCTTGATTGATGTGACGGGGGATGGCCCTTGATTGATATGTTTTGAGTTTAAAGACTCGTGAGTTTAAAGACTCGTTATTTTGATATCCCCTGAGGCATGTTGTTGTGTTTTGTGTTTAAAGACTCGTTGATATCCCAGGAAGACCTGATATGTGTTTTGAGTTTAAAGACTCGTTGATATGAGATCCAGTAGGTTGATTGAAATGTGTTTTATTGTTGATTTCAGATGGTTTTCAGATGCTTTGGGCTGTGGCCTGGTTTGTATGGATTTATGGATTTTTGGGCTGAGTTCCCGTACTTTGATTTTGATTTATGGTTTTGGCCTAAGGCCCAAGGTTTGAGAAAAGGAAAGGATTTCTGGTTTTCATAAACGGTTTTCTTATATTGAAAAGAAATGGTTTTCGAATGCATGCATTGGTTTTACGTGGAGGGTATAAATGTCTTTTCTTCTAAAATGTTTTCTGAACTTTTTATTTATTTTTGTCCACTCACAGTCTTTTCTGTTTTTCGATGCCCTCCAGGTTGATGCGGTGCAGGCTGTTGTTGGTGAGACTGAGATATCACTCACATGATCCACAGTGGTTTCTGCGCACTATGAGAAGTTGGAAGTTAGTTTTGGACAGTTCTCCTAGGTATCCCTTGTTTGGTCTGCGTGTTACATGGGGGTTAAATGGGTGTTTAGCCTTCATGTCACACGTGGGTTAGATGGGAGCATGGCTTATCCCTTAATCCAGGGGGATTGGGGATGGTTAGTGTCATTTTGGGTCTAAGAAAGGGACATCAATGGAGTTTAAGCCTCAGGATGTCTTGAAATTTTCCCTGCCTCTTATATTTATTCTTTCTAACCTTGTCACCTTTGGACTTGCCCAAACAGATGAATTAAACTAAGATATTTACTTGGGCCGCACGGACATAAAAGTCTCCATCTAAACTTTGAAGCTATGTGAACCATATATATCTTTGAATTTCCCCAACATGTAAATATTGTTTATATCTTTTTAAATTTGTTTATATCTTAACTTACATTACTTATCATGACAACCATAACTTGCATTTTTAACTTAAGTTTCATCTTTAGTTTAATTTGCATTGCATCTTTAATCTAACTTGCATCTCTAACTAAAATTTACATATCTAACTTGCATTCTTGAAAAACGTGCATCTCTGACTAACTAAATTGCATTTTTATCTAGGCTGGATAGACGTTAAAATTTAAGCGCATGTAGGGAGACAACCCAATGTGTTCTCGGGATGTGAAGGAGTCATCAACGCAGATTTGCTATCTTTCTACCCTTCACTCTCCTTTATTTTTTTATTTATTGTTTTCTTGCTTTATTTTCATAAATATCCCTCCTTACTTCGATTCTATATTCAATTACTTCTTATTTTCCTACATTGAGGACAATGTATAATTTAAGTGTAGGGGAGTGGTTTACAATTTTAATTGTGCAATAAATTGTTTTATAAAATTTCAAATAATAATAAGAAAAAAAAATCGAGTTTTTATTGCTTTCTTTGAGTCTTTTCATTTTAACTTAGTGTTTTTAAGAGTCTTAAGTTGCACTTGAACCTGTCAATGATATAAATGAAGGGAAATGAATACGTTACAGCTATAAATATGATCACTACATGTAACGACCCATCCCGGGAGTCGGGATTAGCTTAGTGAAGATGACCTTGTAGCAGGCGCGTGAAGCCCACGCGCAGCCCCTTTGGACGGCGCGTGAGGGCTCGTGGGGACTGTTCAGGGGAAACGTTCAACATGGTTTTCACTCTAATCGATGTAACGAACATTTTAGGACAAGTTTCGAGTCGATCGGACACTGGATCGGGGTAGTTTTAAGGGTTCGAAGGTTTAGGGTTCCGTTTAATTACGTTTAAAATTCCGGAAAATTTGGGGAAATTAGGGTAAGCTTAAATGAAGTGTTAGTGACTCGAAATGGTACCTTTTGACAGGTCGGGAATTTTCTGAGACAGTCGAGGATCGCGCGAAACGTGATTGACGCGCACGAAAGTTGTGAGTGGACTGTTTGTTTTCTAACCGAGCATGCATAACTGTTTTTACTTATATTGTTTATGTTTCGATTATGTTTTTACACTTTCGATATATGGATTTATGCATTCTTTACTTGATTACACGCTTTTCAATACGAGTTATTGGTTTTGCACGTACTTCGAGAATAGGGTTTCTGTGATGTTTTTAAGTATGGTTTCGGATGAATGATGATGTTCTTACGCATTCTGTTTTATTATGATTTGTGGATTTGATTTGCGGTTGGAAATGAAATTCAGGAGGAAGTCCCCTTTTAATCAAACGTGAATTCGGTTTTCGAAGATTTCCGGTTTGGCTTTGGTTATGCATTTTCTTATACATGAAAAATGGTTTTGAGTTTAAAGACTCGGAAAACCCACTGGATCTGGTTTTGAGTTTAAAGACTCGGATTGATTGACCCGGGGGGGGGGGGGGGGGGGGGGGGGGGGGGGAGGAGGGCCCTGGACTATGTGTTTTACGTTTAAGACTCGGTATGGCTTTGAGTTTAAAGACTCGGTGATGATGATACCCCCTGAGGCCTGTGATTGTGTTTTGAGTTTAAAGACTCGTTGATATCCCGGGAAGGCCTGGTTATTGCGCATTGTGTTTTGAGTTTAAAGACTCGTGCGCACTTGAGATCCAGTAAATTTGTATGATCGATGTTTTTCACTGGTTTTCACTGATTTTGCAAATTTTTGGGCCGTGACACGAATTACTTAGTTTTATGGATTTAGGGCCGAGGGCCTAAAGTTTGGTTTGATTTCTGATGATTTCTGCACTTTGTTTCCTTTCGTACTTATTATTGTTTTAAGTTACTTGGTTATGCATGCATGTTTTCAAAACGGAGGGTGTAACCCTGGTTTCTTTATAGAACTGATTTTATAACTCTTATTTATTTTTAGTACACTCACATTTTTAATGTTTTTAACACCCTCCAGGTCGTGGTGCGAGCGTTGGGGCTACCGTTGAGGCAGAGTCCGAGGCATAAAGTCATCCGTTGCCCGCTTAGCTTACAGTAGGGCTTGTTTTTGTTTTCGTACTGTTACTATGCTCTATAAACTATATGGCTTTTCTCCCTGGTCTGGCAATGTAAATTGTGGGTTTTTGTAAGGTTACTTTGGTCTTTTAGTGTGTTTGTCAGACGGGAGCAGGGTTCGCCTTGGTTATGGAGGTGATAATCGGGGTGGGTCCTGTCATTACAACTTGAATTCGTTTCTTAATAATTTGTGATTAAGTGTTATAACTTGTAGATAATGCATGTAAATTGGTATATAAACGAGCATGTTAAGATAAGTATGAATCATATGAACCTTATGTGAGCTTTAGAACTTTATATACATCTTTGTTGAGTGATTCATAAGTTCTTTGTTTAAATTGATATACATATGTCTCATAACTACTTACCATAGCTTTTAATGAACTTAAGAGTGCTAGAACTTATTCTATGTGTTTTTCAAAGATTTTAAGTTAATAAACTCTCTTATTTTGTACATGATTAAGGAATTAGGGTTAACACCACAAATTCAACATCCTCGTTCCCTATTTGTGCGCATAATCTGCGACCCCTTAGTATTAATGTAACGACCCGTCCCGAATATCGGGATTAAACATGAATTAATTATGGATTAACGTGACTAATCCCTAATTAGTTGGGAGAATTAGGATGGAAGGCGTAAAATGAGCATTTTACCCCTGGAATTGGGCAAAACATTGACTTTTGACCCAGACAATCAAATGCACGAAGACCGATGACCATTACGTAGATAGAGTCGATATGAGTCCGTAGACAAGCGGCATGTCAAAATCGGACGTTCGACGAGAAAGATACTGGTCACGGAAGGTTCGAGTAACTATTGCACGAACTACGAGACGGATGGACTTTTCTTTTTAGTGGGCCCCAGATATTTTGAACAGGCCCAATTGATGAGTGACAAGTGTAACTCATCCATTGCCCACAAAAAAACATACATGCACCCAACCCCCACCTTCTCTGTTTCATTCTCCCTAACCAGAAACCCAAACAACATAACCCACCCCAATCTTCACAAACCTTCATCATCTGTTGGTGAGCTGAATGAGGGGGTGAGAGAACGGACTGAGGTGAGCAGGGATGTGGCCACGGCAAGGACCACCGTGGACCGTGGTCGGAAGCCCGAGAAGGTATGATTTTCGTTCTAAGTTCAAAATTGAAATTTGAATGTGTATGGGATGTTTCCATTGATTGGGTTGTGTTTCTGGGACATGGACAAGCCACTAGGGATTAGAATCGGGGGCTAAAGACGGCGAAGTAGCCTTGACAGGAAGCCGGAAAACTGGGCGACTGTTCTTCGAGTTTAAGGTAAATTTCTAGCCCATTTTAGGTGTTTTTGAAGCCATAGATCGACTACGGATGCTTGGACGAAGCTTTAGGAATCAACGGCATTGAAAAGGGTGAGAATTGGTGGACAACCGGTCCGGTCGGGTCGCCGAGTCAGGTGACCCAAAAAACCAGAGAACCAGGTTCGACGCGAGGTTGAAGATGACAATGTTCCGGCGCGTGGTTTTCACGCTCAACGGTGCGTGAGGGCGTGTGAGTCCAATTCTCTAGGCATGGTCAACACGTGTTTTCATCCTTTCGATGTAACAGACATTTTAGCACAAGTTTCGAGTCAATCAGACACCAATTTGGGGTAGTTTTGGGTGTCTGAAAGTTTAGGGTTTATTTTAATTACTTTTTTGGGGGAGTTCTGGAGATGGAGATTTATCCCGGGGAGGCTTATGGCATGCGTATCGAGGTGCAGCATGGACGATCGTTGAATGGACATTGATTTCTAAATTGATGGATGCATAACTATTGTATATGTTTTAAAAGAGATTAATATGGGATGTACGTACGGGTACATCCCTTGTTAATCCCGGGGGTTAGACGAGAGCATGGCACATCCTTTGTTAATCCTAGGGGAATTGGAATGGGTCGTGTCAGCTTGGAATCAGCCCGTTATCAACCTGGTCGTTAAGGTAAGAGTATGGGACCGTGTGGAAATGAATCGATGGATAGTTTGATGATTTGTGTCGGTTAGTGCTTTGGATGGGAGATTATCATTAGGGTTGGATATGACGAGATTGCAGTGCGGGACCGTTAGTCGGTCATGTCAGGATAGCGGTGTTGCTGAGAGCAGCCGGATTCATTGAACCCTAGTTGTCATTGATGGTTTGGAGAATATGAGTACAACGCAGTTGGTAGATGACCTTAGGGGGTAACCCTAGTTTGTGATTGGTGGTTCACGAATGTGAATCAGCTAGTTGTTTTGGGATCGGATGACTTTTCTAAGTGATGACCGATCCATGGTCAGGTCAGATTGGAGATGGAGCTGCAGAGTGCAGTTGAAGCCATGAACGAACCTGCTAAGTTTAGTTAGGCCTAGTTGAAGACTCCGGTTGAGTCTAGTTGAGTTTAATTGAGAATAAGGAAATTGGTTGGTAGGACACTAAGTGAAATGATGGGATCCGATCCAAAAGTGCGCTTGGATACGGAGTCTCAATAGCGATGTCGGTTGGTTTTGTCTACACGAGGTTGTGGCAGACAGAACTGTTGAGAATGGAGGGATGTTCAGGGAATGCTCATTTTCTTGTATGAAGTGTCAGGATAATAGTAACCATAGTTGGTGAGTTGAGGGAGGCAGAGTTCCTCCAACATGAGCAGAGGTACGTGGTTATTGCTAGGGATGAGAAGAGTTTCAAGTTGGTTTGATTCGTACATTGTGTTCCAGTGATTGCGATGATGATAGGAGACGGTGAGCCACGAGCTGAGGGTGTGACTCAGTCGTGATGTGCTTATGTTCGGTATCTACCACTACTCGACGATGAGGATTCGTCGGCTAATGTTAATTCTTGGGGATTGTGTCGTGATGACAAAGATAATAGAGATGGACTGGATGGAATCCATCTGTGGATGAGATGTGTTGGGTAGAGTCCCAACCGTGATTGAGATAATTGAAGTGATTGAAATGACTAAGTGGTGATTGGATGAAACGGTATAAGCGGATAGGCGAATTTGGTAGTGAGTTAGACTGTTTACGGACACGTGATTGATGCCCGAGTGAGTTGAGGACTTGGAAGCATATTCAAGTTAGTTCCAACATGATTGGAACTTCGGAATCAAAAGAAGTTGTGATTGTGACAATGAGGATGGTACTTGATTCCGCATTGGTGATGGATGTTCCGGGGTCACTGAGTGTGACTTCTCATTTTCTGCTAGTTAGCAGATGGTGCATGGTGTCACCTGACGTGTTGAGTGTAATGGAATTGTGTAGACCTTCACGTAAGATGAATTTTGATGTCATCATCTTGGATCATCTTTGATTTCCCTATGTGAATGGACGAGGGAATCCAATTAGGACATGATGAGGAGAAAGATGACGTGGAATGACAGGGATCGATGTGAGGTAAGTGAAGTGAACCCACATGCTAGACGTTTCTTGTCTTTGGGTGATCTCACCAGATGTGAAAATGGTTAAGGAGCAGTGTGATAGTATAAGGATTCAAAGAAGATGTAAGACCCTATGAACCGAATTTTGGTAATTATCTAAGTGAATTTCCTTACTAATTATACTAAGCTAGGAGCAGAGGAGAATCGTATTGTGAGACAATTGAAGAACTTTTTGGAATAGTTGGTAAGATGACAAGACAGAGGTTGGATATGTAGGTATCGGAATTGCTCTATCTTGAATATTTGAGTGTGTCTGGGTCTTGGATATCAGAAGTGGCCTGTCTTGGATATGTGAAGAGAGTATACGATATGTCTTGGATATATGGATGAGTATGGATCTTGAATTTACTCATTCAGACCGGAAGTATCAGTGATTTTCGGGCGGAGGCTATCTCCGTAAGTGAGGTGTATTACTGGGATTGGCTTCCTTTCAGAGTCAATCTGGTATGAAATATGGTAATTGAATGAGAAGGTATCTGGTAGGATCGGAGTTGGTACATCTCGATAGACGTGGGTAAGATTGGATACTCGTTCGGCATGAATGGGTACGCTATGGTGGACGTGATTCAGATTGGTACGTATTTGATGACGTGACAAGAAGACTCGAAATGGAAATAGAATTGGAGTGTATGGTCTGTCTCATATGGGATTGGACGGATAAACTCTTGAATTGATGCATGAAGTGACTGCTCTGTGACTCTCACCAGCGTGAGTATGGATCGCTGAGGGATTTGACTGATATGAGTACCGAAGCCGATAAATGCCGCAGTTTAAGTATGGACAGCGAGGTGAGATTCGTACCATGGTGACGGTAGAATCTAGCAGATAGTTGCCTAATCGGAGGCTAAATAGGATGTCAGCTTCGATTGCCAGATGAGAAGGGTTGTCAGGCTGAAAAGCAGATATGATGTCAACTTAGTATAGCTGACCTGTCAGAGTGGGTGACAGGAAAGATCAACGAGTATCGGTATATCGAGTGAGGCTTACGAGCTGACGTGTGGTTATTTTGGACACGTACGGTTACACGAGGGTGTCTTAGTGGGAGACACGATTGGATTTTCCATGGTTTAGTTGTGGAATTAGATTAATTTGAATTTCGACAACAAAATTCCTTAAATAGGGAAGGTTGTAACGATCTTTCCTGAATATCGAGATTAAATATTAATTAATTATGGATTAATAAGACTAATCCCTAATTAGTTAGGAGAATTAGGACGGATGGCGTAAAATGACCGTTTTACCCCTAGAATTGGGCAAAATGTTGACTTTTGACCCGAATGGTCAAATGCACAATGACCGATGATCGTTACATGGATCGAGTCGATAAGAGTCCGTAGAAAGGCGACAAGTTAAAAATGACAATCGACGGGAAAGATAGGGTCACAGAAGGTTCAAGAAACTATTGCACGAATTACGAGATGGGTGGACTTTTATCTTGAGTGGGCCCCAGATATTTTGAATGGGCCTAATTGATGAGTGACAAGTGTCACTCATTCATTGCCCACAAACATACATACATGCACCCAACCCCCCTTCTCTGTTTCAATCTCCCTAACCCGAAACCCAAACACCATAACCTATCCCAATCTTCACAATCCTTCATCATCTGTTGGTGAGCTGAACGAGGGGGTGAGAGAACGGACTGAGACGAGTAGGGAGGTGGCCACAGCGAGGACCACCGTGGACGGTGGTCGGAAACCCCAGAAGGTAAGATTTTTGTTCTAATTTCGAAATTGAAATTTGAGTGTGTATGGGATGTTTCCATTGATTGGGTTGTGTTTCTGGGACATGGACAAGCCACTAGGGATCAGAATCAAGGGCCGAAGATGGCGGAGCAGCCCTGAGAGGAAGCCAAAAAACTGGGCGACTGTTCTTCGATTTTAAGGTAAATTTCTAGCCCATTTTAGGTGTTTTTGTAGCCATAGATCGACTGAGGATTCTTGGACAAAGCTTTAGGAATCAACGATGTTGAAAAAGGGTGAGAATTGGCGGAGAACTGGCCGGGTTGGGTCGCTAGGTCGGGTGACCCGAAAAACCAGAGAACCGGGTTGGACGCGAGGTTGACAATGACAATGTTGCAGCGCGTGGCTTTCACGCTTAGCGGCTTTGGGCGGCGCGTGAGTCCGATTCTCAAGGCATGGTCAACACGTGTTTTCATCCTTTCGATGCAACAAACATTTTGGCACAAGTTTCGAGTCAATCGGACACAGTTTCGGGGTAGTTTTGGGCGTCCGAAGGTTTAGGGTTTATTTTAAATACGTTAAAAATCCCAAAAAATTGGGGAATTTAATGTTAGGTTATTGGAAGTAATAGTAACCTTCAGGTGTGACTTGGATAGGTCCGGGAGTTCCAAAGATGGTGATTTAACCCGAGGAGGCTTATAGCACGCATATCGAGGTGGTAGCACGGACGGTCTGTGAGTGGACATTAATTTCTAAATTGATGCATGCATAACTGTTTTATATGTTTTAAAAATGTGATTTATGATGACCATGATTGTGGTATTGACGATTTACGTATTTGCACGTATTTCGAGATTTTTGATTTTATAATGTGCTTACACGTGCTGGTATTTCTATGTTGGTTAAATGGAATGGTTTTGGATTTGGAAATATAGAACCGGGCATGCGACCCATTTGATTTGGAAACTACCAGACTTAAAGTCCATTTGATTTAATGAGATATCGGGCTGGAGGCCCATTTGGCATACATGATCGGGCTTGAGGCCCAGTTGGTTATGATATTGAGCATGAGACCCAATTGTGGTTTATAAATGTGATTTTGGGTTTGGAGACCCTAAATGGATTTGGATTTGAGAAATTAGAATTATGGATTTATGATGGCTTTATGGAAATCCCGGGCATAGCCCTTTGAAGACTTTTGAGATGATTTAGGAAATGGTTTTCCATATACCATCCTCATGGGTGGTTGTAACGACCCGTCTCAAATTCAGGGATTAGATTAGTGACTAATTAAGGATTAGTAAGGCTAATCAGTGAGTAGTTGTGCGAAATTGGACGAACGATGCAAATGACCATTTTTCCCCTAGTCATGGGCAAAATATTGACTTTTGACCCGGGAGGTCCGATGGCCGAGGGCCAAGGACCATTAGCTAGATCGGGTCGATACAAATCCATAGACAGGAGGCACACCGAAATCGGACGTCGAACGAGAAAGTTATGGTTCACGGAAGTTCAATTGCACTATGCACGTATTACGAGGTGGGGGTGATGTGGCAATATCTGATTAGGCAGATATTTAAGTGGAACCCATGGATGAGTGACAAGTGTCACTCATCCCATTGGTCATTATCCCTAAAAAGTGGATCTAATTAATTAAATAATATTATCCTAAATTATTTTATAATTTAATCTCACCCACTTCCCATCTCCACCCTTCATCTATATCTTCTTTTTCCTTCCTGGCCGTCCATCTCCTTTCTCTGTACCATCATAGCCTCACCTTTGGGTTTAAAGGTTTTGGAACGGTTCTAAGGATTGGTAAATGTTTCCAGGGGTCATATGTGTCGTTTGGGATCAAAATCGTGGACGGGGGATGGCTGAGTAGCCTAGGCAAAGGAGGAGGAAAAAAGGGGTTGTGAGTTCGATCTTCACAGGTAGTTTCTGGGTTCTTTTATGTATTTTAAATCCATAGGTTGATTGGAAATGAGTAGATAGAGGTTTAGGAATTGAAAGGGGAAATATTGGATAAAAAATGAGTGAGATTGGACATTGAACAGGTCGTGTCAGTCCAGACCGGTCCGGTCCAGTTCGTACGAGGCAAACTGAGTTTGCTGTAAGTTGCTGGTGACACTGTAGCAGGCACGTGAGGGCGCGTGGAGGGTAATTTGGGGATGTTGTCAACATGACTTTTAATCTATTCGATGTAACGAACATTTTGAGACTAGTTTCTTGTCGATAGGACACCGTCTCGATATTATTCGAGACATCCGAAGGTTTAGGATCGATTTTAAAAATAATCAAAAATTTGGAAAAATTATGGGGCTTCAATGAGAGCTTAATAAGGTAGTTAGTAACCCTCTAGATTGATTTGGACAGGTTTGGGAGTCTCGATGACGATGATTAGCTGGGGAGGCTTACGACACACAAATCAAGGCGGCATCTTAGGACGGTCTGTGAATGGACTGTAGCAGAGACCGAGACATCACATACCTCCTCCGGATCCTGGCGTACTCTGTGAGTCAGACGGGATCAGGAGCGTCCCTCGTTAATCCTAGGGGGATTGGGACGGGTCCTGACAAGTGGTATCAGAGCAGGTTTGCTCATGTTACTCTGAGTTCTAGAGCGAGGTTGTCGATGCGCATCACAAGAGAAACACGTAGGTCGAGGATGCGATGTATCTATGGGCTGCAGTTTGTTTTCAACCTGATAGTCAGGATGTCAGTATGTTAGTTAGTAGGATTGAATCGTCGATCGTCTTGGTTTGGCATTTGATACCCGGGTTGCCATAGTTCAGTCAAGGTTGGCAGTGTGGGACCCTATGGAGGGATGAACGTAATAGTACTTTAGGGTTTTAACCGTCTCAATGGTTAAGTTGGGACCGTCGATTACGATACTGTAGGATCGGTTTGACGATAGTTAGGAGTTGTGATCATTAGATGGTCAGATCTTGTTGAGTTAATTGGTTATACTGTTGGGAGCAGCCGGGTTTTCCCGAACCCCAATTGAGTGGTCAAACCTCTTTTTACTTGATGGTCAGGAAATGTGAACCCTAGTTGAGCTAACAGTAGGACTGGATTGAAGTCCTTACGATGTCAACACCGTGGGGTCGGTCAGATTTTGGATGTTACCGTTGAGGACAGTTGGGTTCCGAGGAATCTTAGGGTGTGACCATGGAACCCTAAGGAATGATGTATAGTCCAGAAATGTGAGTTGGCGAGTGGTTTTATTTTGATGACTTTTTAGAGTCGAGACCGTTGGTTAGTCATGTCATGTCAGCTTCAGTGATGGGACTGCACTCTGAAGTCGAGGTTGTATTAATCGGTTAGACCTAGTTGATTGTCGTACCACCTTAGTTATGATGGTACTAGTTGGTACAGCTAAGGTCGTGGACGACCTGGTAGACGACATTGGTTGAGTTGAGTTACGATTAGTTAGAGATTGATTGGATAGGTTACCAGGGTTGGTACTTATCGATGGAATCCCAGAGTGGGGATACGGACGGGCGATTGATTTCGTTAGATGCAGAGTCTCGACAATGATGTCTGGTGGTTGGGTCTGCACGGGTTATGGCAGGCATTACCATCGGGTGTGGTTGTAGTCGTGGTTGTTGTGAATCGGGTGACGTTCAGGGAACGTTTCCTTTTCTTGGTTGAGTTGTCAGGGTGATTGTACCCAGAGTTGTTGGGTACGAGGGAGGCAGAGTTTCTCCCGTTGGAATAGAGGTACAGTGTCGTTGCTCAGTATGAGCAAAGATCCAGGGTTGTCTGATTCACGTAGTGTGTACTGATGCTGATGCTGATGCTGATGTTGATGCTGATGCTGATGCTGATGCTGATGCTGATGCGGATGCTGATGCTAGTGTTTGTGCTGACGATGAGTCACGAGTCAGGATATGACTCCGTCGGGATGGGCATGTGTTCGGTATCTGTGTTCCGGGATTGGATCACGGATAGAGTTGGAATGAGCGGATCCAGTAAGGATTGAGACGTGCGGATCGAGTAGTAATGGTCCACATCCTTTGGATGTACATAAACGATATAAGTCGATAGGCGAACTTGGTATCGAGTTAGACTGGTTACGGACACGTGATTGATGTCCGAGTGTGTTGGTTCCGACATGGTTGGAACTTTGGAATCGAGAGAGGTTGTGATTGAGGCGACGAGGGGAGTGCTTGATAGGGTATTTCGAAGTCATTTAGGGTGACTTCTCATGGCGGATAATGTCTGTTGTCACCAATGTGTTGATCGTACATTGGTTGGTGGACCGGGGATTTATTTTGGGTCATCAGGAGGAGTTGAGTATATTATGAAGTTAGGTGAAAGAGATTTATCTTTTTCTGCTTGGTGGCAGACGATGTCGGGTTACATGGCGGGGTGAATGCAATGTGTTTTTGTTTGCATTCTCGTAGGATGAAATTTGGTGTCATCGTCTTGGATCATACTTGATTTTCCTAGGTGGAATGACAAGGATCGATACGAGGGAATTGGAGAGGACCCACAGTCTCGACGTGTCTCGTCGTTGACTAATCTGTTTAGATGTGGGAAATGGTTTAAGAGCGATATGACTGATGAAGGATTCAAGAGGGTGTAAGACCCTATGATCGGATCTCAGGTGGATGGTTAACTGGGTGAGCTTGTGTGGATCCTAGGTGGATCGAGATTGTGATGTTGAGGACTTTGGGCATTGTGACGATCGAGGATCGTGATCTTCATGATCAGGTTAGGTGGAGAGTTTATTGCCCTGTCTTAGATATTTGGATATGGGAAAGTTGAGACTGAACTTCTTTTCGAGGTTGTTCCCGTATGGTGTATTACTCGAACGAGTAGGAGTCCGACGAGGTCAGATTTGGTCAGCCTTAGATGTGTGAATGGTGGGATTGGCTTCCGTATGAAGTCAATCGAATGTAATGTGTTAACCGATTGAGCAGGTAACCGTTAGTTTTGGATTTGGTGCGTCTCGGTAGGCGTAGGTAAGATTGGATGCCAAGTTGGCATGAATGGGTACGCCATGGTAGGCGTGAGTCGGATTGGTATGTGTGGGATTACGTGATTGGAAAGAGACGTTGTGATACTGGTCAGTTGACCATGGGACTCGAATTGGATGATGGATTGGAGTTTTTGATTTGTCTAGTACTAGATCGGACAGATGGACTCCAGAATTGAAATGTGTTTAACTGCGATCTAGGTTGTAGGCAGGTTAGTGGATGGATGTACGTACCATGTACGTTGTTCGAGGTACGATACTGGGCAGACTTGTCGTGCCTGGTGATGGTATATCGGATATACCAGGGGTACGTTGGTGAGCAAGTTGGTGGTCGGTTTAGTCCCGATACCATTGGATAACTCGAGGACGTGAACTGGACATTGAATACTGTGCACTAGGTCATGGTGTTTCTGATGGGTCCAGTTACACGTAGGTCGAGTGAGATGTTGATAAGTTTATACTCAGGTTGAGTGAGTTGGTGGTTAGTGTAGCCACAAGTAAGTACAATGTTAGTTTTTGACTGGCGATTGTCAAGTGGTGATAGTTTGTCGAATGTGTCAGCGTGGATCGATGAGTGAGGTCTAGTGACTCCCAGTAGGAGAAGATGTCAGGATAGATTGGTGATTGAAAAAGGAACCGTCGAGTTGTTTGTGTCAGTAAAATGGTATAATTGTGGGGTGGCATCCGCCCGGAACATGTGATCGATTTCACTCGAAGGGGTCGAGGGTGGACGATGCGACATAAGTATTAGTGGAACACCCGGGTGCAGACAAGTACTGTGTTGTATAGTGGGTGTATTAGTGTACATGTGTTGTGAGGTCGAATTGCTTGCCACAATGTGGATGTGGAATCGATATAGTTGGAATTTCGAGGACGAAATTATTTAAGGAGGGAAAGTTGTAACAACCCATCCCGAATTCCGGGATTAGATTAGTGACTAATCAAAGATTAGTAAGGCTAATCGGTGAGTAGTTGAGCGAAATCGGACGAACGACGCAAAATAACCAGTTTGCCCCCGTTATTTAGATTGGGTTGATACGAATCCATAGACAGGCGGCACGCCAAAATCTGACGTCGAACAGGAAAGCTATGGTTCAAGGAATTTCGATTGCACTACGCACGCATTACGAGGTGGGGATGATGTGGTAATATCTGATTGGACAAATATTTATTTGGGACCCGTGGATGAGTGACAAGTGTCACTCATCCCATTGGTCATTATCCCTAAAAAGTGGATCTAATTAATTAAATGATATTATCCTAAATTATTTTATAATTTAATCTCACGCACTTCCCATCTCCACCCTTCATCTATATCTTCTTCTTCCATCCTGGTCGTCCATTCTCTGTACCATCATCAGCCTCACCATATTTTCTTCTTCAAACAACCCGAGCAACCTCTTGTTCCCCCTAAAACAAACAACACACAACCTCACCACCATATCCATGTGTTTGTGTGAGACACTTTGAGCATGATTGACAAAGTGTGAGGCGATGATGAATGAGGCGTGATGGTGGCATTGACGGTGAGGGCCGACACGCACGGTGGCCGGGAACTCGCGAGGTAAGCTTACGTTCAAACTTGGATATTTGGGTTTAAAGGTTTTGGATCGGTTCTAATGATTGGTAAATGTTTCCAGTGGTCATATGTGTCGTTTGGGATCAAAATCATGGAAGGGGGATGGCTGAGCAGCCTAGGCAGAGGAGGAGGAAAAAAAGGGCCGTGAGTTTGATCTTCACAGGTAGTTTTTGGGTCCTTTTATGTATTTTAAATCCATAGGTTGATAGGAAATGAGTAAATAGAGGTTTAGGAATAGAAAGGGGAAAGATTGGATAAAAAATGAGTGAGATTGGACATTGAACCGGTCATGCCGTTCCAGACCGGTTTGGTCCAGTTCGAACCAGGACAACCGGGTTTACTGGAAGTTGCTGGTGACATTGTAGCAAGCGCGTGGCTTTCACGCGCAGCCCCTTTGGCCTTTCACGCGCAGCCCCTTTGGGCTGCACGCGAGGGTGCGTGGAGGGTAATTTGGGGATGTTGTCAACATGACTTTTGATCTATTCGATGTAATGAACATTTTGGGATTGGTTTCGTGTCGATCGGACACTGTCTTGATATTGTTCGCGACATCCGAACGTTTAGGATCGAGTTTAAAAATAGTTAAAAATTTGGTAAATTTACGGGGCTTCAATGAGAGGTTAATAAGGTAGTTAGTAACCCTCTAGATTGATTTTGACAGGACCCGTCCCAACTGGACCTCGATAACCGTGCACGGCCCTGCTCCCGTCTGACAAGTCAACTGAAGTCCCGAAACTATCCTTCAGCACCTATCAGACAAGGGATAACTGCGCTGATTTCCGCTCATGCCTCTGCCTCGAGATCAGCCCCGAACGTTGTGCCACGGCCTGGAGGGTCATCAAAAATAGAAAGGTGTGAGTGGACAAAAATATATTCGTTAAAACACATTTATCAAAACACATTGTTTACCCTCCAGTTTATCAAACCTGCATGCATAGGGAAAAACATATGAAACACCAACACTGGCCTTCTAGCCAAACCACATAACAAGTTAAATCTCGGCTATCAGGCCAAAACATACGAACACATAATCACCTGGCCATACAGACCAGAACTCGTACTCAATACCAGTACGTAATCACAATCAACATCAAACAGTCCTATGCATAAGGTCACAGTCCAGTACTCAATCAATCAATCAATCCGCACTATTCACAAGTGCACAAACCATCACATTGTCACATCTGCACTACGCGTAGGCCATAACCCGTGCCTCAGTCGTCTGGGAAGTCACCCCGAGCTCCTACTGCCCCTGTACGCATCACCCCGAGCGTTAGCCGTCTGGGAATACCCCGAGCTTCGGCTACCTGGGAATACATCTCACCCCGAGTACCAGCCATCTGGGAACACCCCTGGCCTCGGCTGCCTGGGAACAATCACAATCATATCCCCGAGCTCCGGTCGTCTGGGAACACCCCTAGCTTTGACCGTCTGGGCATTCACAATCACAATCACAATGAAAATCATCTCGGAATCATATCCCAAAATATCTCAATCAAATCCTTGACTTCAAACCAAGTGAAAATCATTATCAACCGGGACTCAAGCGCAAATAGCATTTATACGTAACACCGTAAATTCATATGGAAAACAGTAATATAATCCAGAAATCATCCTTGACTTATCAATTCATCAAAATATCCATTTTGAAACCATTTTGACTCCGGGCCTAGCCCAAAATATCATTTGCACATTTCCTCGAAAAATGTGCCCAAAAGACCGATTAAAATATTCATTAAATCACACATAATCATGCCACATCATCAGGACATCATTGCAAGTCAATTTATGCAATCAATCATGGAAAAACATTTAACTATGCATGCATCATGGTTTATAAAACAAACGTCCACTCACACACCGTCCAAATCGCTCACTTCCCGAGCTGCACGCGTTTCCGTAATTTCTGACACTTGCCAAGAATCCCGAATTCTGTCCAAAATCATTACTCAGGGTCACTAAGGACTCAATTTACATCCTACTAATTTCTCGTAATTTTCTGGGAATATAATATTAATTTAAAATATAACATAAACCGTCGGACCCTCGAAACATAATCGAGACTGCGTCCGATCGACTCGAAACCAAAGCCAAAAATGTTTGTTACATTAAATAGGACAAGTTTCATGTTGAACTCACCTCGGGATTCGCCCTCATGCACCCCCACGTGCCGTCGTGAGTGGCTGTGCGTGGGTGCCACGCGCTGCTACTGTACCCGTGAACAGTTCCCTTCCTCACCCGTTTACCTGGTAAACAGAGCCTATGACCCGCGAGCTAACCCGACTCTATTTCCATCAATTCGACATCGAATTCAACAATTCGATCGTCCGTTAGCATCATTGTACACTTAATTAGGGTTCTGTGAAATCCATAACATCAAACCTTACCTGAATCCATACGATTCCAGGTTGAACATCGAAACATCTCCGGTTGTTGTTCATCATCAAATCGTCATCAATTCTCCATGTTTTCCTTCAATTGATGCATCAGGAAGCATCGTGGGTCCTTATAACCATATTCCCCTGATCAATTTCATGGTTCCATGTCTCAATTGCCTCGACTCAAACTTGAAAATCCTGAAACCTCATCCTCTCTGTTCTACGGCCAAATGACCCCAATTTCCTTCGTTCTTCATCTGGTTCGACTCGTAGCAATCCCAGAAGGCTAACTGCAACATCAATTTCACTCAAAAACACGCACAACATCAAATTCGATCCTAGCTTCCTTAAAGGTATTTTCGGGTTTTTCTCAGTTCTAACTCCAGGGTTCCTCTCAATTTTTCACTCAAGTTTCCTCGCACAATCCACTCTCTTTTCTCTCTGTTTAATCTCAATTCATGATCAATCAATTTGGACGAATTCAAATACACAAGGGGGCGGTTTGTTGTTCTCTGTTTTTCTGTTCAATATGAACAGTACCTAGGCTCATTATATGTTAATATCCATTAAATGAATTAATTAATCCTAATGGCAATCAAATGCCACTAATCTACATGAACAAGTGACACTTGTCACTTGATAAGGTACATGACTCATATGATGGGCTGAATCAGCAAATGAAGATAGTAATCACTTGTAGTTGAAGCCCTTGCATAAAATTACCATTTTACCCCTACTTAGAAAATTTACCAAAATGCCCCTCATAGTTGTAGACCCATAACTTTTTCATCCGGACTCCGATTGACGCATGTCGCCTGTCTACGGATTCAGCATCCCGAAACCTACCCAACGGTCTTCCCGGAAAGTCCAAATAATGTCCCGATCAATAGTCAACTTTCGGCCCATTTCGACCAATTTACCAACTTACCCTCAAACTTTTGCACGTCATAACTTTTTCCTCGAATGTCAAAATTGGGCGTGCCACCTGTCTATGAACTCGTGACGTCCCGAACTACGTCACAGTCATCGGTCAAAGTCCATTTGGCCGCTCGAATAAAAAGTCAACCTTTCGCCCAATTCCAGGGGCAAAATCGTCCTTTTCCTTAAATTTTCCAAATTTCCGTGTTTCGAATTTCCGGTGCGTCACAGATTTGGACAAGTTTGGGAGTCCCTGTGAGGACGATTAGTCGGGGAGGCTTATGGCACGAAAATCGAGGCGGCAGCTTGGGACGGTCTGTGAGTGGACCTTGAATTCGAAACTGTGATGCATGCATAAATGTTTTATATGTTTTATGGATATGATTCTATGATGTTGATTTGGATGATTAAGATTTATATGGTTTCACGCATTTAGAGGCGATTTACGTGCTTGCACGTAAATCGAGGTTTAGAGTTTTGCACTGATTATACGTGCGTATAGTTTTGGAAATGATTTCATGAAATTGTTTTGGATTTGAAAAGGTAAACTCGAGTTCGAGACCCATTTGTTTTGGAAACCCTCGAACACGAAGTCCATTTAGTTACGTTTTCGGGCTAGAGACCCAAATAATTCTTGAATCGATTTCAGATTTGTAAATATGGAATCGGGCATGCGACCCATTTGATTTACAAATTCTTGGATTTGAAGTCCATTTGATTTAACAAGGCATCAGGCCAGAGGCCAGTTGGTTTACGTATCGGGCTCGAGGCCCAGTTGCTTGTGAATCGTGCTCAAGGCTCAGTTGGCTTACGTATCGGGCAGAAGGCCCATTTAGTTTACGAAATCGAGCACAAGGCCCATTTGGTTTGCGAATCGGGCTGAAGGCCCAGTTGGTTTATGAATTCGGGCTTAGGGCCCATTTATGATTTACGATTTTGATTTTGGGTCGAGGACCCATAAATGGATTTCTGTTTCATGACAGTTTATGGGGACCGAGCATGAACCATTGAATGGTTTTAAGAATGGTTTCAAATGGTTTTTCGTATACCATCTTTTATATATGGATTGTCTCGTCTAGGGAGGGTCGTTGGCCTGGGTGGATCCCGGAGTAGGCACGAAGCACTAACGGAATGGTGTCGCCCCTGTTGGGTTCCTTACTCTCAGGAAGGTTATGGATTATAACCCCCAGGGAGGGTCATTAATCTACGGACATTGACCTGTGTGGACCTTGGGGAGACTTGGGATTTGATATCTCAGGTAGCACGCGCGTAGCTCTCGATACCGTGACAGGATTGGTTATATGATATATATGATAAACATGATTTCTTAGATTTACGAAATTGTGTTTTATGATTGATAAATGGATTTGGGTTGAGATCCCACTTATGTTTATTACGTTCTAGATTTCTGTAAATGGTTTTGGGCAGGGCCCGTATGGATTTGGTTATTGAAACATATGTGGTTTGATATATGGTTTTACTATGCATGCATGCTTTTTAGTGAAGGGCATAAAGGTCTTGTATGAAATATGTTTTTATGAAGTCTTTTATTTTAGTCCACTCGACTTTTCTGTTTTTCAATGCCCTTCAGGTTGATTACGGATGTAGACCGTAGCAGAGACCGAGACATCACATACCTCCTCCAGATCCTGGCGTACTCTGGAAGCCGATCGGGCTAAAGGTTCAAATTTTCCCTGGTCTAACGCACCGTTTCAAACGGGATCAGGAGCGTCCCTCGTTAATCCATGGAGGATTGGGACGGGTCCTGACAGTGGTTATCGTCCAGACGTCCCGTAGTTTCTGGGAGTGGTTGGTTGTCTCCTCCAGACGTCCTATAGTATCCTAGAGTAGTCACGAAGCAGTGCATGCGAGGGTTTATTACAAAGGGCGAATGGACCGTATAGTAACTCAGGAGCAGGTTTTCTAGAGGTTAAAACCTCCCCTTAAGGAGGGTCTTTGATCTGCGGGTCATTGGCCTGGGAGGACCCTGGGGAGACTCGGGATTGAGACCCTGAGTAGCACGCGTTGCTTTGGAACCGTGACGGTATTGATTGTGACATCTGGGATGCCGAGGATTGGTTTTGGGTTGAGTTCCCATATATTTGGTTTTGGGCTGAGTTTCCATATACTTGGTTTTAGGCTGAGTTCCCACATGATTGGTTTTGGGATGAGTTCCCATATACATTGGTTCATGATTTTGGGCTAAGGCCCTAATGATTTGAGGAAGGAAATCGCTTTGGTTTTCTAACTACTTTATTATCTTTGAATTGAGGAAATAAATTGGGTTTCGTATGCATTCATGTTTTTTTAGTGAAGGGCATAAACATCTTTAGTGCAATGTGTTTTATAAATTATTCAATTCGTCCACTCACATCTTTTATTGGTTTTTAATGCCCTTTAGATTCATCACGAATGTGTGCCGTAGTAGAGACCGAGACATCACACTCTTCCACTGATCCTGGCGCACTCTGAAAGCCCGAATGGGCTTACGCTATCCCTTGTTTGGCCCTTCTTGTCACACGTGATTTGGACAGGAGCATGGCACACCCCTTGTTAATCTCGGGGGGATTGGGATGGGTTGTGTCAGCTTGGTATTAGAGCACGGTTTGCTCTTGTGGTACGCGCAGGTCGAGAATGTGATGTCTATACGTGGAATCAGCCCGTTATCAACCTGGTCGTTAGGGTAATAGTACGAGAGTTAGTGGAAATGAACTGAAGGATAGTATGATGATTTGTGTCAGTTAGTGGTTTGGATGTGAGATTATCGTTAGGGTTGGATATGACGAGATTGTAGTGTGGGACCGTTAGTAGGTCATGTCAGGATAGCGGTGCTGCTGAGAGCAGCCGGGTTCCTCGAACCCTAGTTGTGATTGATGGTTTGGAGAATATGAGTACAACGAAGTTAGTAGATGACCTTAGGAGGTAACCCTAGTTTGTGATTGGTGGTTCACGAATGCGAATCAGCTAGTTGTTTTGGGATCAGATGACTTTTCTGAGTGGTGACTTATCCATGGTCAGGTCAAATTGGAGATGGAGCTACATAGTGCAGCTGAGGCCGTGAACGAACCTGATGAAACTTGGCCTATGCTCAAAGAATTAATTCTTGGCATCATTGCACTAAGGTTGGGAAGTTACGATACGTTTTGGGAGTCTATTGAGTCTTGAAACGAATTTGAGCACCACATGTCCTATATTTTCCTTGCCTCTAAACTTAGCTTTATTACAACCTTCATAAATACCTTATGATCCTTAACATGGTAATTTTTGATTAGTTGAGTTTATCACTTGAGTAAGCTTATGGTTCTAGTTCATTTGTGCAAGTATGTTTTGTTTTTATCCTGAGGTGTGTTGTTTGAGATTTTGAAAAAGTACTTTATTTCTATTATTTGAGCATTTTGCTCACATACTTTGAGTGCAAACACAAATCTTACAAATTTAGTGAATTTATGAGTGCATATCCTTGTGAGTTGATTCATACTTGTTTTATTCATGTTGAGATCCATTTCACCATATTTACTCATTATCTTACTTGTTTGAACATTTTGCGACCATTTATTAACTCTTGTATTCCATATATTTAAATGCCTTCTAGTGAATATTTTTTTATGCCATAATTATAATAATCAAGTATTGAGACAATTGATTAAGCACTTACTTGTTTTGAATTCGTAGTTTAATTTTAGTACTTGCTAGGGACTAATAAAGTTTAAGTGTGGGGGTATTTGATACGTCTTCAAATAAGCATTATTTTATATTATTTTATACCCTTTTTACTTGAATTATAATATTAAAATAATAAACAATCGGAAAAAATAATATATTTTGTGAGATTTTTGTAAAAATAAATAAAGCTTGAAATTTGGAGTGTTTTGGTGAAAGAATCGTCCCGATCGGAGTTCGAATGAAGAAATTATGGACGAAATTCGGTGAAATTATATTAATTAATTTTTAAATTGAAAAATTCATTTGCAGGCCCAAAATTCATAGAGCCCAATCCAAGCTCAGCCCAAATTCCAGCCTAGAAAATTAGTTCACGCGACCCAATTCCTGCGCGTCCAGCCCACTCAATCCGTCGACAGACACTAGCCAAAAGCTTTTTTCATGATTCGGAGCATGCGCGCCGATTACATCCTGCTCCTGTCAATGCTTCTCGTGCAAAGCCCACTTCTCCAGCTCATGGCACACCTGCCGAGCCAACTGCTCCAGCCTGCATCAAACCTTCTCCTCTCCCTCTAATTTCCAGCAGCTTTCAACGCCAAAATCAGCACACATTCATCATTTGTCATCATTTTAATTGTAATTATTTTTATATTTTATTTTTTTATTTTATTATTTGAATTTTGACACTCCCTCTATAAATAGGGAAGCCATTTCATATGTTGGGAGTCCCCATTTTTCCCATTTTCCCCATTTTTTCCCTTTTCTTAGTTCATTTTAGTTTAGTTCTTTTTTCTCTCTTTTGAGAGACGTTGTTTAGGACCATTTTAGCTTGTTGTAGATTGTTCTTCTTAAATTTCTTTATGTTTTGTTTATAATTATTATTTTTAATGTCTGTCTTTATATTTTGTTTTTTTAATTTCATTTCTTCTTTACTTTATTCTTGTGATTTTTCTTTGAGAACTCTTAAACACATTTTTATGCTTTCCTTAAAAAATACCTAGGCCGAGTAATTCTAAGGCAACTCAAGAGTTTTTAAGACCGAATTCCCTGTATCTCTTCTTCCATCTTTACAAGTTTCATGCCGCTGTTCGGTGTTTCTTGTGAAAACCCATATGTTTCTACTTGAATTCTTGTTATTGTTATTAGTTTTTCTTATAATTCAATATATGTGTTGGTATTTTCTTTCTAATATTTGTACGTAAGAATGCAATCTCCATGTGTTTTACTTTTTGAATTTTTTTTACTTCATATTTTTTAGTGCGTAAACTTCAATTCAACGCTAAATGTTGATCCTATATTCAGGGCATTTAGAATAGAATTAAAGAGATTTAATGTTTAACCGCTGTTCGGCGCATTAAATCACAAACTTAAGGTGTATCATATCGTAAGTAATAATCCGATGTTCGGTGCATTTATAATATGAAAAATATATACAGGTAATTGAGATGATGAAGGTATGATTTTGTGGTTGGTTCAATATGAGCATAATATTAGAATATTGGTAAAGAATTGTGTTTGAAGAAAGTCCAATTGTACAAAGGTTAAAGTATGAGTAGAATTATGTTCATAATTGTTTTTACTTGTTTTCTTTATTTTTTGTTTACACTTTGTTCAAAACCCCCCATTTCATTTTTTTATTTCTTTATTCTTTGATTAATTAATTAATTTATTCTTTTATTCATTATTCGATTTCACTAACACATTATGAATGTTCCCTAATTCCCCGGATAAGAACGATCCCTATTTACCAATGCTACATCTACAAAAAAAGGGTTTAAATTGCATAATACTCAAATTACATGTTTAATTTAAGTTTGAACATTATGAATTGTGTGATGGGAGATCCTTGATAAGGTGTGGTACACCTAGCGGTGTTTTGCTAGGTGACTAGGCATGCCGATGGTGGCATGGATTGTGAATGCCAGATAAAACTCGGAAGGAGTTAAGATATTGGATTTGGACTCGAAAAGTGTCAGGATTTTGGTTTAGGACTCGGGAAGAGTCGGAAAGTCGGAATAACGATTACAATTTTGTACCACGAACTAGGGTTCGGGTGGAAACTCGAGGTAGCGATGCAGATTTAATCTCCGTGGTTTTTGGAGGGATACATTCGACTTTCGGGGACAAAATTCCGTAAGGGGGGTAGATTACGACGACCCAAAAATTCAGAAAAGGTAATTCCAAAAATTTGAAAAGGAAATGGACATTTGTTCCCCTATGTTAAGTGGTCAAAAGTTGACTTTTTGTGTGGAATACTGTTGCACATTTTTCGAGGACCATTATGTAGGTCTCGAAATGCGGATTCCATAGACAAGTGACATGTCAAAATCGGAGTTCAGACAGGTTTGTTACAGGACTATGAAGACCATGGGCATTTTGGTAATTTGTGCTGAAACACAAAATGGTCTTTTACTCGTTTTGATGAGTCTGCAAAGGTGTTGTGGATTGGTGACACATGTCACCATAAAGGATGGATGAGTGGCATTGTTTTGAGGTGTCGTGTGTCCTTGTGAGTTCAAACGTGTGTGTTGTGTTTGAACTAAACCCAAAGCCGTGTGTGTTCGTTCCATGAACAAGAAACCAAAATTGTTTGATCACGACACTAACTACTCAAGAAAAAACAGAGGAAATAGAGAAACGAAGAAAGAAAACTAGAGAGAAAAGAAAAGGAAAAGAGAAGAGGAAAACCCGAAATAGACCAAAACCGAGCCCCGGGAATTCGAAAGTTTGGAATTTCGAATTTGAAGATTTGGATTTCGATTGCTGAAACTAAACCTTGTTTAAGTTTCCTAAGATCCATAAGAACCAAACCACCCCGAAATTGAGGAGAGTTGAGGAAGAACATACCTAGAATAGTGCCTGTGACCCTTTCGAAATTTTGAATCGAAATTGGACTAGCTTGAGGGAAGAATTCTTAAAATTGAAGTCGTGGATCCTTACCTGGGATGGATTAGATGCAATTTGGTGATTAAATTTTTAGAATTGGTGCAGAATTGGGCAAAATGGATCCGGGTGGTGAAACCAAGTCGAAGGACCCGTTTACAAAAAAACAGGCAAAGAAGACACTGTAGCATCACTGTAGTAGGTGTGTGAGTCCCACATACAGCCATTTCTAACGGCGCGTGAGTTGGATTTTTGAGGTGCAGTCAACATGACTTTTAATGTAATCGATGTAACGAACATTTTGGCACAGGTTTCGAGTTGATTGGACATCATTTTGGTATAGTTTTGTGTGCCCGAAGTGCATGTGTACGTTTTGAATACGTATTTGAATCCCGTAAAATGGAGGATTGTATTGTGAGGTTACTTGGGATGCTAGTGACCCTTGATAATGGTTTTTGACAGGATTGGTAATTCCTGGAATTTATGGAGGAGCGTACGGCTCGAAATCGAACCACGTGGATGGTGTGTGAATGGACGTTTGTTTTGTAAACTAATATGCATGCATAGTAAATATTTTCCATGAATTATTGCATGATTTGAGTTGAAATGATTAGGATGATGATTTGATATGATTATTTGATGATTTTATGGATTTATCTATCGATTTTGGACCCGATTTACGGTGAATTTTGAAAAAGATTTTTTGGGTGTAGGCCCGTTTTGAAAACGATGTTTTGACTTGGAATGCGAGTTAAGAATGATTTTATGAATTTTTATTGATCTCGGAAGATGATTTTACGAATTTTCGTGAAAACAGTATTTTGGGCTTGAGACCCTATTGGAAATTGTTTTGACTTGGTTTTAAGTCAAAGATTGTTTTGAAACTAGTGTTATGGGTTCATGTTCAGTGCCCTAGATGTGTAATTCTCGGGAGAGCTCGGATGCGTAATTTCTAAGATTCCCTAGACGTGTAATTCCTGTGAAGCTTGGATGTGTAATTCCCAGAAAGACCTCAGATGTGTAATTCCCGAACTGCCCTCAGATGCGTAATGCTTGAGCTCTGAGCATTGGATTGTGTTTGATATTGATTTTTGTCGAGATTCTTTTTGATGATTCTTTGGAAATGAACTTTGAGAAATGTGGACCATAGGCTTTTAATGAATTGTGGGTCCCAGTACTTGTGATGTGATATGGTTAAAATCTGGTTGATCATGTTTTACTTTATGCATGCATATTTTGTAACTGGAGGGCAAAGTTCGTTTTCGAACTGTATTTTTGAACAATGTTAGTTTTGTCCACTCACACCTTTGATGTTTTTTATAACCCTCCAGGTCGTGGCACGTAGATAGAGGCTAATCGAGATGCAGAGGCATGAGTGGAAATTAGTATAGTTATCCCTTGTCAGACAGTGTTGAAGGTGTTTTTGAAACTTCAGTTGACTTGTTAGACAAGAGCAGGACTAGGCATGGTTATCAAAGTCCTTTTGGAATGAGTCCTATCATGTATCACTATACTTTATCCGACATTGGACGATTTCTTTGCCATGATGCCTTGGAATGTCATCTTACCTACTTCGAGGTGTAGTATGTCTTCCATCAGTTTGAGTTGATCCTCGCTCTACGAGAATTTGTTGTAGAACTTTCGACTGTATTTGTACTTGGTTGCTTAGCTTTTTGACTTGTTGGGACATATTATCTTGAGGAAATAAGAGCCAAGGTGTGCACATATGATGCATATCACATCGAAACCTACTCCTCATGCTTCAACGTTGCTGGTCTATGTCACGCCTTTCTCTCATTTGATTTTGTTCTGGTGTTTCATGAAGACGATAGAGAACACTCTGGAGATCTTCACTAGCATGGGGTTGATTCAGGGTTTTCATGGATGCTTCTCCCATGAATTGCCCATTTGTTTGATAGAATAATCCTAATGCTATTAGTGGTGATGTTGGAGTTGAGAAGATCAGAAAGGTTCCAAAGCTAATAACATGAGTTGGTCCATGTGTCCTTGAGAATCATTCTGGTTTCTGGTGTGCGCTCCGCTCTGAGTCTATGCTACAGAGACGGAAGCATCCGCTTCAGATGAACGAGCGAATCATCGTGTTCTTGCCATGATCGAAGAACAAACTGAATGAAAAACAAAGTTCAAGAACGACGAATAAAGTCGATGAACGATGAACGAAGTTTGAAGAATGACAAACGAAGTTCAAGAACGACGAATAAAGTCGATGAATAACGAATGAAGTTTATGAACGATGAATGAATTGGAGAACACTTCTTAAGTATTTCTAAATTCGACCCTCAATGAAAGCACCAATTGTTGTAGCAGAAATTGTTCGTCCTTGAGAAAGTCTTCTTGCTTCCTACAAACAGCAACCAAGGAGCAATCAACGTTAAAGGTTGAAGCCCTAGGGGGTTTGTTCAACAAAAAACGCTCAATTTCTTAAGTTATCTTTGAAAGAGAATTCAAAAGAGGCTTTCGAAGTATTTATCGAATTACCTTGAAAGTGGAATGAGTTTTGTTATTTATAGGAAAATCTTAGGAGTCACGGAGCGTTGTGATTAGTCGGTTGAATTTGTAATTAATAAATAATCTTTTATAAAGGATATTATTTACTAATTGATTAATGATAATAATTAAGTCTTATGAAGAACATTTATTATTATTGAGGTTTTAACCCGATTAAATAATACATTTAGCAAGTAAATAGATTATTCAATTTGTGGGTGTTTGTGAGTCATTAATGTCATTAATAGGGACAATATGGACATTATGTATATTATGCGCCACATGACATCTCCACAATTTTTGGGTAATTTTGGGTTCCACAAATAACTCACTGACATTACGAGGACTAACTAGTCTTTAATTTTTTTTTTCTTTTTTTAAGAAATAACCCAATACTTTTTTCTATAAATGCCCACCCCATTCTTACATAATTTTTTGACACAATTTATTTCCTATATACTCTTATTTCTCATTTTCATTCAATCTTTTCAATTCAAAAGTGTGACTTTTTGAACAAGTGTAGCTAAAAAATCTACGGTGTTTTTCGAAGGTATAACGTCCACGACTATAAGAACCCATGAATGTTGTTATAGTAAAAGGAAAAAAACACATGTTTTCGGCCTTAAAGAAATGGAGTCAAACCTTCCAACAAGCCGCAAAGACATATGTAAGCAGATACAATCTCTTGGACCAAGTGAGTGGTTTAATTAATGAATGTTTTTAATGTTATTAGTGCTATTCTTATAAAATTTTATATATGTATATGTTCCATTTAATTATATGCATTAAGTATTTATATATTTGTTTGTGGCAATGCCAAGCGATGCAAAGAAATTTTTTTCAAACTTCAGTGGATGTAAAGGTATGCCGATATATCAACCTCTAGTGGAAGAAACATTTCTTCATACACTGGTGCAAGGAAATGTGCCATTTAATTTAAATGATAATAAAAAAGGTTCTCAAGTCACTAGTGAAAATTCTTCTTGGCTCAACCATCCATATCTAGGCCTTTGGGACAAAATAAGGCAAACAGATTGATGGAAAAAGGTAAGGAAAAAAGGAAACTAATGTTGTCAGAGAAGAAGTTGCGTCCACATTGTGAGCGACGACAGAACAAAATGCCAAGGTAGTAAATAAGAATTAGAGAAAGTGAAGGTTGAACGTTGAACGTTGAAGTCCCCCCCCCCCCCCCCAAACTATTTCTGAAGGTTGACTGTGAGTGGACAAAAAACAATAGTTCGAAAATACATTTTATAAAGACCTTTATACCCTTCATTAAAAAGCATGCATGCATAGTAAAACTATTTATCAAACCACATATGTTTCAATAACCAAATCCATACGGGCTCCTGCCCAAACCATTTACAGAAAACCGTAACATAATAAACATATGTGGGATCTCAACCCAAATCCTTTTATCATCATAAAACACAATTTCGCAAATCCATGAAATCATGTTTATCCATATAGTTCATATAACCAATCCTGTCACAGTATCTAGAGCTACGCGCGTGCTACCCGGGGTCTCAAAGCCCAAGTCTCTTAGGGTCCACCCAAGTCAATGTCTGTAGATCAATGACCCTCCCTGAGGTTATAATCCATAGCCTTTCTGAGAGTAAGGAACCCAACGGGGGCGACTCCACTCAGTCAGTGCTCCGTGACTACTCCGGGGTCCACCCAGGCCAACGACCCTCCCCGGAGGAGACAATTCATATATAAAGGATGGTATACGAAAAACCTTTCAAGGGTTCATGCCCAGCCCCCATAAACCGTCATGAACCAGAAATCCATTTATGGGTCCCTGACCCGAAATCACAATCTAAAAACATAACTGGCCCCTAAGCCCGAATCCACATACAAACTGGGCCTCTGACCTAAATCGTAAACCAACTGGGCCTCGTTCCCGATTTTGTAAAATAAATGGGCCTCGTGCCTAATATCGTAAACCAAATGGGCCTCGTGCCCGATTTCATAACTAAATGGGCCTCGTGCCCGATACGTAAGTTAACTGGGCCTCGAGCCCGATACGCAAACCAATTGGGACTCGAGCCCGATACGTAAATCAACTGGGCCTCCGGCCCAATTCCTTGTTAAATCAAATGGACATCAAGTCCGAGAGTTCGTAAATCAAATGGGTCTCGTGCCCGATCCGTATTTCCAAATCTGAAATCGATTCAAGAACCAATTGGGCCTTTGGCCCGAGAACGTAGCTAAAAGAGACTTCGAGTCCGAGGGTTTCCAAAACAAATAGGTCTCAAACCCAAGTTTACCTTTTAAAATCCAAAACCATTTCATTAAACTATTTCCAAAATCATAAGTACGAAAAACCAGTGTAAAACCGAAAATCTCGATTTACGTGCAAGCACTTAAATCGCCTCGAAGTGCGTGAAACCGTATAATTCACAGACATCCCAATCAATGTCATAGAATCATATCCATAAAACATATAAAACATTTATGCATGTATCACAGTTTAGAAATCAAGGTCCACTCACAGACCGTCCTAAGCTACCGCCTCGATTTGCCTGCCGTAAGCCTCACCCTGCTAATCGTCGTCACTGGGACCTCCAAACCTTCAAAATTGTAATAGAGGGTTACTAACTACTTATAACCACTCACTAAAGCCCCGTAATTTTCTGGAATTTTTTAACTATTTTTAATCCCGATCCTAAACATTCGGACACCCCGGAACCTATCGAAACGATGTCTGATTGACATGAAACCAGTCCCAAAATGTTTGTTACATCGAAAGAATGATTTTGTGTGTTGGAAGCATCCCCAAAATGTGGGCCATGCGTCCACACGCGCTGGACAAAGCCCGTGCGCGTGGGAGCTACGCGTCGGGGACTGTGCTTCTTCAACCTTGGGCGAATCGGCTGGTCCGGTTCGATTCTGTAATCTAGTCTGGTCCAACCAGCGTGACCGGTTCACCAATTTTCCCTCCTTATTTCAACCCGATTCCTTCCCTAATCAATCCTATTCTCTTCATCACCGCCCTAGGAATCTAACTAGGTAATTAGAATGAAGAAAAATGTGGAAAACCCAATCCGTTCAATTTGAATTCCACGGCCCAACTTTCCCTATCACTTTCCTCGATGTCGGGCCACCAGCCACCGTCCAAACCTCATCTAATACTTCCTAACAACCTAATAAACATCCTCTAATCATACAAAACTAACCATAATGTCCCAACCGAAATATTGGATCCAAAACAACAAAACCGAGTAATCGGCTTACCTCAGTTTCCAATACCCTCACTGCCATCCACGGTGGCCTTAGCATCACCCAGCCACCACCAGCCTCCTCTGTCTCTCCTTCTCAGTCCAGCTGCAAGATTGAAATGGTCGATGGGTTGATTTGGGTGAGATCGGGTTTGGTTTTGAAAGAACAAGCAAGGGGAAATGCATGTATGCAATCACAATCAGCAATGGATGAGTGACACTTTTCACTCATCTATTGGTCCCTCCTAAAATATCTGGCCCACATAATTCCAAAAAGGCATCCGTTCCGTAAAACGCGCAATAGTTCCCTCGAACTTCCGTGAACTGTAACTTCGTCGTCGAACGTCCGAATTCGACGTGCCACCTATCTACGGATTCGTATCGTCTCGATCTACGTAACAGTCCTCGGCCCTCGCCCATCGGACCTCCCAGGTCAAAAGTCAACTATTTGTCGCTTTTAACCAAATTACTAAAATACCCATGCACTTCCAAACGTCATAACTTCTTCCTCGAATGTCGGAACGGACGTGCCACCTGTCTATGAACTCGTGACGGCTCGAACTACATCACAGTCATCGGCCAAAGTCCATTTGACCGCCTGAATGAAAAGTCAACGTTTTACCCATTCTAGGGGCAAAATTGTCATTTTGCACCGTCCGTCTGAAAGTACCCCACTAATCACCGATTAATCTCACTAATCCTTGATTAGTCACTAATCTAATCCTGGAATTCGGGACAGGTCGTTACATCAGTTCTACAAAATACAAGCATATTAGCTCAAGTACGTGTTCGGAAATTGTCCCTACACACTTTCAATGATCTAGACTTGGAAATTGCCCTACATCTAATCAACCATTAAGCACAACATACAGGCATAACAAAAACTAAGATATTGGAACACAATGAAGATTATTGAAACTCATATATGATATAAAACCATAATTATATTAAAGATCAATCCAAAAACGAGTCATTCAATAACAAAAGACAATCACATGGTAAAGAGGTCGTGTTACACATTTTCTCCTTGGAAATTGCCCTAGGGAGGCTAAGTGGCTCGACATTCCTTAGTGAGACACTTGGAAATTGCCCTATATGTCACAGGTGAAGGTGTTTATGATAAAGTATGGTGTTATTGGATTTTGCTAAGGAAATCTTGAATTGATGAAAAGGGAAATTTGGTTAAGGTGACCCTTACAAATAACCTAAGCCTCTCTATTTATAGGAGAAAATTAATCCTCAAATAAATAGGAGTTCAAAATTTAAATCCTAAAAGAAAAATGATTAAACTAATTAAATTAAAGTCCTAAAGGATAAAGGTAATAAAAATTCTAATTAAAAAGGTTTCCTAGATAAAAACAAATCCAAGCTTGAATTGGACAATTATTCCACTAGAAAGAAGGAAAATGTTACTAGAAATTGAACAGGAGTCGATTCGGTGGCTGCCCACCGAAATTTGGGCTGGAAATCGGTGGTTAATGGTAAGGTCAACGGACAGAAGGCTGGAGATTGGTTAGGTGGACGCGCGTTGAAGGCTTGGAAGAAGATTCAGTAGGCGCACGCTGAAGCAAAGATAAGTTCCTTGGTAGACGTGCGTTGAAACGGGCTTCTATTGATCAGGAGGCGAGTGCCGAAAGTTGCCTCTGGGAATTGGTAAGCACTGGCCGAACCAATTTCTGGGCTGCCATTTTGGATTCGGTAGGCCCTTACCGAATTCCAGAGTGGTTTTTGGTGGCTTCCTTTCATTTAATTAGAACTTCTTCAATATAACTCGGATTGAGGTGATTCTTTAGCCTACATTCTCGTAATTCTGTGCTCTATCCAATTCTTCACATTTCTCACAAAGATGTTATTTTCTCTGTAACAACCCGTCCCGAGAGCCAGGATTAGTAGAGGGATTAAGGTGTGATTAGTGAGGACAATCAGTGGTTAGGTGGTCCCGAAAGGTCCGGGAGCCTAGAATGACGATTTTGCCCCTTGTCCAGGCAAAAATGTTGACTTTTATTCGGGTGGTCAATTGGGTATTGGCCAGTGACCAGGACGTAGTTGAGGACGTCACGAACCCGTAGACATGAGGTACGTTCGATTCCGACATCTGAGGAGGAAGTTGTGATGTTCGGAAGGTTGAGGGCTTAACCGTAATTTGGGTAAATTAGGGGGAATAGTTGACTTTTTGTACGAATGGGTTTTGGTAGGTTGACCTAGCATGGTTAGATAGCTTTCGTCGTCCTGAGTTCGATGACAGGCGGCACGTATTCATCGGACTTACGAGGCGAGAGTTACGGGTATAGGAAGTTTTGACAAAACCGTAAAAATGTGTTAAACAGGAGGGTATTTTGGTCTTTTTGGCATCTGGGGATTTGTACAGAGAGAGAAAGCAAACTGGATGGCTGGGATTTAACTAGATGGGATAAGGGTTGAGTGGATGGTGACATGTGGCAAGGGGCTAGAGGATTCTGGGAGAATCCTGTGTGTTCATAACCCAAATAATTGGGGTGCACTCGTGCAAACCCGTGGTTGTTCTTCGACAAACACAGAGAAACAGAGAGAGCTTGTGAGGAGAAGTTGAGGATTGATCGTGGTAATTGACGAGTCCTGGTGAGTGAGGGAGGAACGGGAGACTGAAAGGAAGCTGGTGGTCGTGAATTGGTGGTGGAATCGTGCACGGCGGCACGGCAGTGGTGCGACAAAGTTTTTGGGGAAACAGGGAGACCGTGAGCGTTTGTTGGTGGCTACGCCGTGAGGTGGCTCAAACCACGACCGTGGGACGTTTAGGAGGTTGCAAGGAGTCCAACGAACACCGTGGCACGCGGCGGTGCGCACGGCGGAGCTGCAATCGAAGGGTAAGGTTTCTTGCTCTGTTTATCCCGTAAACTTCATTTGGAAAGTCGTGAGTCTGAGTTTAGAACCGAGAGGATTGAAGGTCAGGGTGATGTTTAGGGAGGTCCTAGGAGTGGTTTGTGGTGGTCGCCGTGACGGGGCGTACACGGCGGAGCTCAGTCGAAGTGGAGTACTCTGTTACTCTGTTTCGGCCGTGAACTTCAAACCCAAAGTCGTCGAGTTTGGGACTGAGTCGACGGTATAGGAGGGTTGGTCTAGGTTCAGTAAGGCCCTAGGGATTGTCTGGTGTCGCCACCGTGACGGGAGGTGACCGGAGCAGATGGATCGTGAAACAGGGGTTTGAGGGCTGTCTGGTTCGAGCTGGAATCGACGATGGTGGGACTGTGTCGAGGTTAGAGGAGTAGGGGAATGGATTCTTGGTGTCTGGACGAAGCCGTGGGTGGAAGAAGGGAAGGAAATGGTGACCGTACGGCGGAGAATGCTCCTCGCCGGTTCAATTCACGGCGGCTGGTTCAGCACAGTGAGGTCGAGGTTGATGATGCTACTGTAGCTGGCGCGTGAGGGCCACGCGCAGCCACTTTGGGCGGCGCGTGGGGGCGCGTGCGGCGGCGGTTGGGAAAACGGTCAACGTGGTTTTTGGTCTAGGAGTTGTGGTGAGTTCAATGGAGTTGGTTTCGGGTCAATCGGAAGTCGTTTGAGTTTAGTTCCGCGAGGGTGAATGTTTAGGGTCCCGGGTTTTAGGTTTTCGATTCGGGGAATTTTGAGGAACTTTAGGTGAACTTTCGTAGACGTGTTAGTGATGTAAGTTGGTGATTGTTGACAGGATTGGGATTTCCCGAGGAAGCCGAGGAACGTGCTGGACGTTCGGGACGCGAGTAGGGCTCAGTATGTGAGTGGACCCTTTCCTTAAACTCGATCATGCATAACTGTTTTTATATACGTTTTTGATGGTTTTACTCTTACATCGATGATCTTGACTATGTTATGATGGTTTTACGTGATTGCACGGTTTTCGAGAAAAAGACGGTTTTAGCATGTTTCACAAAAAGGGTGATTTTGGAAAGATAAATGATCTCAATGATTTTAAGGGGATTTTGGGACATGATTTTGAGAATCAAGGTTTTGGTTTTGAAATCGAAAGTGACAATTGGATTTGGGGCAAAGGCTTGAAAAGTGGTATTCCGGATTTGGGTTCGGAATGACGGTTCTGAACGCCGGAAAGGCTTCGGACCGGGGATTTTGGATTCGAGTTTGGATATGGATTTGAAAAAGGTTTTCAAATGGTTTTGGGATTGGATTTGCTGGATCTGGATATTGGGTTTAAAGACCCGGATATGTGACGGGGGACCGGCCGGATTGGGTTTAAAGACCCGGATTGAGTTTAAAGACTCGGGAGTTTAAAGACTCGGATATATTGATTTTCCCCCGTAGGCCTTGAGTTTAAAGACTCGGGAGTTTAAAGACTCGGATATAATTAAGGCCTGGATTGAGTTTAAAGACTCGGGAGTTTAAAGACTCGGATAGGTCCAGCAGGTTCGATCGGGAAATGAGGATTTGAGCTTTATGGTTTATGATACGGTTTCTGATATATACCTGTTATGATTTATATACCTGTTTTATAGTGTTTCTGTTTCTTATGATGTTTTATGAAAATTGATTTAAAACTGTGTTAATAACTGTTGGTTATGCATGTGGTTTTCAAAACGGAGGGCTAAAACCCCGGTTTTTTATATGAAATGGTTTTTGAACTTTTTGTACTTTATGGTCCACTCACACTTTTGTTTTAACTTGCCCTCCAGGTTGTGGAGCGAGCGCGGGGTCTTGACGTCGAGGCAGTGTCCGAGGCATAGAAGTGACGTGAGGGATCCCAGACGAGTTTAAAGTCTTCCGTGTGCGTGTACTTTATCAGTTTTTATTTTTCCTTGTATGTTCGTACTATGCTCTTTAAATGATAACTTTGGGACATGATGTATATTTACTCCTGCGTCTGGCTGATTATGAGTGAGTTTTACTTAGGTGTTGTGTCGGGGAGTCAGACGGGAGCGGGATTTACCTCGGGTTTCGGGGTGAAACCGGGGTGGGTCCTGACAACTGGTATCAGAGCATAGGGTTGTCGGGTTTGTGGGGTTTGTTTGTTTGTGAGGTTGTGTTTTAGTTGTTTAACTACTTCTATGCCTCTTTCAGCGTGCGGTTGACGATGCCTCCGAGACGTAGACCCTTTCCACAACCTGAAGACGAAGTAGCAAGAGAGACGGAGAGTGCTACTATTGAGCGAGCCCAGCGGCTCGGGGCGACTACGTTTAGTGGTGGGGCTGATCCTAAGGAAGCCCAGAGGTGGATTACCAGACTTGAGCGGATTTTGGCGGTAATGCATTGTCCGCCGGAGGAGCGAGTATTGTTGGCTACATTTTTACTAGATGGTGCTGCGTACGAGTGGTGGTATACCCTCGAGTTGTCTGGTTGGGATGCCCATAGTGTGACCTGGGAGACGTTTAGGGAACGGTTCCTGGAGCAGTACTATCCTCGTTCTTTCTGAGATGCCAAGGAGGCGGAGTTCTTGCATCTCCAACAAGGGAATATGACAGTGGCTGAGTATGAACGGAAGTTCCAGATGTTGTCTCGGTTTGCTCCTGCTTTTGTGGCCACTGAAGCCGAGAAATGCCGTAGGTTTGAGTTGGGCCTGCGAGGCGAGATTCGAGCCATAGTGACGGCTGGATCTTTTGCTACCCTCCGAGACTTGTCGGATGCTGCGGTGAGGGTGGAGGCTAGTTTGCCGGTGCGCCACCGGGAACCATCTATTCCTGGAGCTTCGAGCAAGCGGACACCGAAAAGGGGTAACCTCGGTGGAGCGTCATCGTTAGGCGATGATCGTTTTGGTAGGCCTGGCAGTTTTCAGAGTTCAGGATTTCAGGGGTACCGAGCACCATCAACTCCGCCAACGAGTGCGACCTCTGTAGCGTCCATAGGGAGACCGAGCAGTGGACTAGGTTGGAATGTGTGTTTCTACTGTGGGGAGCGAGGTCATTTTCGACGTGAGTATCCACTGTTGCCACAGGATGGTGGTGTAGGTCGAGGAGCAGCGGAGCACGGACAGAGTACAGTGTCGGGGACAGCAAGCCCGAGAGGAGGTGGTGGCACTGCCACTAGTAGTTCGAGGGGACGTGGTAGAGTGTCGGGATCTCAGGCCCGAGTGTTCTCGATGACTCAGCAGGAGTGTCAGTCGACACCAGATGCGGGGACAGGTACTTGTATTACTTTGATTGTGCTGTACTTAGTTTTGGGTTGTTGGATCCCAGGGTAGAGTCTAGAAGGAGTTTCCCAAGGTGGACTGGGGAGTGCTGTCGTGGTAGGATGACGGAAGGTACAGGAAAGGAGTGACTATAACTGATCGATATGAGGTTATTGAAGGAGAGAACCCACAAGCTAGAGTTTGCCTTTAGGACTTTGTAGATTTATTCCGACAGTGGCCGAAGTAACAACCGAGGGAGGAGCTAGCCAGTAGGAAAGTATCCGTGGTTGTATACGAGGATGTACTCTATGACTTCTGTCGGGTACTCCACATGAGGTATTGTCAAATACCTTTGTTTGCTGTTCATAGAGTTTCCCTTGCATACACCATGCAGCTGTTACATAGCTAGGGTTGGCCGTGGTAACAGTAGTTGGGGATGGAGTGAAATACCCAAGGTGGAGATGATAGACAGGAAACCCAGGAGAGGTTGTTGTTGACCTAGTGTTAGTGACCAGGTAGGAGACCCTAGGTGTCGGGAACTATCTGTGGAATTTCGGGGACGAAATTCTTTTTAGGGGGGTAGATTGTAACAACCCGTCCCGAGAGCCGGGATTAGTAGAGGGATTAAGGTGTGATTAGTGAGGATAATCAGTGGTTAGGTGGTCCCGAAAGGTCCGGGAGCCTAGAATGACGATTTTGCCCCTGGTCCGGGCAAAAATGTTGACTTTTATTCGGGTGGTCAATTGGGTATTGGCCAGTGACCAGGACGTAGTTGAGGACGTCACGAACCCGTAGACATGAGGTACGTTCGATTCCGACATCCGAGGAGGAAGTTGTGATGTTCGGAAGGTTGAGGGCTTAACCGTAATTTGGGTAAATTAGGGGGAATAGTTGACTTTTGTACGAATGGGTTTTGGTAGGTTGACCTAGCATGGTTAGATAGCTTTCGTCGCCCTGAGTTCGATGATAGGCGGCACGTATTCATCGGACTTACGAGGCGAGAGTTACGGGTCTAGGAAGTTTTGACAAAACCGTAAAAATGTGTTAAACATGAGGGTATTTTGGTCTTTTTGGCATCTGGGGATTTGTACAGAGAGAGAAAGCAAACTCGACGGCTGGGAACCAGATGGGATAAGGGTTGAGTGGATGGTGACATGTGGCAAGGGGCTAGAGGATGAGGCTAGATGTAGAGGCAAGGAATTTTAGGATAATGGTGTTAAGTTTTGTTTCAGGACTCAACCAAAGATTCCCATATAACTTTTGTTCTTGATTGTATTTTCTTTTTCATCAATTTTTTTCTTTTCTATTTTTATTTTGATAGGTAATGCAATGAATACAAATATAGTTTGAAAAATTCATTCCTTACACTTACATATAAGTCTTCATTCATCAAATCACTTTCTTGTATCTCAAACCATCTTTATGTTCTTCAACCAAGTCCAAGGAACAAGGGTAAATGATGTAACAACCCGTCCCGAGAATTGGGATTAGTAGAGTGATTAAGGTGTGATTAGTAAGGTTAATCAAGGTTTAGGTGGTCCCGAGGGGTCCGGGAACTTAGAATGACGATTTTGCCCCTGGGTCGGGCAGAAATGTTGACTTTTATTTCGGGTGGTCAAATGGGAGTTGACCAGTGACCAGGACGTAGTTGAGGACGTTACGAATCCTTAGGCAGGTGGCACGCCCGATTCCGACATCCGAGGAGGAAGTTGTGATGTTCGGAAGGTTGAGGGCATAACCGTAATTTTGGAAAAATAGGGGGAAAAGTTGACTTTTTGAATAATCGAGTTTTGGTAGGTTGACCTAGGATGGTTAGATAGATTCCGTCGTCCTGAGTTCGATGACAGGCGGCACGTGTTCATCGGACTTACGAGGTGAAAGTTACGGGTCTAGGAAGTTTCGGTAAAACCGTAAAAATGAGTTAACAGAAGGGTATTTTGGTCATTGTGGCACCTTGGGATTTGTGCACAGAGGAAAGGAAAGGGACGGCTGGGATGGAGCCATTTGGTGAAAGAGTGAGGAGGATTGGTGACACGTGCTAAAGGTGGAGTGGCTTCTGGTGAGTTCGAGTGTGTGCACGGCCCAAATAATTGGGGTGCACCCGTGTTGTGTGTGATGCTGGTTCAGAAAACAGAGGGAGATCGTGAAGGAAATTGAGGGCGGTGGTGTGAGTGTTGATGAATTGTGAGTGTGTGAAGGTGATCAGAGAGTGAGAGGGAAGCAGTGAGAGAGGTTGACGGTGTGGTGGTTGTGTGTGAAGGTGTCAAGAGCTGCGGGGAAAACCAGGGGTAAAAGCAGGGAGGTTGTGAGGATTGTGGCGGTGGCGGCCGTGTACGGGGCAATTGAGACCGTGGTGGTGTCGTGCGGGTTGCGAGGAGTCGGCCACTACCAGCAGAGCTCACGACGGCGACAGGTTGCAGGTAATTTCTAGTGCCCCGTGTTTATGCTCTGTTTTGGCCGTGAACTTCAAATCGGAAGTTGTGGCCTGAGAGGTTGAATCGAAGAGTCTAGGGGAGTTTAGGGAGTTTAGTTGAGTCCAGGGCGTCATTTGGTTGAGCTGCCGTGACGGGAGGTGCACGGTGGAGGTTGGCACGACGGAGGGACTCTGTGTGCCCTGTTTTCCCGTTTTGGTTCAAACCAAGAGTCGTGATCCTAGAGTCTGAGTCGAAGGTCTAGGAGAGTCGGGTTAGGTTCCTTGAGGTCCTAGGAACCGTCTGGTCTTGCCACCGTGAAGGGAGGTTACCTGGGTGGCCGGATCGTGAAACAGAGTTTTGGGGAGGTTTGAGTTCGAGCTTGAGACGACGGGTAGGACGCTGTGTCGAGGTGATTGGAGGATGGGAATGCTTAGAGTAAGGTTGGACGATGCTGTTGGTGAAGAAAGGAACTGTTTTGGTGGACGGAGGAGGAAGAACCAGGTACGCCGGTCTGAGTGCAGACCACTGTACTGAACCCGGTTCAGCACGGGTTGAAGACGGTACTGTAGCTGGCGCGTGGGGACACGCGGAGCCACTTGGGGCGGCGCGTGGAGGCGCGTGCGGCGGTTCTGGGAGAAACGGTCAACATAGTTTTTGGTCTAGGAGTTGTTGTGAGTTCAATGGAGTTGGTTTCGGGTTAATCGGAAGTCGTTTGAGTGTAGTTCCGCGAGGGTGAATGTGTAGGGTCCCGGGGTTTTAAGTCTTCGGTTCGGGGATGTTTGAGGGAATTTAGAAGAGTGTTGGTAGATATAGTGATGTAATTTGACGGTGTTTGACAGGATCGGGATTTCCCGAGGAAGCCGAGGAACGGGCTGGACGTTCGGGACGCGAGTAGGGCTCAGTACTGTGGTTTGTTTATGAAATGGATGCAATAGTTTTGGAATTTCAATTGATAAGTGGTTTTCATTGGTTATAAAGGGATTTTGGAACATGAGTTCGATAATAAAGGTTTTCGGGTTTAGAAACAGATTTCGGAAATGGAAGTTGGTTTTAAAGTGGAAAAGTGGATTCCGGATTTGGGTTCGGAATGACGGTTCTGGATGCCGGAAGGGCTTCGGACCAGTGATTTCGAATTCGGGTTTGGATGTGGATTGGAAAATGGTTTTCAAATGGTTTTGGGATTGGATTTGCTGGATCTGGATATTGGGTTTAAAGACCCGGATATATGTGACGGGGGACCGGCCGGATTGGGTTTAAAGACCCGGATTGAGTTTAAAGACTCGGGAGTTTAAAGACTCGGATATATTGACTTTCCCCCGTAGGCCTTGAGTTTAAAGACTCGTGAGTTTAAAGACTCGGATATGATTAAGGCCTGGATTGAGTTTAAAGACTCGGGAGTTTAAAGACTCGGATAGATCCAGCAGGTTTGATCGGGACATTTATGAGTTAATGTTCATGGTTTATGATACAGTTTTCTGGTACTCATGTTATGGTTTCTTATGGTATTTTATAGTGTTTCTGTTTCTTATGATGTTTAAGAATGATTCTTTTATTAATGTGTTATAACTGTTGGTTATGCATGTGGTTTTAAAACGGAGGGTTTAACTCGGTTTTCTTATAACATGGTTTTTGAACTTTTGTACTTTTGGTCCACTCACATTTTCTGTTTTAATTGCCCTCCAGGTTGTGGAGCTAGCGCGGGGTCTTGACGTCGAGGCAGTGTCCAAGGCATAGAAGTGACGTGAGGGATCCTAGGAGTTTAAAGGCTTTTGTGTGCGTGTACTTTATCGGTTTTTATTTTCTTTGCAATTTAGTGCTATGCTCTGAAAACGATAAGGTTGGGATATTTTGTAATTACTCCTGCGTTTGACTGGGTTCGAGTGAGTGTTCCTTAGGTGTTGTGTCGGGGAGTCAGACGGGAGCGGGATTTACCTCGGGTTTCGGGGTGAAACCGGGGTGGGTCCTGACAATTGGTATCAGAGCATAGGTTTGTCGAGTTTGTTGGGTCTGTCGGTTTGTGAGGTTGTGTTTCAGTTGTTTGACTACTTCTATGCCTCTTTCAGTGTGCGGTTGCCGATGCCTCCGAGACGTAGACCCTCTCCACAACCTGAAGAAGTAGCCAGAGAGACGGAGAGTGCCACGATTGAGCGAGCCCAGCGGCTCGGGGCTACTAATTTTAGTGGTGGGGCTGATCCTGAGGAAGCCCAGAGGTGGATTACTAGAATGGAGCGGATTTTTGCGGTGATGCATTGTCCGCCGGAGGAGCGAGTATGGTTGGCTGCATTTTTACTAGATGGTGCGGCGTACGAGTGATGGTATACCCTCGAGTTGTCCGGTTGGGATGTTCACAGTGTGACCTGGGAGACGTTTAGGGAACGGTTTCTGGAGCAGTATTATCCTCGTTCTTTCCGGGACGCCAAGGAGGCGGAGTTTCTGCAGCTCCAGCAGGGGAATATGACAGTGGCAGAGTATGAACGGAAGTTCCAGATGTTGTCTCGGTTTGCTCCTGCTTTTGTGGCCACTGAAGCCGAGAAGTGCCGTAGGTTTGAGTTGGGTTTGCGAGGTGAGATTCGAGCCGTAGTGACGGCTGGATCTTTTGCTACCCTCCGAGACTTGTCGGATGCTGCGGTGCGAGTTGAGGCGAGTTTGCCGGTGCGACGCCGGGAACTATCTATTCCTGGAGCTTCGAGCCAGCGGACACCGAAAAGAGGTAACTTCGGTGGATCGTCCTCGTCGGGCGATGATCGTTTTGGTAGGCCTGGTAGTGCCCAGAGTTCAGGATTTTGGGGTTACCGAGCACCGCCGACTCCGCAAGCGAGTGCGACGTCGGTAGCTTCGACAGGGAGACCGAGCAGTGGACCCGGCTGGAATGTGTGTTTCTACTACGGGGAGCGAGGTCATTTCCGACGTGAGTGTCCACTGTTGCCACAGGAAGGTGGTGTAGGCAGAGGAGTAGCGGAGTCCGGACAGAGTACAGCGTCGGGAACAGCGGGCACGAGAGGAGGTGGTGGCACAGCCACGAGTAGTTCGAGGGGACGTGGTAGAGCGTCAGGGTCTCAGGCCCGGGTGTTCTCGATGACGCAGCAGGAGGATCAGTCGACACCAGAGACGGAGACAGGTATTTGTTTTACTTTTGGTTGTCCTGTTGGTTTGGTGTTTGGATTTCGGGGTAGAGTCTAGGAGTTAAGTTCCGTAGGAGGGTGACGGAAGGTATAGGAAAGGAGTGACTATAACTGATCGATTGGAGACTGTGGAAGGAGAGAACCCACAAGCTAGAGTTTGCCTTTAGGACTTTGTGAAGTTAGTCCGACCGTGGCCGGAATAGTAGCCGAGGGAGATGGGTGGTGGTATACGAGGAGGTACTCTATGACTTCTGTCGGGTACTGTGACATGAGGTATTTTATAATATCTTTGTTTTCTGTTCATAGAGTTTCCCTTGCGTACACCATGTAGTTGTTATATAGTTAGGATTGGCTGTGGTGACAGTAGTGGGGGATGGAGTGAAATACCCAAGGTGGAGATGATAGACAGGAAACCTAGGCAAGGTTGTTCCTTAGGAGACCCTAGGTGTCGGGGACTAGCTGTGGAATTTCGGGGACGAAATTCTATTTAGGTGGGTAGATTGTAACAACCCGTCCCGAGAATTGGGATTAGTAGAGTGATTAAGGTGTGATTAGTAAGGTTAATCAAGGTTTAGGTGGTCCCGAGGGGTCCGGGAACTTAGAATGACGATTTTGCCCCTGGGTCGGGCAGAAATGTTGACTTTTATTTCGGGTGGTCAAATGGGAGTTGACCAGTGACCAGGACGTAGTTGAGGACGTTACGAATCCTTAGGCAGGTGGCACGCCCGATTCCGACATCCGAGGAGGAAGTTGTGATGTTCGGAAGGTTGAGGGCATAACCGTAATTTTGGAAAAATAGGGGGAAAAGTTGACTTTTTGAATAATCGAGTTTTGGTAGGTTGACCTAGGATGGTTAGATAGATTCCGTCGTCCTGAGTTCGATGACAGGCGGCACGTGTTCATCGGACTTACGAGGTGAAAGTTACGGGTCTAGGAAGTTTCGGTAAAACCGTAAAAATGAGTTAACAGAAGGGTATTTTGGTCATTGTGGCACCTTGGGATTTGTGCACAGAGGAAAGGAAAGGGACGGCTGGGATGGAGCCATTTGGTGAAAGAGTGAGGAGGATTGGTGACACGTGCTAAAGGTGAAGTGGCTTCTGGTGAGTTCGAGTGTGTGCACGGCCCAAATAATTGGGGTGCACCCGTGTTGTGTGTGATGCTGGTTCAGAAAACAGAGGGAGATCGTGAAGGAAATTGAGGGCGGTGGTGTGAGTGTTGATGAATTGTGAGTGTGTGAAGGTGATCAGAGAGTGAGAGGGAAGCAGTGAGAGAGGTTGACGGTGTGGTGGTTATGTGTGAAGGTGTCAAGAGCTGCGGGGAAAACCAGGGGTAAAAGCAGGGAGGTTGTGAGGATTGTGGCGGTGGCGGCCGTGTACGGGGCAATTGAGACCGTGGTGGTGTCGTGCGGGTTGCGAGGAGTCGGCCACTACCAGCAGAGCTCACGACGGCGACAGGTTGCAGGTAATTTCTAGTGCCCCGTGTTTATGCTCTGTTTTGGCCGTGAACTTCAAATCGGAAGTTGTGGCCTGAGAGGTTGAATCGAAGAGTCTAGGGGAGTTTAGGGAGTTTAGTTGAGTCCAGGGCGTCATTTGGTTGAGCTGCCGTGACGGGAGGTGCACGGTGGAGGTTGGCACGACGGAGGGACTCTGTGTGCCCTGTTTTCCCGTTTTGGTTCAAACCAAGAGTCGTGATCCTAGAGTCTGAGTCGAAGGTCTAGGAGAGTCGGGTTAGGTTCCTTGAGGTCCTAGGAACCGTCTGGTCTTGCCACCGTGAAGGGAGGTTACCTGGGTGGCCGGATCGTGAAACAGAGTTTTGGGGAGGTTTGAGTTCGAGCTTGAGACGACGGGTAGGACGCTGTGTCGAGGTGATTGGAGGATGGGAATGCTTAGAGTAAGGTTGGACGATGCTGTTGGTGAAGAAAGGAACTGTTTTGGTGGACAGAGGAGGAAGAACCAGGTACGCCGGTCTGAGTGCAGACCACTGTACTGAACCCGGTTCAGCACGGGTTGAAGACGGTACTGTAGCTGGCGCGTGGGGACACGCGGAGCCACTTGGGGCGGCGCGTGGAGGCGCGTGCGGCGGTTCTGGGAGAAACGGTCAACATAGTTTTTGGTCTAGGAGTTGTTGTGAGTTCAATGGAGTTGGTTTCGGGTTAATCGGAAGTCGTTTGAGTGTAGTTCCGCGAGGGTGAATGTGTAGGGTCCCGGGGTTTTAAGTCTTCGGTTCGGGGATGTTTGAGGGAATTTAGAAGAGTGTTGGTAGATGTATAGTGATGTAATTTGACGGTGTTTGACAGGATCGGGATTTCCCGAGGAAGCCGAGGAACGGGCTGGACGTTCGGGACGCGAGTAGGGCTCAGTACTGTGAGTGGACCCTTTCTCTAAACTCGAGCATGCATAACTGTTTTCTATAATGGTTTTATGATTTTGATTATGATTCTATGTTTATTAAATATGTTTTGGTTGATTTTACATGATTGCACGTTTTTCAAGAATGTTCGGTTTTTAGCATGGTTTACGAGAAAGTGGTTTGTTTATGAAATGGATGCAATAGTTTTGGAATTTCAATTGATAAGTGGTTTTCATTGGTTATAAAGGGATTTTGGAACATGAGTTCGATAATAAAGGTTTTCGGGTTTAGAAACAGATTTCGGAAATGGAAGTTGGTTTTAAAGTGGAAAAGTGGATTCCGGATTTGGGTTCGGAATGACGGTTCTGGATGCCGGAAGGGCTTCGGACCAGTGATTTCGAATTCGGGTTTGGATGTGGATTGGAAAATGGTTTTCAAATGGTTTTGGGATTGGATTTGCTGGATCTGGATATTGGGTTTAAAGACCCGGATATATGTGACGGGGGACCGGCCGGATTGGGTTTAAAGACCCGGATTGAGTTTAAAGACTCGGGAGTTTAAAGACTCGGATATATTGACTTTCCCCCGTAGGCCTTGAGTTTAAAGACTCGGGAGTTTAAAGACTCGGATATGATTAAGGCCTGGATTGAGTTTAAAGACTCGGGAGTTTAAAGACTCGGATAGATCCAGCAGGTTTGATCGGGACATTTATGAGTTAATGTTCATGGTTTATGATACAGTTTTCTGGTACTCATGTTATGGTTTCTTATGGTATTTTATAGTGTTTCTGTTTCTTATGATGTTTAAGAATGATTCTTTTATTAATGTGTTATAACTGTTGGTTATGCATGTGGTTTTAAAACGGAGGGTTTAACTCGGTTTTCTTATAACATGGTTTTTGAACTTTTGTACTTTTGGTCCACTCACATTTTCTGTTTTAATTGCCCTCCAGGTTGTGGAGCTAGCGCGGGGTCTTGACGTCGAGGCAGTGTCCAAGGCATAGAAGTGACGTGAGGGATCCTAGGAGTTTAAAGGCTTTTGTGTGCGTGTACTATATCGGTTTTTATTTTCTTTGTAATTTAGTGCTATGCTCTGAAAACGATAAGGTTGGGATATTTTGTAATTACTCCTGCGTTTGACTGGGTTCGAGTGAGTGTTCCTTAGGTGTTGTGTCGGGGAGTCAGACGGGAGCGGGATTTACCTCGGGTTTCGGGGTGAAACCGGGGTGGGTCCTGACAAATGATGTCTTATACTAGGATTACATGAAGAGATGTTTAGGGTGATGAAAGAAAGGCTTAATGTAGGCTCAAAGTGGTTAATCAAGAGGGATCACACTTGTGTGATCAAGTAGGGACATGGATATTTGGACAACTGGTGTTAACCTTATTGCCTTAATCATGTCCAAAACCAGAGAGTTTATGACACGACCCACCCCCAATCCCCTGGGATTAAGGGATAAGTAATGCTACCGCCTAACCCACGTGCCACACGAAGGCTAAACACCCGTCTAACCTTCGTGGAACACATAAGCTAGCCAAGGGATACCCAGGTCAACGTACCAAAATCAATTTCATACTTCCCAGAGTGCGTAAAAACCATTGTGGATTGCGTGTATGATGTTTCTGTCTCACTAACAACAGCCCACACCGCATCAACCTAGAGGATATCGAAAACAGAAAAAACTGTGAGTGGACAAAATAAATAAAAGTGCTAAAACATTTTATAAGGAAAGACATTTATACCCTCCACATAAAATCAATGCAAGCATTCGAAAATCATTTCATAACCCATTTCATTTCTAATATAAGAAAACCGTGTATGAAAACAAAAATCATTTCCTTTTCTCAAACCTCGGGCCTTAGCCCGGAACCATAAATATGGGAACTCTGCCCAAAATCTGTAAATCCATATAAACTGGGCCACAACCCAAGAAATCTGAAAACCATTTGAAAACCATTATGGTTTCATATAATTCTGAAAACCATTTAAAAACATTTCCATCTATTGAACCTGCTGGATCTATCCGAGTCTTTAAACTCAATATATTCGAGTCTTTAAACTCAACAAGCCTCATTATCAATCCGAGTCTTTAAACTCCCGAGTCCTTAAACTCAATAGGCCTCCAGGGGAAATCGCAATATTCAAGTCTTTAAACTCACCGGGTCATTAAACCAAATACCAGATCCAGCAAATCCAATCCAAAACCATTTAAAAATCATTTCCCATTCCAATTCCAAGGCTGTTGGAAGTTGGAATGTTGAATGAATATCGATGGATACGAGTATCAAGGATGTTGGGTGCATATGAGGTGAGACTCGCACGATGTACTAAGACATTGGTACGAGGTATGCACGACTCGAGACTGAGTCGAGGTTGATGTGACTGGTAGTCATGCATCACGACCGTGTGTTAGTTGAGCCGTGAGTGTCAGCTGGTGCAATGTTCGAGGCATTGCGGGTACGAGTTAGAAAAGTATTGACCTCGGTGAAAAGTAATGGATTACTAGATGGACTGAAAGTTGGTTGAGTTGGTTCACTTGGCCGAGTTGGGGTGACAGTTTTGGAACTGTCAGGATCAGTTGGGTTGACAGGTGATGGACACCGAGTAGGAGACCCAGGTACGAGAGAAGTTGGATTTCCCCAAAAGTTTGTGGATGTACGAGATTCGGAATTTCGAGGACGAAATTCATTATGGGGGGAGATTGTAACGACCTGTACTGGAAACCGGGATTAGATTAGTGGTTAATGATGGATTAGTGAAGTAATCGATGATTAGTTGGGTACTCTCGGACAGACGGTGCAAAAGGACGATTTTGCCCTAGGAATGGGTGAAATGTTGACTTTTCGTTCGGGTGGTCAAACGGACTTTGACCGATGAATGTGACGTAGTTCGGGACGTCATGAGTTCACAAACAGGTGGCACGTCTGATTCCGATATTCGAGGAAGAAGTTGTGATGTTCGGAAGTTCAAGGGCAAGTTGGTAATTTGGTTGAATAGGGGCAAATGGTCGAGTTTTTCTCCGACATGTAGTTTTCACGTATTTCAAGGACCATTGGGTAAGTCTCAATGCACTGAGTACAACGATAGGCGGCACGCTATCATCGGACGTCGGTAGGTTTGGATTTTGGTCTAACTAATTGAAGGGGAAAATGGTAATTTTGGAAGGCAGGGGTAAAATGCTCTTTTGCTGCATAGGGATATGTGCCCAGCAGGATGAGGACTTTTGGCTGCCTTGGGAAGGTTGATTAATGAGATTGGGACACTTGTCCCATCTCTAGAGGATTGTGGAACCTGTTTCAACCGCCTCACTTTTGGGTTTTAAAATTGGTTGCACGGGTTTGAGAAAAACAGAGAAGAACAGAGTGTTTGTGTGTGACCGTGAGAACCCAAACCTCTCCTAAATGTGATCAATTGCCCATGAATCATGGCTGGAAATGAGAAGAGGAGTTGGGACAATAAGAAAGAAGGCCACGATGGTGATCGTGGTGGACGATAAGTTGGATGCCGTGATTGTTATGTTTCTATTAATTAAAATTGGCAAACCGTGCTTTAGCAATTATTAATCAAATTGGTTGAGTGAAGGATGGTATGAAGATCCCATGGAACCCACTGGGTGGCTAGGAAAGGAAGAAGTTGGTTGTTGGGCGATGAACGGTGGTGGAGCCGCCGTGAGATCGTCTCGGTGGCCAACGACTGAAGGCACTTTCGGGCCAGCTGAGCTGAAACTAGTCCCTCAAACACGATTTTAAGGTTCCTAGCAGCTTCTTGGAGTCGTTAGGGTGCATTTTGGTCCTTAGTCGTGCCCAGAACTTGGGGAAATAAATTGGATTATATCTGGTCCTTGAACATGATCGTTTTAAGAAGGTTTTTTGTGTTTTGACATCGTGGAGGAATAGGAATTGGTGAGACATAGCTATAGGATTGAATAGAAGAAAAAATGGACCAAAAATAACGGGATTACAATGTCGAACCGCTCACGCCGGTCCAATTGGACCGGGTCTGTAGAGCCGAACCGAACCCAGTTCAACAAGAGGTTGAAGACGAGCACAGTGCCTGGCGCGTGAGACCCACGCACAGCCCCTATGGACAGAGGATGAGGGCGCGTGGCACACCTTTTAAGGATAGTTTCAACATGACTTTTAACGTATTCAATGTAACGAACATTTTGGCACTAGTTTCGAGTCAATCAGACATCATTTCGATAGGTTTCGAGATGTCCGAAGGTTTTAGGGCTCGTTTAAAAATAGTTAAAAATTCAGGAAAATTACGGGACTTTAGTGGAAGCTTAATGAAGTAGTAGTGACCTTATTATGGGATTTGGACAGGTTCAGGAAAGCCAACGATAGTGGATTGGCCGGGACATGCGTAAGTGCATGCGTATCGAGGCGGCGACATAAATGGTCTGCGAGTGGACTTTGCTTTCTAACTTATGATGCATGCATAAATGTTTTTATATGATTTCTATACGTGATTTCTATGTTTGAGATATGATATTGATGATTTACGGTTTTGCAAGTATTTCGAGATAATTACATATTTGCACATTTTATGAGCTTACGATTTATGTTGTGATTCGACCATGGTTTTGATGATTTGATTTTGAGATTTGAAATATGATTTGATTTTAATGATTTTATAATGGATTTTGGAAAGTGATTCGGGCTTGAAGCCCTGTTGATAAAAGTGATTTCGATAAATGTGATTTCGGGTTTTGGAATCGGATTTCAGAAATATGATTCTTGATTTGGTTTTGGAACTTGAAAGTGGATTTCTGAATTTGGGTTCAGAATGATTATTCCGGATATCGGCTTACAGAATGATGGTTTCGGATTCAGATTCGGAAATGGATTATGGATATGATTCTGGATTTGGATTCGGGATGATGATTTCAGATTCATCTTGGATCTGGTTGTTGGGTTTAAAGTCTCGTATATGATACACGATTTGGGGGGGGGGGGGTGGCTCGGATTGGGTTTAAAGACCCGGATTGAGTTTAAAGACTCGGATATTGTGATTTCCCCCGTAGGCCTACTGAGTTTAAAGACTCAGGAGTTTAAGACTCGGATTATATTGAGGCCTAGATTGAGTTTAAAGACTCGGATAGATCCAGCAGGTTCGATGGATGGAAATGTGTTTTGGATTTCTGTGATAACTCGATGGTTTTAGTAATGATGGTTTTCAAATGGTTTTCCGATGTTTTGGGATATGACCCGGATGACATGGATTTTGATGGTTTGGGCTGAGGCCCGGGATTTGATGAAAAGAAATGACTGCTGGTTTTTGGTTTCATAAATGTTTATATGAACGTTTATGTGAAATGGGTTTTATATGCATGCATGGGTTTTTAAATGGAGGGTATAAATGTCTTTTCTTATAAACGGTTTTCTAAACTTATCCTTTATTTTTGTCCACTCACAGTCTTTTCTGTTTTCGATACCCTCCAGGTTTTTGCGGTGCGGGCTGTTGTTAGAGAGACGGAGACATCACACACACGATCCACAGTAGGCTCTGCGCACTCTGGGAAGTCAGGAAAATTTTGGACGGTTCCCTTGGGAATCCCTTGTCCAACTTATGTGTTACATGGAGGCTGGACGTCGGTTTAGCCTTCATGTCGCATGTAAGTTAGACGGGAGCATGGCTTATCCCTTAATCCCGAGGGACCAGGGGTAGGTCGTGTCAATCCCTTACCTCGAAGGCATTCGACCAAATCTCGAAATTTTGAGGCATCTTCGTCATCTCATCCTTCCCATTCTCATGGATTCCTTCAAATTGATTCATTCAGAAGCTTCGAAGGATCTATTCAAATGTGTTTGTAATCTCAATTTCAGCCTTAGTTCTCTCCAACCATTCGAACTCAATCTGGAAAAGTCGAGCTGCTTGAGGGGTCCATTCTTGGCTAAAACATCATTGATTCCCTTCGTTTTGGATTAGGTTCGACCGGCCTTGAGCTCCAGAATCTTAATCCAAGGTCAATTTTGAAGTTTAATTCCAATTTCAAGTTTGATCAATTCAAATTTATAAGTTTCGGTTTTGGGTTTTTCTTCCACGGTTTCCATCTCCTTCTTCCTTGTTTGATTCTCTGTTTCTCAAGTCTCTCTCCCTCACAAGGGAATCACTTACTGGGTTGTTGGTAAATTCACTACCTTGTTGCACAATTAGAGTGACAGATGTCACTAATGTCACAAAATAGGCTAGGTGAGTCACTCTTGTAATTGAATCATCCATTGGCTGCCTCAAATTACCATTTTGCCCATCCTTGACAAAATTACCAAAATACCCCTAGTGTTCCTAGGTTCGTAACTTTCACTTCCGAACTCCAATTTACGCATGCCACCTGTATACAGATTTAGCATCCTGAGACCTACCCAACGGTCTCTTCGGAAAATCTAAAAAGTGTCTCGAATGAAAAGTTAATTTTTCCCCCCTCCAAGGACAAAACAATCATTTTTGCATAATCTCACTAATTCGTCATTAATCACTAATCTAATCCTGAAATTCCGGGACCGGTCGTTACAGTTTATGAACTTAAAAGCTTTGAAAATCAGGTAGAATAAGTTTTAGTACTCTAGAGTTCATTAAAAGCTATGGCAAGCAGTTATGAGGCATATGCATATCAATTTAAACAAAGAACTCCTATGAATCACTCAACAAAGAAGTATATAAGGCTCTAAAGCTCACATAGGGTTCTTATGATTCATACAAATCTTAACATGCTCATTCTGTACTAGTTTATCATGCATGATCTACTACAAATCATAAACATTCAATCATAAATCATTAACAAATGAATTCAAGTTGTAGTGATCATCGTTTAGCCATGTTATCTCCATTTATCCGTCATTTTGTATCATTGATAGGTTAAAGGGCATCCTAAGACTCCTTAAAACATTAAGTTAAACAAAAGACTCTAGACTAAAGACACAAATACACAAAAATATTTTTGGGTTTTTGTTGTTTTTTTTTTGAATTTTTCCTTTTGTTTTTTTTGAAATAAGACTCAATTAAGTTGTAAACCACTCCCCCACACTTAAATCTGACATTGTCCTCAATGTATGAAAGTGAAAGCACAAAATCTAAGTAAGGAGAATTGATTTACGAAAATAAAGAAATAAAGACAAAAAGTAACTAAAGTAAAGGGAGTGAAGGGTTTAAGAAAGTAAATCTCTGTTTGATGGCTCCACCACTTCTCCGTCATTGGGTTGCCTCTTAAGAAGCGCTTGAAGTTTAACGTCCATAGCCTAAACGAAGTGCTTCAATAAACTCATACGATGTGAGGTCTATTCACTCTTTCGAACTCCACATCGTACTCACCAATTGCCTCTAAGTAAGGCGTCAATTCATCTTGAATCCGAGGGTCAAGTTCATTTGCCAACTCTTTGACAAGGGTGTCCCCTAAGTCTAGTTCATGGACCTTAGATTAAGTGAATTGCATATTGTGTTTTCCTTCAAAAAAGTTAGGTGAGAATAGGTACATAAAAAGAAGACGAGAGATAGAAAAGAATAGACACAAAATAGAATTGTATGTACAAAGAACGGGTTATATACAAGTGGGAAGTAAAAAAAAAAGTATAAACAATTTAAGAATATGCAAGGTAGAGTCACGAAAATGGCATGCAAATGCACAAGTTTCAAAAACGTCCAAATTAATGCAACACATATAAGTCTACATGAAGAATGGTGTGAATGCATAAGAGGGAAATCATGAGAACCTGCGTAAGATATAAGAGTTACGTGACAATGCACGAAAAGAATGACTTGCGCCTTTGATCTCACTTCCCTAGATTCACTTAGTCATAGGGGACCCGGTGATGAAATCCGAGCATCAAGAAACCACAGGAGGGTATACAATCTACCACTGCAATATATAGAGTAGTAGAGTGACATGAATAACTTTCCCACTTCGCATCTCATAGTACTTTCCTAGGCTTACGACCTACGCGTACTGATAAACATATTTCAATCCCCTCCACCATTCATTGTTAATCATGGCCAGTTGGGATAGATGTAACATGAAAAACAAGGACTAATTTCGAGAACACCTCGAGGCTAACTTGGCTAGGGTATGTATTCCATTGGAGTCCTCTTTCTTAGTGTGTGATAACCCCGAAATTCGAAAAAGGAAAAGTTGGAAAAATTGGAAGGAAATGACGATTTTGCCCTTGGTTATGAGTGTAACAACCCGTCCCGAGAATTGGGATTAGTAGAGTGATTAAGGTGTGATTAGTGAAGGTAATCAAGGGTTAGGTGGTCCCGAGGGGTCCGGGAACTTAGAATGACGATTTTGCCCCTAGGTCGGGCATAAATGTTGACTTTTACTTCGGGTGGTCAATTGGGGATTGACCAGTGACCAGGACGTAGTTTAGGACGTCATGAACCCGTAGACATGTGGTATGTTTGATTCCGACATCCGAGGAGGAAGTTGTGATGTTCGGAAGGTCGAGGGTATTATCGTAATTTTGGTAAAATAGGGGGAAAAGTTGACTTTTTGTATAATCGGGTTTTGGTAGGTTGACCTAGCATGGTTGGGTAGATCTCGTCGTCCTGAATTCAACGACAGGCGGCACGTATTCATCGGACTTACGAGGCGAAGGTTACGGGTCTAGGAAGTTTCGGTAAAACCGTAAAAATGAGTAAAACAGAAGGGTATTTTGGTCTTTTTGGTTTCTGGGGATTTGTGCAGAGAGCAAGGAGATGGACGGCTGGGGTTTAACCAAGTGGGATCAGGATTGAGTGGATGGTGACATGTGGCATGTGTGTAGAGGCTTCTGGTGCGATCCTGTGTGTTCACGGTCCTAACTATTTGGGTGAACCCATGTGTGTAGTTCTTCGAAAAACACAGAGAACAGAGGGTGAGAGTTTGAGATCAATTGATCGATCTGGGTGCAAGGGTGAGTAAATAGGGAGTTGTGAGTGTGATAGTGAGGCAAGGCGAAGCTAGTGGCCGTGAATTTGTGGTGCAATCGTGCACGGCGGCACGGCGGCACGGCGGAGGTGTGGAGAAATTTTGGGGGAAACAGGGAGCTTGTGAGGTTGAGGTGGTGGCTACGCCGTGAGGCGAGGCAAACCAAGGCCAGGGGAGGCTGAGGAGACTGCAAGGAGTCCAACGATCACAGTGGTAGGCGGCAGTGCGCACGACGGAGCTGCAATCGAAGGGTAAGGCTTCTTTGCTCTGTTTTGCCGTGAAACTTCAGTTGGAAAGTCGTGGACCTAGGGCTAGAGTCGAGGGATTTGGAGGTTAGGGTGAGACTCCTGAGGGTCCTAGGAATCATTTGAGTGTGCTGCCGTGATGGGTGGTGCACGGTGGTGGCGGGCACGACGGAGGGACCTTCAGTACTCTGTTTTGGCCGTGGGTTCAAACGGCGAGTCGTGTAGGTAGGGGCTGAGTCGACGGTATAGGAGTGTTGGTCTAAGTTCAGTGAGGTCTTAGGGACCGCCTGGTGTCACCACCGTCACGGGAGGTGACCGGAGTTGAGGAGTCGTGAAACAGGGGGACATTTAGCCGTCTGGTTTTGAGCTTAGTCGACGGGCTAGGGACAGTGTCGAGGTGAACGGAGTTGGGGATTGGATTCGTGGTGTCTGGACGAAGCTGCTGGTGAAGGAAGGGATCGAATTGGTGGCCGGATGGCGGAGATCAAGTCTCGCCGGTTCAGCCTGCGACGGCCGGTTCATCACAGGTTGAAGGTGGTACTGTAGCTGGCGCGTGGGGCCACGCGCAGCCACTTTGGGCGGTGCGTGGGGGCGCGTGCGGCGGCGGTTGGGAAAGTGGTCAACATGACTTTTGGTCTAGGAGTTGTGTTGAGTTCAATGGAGTTGGTTTCGGGTTAATCGGACATCGTATGAGTTCGGTTCCGCGAGGGAGAATGTCTAGGGTCCCGGGTTTTCGGTTTTCGATTCGGGGATTTTGTTTAGGGAATTTAGGTGAGTGTTTGTAGACGTATTAGTGACGTAATTTGACGGTGTTTGACAGGATCGGGATTTCCCGAGGAAGCCGAGGAACGGGCTGGACGTTCGGGACGCGAGTAGGGCTCAGTACTGTGAGTGGACCCTTTCCTTAAACTCGATCATGCATAACTCTTTTTATATACGTTTTGATGGTTTTACTGATGGTTTTACGTGAGTATAGACGTTTTCGGGATTTTGTACGTTTTTCGAGAAAATGCTGGTTTTCGGATTTTGATGTCACATTTGGGGATTTCCACCTATAAAGGTTTTTTGATGATGATAAATGGGTTATGAAATATGATTTGTGATTACATGTGGTTTTGGTATGAAAATGGATATTTTTTCGGATTTGGGTTCGGAATGACGGTTCTGAACGCCGGAAGGGCTTCGGACCGGTGATTTCGGATTCGGGTTTGGATAAGGATTTGGTGAATGGTTTTCAAATGATTTTGAGATTGGATTTGCTGGATCTGGTTATTGGGTTTAAAGACCCGGATATATGTGACGGGGGACCGGCCAGATTGGGTTTAAAGACCCGGATTGAGTTTAAAGACTCGGGAGTTTAAAGACTCGGATATATATATTGATTTCCCCCGTAGGCCTTGAGTTTAAAGACTCGGGAGTTTAAAGACTCGGATATGATTAAGGCCTGGATTGAGTTTAAAGACTCGGGAGTTTAAAGACTCGGATAGGTCCAGCAGGTTTGATCGGGAAAATGATGATTTGATGTTTATGGTTTTGATACGGTTTCTGATACTCATGCTGTGGTTTCTTAAGATATTTTATAGTGTTTCTGTTTCTTATGATGTTTTATCACGATTATTTATAACTGTGTTCATAACTGTTGGTTATGCATGTGGTTTCAAAACGGAGGGTTAAACTCGGTTTTCTTATAAAATGGTTTTGAACTTTTTGTACTTTCTGGTCCACTCACACTTTTATTTTAAATTGCCCTCCAGGTTGTGGAGCTAGCGCGGGGTCTTGACGTCGAGGCAGTGTCCGAGGCATAGAAGTGACGTGAGGGATCCTAGAAGAGTTTAAAGGCTTCTGTGTGCGTGTACTTTGTCAGTTTTTATTTTCCTTGTAATTTAGTGCTATGCTCTGTAAACGATAAGGTTGGGATATTTTGTAATTACTCCTGCGTCTGACTGGGTTCGAGTGAGTTAGACTTGAGTTTTGTGTCGGGGAGTCAGACGGGAGCGGGATTTACCTCGGGTTTCGGGGTGAAACCGGGGTGGGTCCTGACAATGAGGGGCGAAAGTTGACTTTTTGATCGGGACCTTATTTGGACTTTCCGTAAGTACCGTTGGATAGGTCTCGGTACGTTGAATCCGTAGACAGGCGGCATGCGTCATTCGGAGTTCGGACGTGAAAGTTTGGGTCTAGAATGGTGAGGGGCATTTTGGTAATTAGTTATGGCAAGGGCAAAATGGTAATTTGCCGCAACTGGGATAATTGGATAATTATATGGCTGATTCAGCCATGTATTGAACGGACACCTGTGCCTATTAATTGGATGAGGTTTTGTTGCATAGTGACACATGTCACTGTTCAGAGCACAATTAGTGGTAATTGGTGACTCATACGTTTGAATTATAACTAAATCGTTTAATATGTGTTTTCTGCAAAACCAAAAACAGAGACTGGGACCTTACTTGATCGATCTTACCAGCAACTAAAGCCATTTGAGAACTGATGTAATTGAGAGTGAAACCGAGAAGAATTATATAACAGAAAAGGGGAAGAAAAACCCAGTTGTACCCAGACTTAAACTCGAAAACCTTTAATGGACCTTAGGATCAAATTTGAATTGTTAGACGTTTATGAGTGAAATTGACCTCTAATTTAGCTTCCTGGGATTGATACGAGTAGAACCCAATGAAAATTGATGTGAATTGGAGTCCTTTTGGACTAGAACAGAAAGGAGGGGAACTTGGGATTTTTGAGCTTGAGTCGAATGGATTGGAGACATGAAACGATGAAATTGGACTTGGAAATGTGTTTATGAGAACCCCACGATGCTTCCTGATGCATCAATTGAAGGGAAACAATGGGAAATTGTGGGGATTGGATGATGAACAGTGATTCAATGTTCTTCGAATAGTCGAGCTTGATTCGACTAGATTAAGGTAAGTGTTCATGTAATTGAATTCACAGAACTTTAATTGGGTCCATAACGATGATGTTAGATGACTGAATTGAAAGAAATGATGTAGGATTGACGGACATTGAATTGGGTTAGTACGCGGGTCGCAGGATCCATTTACCAGAGAAACGGGTTGGGACGACGACTGTACAGGTTACTGTAGCAGGCGCGTGAGTTTCACGCGCAGCCACTCACGGCGGTGCATGAGGGCGCGTGGGCTCGATTCCCGTGGTGAGTTCAACCTGACTTTTGTTCTATGCAATGTAACGAACATTTTGGCGTTGGTTTCGAGTTAATCGGACACCGTTTCGATATTGTTTCGAGGGTCCGAAGGTTTATGTTACGTGTTTAATTAATATTTAGTTCTCGAAAAATTATGGGGAATTAGTATGATGTTAATTAAGTCATTAGTGACCCTGAGTAATGATTTTGGACAGGATTCGAGATTCCTGGAAAATAACAGAAATTACGGAAATGCGTGCAGCTCGGAAAGCGAGCGGTTTAGACGGTGTATGAGTGGACGTTTGTTTTATAAACTGAGATGCATGCATAGTTAAATGTTTTACATCATTTATGGAATGATTTGAATTGCAATGATTTGGTATGATTATTTCTGGATTTAATGATTGTTTTAATCAGTGTTTTGGGCAGGTTTTTCGAGAAACTGTGAAATGGCTATTTTGGGCGAAAGCCTGGGATTTGAGATTGGCTTTGAATCGGAAAATTGATTTGGTGGATTTATAATGCTTTTTGAGATATTTTATGGATTTATATGAAAAGGGCAACTGAGGTTGCGATTGCATTGATTTGTGTGGAATTGATGATTTTGGGCTAGGCCCGGGATGTTAAAAAGGATGTTTTGAATATTGTGAGTTAAAGATGATTTGATGGGATTGAATGATTTTTGGATATGATATTACGGATTTACGTGCATTGAATTATTTAATGATTTTACGGATTTATGAGAAATGAGAAATGGGATTTGGGCATGAGACCCTATGATACATGGTTTTGACATGGTTTTAAATGATGGTTTTGAAATAAACATTTTGATTGTGTATTGATGTTTGATGCCCCCAGATGTGTAATTAATGGGTAGACTTCGGATGTGTAATTCCCGGAGGGACTCCGGATGCGTAATTCCTGGAGGAACCGGATGTGTAATTCCCAGCGAGGCTAGATGTGTAATTCTCAGCAGGGCTGGATGTGTAATTCCCAGCAGGATGACGACTCTGGATGTGTAATTCCCAGAGGATCCTCGGATGTGTAATTCCCGGGTTATATGCTTTATTGTATGATAAAATGGTTTTATAAAATAATTTAAATGGCATTTGGGCTTGAGAGCCGGGATTTGACGTTTTCATGTGATTTGGCTGGAAGACCGGTGATGTTTTTCATACGTTGAGTCTATGCATGCATGGTTTGATAAACTGGAGGGTAAATAATGTATTTTGATAAATGTGTTTTAAATGATATTATTTTTGTCCACTCACACCTTTCCTGTTTTGATGACCCTCCAGGGCGTGGCACGATGTCACGACCCGACCCATCTAACACAATATTGTCCGCTTTGGGCTCAGCCCTCACGGTTTTGTTTTTGGGAGCTCACGTGCAACTTTCCAGTAGGTCACCCATCATGGGATTGCACCAGCCTCAACTAGCTTAACTTTGGGGTTCCAATCCCCCCCAAAGCCACTGAGCTCCCAAAAGGCCTTGTGTTAGATAGATACGTGCCCACACATATAAGGTACTTCACCTTTCCCTCCCCGAGCGATGTGGGATCGTTCACCGATCTTACCTTTTCAAGCTCACGGGTCTTGCTCACCATTCTTGCTTCTCAAGCTCACGGGTCTTGCTCACCGTTCTTTCTTCCAAGACCGGGTCTTACAATCCACCCCCTTGGGGCCCAGCGTCCTCGCTGGCACACTTCCGGTCAGGGTCCGGCTCTGATACCATTCTGTCACGACCCGACCCATCTAACACAATATTGTCCGCTTTGGGCTCAGCCTTCACGGTTTTGTTTTTGGGAGTTCACGTGCAACTTCCCAGTAGGTCACCCATCATGGGATTGCACCAGCCTCAACTCGCTTAACTTTGGGGTTCCAATCCCCCCCAAAGCCACTGAGCTCCCAAAAGGCCTTGCGTTAGATAGATATGTGCCCACACATATAAGGTACTTCACCTTTCCCTCCCCGAGCGATGTGGGATCGTTCACCGATCTTACCTTTTCAAGCTCACGAGTCTTGCTCACTATTCTTGCTTCTCAAGCTCACGGGTCTTGCTCACCGTTCTTGCTTCCAAGACCGGGTCTTACACACAACGTTCGAGGCTGATCGAGAGGCGGAGACATGAGCAGAAATCAGTGCAGTTATCCCTTGTCTGACAGGTGCTAAAGGGTAGTTTCGGGATTTCAGTTGACTTGTTGGACGGGAGCAAGACCGGGCACGGTTATCAATGTCCTTCGGGGACGAGTCCTGTCATAGTTCCCCACCTGTCACCAGTCATAACGCTCCTAGACACCATAACCAACCAATGAAAGTTTTCAAAATAGAGGTTTACCAAACCCAAGTGTTTACAACCTCTTCCCCAAAATCATGTCCATAGAGTCGAGTCTACAGTGTGTGGTGATGAAATCCACACATAACGAAGGGTTGAAGAGAAAGTAAACAAAAGGGGCGCTACCTGGTCCTGAAAGTAAGATTTTGAAGAAAACGGTTTTGGGATTCGTGCAACTCTAAAACATTTAATAGGAAATAATTTATACGTTGGGAAGTCAAAGTTATATATGGGTCACATAGCTTCAAAGTTTAGATGGAGACTTCTACGTCCGTGCGGCCCAAGTCATTAGTTTGAATTTTGAACCATTATCCCTGTTTGGGCAAGTCCAAAGTGACCAGGTAGAAAGAATACATGCAAGGGGAGGATGATTTTGGAACTCCGAAGTCCTACTTCTCAATGTGAACATGATTTTGGAACTCTGAAATCCTACTTCTCAGACCTGGCCTATAGCATGCATTATCTCATGTTCTAGACATCACCTTGAAAATTTCTTACTAAGGGCAGACATGTATTCGTTTCAAGATAACTCAAATGTGAGGTCTATGTGGCAGGTACCATGACAAGACCCACCCCAAAATTTCACGAATCGGACTGGTCCTGTTCCCATCTGACGACTCTTGTCAAAAAGGGATCTTACCCATTTTAATCCTACCCACTTTTTTGTTAAACTTACCAAACTAAATCCACCTTGCGGAAAAACCGCCCATATCCGACCTGCTATTCCCGAAAAGTCGTGGAAGTTACTAAATTGGCCCTAATCGGAACCTTACATAACCAAATTACCACAGTTATTTTCTTAACTAGAATCACTATAAGAATAACAACTTAGCATATATAATTGTTCCCAAACTTAATTCTATATTTCCAAGCTTAATGTAAATCATCTTTCCAACAATCAAGTACTTTTTCATATTTGTCTAATATGAAAACTATGTGAAATCATTGTTCACAATGAGCTTAGTTATCAAATCATTTAATCCATTACAATTACCAATTTTTAATATTGCTAAAATCCCATGTTCACCTCATTACCAACATCATAAATTCATCACCATGCCAAATTATCATACATAATTTATGTGCACATTATCTTAAACCAAAGGAGAATCAATTCCTTCTATAACCCTCACTAGTGAACTTTATGTTATGAAATATAACCCTCACTAGTGAAATTTATACAACCTAATAATTAAAATACATTTATGTACACAAATCCAAACCTTAAAGGAAACTTCTCAAATACCTTCCTTAGCCCTTTTGACTTGTAACGACTCGTCCCAAATTTGCGGGATTAATTAATAATTAATGGGGATTAATGGAGGAATAACGGACGATCGGGATAAAATGACGATTTTTTCCCTAGACGAGGGTAAAAAGTTGAATTTTGACCCGGGAGATCAATGACACGTGGAACGAGACCTATTACATAGATCAAGACAATACAAGTTCGTATATAGGCAGCACATTGAAATCGGACATCGTACGAGAAAGTTATGGGTCTGAAACGAATCAGGGTACAATTGCACGATTTACGAGGCATGTGAACATTTATCTCTTGTGGTGTAACGACCCGAACTTTCATAAATAATATTTAATTAAAAATTGACCATTTTGCCTTTGAGAGGGAAAAAGTTGACTTTTGACCTGGGAAATATTTAGAATTTTGACCAATGACAGTGACGTAGATCGGGACGTCACGAGTCCGTAAATAGGCGGCACGTCGAAAACGGACATTCGACGAAAACGTTATGGTTACGGGAGAAAATTCGAATAAACTTACGAACCGAGAACTAAATTAAAACAATATTAAATTAAGGAAATTTGATTTAGCCCTTGATTAAATCTGGACCCTTGGATCAGTGACAAGTGTCACTCATCCCACAGATTTTTTTCCCGAAAACATAGATCTTGTCCTATTGGTTGGATTTTAATATATCTTATTTCTCTCAACACTCCCCAGCCGCCCATCTCCTTCTCATCCTTCCATCTGCACCCTTCATTTTCCTTTCATCTGATTTATATTCTCAGACTCATCTCCTTCTTCCATTTGTTTTCCCGTGAAGAACAAACCTGTAAGGACCCGTCCCGGAAATTAGGATTAAGACGGTGATTCGTGAGCTTAATCGGTGGTTAGTTGGTTACTTTTGGTCCTTTAGCGTAGAATGACGATTTTGCCCCTGGTTCGGGCAAAAAGTTGACTTTTAGTTCGGGGGGTCAATTGGGTATTCACCGATGACCGTGACGTAGTTCGAGACGTCACGAGCCCATAGACCGAGGATCGTTAGATAGGTCTCGACGTCCTGAGTACAACGACAGGCGGCAAGCTATCATCGGACGTCGGACGGATTAGATATGGGTCTAGGAAGTTGAAGGGCAAAATGGTAATTTTGACTCTAGGGGCATTTTGGTCTTTTCTCCTTAGGGCCAATCAGATAAGGCCCAATTGGCTTTGTCGGATTGGATATTTGTGTGCTGTCCATAGGAAATGGGACACGTGGAAGAGACCTAGAGGTTTCTAGGTTGGTTATGATGGACACGGGTATACATTGTCCACTTTTAACCGTGTGTTTTGGGTCGAAGAACAGAAAAACAGGGAGAGGAAAAAGTGAGAGTTCTTGATCGATTCAGTGAGTGTGTGAGGTTTTTGTGGATTGGTGAGAGTGACAGAGAGAAGAAGGGAGCTGGTGACTGGATTGAGAGTGAAAATCGTGCAAGTATTGTTGTGGGTGTGAGGTTCGATTTCTCTGGGAAACAGAGAGGTGTCGAGGTAGCTGGTGGTGGTCTTGCGCTGTTTTGATCCAAGCAAGGCTGAAAAGGAGGCTCGGGTGACTCTGTGAACGCCGTAGGACACGATGGCAAGCACGGTGGCTGTCGATAAGCAGGTAAGCCCTTTGATTTTCTCTAAGTGCTCTGTTTTTCCCGTTTTACTTAATCCAAAAGTCGTGGCTTTTGGGACTGAGTCGAGGGATGTGCTGGGTGGTGTGAGACTCAGGAGGTTCCTAGGAGTCGAATAATCCTGATGCCGTGACGGGGGAGTGTCTGGTTAGCTGGGAACCGAAACAGGGGTTTCGGGTAAATTTCTTCGAGCTTGAAGTCGATGAGCTAGGGGCTTCGATGTTGAGTTTTCAGGTGGGGAATAGAGTAATTAGGCTTGGATGAAGCTAAAGGAATGAAAATGGTTGAAAACGATGGAGGTATGGCAGAGAACCGGTTACGTCGGTTTAGGTCTGCCCATCGAAGAAGACGATGAACAGTGCACTGGTGCAGGCGCTTGAGGCCCACGCGCAGCCACTTTGGGCGGCGCGTGGAGGCGCGTGCGGTGGTTTCCGGGGAAGTGGTCAACTAGGTTTTTTGTCTAATCGTTGTAACAAATCTATTGGGATAGGTTTCGGGACTATCAGGCGTTGTTTCGGGTTAGTTCTGCGGGATCGAAGGTCTAGGGTCCCGTTTAAAGTACGCTTAGAAGTTTGGGAAAGTTATGGGATTTGAGTAGGACTTTTGTAAAATAGTTAGTAACCTCGTTATGGACTTTGGACAGGTTCGGGAAAGTCGAGGGTAGCGGAATGGCCGGGAACGGCGTAAGTGCGCGCGTATCGAGGCGACGTCGGAATGGTCTGTGAGTGGACTTTTCTTTCTAACTCTTAATACATGCATATATGTTTTTATATGTTTTCTATACTTGATTCTATGATTGGATTTATGATTGTGATGGTTTACGGTATTTGCACGTTTTTTGAGGAATTGACGATTTTCACGTTTTACGAGGTTTTGATAAATATCGTGATTTGACCCTGGTTTATGATTTGATTTTGGGATTTGAAACACGATTTGATTTCAAAGGAAGTAAAAGGATTTTGAAAAGTTTTTTCGGGCTTGAAGCCCAGTTCAAAAGTGGTTTTGAAAAAGAGGATTTCGGGTTTTGGAATCGGAATCCCGGGTGACGATTCGGGATTCAATTCAGGACTTGAAGTGGATTCCGGGTTTGGGTTCGGAATGATTATTTTGGATGTCGGCATACAGAATGATGGTTGCGGACTTGGATCTGGAAAGGAAATGAATATGAGTTCTGGATTTGGATTCGGAATGACGATTCTGGATGCTAGAAGGGCATCAGACCAGTGGTTTCGAATTCGGGTTTGGATATGGATCTAGAAATGGTTATCAAATGGTTTTGATTGGATTTGCTGGATCTGGTTATTGGGTTTAAAGACCCGGATATTGTGATTGACGGGGGACGGACACGGATTGGGTTTAAAGACCCGGATTGAGTTTAAAGACTCGGATTATATTGAGGTCTGGATGGAGTTTAAAGACTCGGGAGTTTAAAGATTCGGATAGATCCAACAGGTTCGATGGATGAGAATGTGGTTTTAAATGTGTTTGGTATTCATTGAGTTTTGATGATGATGTTTTGGGCAGTGGCCCGGATGAAACGGTTTTTTTGTGGTTTTGGGCTGAGGCCCGAGATTTGGAAAAAGGAAAATGTGTTTGGTTTTCGTACATGGTTTTATGATATGAAATTTATATGCATGCAGTGGTTTTTACGCGCAGGGTATAAATGTATGTATTTTCTGATAACTGTTTTTGAACTTAAACTTTTTTTTTGTCCACTCACAGTCTTTTCGTGTTTTCGATACCCTCTGCGGTGCGGGCTGTTAGTCGAGAGAGACAGAGACATCATACGTACGATCCACAGTAGACCTTGCGCATTCTGGGATGTTCGAAAGTTCTGGACAGTTGAATCGTAAATCCCTTGTCAGACATACGTGTCACACGAAGGTTGGACGTCAGTTTCGTGTCATGCGTAAGTTAGACGGGATCGGGATTTAGCCCTTTATCCCGGGGGATTAGGGGTGGGTCCTGACAAAACCCATCCCTTCACTCCAAACACCCACATTCATCTACCTTGCTGCATCTCCACCACCAGATCAACCTCACCTCCCTCACCAGACATCATCTTCATCATCAGCCATCACCACCACCATCTTCTTCTCTGTACTGCAAACCGTGAAACACCCAGACCAGCGAACAACAAATGGACCCGAAACAAATAAAAAGTTCAACCCACACAACAACGGCTTGAACCAACACAAGGGTAGGATCGTTAGGACTTCTGGACGACTAAGAAACTGGCGGGAGGACTCACAACGGCGACATGGCGGAGGTACCGGAAAACATGAGAATCCCTCTGTTTTCTTCATTTTTGAAACCCTTGGTTTTGACGTGTGGGAACCATTTCTTTGTATTGAGTCGTGTTCTAGGGACGGTGACGAGCTAGAAGTGACTGGTTTCGAAGCTGGAAGTGAGCTGAGGTGACGGGGAAGATGGCCAAAAAACTGGGCCTCAGATCTTCAAACTAAAGGTATAGATCTCGAATGTTTTTCTAGTTTTTGAGTTCAGAGACTTGTAGAACGGACTTAGACGAACACGTAGGAACAAACCCCGTCAAAAATCGTAGCCGAAAATGGGAGTTCTTATCGGGTCAGGCTGCGGGACATTGGTGACACGGTTGCAGGATTTCGACAGGACCCGGCCGAATGTCAGGGATGATGACATCATCATGCTGACATCATCATGACATCATTATGACATCATCATGTTAGACATGTCAGACCAGCGACCAACCAGGGAGTGACACATGTCACTTGACTCCTGTTAGTGATGACGTTAGTAGTGACATCATGATGACGTCAGTAGTGACATCATGATGATGTCATCATCACTGTAGCAGCATTGACCATAGGGTTGACCAAGTGCGTGGTGGCACGTGTGAACAACATTTTTGGTGGGACCAGTATCATCTTTTAGGTTTTGACGATACGGATCCAATGGCGGTGGTTTCGTGTCGATCGGAGATTGTTAGGTTGGTCAATTTAGGGTTTAATGCCTTGGGAAACGTGTTCAGACCGCTTTCGTAGGCCGGTTCTATTCTAGGGCTTTAGGGTTGAACTTGTGGAGTCCATTAGTGACTTTTGGATGTGTTTGTACATGATTCGGCGGTCAGTTGAGCAGCAAAGACTATGTGTGAGTGGGCTTTTTGATTTCTAAAGGATTGCATGCATAACTGTTTTTACTATTCCACTTTATAATTGAGATGGGACTATTATGTGTATTATATTATGATGCTTATTACATATTATGGTGTTTTGGGCATGAGACCCATATGGATTATATACGGAATGTTTTCACGGATTATTAGGGAATGCAGGGTAACTATACTACTATTATGCTGTAATTTCCAACCTTATTGTTATTGTCTCCTCCAAGGAGGGTCGTTGGCTTGGGTGGACCCTGGAGTAGTCACGAGGCACTAACCGAGAGGAGTCAACTCCCGTGGGGTTACTCCCTCTCAGGAAGGCATTATGATTATACCTCGGACAGTGATCCGGGAAACTAGACACTGGTCGACCTAGAGGATTACTCGGGATTTGAGACCCTGAGTGGCACTCGTAGCCTTAGGATTGTGACATAATTAGGCATCGGGGATGCCGATGTTTGGTTTTACAGTGCACTATTACGATGGTTTTCCTTATTTAGTTATTTATATCATTCTATGATTTATGCTACGGTTATTATTACTGATATTTGATTCATTGCATGCATGTTTTGAAAGGGAGGGGTAAAACCTTATGATTATTATATTATTAAATTGGTTTTGGAAACTTGTTTATTTTCGGCCCACTCACTCTTTATTGTTTTAATTGACCCCTTCAGGTCGTGCTACAGAGGTAGACGACGAGGATCCATAGTACGAGGCTTAGATTATTTTGTTGTGCACCTGTACACCTAGTTGGGTAGGTTGAGCACTGTTTTTGTAACCTGAAATTTGTGCTCGTATTTTGTATTCGTACTATCCCTAGTCTGATAGCACTAAACTCTGAACTTGTATGTTTAACTTTATTATTTAATTCGAAAGACTTTAGTTTGGTTAAGGGTATTTTTGGTATGTTTAGAGTCGTTGTCAGACGGAAACGGGACATATCCCCAAGTGGTCCCAGTGGGATTAGGATGGGTCCTATCAACTAGGAATCAGAGCACTAGGTTAGTGGTCAGGGTACTAGGTTAGCGGCTTGTACCTTGTACATTGTCGCTTTAAATGTCATTTAACATATCTATTCCTCTTAACAGTTTTATTATACCTTCGAGACGAGATCCCCGAGCACGGACCGAGGAGGAGTTAGTGAGGGAGACGGAGAGTGCGAGCATTGAGCGGGCCCAACGATTGGGTGCCACGATCTTCAGCGGGGGGACAGACCCCGAGGAGGAACACCGGTGGATGGACCGTTGGGAGAGGATATTCACTGTTATGCACTGCCCACTGGAGGAGCACATGGTGTTGTTGACCTTTCTGTTGGATGGAGGCGCATACCGCTGGTGGCACAACCTGGTGATGTCTGGGTGCACTGTTCCCTCTATTACCTAGGAGACCTTTAAGGAACGATTCTTCAACCAGTACTATCCGATGTCTTTCCGTAACGCGCATGAGGCCGAGTTCCTTCAGCTCTAGCAAGGGAGCCAGACTATGGCGGAGTACGAGCAGTCCTTCCTGATGCTATCCCGTTTTGCTGAGGCATTCGTGGGCACGGAAGAGGTCAAGTGTCTCAGGTTCGAGTGGGACTCCGAAGGGACATTCAGCCATGGTGACTTCTACCCACTTTGATTCTCTAAGAGACATGACGGATGTAGTGGCGAGAGTGGAAGCCAGTCTCTTGATGCAGCAGCAGACTGCTAGTGAGGCACAACGAAGAGATCGTCCCCATTTTAGATTTTCGAAACATCAGGGCTCGAAGGGTGGCCATTCATGGGGAGCTTCATCATCGAGTAGCCGGGGACAGTTTGGTTAGCATGGGAGTCCCAGAGGTCAGGACAGAGGTTTGGATCCTGGTAGCAGCAGCAGTCCACCATGATTGATTCACTTGGTGGGTTTTCCGGTAGGCCGAGGGCGGTGACTTGCTTCGCCTGCGGAGAACAAGGGCATTATGCTTCTGATTGCCCACTGGTGCATGGCAGCATCAGTTCAGTGCAGAGCTCGAATTCTCATACTACTGGTGGTCGCGGATAGGGTGGAGCCCGTAGCAGTGATAGAGGAGCACGGTGACGCGGTCAAATGATTGAACCCTTAGCTCGAGTTTATGCAGTTACCTAACAACAGGCCAGCACAGTCTTGGGTGTTGTGACAGGTACTCTATTTATATTTAATATCACTGTTAGCGTGTTTATGGATTATGGGGCTACTCATTCATTTATTTCGTGGAGTTGTATGAGCTTATTGGATCGTGAGGTGTCAGAACTTGGGGATGAGATGGGTGTGGGTACACTGATGGGAGTTGTCTACCGAGTGAACCAAGTTATATGAGATTGCCCAGTGGAAGTAGAAGGCGTGGAGTTCCCAGCTGATTTGATCATAATGGATATGCATGACTTCGACGTCATACTAGGAGTCAACTGGTTATCGGACCACTATTCTCTGATCGACTGTTGCAACAAGCGGGTGACCTTGCGGAGTCCGGGTTTACCGGAGGTGATCTTCCAGGGAGAGTAGAGAGTCTCGTCACTCGAGATAATTTCCACACTCACAACTACTAAATTATTACAGTAAGGATGTCAGGGTTATTTAGCTTCTGTCGTGGAAGCCCATGATGATTCTTTGAGAGCCGAGGATATCCTGGTGGTACGGGAATTTCCTGATGTATTTCCAGAGGACTTGTCTGGATTACCACCACCCCGGGAGATCGATTTCACAATCGAACTACTCCTTGGGACGCCACCAATATCGTAAGCACCGTATCGTATGACACCAGCAGAATTACGGGAGTTGAAAACCCAACTACAGGAATTGGTGGATCTGGGATTCATCCGACCTAGTACTTCACCATGGGGAGCACCGTTCTATTTTTTAAGAAGAATGAGGGTAGTTTACAGCTGTGTGTGGATTATCAGCAACTTAATAAGGCAACAGTAAGGAACCAGTATGACACGACCCATCCCAATACCCCCCCCCCCCCCCCCCCCCGGCGGGATTACCGTGGGATATGCCATGCTCCTGTCTGACACGAAGTGTCAAACAAGGGATAACCTAATGCCACTGCCCATTCAGGGCTTCCAGAGTGCGCAAGGATCGATGGAGGAGGCATGCGATGTCCCGGTCTCTACTGCAGTCCGTATCCATGCTCAACCTGAAGGGCATTAAAAACAATAAAGGCTGTGAGTGGACGAAAATAAAGGAGTTCATAAAACACATTTCACAAAGATATTTATGCCCTTCATTAAAACGTATGCATGCATCGAAACTAGTAAGCAAGCCATTTACTAAAAGAAACCACTAGGGCCTTAGCCCAAAATCCGTAAAACCAAATCATGTGGGTCCCTGCCCAAATCCAAGAATACCGAAAATCAAAACATATATTCGATAAATCCGACATCCAAATACCAAATCCAGTTCCAAGTGGGCCACTGCCCAAAACCATAACCATAAATACCATTAAAAAAACATGTTTAAACCATTTTGGGCATCCCAGATGCCTAGCGTCTCAGACGCTCGGCGTCCCAGACGTCATATCTCACGGTATAAGCAACGTGTGCTACTCGGGGTCTCACTAGGTCCATATCTCTGACATCCCAGATGTCTGACGTCCCAAACATCAAATCATAGCAATCCTGCTCCTGAGTCACTAGACGGTCCAGTCGCTTCGTGCAGTGACCCCTCGCAGGTAATGCACCGCGACTTCTCCAGTGTCCCAGACACCTGGAGGAGACCATCCACATATCCTCGTATCAAGATGGTTTACGGAAAACAGTTTTATCAAATCATTTCAAAACACCTCAAGGATCCTGCCCGAAATTTCCATAAAACCATCACAAGTCCAAATATCTGATTTCTCAAATCCAAAACCATTTATTCAAATCAATTTAGGGACCTCGACCCGAAATCACATTTATAAACCAACTGGGCCTCATGTTCGATTTCGTAAACTAACTGGGCACACGACCCGATTTTGTAAATCAACTGGGCCCCCAGCCCGATTTCGTAAATCAACTAGGCCCCTGCCCTGATAATATAACTCAAATGGGTCTCAGCCCGATTTCGTAAACAACTGGGACCCTGGCCCGATTTCATAAAGCAACTGGACCCCCAGCCCGATTACGTAACTCAAATGGACTCCAAGTCCGAGGTTTGCAAAACAATTGGGTCTCATACCCGAGTTCATCTTTCCAAATTCAAAACCATTTCATCACATCATTCATGAAACCGCAAGCACATAAAACCACAATAAAACCATCATCCTCGATATGCGTGTAATACAAAAATCATCTCGAAATACGTGTAACATACGCAAAATCAATAATCACAATTATCATCATAGAAATCACGTATATAAAACATATAAAATAGTTATGCATGCATAGTATTTATGAAACCAAAGTCCACTCACAGACCGCCCTACGCTACGCCTTGATACGCGTGCAATAAGCCTTCCTAGGCCACACCACTATCACCGGGACTTCCAAACCTGTCAAAATCACACTAGAGGGTCACTAACCACTTCATTAACCGCTTATTCAAGCCCCGTAATTTTCCCGAATTTTTAACTATTTTTAAATTAAATCCTAAACCTTCGGACATCCCAAGCATATCGACACGGTGTGCGATCGACACGAAACCAGTCCCAAAATGTTCGTTACACGAAATAGATTAAAAGTCATGTTGGAAGTTTCCCCAAAATACCTTTCACGCACCCCCACGCACCGCCGCAAGCGGCTGCGCGTGAAGCCCACGTGCGGTGAACAGTGTCATTGTCTTCCTCTAGTGAACCGAGTTCACTGGTTCAGACCAGTTTGACCGAACCGATCAACCGAATCGACAGGTTCTCCCTACTCCAGCCACCAAAATCCTCCCTGTTTCTTCCTATGTCATCGTCCTAATCTAACTAAGAGTTTTATGGAATCAAAATAAAGAAAAACCATTTACATCTTTACCTCTGAACGTAAACCTATAGCCCAGATTTTCCGACCATCCTCCCCATCAATTCAGACCACCCCGTGCCTCGAAATCAAGTCCAGTGTGCTCGTCTAGGTTCCTAGATCATATTAGGATCAACCCTAACGGTTAACACACGTCCAAGACTCGGTTTCCATTCTTGTTTTCGAACTGGGTTACGGTTTCTTAGTTATCCCCGCCATGACTAGCACACTGTCGTGTCGTCCTCGCAACTCTCAGCCTCTCAATAGTCCTTCACACGAGCACATGGATGCAAATATGGTGGTGGTGTGGTGAGTCGTGTGTTTAGGCGGGTGAAGAGTATAATGGTGATCAAGTTTTTGGAGAAGAAATTATGAAGATGATGACTGATATGAACATGAACGGTGAGGATGTGAGGGAGAGATAGAGATGGACGGCTAGGATTAGAATCAGATGAGGTGAGAATAATGGATGGTGGAGATTAGAGATGAGAAATAAATAAAATTATAAAATAATGAAAAAATACTATTTTAATGTAGAGATCCACTTTTTAAGGTTAATGACCAATGGGATGAGTGAAAAGTATCACTCATCCAAGGGTCCCACCAAAAATATCTACCCAAACAGAATTAATTAATATTTTCCTCAGATCCCGAGACACAAATCCCTGATTTCGCTCTCGTGAGCATAACTTCTTCGTTCGACGTACAATTTCGGTGTGCCGCTTGCCTACAGACTTGTGACGTCCCAATCTACGTCACGGTCATCAGCCCTCGTACATTTGACTCCCCGAGTCAAAAGTCAACATTTTGCCCCTTTTCAACTAAATTACCAAAATACCCCAAAACTTCCGAACATCATAACTTTGTCCTCGAATGTTGGAATCGGACGTGCCACCTGTCCATGAACTCGTGACGTCCCAAACTATGCCACAGTCATCGGTCAAAGTCCATTTGACCGCTCGAACTAAAAGTCAACCTTTTTGCCCATTCTAGGGGCAAAACCGTCATCCGTCTGAAATCTCTCAACTAATCCTCGATTAGTCATTCTAATCAATAATTAATTAATATTTAATCCTGATTTTCAGGATGGGTCATTATAACCTTCCCCCGTTAATTAATTTCATCCTCGAAATTTCAACTATCTTGATTCCACATCCACCTCATGGAAAACAAATTTGGCCTCACAACATGTGTACACTGGTACACCCAATATCCAGAGTAAAACTTGTCTGCATTCAGACGTCCCACCAATATTCACATCGCGGGGACTACACCCGACCATGTCGAGTGACATTGATTACCCGATCCAAGTTAATACCGCGGGATAATTCTACCATTAAGCTGACACATTCAGCTTGACGGTTCCTCTCAATCACTAACACATCCTGACATTTGCTCCCACTGGAAGTCACCAAATGTCACTCGTCAATCCACGCTGACACTACTAGCCAAACTGTCACCACAAGCTCTACCACCCTAGTAAAGCTCCAACCATTATCCAGTCGGTGACATCACATCTTACCCCAACTCCCTCAATGTAGCGTAAGATCAACAACAGGATCTTACCTCGCAGAGCAAGCTCAATCCTGCGACATATATCGATCTCAGCATCCACAACTATCAACTCCTTCAGCGATCCATGACACTGGTAAGAGTCATAGAGTAGTAACTTCACGTGAAGTAACTTGTGGTTACATTAACCACCAACTCCCTCATCCTGAGTATACATATACTGTCATCTCACTCAATCAGGTGGTGTAAATGGAACACATTGAGCACTTGCCCAGCAGTGATCACATATCTCAACACTAGGGTTTCACTAGCCAACCATGGCTAGGAGCACCTGTACATACAATCACTGAACCCAACAAGATCACTCTGGCCTAATGCGCAGTTTCCAATGTCCAGTCCATGATCACAACCAATCCAATGATATCGGAACTAAGCCGATTACCAACAAGTTCATCCACATACCCCTAGTACATCCCATATATCACCACGCTCGATCACACAATGTACAGGGTACGGACATCCATCCATCATCCAGCATACCCAACTCATCACGCCTCAATTCTGGAGTCCAACTGTCCAGCCCAACACTAGATAGACCAAATACTCCAACTCATCACCTATCACGAGTCCCATGGTCATTCAACCAACATCACAAAGTCTACTCCCAATCACGTCATCCAAAATGTACCAATCCAAGAACGCCCACCAAGGCGTACCCATTCACGCCAAATGAGCATCCAATCTTACTCACGTCTACTGAGACGCACCAACTCTGAACCTATCGGATACTCGTTCACTCGATTAGCATATCATATTCGATTGACTCCTAAAGGAAGCCAATCCCATCATTCACATATCCAAGACTGACCAATCCGACCGTGTCGGATATCAACTCATTCAATTAATATATCACACGGGATTAACCTCGAAAAGAAGTCAGTCCTGACATCTCCATATCCAATATCCAAGTAAGAGCAATAAGCCCTCCACCTACTTGGATCAACAAGGTCACGATCCAGATCCATTGCTACCGTCACCTGATCATTAACGTCACGATCCCATAACATGAACGTCACATCATCCGCTCATCCACATCGCGATCCAGATCCACCACATAACCTGATAGTAAAGATCACGGTTCGAATCCGACCCAGCATCACCCGATCATTAATATCACGATCCATGATCGTCAAAACACCCTATATCCTCAACATCACGATCCTGATCCACCTAGGATCCACATAGTTAACTACCAGATTTCAAACCATAGGGTCTTACACCCTCAACGAATCCGCATCCTATCACATCGTCCCATAACTATTTCACATCTAAACATTCAGTCAAAGACGGAACACGTCTAGACTGTGGGTCCTCTCCAATTCCCTCTTATCGATCCTTGTCATCCCACCGAGGGAAATCAAGGCTGATCCAAGACGATGACATCAAATTGCATCCCACGTGAGTGCAAGCACAAGACCACTGCACACACCACACCATGTAACCCAAAATTGTCTGCCACCAAGCAAAAAATGAGAAATCTCATTCACCTAACTTCCAAATACTCAACTCCTCCTAATGACCCAAAAAAAATCATGGGTCCACCCACTAATACACACTCAACGTACTGGTGACAATAACATTATCTGCCAGGGGCAGAAAATAAGAAGTCACCCCCAATGACTTCAGAATACCTATCACCAATGCAGAATCAAGCACCATTCACATCGTATCAATCACAACTTCTCTTGGTTATGAAGTTTCAACCATATTGGAACCAACTCACTCAGACACCAACCACGTGTCCGCAATCAAACTACCATCCAGACCTCATGTCTGTTTGTACCGTTTATGCACACCCAAAAGGATGTAATTCGCAAATATCTTATTCTCACGTCTCAACCTTTACAGGTTCAACCCTCAGGTTTTCCATGTCATTCATAATCACATAATCTCACAAGTTTTGGAGTTTACGAAACTCCCCGAATCCACTAATTTCCATGACGTCCCCTACGTCATCCCAAAACTCTTCATGTCTCATTCATACCCTTTCATCCATCACTTACTCATCTTATACTTGTTGGGACTTAACCCAACACATCTCAATCCCTGCTGGATCTCATCCAGTCCATTACCCACTGCTGAATCTCAGATACCAAACTTATACTCATCATGACAGAGTCACATCCCAACTCGTGGCTCATCGTCATCATAATCACAGGCACATAGTGAGTGAATCGGAAAACCCTGAGTTGTTACTCATACCAAGCAACAACCTCGTACCTCCGCTCAGGTTAGAGGAACTCTGCCTCTCTAGTACCCCACAACTATGGGTACCACCACTCTGATAAACCACTGCAAGGTAATGGACGTTCCCTGAACGTCACTCGATTTTCAACAACCACAACTACATCCGCTCTCGATGGTAGTGTCTACCACAACTCGTGCAGACCCAACCACCAGACATCGCTATCGAGATTTCGGATCCAATCGGAATCAACTACCAGTACTCATTACTATGTATCCCCACTCCGGGAGTCCATCGACAAGTATCACACCCTAGTGACCTGTCCTACCAGTATCTAACCAATCATTAACTAACCTCAACTCGACTTAACCAGTGTCGTCCACCAGGTCATCCCCGACCTCAGTCATTCTCTACGACACAATTTCAAACTACTAGTCACAATCTGGGGTTATACCCGACAAACAACCTCAATTTCAAAAAGTCGTCCAATCCACAACAACTACGAACTCACAATTTCAGTTCATCAATCAAAACTAAGGTTCGCCTTCCAGAATATCCATCATAACTTAGGGTTCCACAATCACACCCTAGGGTTCCTCTCAACCCAACTGCTAACTGCCAACTGCAGTATACTCCACAATCTGACCGACCCTGCGGTCCTGACATCGTATAAACGTCAAATCCAATCCTACCATCAACTCAACTGGGGTTCCATCACTAAGGTCATCAACTAACTCCGATATACTCACATTCTCCACACCAGCAATCACCACTAGGGTTCACGTTTCCAAGTCATCACTCAATTGGGGTTCACCTGACCCAACTGCGCTCAGCAGTATAACCATTTAATGTCACATGACTGAACGACGGTCACACATTACCAGTTAGTCACATACAACCCCACTTGGGTCGAATCACACTAACGCACGACGTATCGGGCCAATATAATACTATCCACTATTCAATTCCAAAAACTATCTATCTGGCATCCTACTATAAGGTTGATAATGGGCTGACTACGTAGAGACATCACATCCTCAACCTGCGTGCACAACAAGAGCAAACCTGATCTGATACCACTTGACACGACCGATCCCAATCCCCCCCTAGGATTACCGTGGGATGTGCCATTCTCCCGTCTGACACGAAGTATCAGACAAGGGATAACCTAATGCCATTGCCCATTCAGGGCTTCTAGAGTGCACAAGGGATAACCTAATGCCACTGCTCATTCAGGGCTTCTAGGGATAACCTAATGCCACTAACCTAATGCCATTCTCCCGGTCTCTGCTGCAATCTGCATCCGTGATCAACCTGAAGGGCATTAAAAACAACAAAGGCTGTGAGTGGACGGAAATAAAGGAGTTCATAAAACACATTTCACAAAGATATTTATGCCCTTCATTAAAATGTATGCATGCATCGAAACTAGTAAACAAACCATTTACTAAAGAAACCATTAGGGCCTTATCGTAAAATCGGTAAAACAAAATCATGTGGGTCCTTACCCAAATCAAAGAATACCGAAAACTAAAACATATATTTGATAAATCCGACATCCAAATACCAAATCCAGTTCCAAGTCGGCCACCGCCCAAAACCGTAACCATAAATACCATTCAAGCAAAACATGTTTAAACCATCCTGGGCATCCCAGATGCCTAGCGTTCCAGACGCTTGACGTCCCAGACGTCATATCTCACGGTATAAGCAACGCGTGCTGCCCGGGGTCTCACCGGGCCCATATCTTTGACATCACAGATGTCTGACGTCCAGACGTCAAATCATAGTAATCCTGCTTTTGAGTCACTATATGGTCCGGTCGCTCCGTGAAGTGACCCCTCGCAGGTAATGCACCATGACATCTCCAGTTTCCTAGACATCTGAAGAAGACCATCTACATATCCTCGTATCAAGATGGTTTACGGAAAACAGCTTAATCAAATCATTTCAAAACACCTCAAGGGCCCTGCCCGAAATTTCCATAAAACCATCACAAGTCCAAATATCTGAATTCTCAAATCCATAACCCTTTATTCAAATCCATTTAGGGTCCCCGACCACAAATCACATCTATAAACCAACTGGGCCTCATGCCCAATTTCGTAAACCAACTGGACCCACGACCCGATTTCGAAATTCAACTGGGCCCCCGGCCCGATTTCGTACATCAACTGGGCCCCTGGCTCGATAATATAATTCAAATGGGTCTCAGCTCGATTTCGTAAACAATTGGGCCCCTAGCCAGATTTCATAAAGCAACTGGGCCCTCGGCCCGACTTCGTAACTCAAATGGACTCCATGTCCGAGGTTTCCAAAACAATTGGATCTCATACCCTAGTTCATCTTTCCAATTTCAAAACCATTTCATCACAGTATTCATGGAACCGCAAGCAAGTAAAACCACAATAAAACCACCAGCCTCGATATGCGTGTCATACGAAAACATCTCGAAATACGTGTAATACACGCTAAATCAATAATCACAATCATCATCATAGAAATCACATATATAAAACATATAAAACAGTTATGCATGCATAGTATTTATAAAACCAAAGTCCACTCACAGACCATCCTACGTTACGCCTCGATACGTATGCCATAAGCCTTCCCGGACTACACCACTATCACCGGGACTTCCAAACCTGTCCAAATCGCACTAGAGGGTCACTAACCACTTCATTAACCCCTCATTCAAGCCCCGTAATTTTCCTGACTTTTTTAACTATTTTTAAATTAAATCCTAAACCTTCAGACACCACGAATCATATCGAAACGGTGTCCGATCGACACGAAACCAGTCCCAAAATGTTCGTTACATTGAATAGATTAAAAGTCATGTTGGAAGTTTCCCCAAAATACCTTTCACGCGCCCCCACGAGTAGTCGCAAGCGGCTGAGCGTGAAGCCCACGCGCGGTGAATAGTGTCGTCATCTTCCTCTGGTGAACCGGGTTCACTGGTTCAGACCGGTTCTCCCTACTCCGGCCACCAAAATCCTCCCTGTTTCTTCCTATGTCATCGTCCCAATCTAACTAAGTGTTTTACGGAATCTAAATCAAGAAAAACCATTTACATCTTTACCTCTGAACGTAAACCCGTAGCCCAGTTTTTCTGACCATCCTCCCCAGCGATTCAGACCAACCCGTGCCTCGAAATCAAGTCCATCGTGCTCGTCTAGGTTCCTATATCATATTAGGATCAACCCCAACGGTTAACACACGTCCAAGACTCGGTTTCCATTTTTGTTTTCGAACCAGGTTACGGTTTCTTACCTCCACCGTCGTCCCTGCCGTGCCCAGCACACTATCGTGTCGTCCTCGCAACTGTCATCCTCTCAATAGTCCTTCACACGAGCATATGGATGCAAACATGGTGGTGGTGTGGTGAGTCGTGTGTTTTGGAGGGTGAAGAGTATAATGGTGATCAGGTTTTTGGAGAAGAAATTATGAACATGAAGATGATGATTGATATGAACGTGAACAGTGAGGATGTGAGGGAGAGATAGAGATGGAAGGCTAGGATTAGAATCAGATGAGGTGAGAATAATGGATGGTGGAGATTAGAGATGAGAAATAAATAAAATTATAAAATAATGAAATAATAATATTTTAATATATAAATCCACTTTTTAAGGTTAATGACCGATGGGATGAGTGACAAGTGTCACTCATCCAAGGGTCCCACCAAATATATCTACCCAAACAGAATTAATTAATATTTTATTCGGATCCCGATACTCAAATCCCCGATTTCGGTCCCGTGACCATAACTTTTTCGTTCAACGTCCGATTTCGATGTATCGCCTGCCTACGGACTCGTGATGTCCCGATCTACGTCACTGTCATCGGCCCTCATACTTTTGACCCCCCGAGTCAAAAGTCAACATTTTGCCCCTTTTCAACCAAAATACCAAAATACCCCCAAACTTCCGAACTTGATAACTTAGTCCTTGAATGTCAGAATCGGACGAGCCACCTGTTCATGAACTCATGACATCCCGAACTACGCCACAGTCATCGGTCAAAGTCCATTTGACCGCCCAAACTAAAAGTCATCCTTTTTGCCCATTCTAAAGGTAAAATCGTCATTTCCCACCGTCCGTCCGAAATCTCTCAACTAATCCCAGATTAGTCATTCTAATCCATAATTAATTAATATTTAATCCCAGTATTCAGGACGGGTTGTTACACAATACCCCCTACCTAGAATTGACGATATGTTCGACCAACTGCGGGGAGCGCTGTACTTCTCCAAGATTTACCGACGATCGGGTTATCATCAGTTGAGGATGATGTTCCGAAGACGGCGTTTTGGACGAGATATGGGCATTATGAGTTCTTAGTGATGCCATTTGGTTTTACGAATGTACCAGCTGCATTCATGGATTTGATGAACAAGGTTTTCCGAATATATCTAGACAAGTTCGTTATCGTATTCATCGACAATATTCTAGTATATTCCAAGAGCGCCAGAGTGCATGAGAAGCATCTATGGATGGTATTGGGGAAGCTAAGGCAGGAGCAGTTGTGACAGGACCCGTCCCCAAAGGACATAGATAACCGTGCCCGGTCCTGCTCTGACAAGTCAACTGAAGTTCCGAAATTACCTTCAATACAAGCCAAAATAGGGATAACCGCACATGTGCCCACTCATGCCTCCACCTCTCAAATAGTCTCGATCATCGCGCCACGACCTGGAGGGTCAATAAAACAGAAAAGGTGGGAGTGAACGAAAAATAACCTTTCGTAAATACATTTACCAAATATATTCTTACCCTCTAGTTTCACAAACATGCATGCATATCATAAAATATGAGTAAAATACGTCCGGGAATAAATTTTTATAAATCACAAATCTTGATAAAACCACGGGACTCATTTCCATATCCAATCTCATTAGTCACGCTATCCATGATATGCGTGCAAATCAAATAAGCTCAAGGACCGCTCAAATCTGAGCATGCCATTGTGAACACATCACAAGTCGACATTCCAGATCGTCGTGAACATACCATGGACTGATCCCATATAATCCCAGCACATCTGAGTCGAGCCTCCCTCGGCTGCACGACCACTGACCATGCTACGTGACCTCTCCGGGCGAACACATCCCATCTTGGAGGCTAGCGTTATCTCCAGGGTGCACTCCGGGAAAAACATATTCCCAACCAGAAGCCCTAAATATCTACAACACAAGGTACACTGCGGGGGAAACATATTCCCAACCGAAAGCCCAAAATATCTGCAAGAATCACCATAATAAAACAAGTGAAAACAGTTGCATTTGAAACCAAAACCATTATCAAAACATGGTCTCGGCCCAAAACATAGTTTCCTCAAAACTCGTAAAACCAGAGTCCCGATTAATTTCATAAATTCGAAAACCAACAATATCATCATGTAATCACATGTAAATACAAATCCAATCAAAAATGCCTTCGAGGTAAGGAATCATAAAATTGAACTAACCGACCTTCAATTAACATTAACACGATATGATTCGCTGAATCAATTGAAGAAATGGAGTATAAATTGACAGGGATTGAATCAGGTTGTCACGCGAGCTAACAGGATCGAATTGTAGGAAACGAGCAGAGAAGATGAATAGTGCCATGCACTGTAGTAGGCGCGTGGCTCTCATGCGTAGCCACTCACGGCGGCGCGTGGAGCCTTGTCTCAAGGTGAGTTCAACATGAAACTTGATCCTCTGAATGTAATGAACATTTTGGCACTAGTTTCGATCTCGAAATTCGGGACGGGTCGTTATAGTTGTATGCCAAGTTGAGTAAGTGTCAGTTTTGGTTGAATAGCATTGGTTTTTTGGGACATGTCATGTCACCTGACGGGATTAGTGTGCATCCCCAGAAGACTGAAGCAGTGACTAACTAGGCGAGATCGACAACAGTAACCGAGGTACGAAGTTTCGTCGGATTGGCAGGCTATTACCGAAGATTAGTGGAGGGTTTCTCTAGAATTTCCGCACCTTTGACTTGAATAACCAAGAAGGGAGTGAAATTTGTTTGGGATGAGCGTTGCGAGCAGAGATTTCAAGAGCTAAAACATCGGTTGACTACTGTACGTGTCCTTGCACTACCTGATAATAGCGGAGAGTTTGAGGTTTACAGTGACACATTTTTGTAAGGACTGTGCTGTGTGTTGATGCAGAATGGCAGAGTTATCACATACGCATCGAGACAGCTTAAACCACATGAACTGAACTACCCTAGACATGATTTGGAGTTGGTAGCGGTGGTTCATGCCTTGAAGATCTAGAGACACTATTTGTTCGGAGTGACATGCAGGATTTTCACAGATCATCAAAGTCTGAAACACCTGTTTACCCAGAGAGAAATGAACATGAGGTAGCGACGGTGGTTGGAACTGATTAAGGACTATGATTGTATGATTGAGTATCATCTGGGGAAGGCAAATGTCGTGGCGGATGCACTCAGTAGGAAGTCTGCAGGATCGATTGCTCATCTGAGGATGATAAATCTTCCCTTACTGGTGGAGCTCCGGAAGACTGAAGTTATACTTGGGATGGATGATCAGGGAGCTTTATTAGCTAGCTTTCATGTACAACCTGTGCTAGTCGATCGGATTATTGAGGCACAATTCCAGGATATGACACTATGTATTTGCAGGATTGAGGTTGAGGCAGGACAGAGATAGGACTTTTCCATCTGAGGCGATGGAGCGCTGGTAAATCTAGGTCATTTATGTGTACCTGCAGTGGCGGAGTTACAGACAGAGATTCTAGATGAAGCCCACAGTTCGACGTATTCAATGCATCTAGAAGGGACAAAGATGTACCACCTTCTGGGACCACTATTCATGGGAACGTATGAAGCAGGATATAGTAGAGTTCGTCAGTAGATGTTTAACTTGTCAGCAGGTTAAGGCTAAGTGCTAGAGACCGTACGGAGCCATGTAACCACTTTCGATTCCCGAGTGGAAATGGGATCACATTACGATGGATTTTTCCTTCAAGTTACCGAGGACACGGAGTGGTTTTAATGGAGTCTGGGTGATTGTGGACCGATTGACCAAGTCATCTCATTTCTTACCGGTACGTGAGACATACAAGCCAAACCGACTTGTTCAACTGTTCGTGAATGAGATCATTGGACTTCATGGTACGCTGGAGTCGATAGTTTCTGACCGAGATCTGCTTTTTACTTCCAGATTTTGGCGGAGTTTGCAGACTGCCTTGGGTACGAACTTACACTTCAATACAACTTTTCACCCACAGACTGATGGACAGTCTGAGAGGACGATACATACACTAGAGGACATGATGAGAGCATGTGTACTACAGTTCAAAGATTTGTGGGATGCTCATTTTCCATTGACGGAGTTTGCATACAATAACAGCTATCATGCAAGTATCGGAATGGCACCCTACGAGGCACGGTATGTTCGGTAGTGTAGGACACATGTCTGTTGGATGGAGGTAGGAGAGCGAGCTGCAGTAGGGCGGGATTTGATGGATATGACCCAGGAGACAGTCGTATTTATCAAGGAGAGATTGAAGGTGGCCTAGGATCGTCAGAAAAGCTATGCTGATCGACGAATCCGAGACTTGGAGTTCGCGGTCGTAGATTTTGTGTTCTTGAAGTTATCTCCGTGGAATGGAATTATCCGTTTTGGTCGACGTGGGAAGTTGAGTCCCCGTTACATTGAACCGTACGAGATTACGAAGAGGATTGGTCCAGTGGCATATCGGTTGGCGTTACCTCCAGAACTTGCCAGAGTACACGATGTATTTCATGGGTCTATGCTACGGAAGTATCTACGGGAAGACTCACATGCTTTGCCGGAACAACCACTGGAACTAAGGACTAACCTGAGCTTCGAAGAGCAACCAGTGCATATTCTGGATTGGAAGGACAAGGTTTTGAGTAACAAGACAATTCCATTGGTGAAAGTGCTATGGAGAAATCATGAGGTCGAGGAAGCGATGTGGGAACTTGAGGATTTGATGTGGGAGCAGTACCCGTATTTGTTTGAGTAAATTTCGAGAACGAAATTTTTGTAAGGTGGGTAGGTTGTAACGACCCGAACTTTCATAAATAATATTTAATTGCAAATTGACCATTTTACCCCTAAGAAGGAAAAAGTTGACTTTTGACCTAGGAAATATTTAGGACTTTGAACAATGACAGTGACGTAGATCGGGACGTCACGAGTCCGTAGATAGGTGGCACGTCATAAACGGACGTTCGACCGAAAAGTTATGGTCACGTGAGCGAATCCGATTAAACTTACGAACCGAGAACCAAATTAAAATAATATTAAATTAAGGAAATCTGATTTAGCCCTTGATTAAATCTCGACCCTTGGATGAGTGACAAGTGTCACTCATCCCACGATTTCTTTTTCCCAAAAACATAGATCGTGTCCTAGTGGTTGGATTTTAATATATTTTGTTTCTCTTAACACTCCGTAGCCGTCCATCTCCTTCTCATCCTTCCATTTACACCCTTCATTTTGACCCATCTCATTCTTCCATTTGTTTTCTCATGAAGAACAAACTCATCCCCTAACTTCGTACAATCCTCCAAACGCCAACCTTCATCTACCTTTCTGCGTCTCCACCACCAGATCAACCTCACCTCCTTCACCAGGCATCATCTTCATCATTAGCCATCACCACCATCATCTTCTTCTTTGTATTGCAAACCGTGAAACACCCAGACCGGCTAAGAACAAACGGACTCAAAACCCAAAACCGTTCAACCCACGTGATAACGACTCGAACCAACACAAGGGTAGGATCGCTAGGCCGTCAGGACGACTGAGGAACTGACGGGAGGACCCATGACGGCAACACGGCGGAGGTAGGCCGAAAAACCTGAGAACCCCTCTATTTTCTTCATTTTTAAAACCCTTGGTTTTGACGTGTGGGAATCGTTTGTTTTTGTTGAGTCGTGTTCTAGGGCTAGTGACGAGCTAGAAGTTACCGGTTTCGAAGCTGGAAGTGGGCTGAGGCGACAGGGAAGACGGCTGAAAAATTGGGTCGCGAATGTTCGAATTAAAGGTATAGATCTCGAATGTTTTTCTAGTTTTTGAGTTCAGAGACTTGTAGAACGGACTTATACGAACACCTAGGAACAAACCCCGTCGAAAATGGTGGCCGAAAACGGCAGTTCTGATCGGGTCAGGCCGCGGGTCATCGGTGACCCAATTGCAGGATTTCGGTAGGACCCGGCCGAATGTCAGGGATGATGACATCATCATGTTAACGTCATGATGACATCATCATTTCAGACATGTCAGACCAGCGACCAACCAGGGAGTGACACTTGTCAGTGATGACGTCAGGATGATGTCAGTAGTGACAACATCATCACTGTAGCAACGTTGACCTGAGGGTTAACCAGGTGCGTGGGGACACGTACAAACAGTATTTTTGGTGGGACCAGTACCATCATTTATGTTTCGATGATATAGATCCAATGTCGGTGGTTTCGTGTCGATCAGAGATCGTTAGGTTAGTTAGATTAGGGTTTAATACCTCAGGAAGCATGTTCAGGCTGCTTTCCAGGTCGGTTCTGTTCGAGGGATTTAGGGTTGAACTTGTGGGGTCCATTAGTGACTTTTGGATGTGTTTGTACAAGTTTAGGTGGTCGATTGAGTAGCAAGGACCGTGTGTGAGTTGGATTTTTTATTTCTAAAGGATTGCATGCATAACTTTTTTTACCATTCCACTTTATAATTGGGAAGGGACTATTATGGGTATTATATTATGATGCTTATTACATATTATGGTGTTTTGGGAATGTGACCCATCTGGATTATATATGGAATGTTTTTCAGGGATTATCAGGGAATGCAGGGTAACTATACGAGGCTTAGATTATTTCGTTGTGCACATGTACACCCAGTGCGGTAGGTTGAGCATTGTTTTTGTAACCTGACATTTGTGCTCGTATTTTGTATTGGTACTATCCCTGGTCTGATAGCACTAAACCCTGAACTTGTATGTTTAACGTTATTATTTAATTCGAAAGACTATAGTTCGGTTAAGGGTTTTTTGGTATGTTTAGAGTCGTTGTTAGACGGGAGCGGGACATATCCCCGGGTGGTCCCAGTGGGATTTGGATGGGTCCTATCTTGTGGGCCCAGATATTTTTGTCAACCCCAATGGATGAGTGACAAGTGTCATGCATCTTCATTCATGCATCTCATTCCCTTCTTATTCCATTCATCCCATCCAAATCCCAAATCCAACCCACACACCCTCATTCCCTCATCCTTGCTACTGCTTGTGTGAAACAAAGTTAGTGAGTGAGTTTAGATGAAGAGGACAGTGGCAACGGCTTGGAAAACCGTGCACGGTGGCAAGAAATCTAAAATGTAAGCCGTTTAGGTTCAAATTCAAAGTTTGAGCTTTAGGGCTTGTTGGACGGTTTTGATTAAGCCTCATCATTGGGTCGGGTCGGGCAAGCCCGGCCCAAAATTTTTGGGCTTGGGCTGGGCCGGTCCTATTTTGTAATTTGAAAAATACTAGGCTGGGTCGGGTGGGCTTGATCATAAATATGAAAGCCCATACCCTTTGTCGGGCCAGGTTTGGGCCAGGCTTTTATCGGACTTTATGGGTCGGGCCTATTAAGCCTTCTTGGGCCGGGCCTACTAAGCCCACTTCTACCTACCTAATTATAAAAAGTATGAGTTAAGCTTAAATATCATTATTGAATATTGAGACAAAGTAAGGAGAGGACCTATTAGGTTTGGAAAATTGACTTAACCTTTCGACCACAAAGTCGAGACATAGTAAGGTGGTCACTAATCACAAATCTACTTGAATTCTAGTAAGTTCTACGAAGAGTTACCCGAAGGGCTAGCTCCTGAGAGATTCTTTGTGGAGCTATGCTATTCCTAATTGTCACTCAGTGTACTAAAGGTATCAGAATCAAAGGGGGTAAAAAAGAGTGAATTTGGTGAATTCCCTATATCAAATTGTAATGATCCAAGTAACCTTTTCGGTAAAGATGAAAGAGTGGGATGTCGAGCTGTATACAAAAACATGCACTTTTATAAAAACTAGGTTGAGTTTGGGTTGGAGTTTTGGGTTTAGGTTGAAATAGTAGTAATAAGATTTGACTAGGTATTAATTCTTAATTTATAATTATTTTATATATTTGGGCTTATGGGTAGGATTTACATTGGCGGGTCGGGCTGGGCTTACCCGGCCTTATCAGGTTCAAGCCTATTGGGTTTGAATACCCTAAGCCCAAGTCCAGGCCGTCAACTTGCGGACCGGGTCAGACTTTTTGTCACTGGGCCTATCGGGTACCCACAAGCCCGTGGACTCTGGGCAGAATGGTGATGGCTAGTTTTGATGATAAAAAATAATTCCCAGAGACTAGACGAGCACACTGGGATCAAAAGGAAGGATTTTGGTTGCTAGAATTGGCTGGAAATCGAGGTTGAAGGTTGCCCAAAAATCACCAAGCTTTACAGGTGATTTCTAGGCATTTTTAATCAATTTTGAGTCCGTAGATCCATTTTTGGGATCATTGCGAGTAGATAGGAAGAAAAAATTTTGAAAATGGTTGAGGAATGAGTGAGATCGAGTCGGCCCGGCTGGAGGTTGACAATGATGACGTGGTAGTCCACGTCTTCATCTGTCAGAGCTGTCGGTCCACGTGGAAAATCAGGTGATGCCACGTGGCAAGCTGTCAGGTCCTATCAGCTGTCAGGCCCAGTTAGCATGTTAGACCACGTCGACCAATCGGGTGCTGCCACATGACAAGCATTGAGACCTGACATTTTCAGATATGGCAAGTGTTAGATGTCAGGCTAACGTCAATATGATGTCAGCCATTGACTGCGTTGACCGTCGACGTGGACCAGCGCTGACCAATAATGGCCATGGCCAGCGTTGACCAGACTTTGACTGGTGGGTGAGGGCGCATGGGCACAAATTTTGAGATGAAAAAGGTCATGTTAGAAATATTTTGACGATTTGAATCTAATGGGGGTGGTTTCAGGTCGATCGGAGGTCATTTGATAGGTCAATTGGAGGTTTTTAGCCTTAGGAAGTGTGTTCGCGACATGTTGACTGTTCGGGGAGTGTTGAGGGTTTATTGTATGGACATATAGGGATTGTTAGTAACCCTTTGAGTATGATTTGGACAGGTCCGGACGTCCCAAAGATTGCATACTAGCCTGGAGTGGCTTACTTCGCAGGTTTCGGAACGCGTAGCACGGATAGTGTGTGAGTGGACCTTGATTTCTAAATGATGCATGCATATGTTTTAATGATTTGTGAATATGGTTTGAAATGCCTGGTTTATTTATAGTTTTGAATGATGTATTTCATGATGATTTATATGTTGGTTGGATCATGATTTGAATGATGTTTTAATTCTCGGTTTTAAATGATTTCACGGGGATGCGTGGAATCAGTATTTCGGGCTTAAGACCCAGTTGATTTAAGGTTTGACTCAGAGTCAAAAAAGAAATTAAACAGTGATTCGAATAATTAAATGATTTTCGGATTTGAAACTGATATTCGAGCTTGTGACCTTATTGGAAAGATGATGGACTCTAGGAGTGAGTCCATGTGTATGGAAACCATGTTTCGGGCTATGGGCCCTATTGTGATGATTTCGTAAGAAAATGATATCGGGCTGTGACCCAGTTATGATTTATGATTTATGAGATTTTTGGAATCTGGTTTCGGGTTGAGACCCTATGCGAAATAATTGTTTTAATTTTAGAAACAACAATTTAAAAATGTGTTTCCACTATTTTTATTCTGACCATTCTCCGTGATTATGAGAAGGCTTCCGGTTGCAAATATATTTCCCTAGAAAGGATCCTGGAGATAACGCTAGCCACCAAGGTACGGAGAGGTCACGATGCGCCTACTGTCGAGCAGCCGAGAGAGGCGGCAGCCAAGGGAGGCTCGACTCAGAAGTGCGGATGTTATGTGAGATCGATCATTGATATGTTCCCGACAATTTGGAGATTTTCGGCCAGTGATGTGTTCACGCCGACATGCTCGGATCAGAGTGGTCGTTAAGCTTATGAGCATGCGTTGCTGGGATTGGATAACGTGACTGATGATGATGGGCTGAGATCCCACACGGTGGAAATTATAATGGGTTTCGAAGTTTTTGCATTATGATTTGTGTCCTGAGATTTTAACATGTGTCGGCTTTATGATGAAAGTACTTGTTTTTCGCATGTACTATTTTGAAAAACGGTTTTAATAAATGATTATTTTTGTCCACTCACACGTTTTGTTATTTTTGGCACCCTCGAGGTTGATCACGGATGCGGGCTGTAGTAGAGACAGAGAAATCACATGACCGCTGCACACTCTGAAAACTACTGCGCACTTTGGATAACCCGAACGAGTTACAGACTTATCCCTTGTCTGGAATGCAGTGTCAAACGGGAGCAGGCACATCCCACGATAATCTAGGAGGATTGGAATGGGTCCTGTCATTACTCCTCAATACTTATTATGTGAGTCTACTTAACAAAATTATATCATCCTTTAATTTGTTCAAGATTCATGAATTAATTTCAATTTATAAACATAAACACAAGTTTCGTAAATTCATGAACACACCCATATGGTAGTCAATTTTCTCAAACATCATATCAATAAAATTAGAAAAATGAGATGACCACACACGCCCTGACCTGCCGGTGAAAGCTCCCTGTGTGTGAGGGTCACGCACCTGCACAGTGATTATCAGCAACCTCTCGCTAGGTTTGCAACTTGGATTGCCCGACCTGGCTCTAAAACCATTTTTCACGTCTTTTTTTCATGTTTTAAACGTCTAACCATATCTAGGGTGTTGAAGGAATGGATCTATGAGACCAAGAACTAGAAAACGTACCTTGATCGTGTACTCCAAGATTTTGGTATTTTGGCCATGGTTTCCCACACCTACAACAGCCTTCCCAGGCCTTCCCACATCGTTCATTCGATCTAAGAATTGTCTTAGGGGCTTTACTAGCCATCCAAGATCCTTATATCAATACTGGAATGTTTCAAGACCTCTGGGTGAGTCACGACCATTGTTGGCCTCACGGGTTGAGTTATGGGATTGCCCAGAACTCCTCTTCCTGCCTTGTTAGGACCGGCCCCAAATCCCATGGGATTAACGTGGGACCCGCCTGATCCCGTCTGACACGAAGTGTCAGACCAGGGAAAATTCCATCTCTAGCCCTCGTCGGGGCTGTCAGAGTGCGTCAGGATCGTAGGAGGAGGGGAGTGATGTCTCTTCTCTGCTACAGCTCGCATCCGCGATCAACCTGAGGGGCATTAAAACACGAAAACTGTGAGTGGACAATTTAAACTTTTCATTTAAAAACATTTTAGCTTAAAAGACATTTATGCCCTTCATAAAAGCATATGCATGCATTCAAAACCGTTTATCAAACATTCATAAAAACCTTTGTCCAACATTTAGAAAAAAAACCTTTCAAGGGTTCATGCCCGGTTACCATAAACCGTCATGACCCATAAATTCATTTGGATCCTCGACCCGAAATCATAACTCAAACTCGTAGGTCAAATCACTAGGGACTCAGCCCAAATCACGTCACGTGCGGGTCTCAGCCCAAAACCATTCTCAAAATATCACAAACGGGGTCTCCGCCCCAAATCACTTTCACAAACATAAAACACAGGGTCTCCGCCCTTAAATCTCTTTTCCAAAAAACCTCATACGTACCGTCATACGTATAACCCATCTGCGGCACTTCCGAGAAGATGCAAACTCGGGGCACATAGTCCCTAGGGAACACATCCCCGAAATAGTCACTATATAAACTCTATACTAGTGTGCACATTACTCGGGGTCTCACTCTGAGTTTTCTCCTAGGAATCTCCATCTGGGAGGCTCAATCTCTGGATCTAGTCTGAGCTCTCTCTCTGGATCTTGTCCACACATCTCTCCGGAATCCGGTCCGGGACCACATCATAATAAGTAATCACCACTCCTGGAACGGGATCCCTATGGGGATACCCACTCGGGTCTGTGGATCGTGACTCTCCAGGTCGACACTGGAGGAGACCATATAATCATATGGAGGGTTCATTCATTATCAAATACTTTCTTTCTTTCTCAAATCACTTTTCAACTGGGTCTCATACCCGATTCATCTCAACAAGATTCCTCGAATCCGATTCAAATCCATTTCACAGGCCTCGGCCTAAATCCTCAGTTCAACTGGGACTCATACCCGAATTCTCATTTCATAAATCGAACTGGGACTCAAGCCCGATTTTGCAGTCAACAGGGCCCTAAGCCCGAAACCATAAACCAACAGGACCTCACGTCCGATTTCACAACCAACGGGGCCTTAAGCCCGATATCATCAATCAAGGGGGCATCAAGCCCGATAGTACTACTAACTGGCCTCAAACCCGAATCGTAAATAAAATGGACCCTCGGTCCGATCGTATAGCTTAAATGGACCCTAGGTCCGATTCCTCGTCAAATCAAATGGACTCTAAGTCTGAGAGTTCGTAAATCAAATGGGTCTCATGCCCGATTTCATATTTCTAAATCTGAAATCCATTTCTTAAACCCTCGTTGAAAACCTAGAACGTATATGCATCGTATAAAACCGTAAATATCGAAATACGTGCAAATACGTAAATCCTAGGCTACCACAAACAAATGCACTCATGGCATCACAAAATATATTCTAAAACAATTATAAACCATTTATGCATGCATCGAATTCGAAAGAAAGGTCCACTCATAGACCGTCCGAAGCCGCGCCTCGATACGCGTTCCATAACCGTCTCCCGGTCAAACGTCGCCTCCGGGATTCCCGAACCTGTCCAAATTCATTTAGAGCGTTATTAACTACTTAAATAACCACTCACTAAAGTCCCGTAATTTTCCAGATTTTCTAACTATTTTTAAACGCGAACCTAAACCTTCGAACGTCCCGAACTATATTGAAACGATGTCCGATTGACACGAAACCAGTCCCAAAATGTTCGTTACATCGCATAGATGATTTCGTATGTTGTAACCATCCCCAAAAACCCCCTCACGCGCCATCACGCGCCCCTTGAAGGGACAGTGCACTGTTCATCGTCCCCGAATCCCAACACCGGTTCAGACCGGCCAGTCCACCTGCAACTGGACCGGCGTGACCGGTCCAGGCTTCCTTCTCCCTTATTTTTCATCCGTTTTGTCCCATTTTAATCCCTAAATTCCTAGTTAATGTTTTCTATCATTCCCAATTAGTAAAACAACCTAAAACCTCCTACATCGATCCATAAAAATTATCCCCCACGGTCCCTGTTTTTCCGATCTGCCCCCCACGGCGTCTCAGCTTTTAAACCCCACCAAAACCTTCCTAAAATGTCCCCAGCAACCTATTGAACACTTGCTAAACACCCACAAGCAACCATAATGGAAAACACGAATTAAAAATGGAAATTGGGCAAACCGAGTACCTCTCGATTTTGTCTCCTCCAGTCGCCGTCCACGGCGGTTCTGGCCATCCAGCCACCTCCTCAGTCCTCACATCACTCTCTGGATACTCAGGCATGATCAAGGGAAGGGTTGGATTAGTCTAAGGGGGAGGGTGAGATCGGGTTGTTTGGGAGAAATGGGAGAATGATCGATGTAAAGGGGTAGGGGGATGCCTGGGTTTGGTTTGGATGGGCAATGGATGGGTGATACTTGTCACTCATCCATTGGCCTGTCCAATAATATCTAGCCCCACTAAAAGTCAAATAATTCCCGTATCGTAAAACGTGCAATAGTACGTTCGAACTTCCGTGAACCATAACTTCACCGTCGAACGTCCGAATTCGACGTTCCACCTGTCTACGGATTCATATCGTCGTGACCTACGTAAGGGTCTTCGACCCTCGGCCATCGGACCTCCCGGTCAAAAAATCAACTTTTGACCTCCTATTCACCCAAATTACCAAAATGCCCTTAAACTTCCGAACGTCATAACTTCCTCCTCGGACGTCAGAATCGAGCGTGCCACCTGTCTATGAACTCGTGACGTCACGAACTACGTCACGGTCATCGGCCAAAGTCCATTTGACCACCTGAACAAAAAGTCAACGATTCGCCCATTCCAAGGGCAAAATCGTCATTTCGCCCGAACGTCCGCTAATTCTCGTCTAATCTCCGATTAGTCTCGCTAATCCGTAATTAATTCTTAATTAATCCCGCTAAGTCGGGATGAGTCGTCACAAACTTCCCCCCTTAAGGAATTTCGTCCTCGAAATTCAAAGCGACGTTTGTAAATGCTTCCACAACCAAATTGTGGAATCCATCCATGTTCCTCGAATCAGACTGCTGCATCCACACGAGAATACTCGTGTAGCAGTACACGTCCAACACACATACCGTACTCATCGTACTCGTCCTCGGTATGTACCGTCATCGGAGCCTCCAAAGCTCTACTCCAATTCCAAAAACTACACTTCGATTCGTACGTCTCACTCGAGACAACATGTCAACACTCGTCAATCTCGCCTGTCGCTCACTTAGACAGGTCAACGATACCAAACTGACATCCCAGTGGTTTTCAGTCTGACTCTCTGACACTTCCATCTGACAACACCCTATACATTCTGCCATCTCAATGGCACAGATCCCATCTCACAGGTCATCTTCAAACCAATGTCCAAACTGACTCTAAACACTCGCTCCAGTTAACTTTCTTAATTTCCTATTCCCCAAACTGACTCTTCTGAGAGTCCCATCAACTACAACGATCCGAACGTACCTAATATCTCTAAATCTGTGACCATCACAGGTCACAACCATCGTGACCAGCCGGCAACTCCCGACTCCACTACGCTTCGCTGCTTGACTCTGATCTCGACTCGTTCTTGAGTCCTCTCATCGTATCTCGCATCACTCAGCGATACCACTTGTCATCTAGACCCAGGTGAGTCTCCAAACTATCACTATCGGACCCAATCCAATCGCCACTCATGTCCATCTAGGACTCCATCCAAACTACAGCATACTCGTATGCTCGGGCACTCTCAACCCGACATACCGATTGACCGTAGTCAATCCCATTATCCAATGTGCACAACACACCGGTGCACCCACATCATATCAACATCGGGGCGTCACCCGACCTACTCAAGGACTGCACTCTAGCAACGTCCTACCACAAACTACCGTCCGCACCAAGCGAACGTCAATCCATCCCCTCAGACACTCACTCGTCACATCCCGTGACGCTAACCACCAACTACTCGTCACGTCAATAAAATCGACCACATCCTAGGTGTTCAGTTCTTACACCCTCTTGAACTCCTAGCTGTGAACTCTCTCATCGTCGTCCCACCTAGGAACGAAATCCAGGAGAATCCAAGAGAATGACGTCCAAGTTCATCCAATGTCATCCTCCGGCACCCAACACTGTCTACCAGGGAGTCACACTCGGTGACCTCGGACTATCCAACTACATTTCGGAATCAAGCACTCTTCTCAACGTCTCGGTCACAACTTCTCTTGATTCTGAAGTTCCAATCTCATTGGAAACATGTTTCTTTTCCCAATTACTGAGCTCACTCATCACACACGCATTCCCGCGTTCTATAGGAAAACAAGTGCCATGTCCTCAATTCAGGAGGTATGGTCAACCGTAGTCAACCAACACCAATCCATAATAGACTATCAAGTCCTCAGCTCAACCGGACACCATCCACGCGTCTGTAACTCACTTTTCACTTCCCTACGTCTAAGTACACCCTCGCGACTCAATCTCGTAGCACTGGGGAATCTGATCTCTGTCATAAGGAAAACTAGTCTCCATCACTGAGGAAACTTGTCTCCAACACTGGGAAACGGTTATCCATCACTGAGGAAACTAATCTCCAACACTGGAGAAACTGGTTTCCATACCAAGTACTCCCGTACTTCACACTGAGCCACTCGGGATCCTCTCTGTCCCACTCATAACAACTACCTTCACAGGGGTAGCGTAGCAAGTATGCCAGCACCCAACATCAACATCTCATTCTGCGATTGGACTCAGCCGTTACGGAGTCGAATCCAAAATCACTGCTCGTACTGTGCGTCACTCATGCACCTCGTATCATCGTTACGACTGCAGAATCCTATCGTCACAATCGTCATGGCAAACTGAGTCTATCCAACTAGATAAGACTCGATCACGCCCATCGATAGCAGCATCTATCACAACCTCGTGCAGACCAACTCACAAACACTCTGCTACCGGAACTCCCAATCTATGCGGTAGTCTCACCGCCGGTACCAACTACTCTACATGCAACATCCTCTGATCGGTCCACCTCTGGATCCGATAACAAGTACCACACTCTTGGTAACTTGTCCAATCAATCCCTACTAGGGTTATCACAAACGCGACTGCCCATTGTAGCCCTACCAACCTGACCGATCCCTCAATCTCGACTCCGAAGAGTCGTCGTACTCTAATGCTGGTACCAAATCAGCCAATAACTACACTCTGAGGGTCTCGTCCTCTCGTAACTCTATGGCTCTCAGCCGCTGGCCCCCACAAACAACTTGGCCATACTTCGTGCCTAACACTGTACAACGACTAAACGTCGCAATCGTATCCTATCGCGTCGTACGACAGCCATACTAGGGCATCCACTATTAGTCGACATCCCACCGGGATTCGACACATCGAAACATGGCTCACATACCAAATAAGGTCACACGTTCCTATTTCCAACCGTCGTGAATGTAGTCGTACAGAGTCATCGTAAACTGGGCGACCCTGACCTCTGACTACCATTGGTAGTAATCCGTATCTCCTCTATCCGACACGACACTACCGTCAAGCAGTCACGACTCTCAAGTCGTCATACTGTGTCTACAGGTCCACTGGATCCTACTCACCAGTAACGCAACGGTTCTAAGCAGTCGGATTCACACGAACACTGATCCTACTTGGATCCACTTCCTCGAAACATGTGGCATTCCCTGGCAATCTAATCTCAACAATGATGCCACGTGTCAAATACCATCTAACTAAGGTTCGGGTTCTACGAAATCCTCAGATTAATGCCCTAACTACCAGGTTGATGACGGGCTGTTACGACTTCAGAGACATCACATCCTCGACCTGCGCGCACTCCACGAGCAACAACATGCTCTGATACAAACTTTGTTAGGACCAGCCCCAAATCCCCTGGGATTAACGTGGGACCCGCCTGATCCCGGCTGACACGAAGTGTCAGACCAGGGAAAATTCCATCTCTAGCCCTCGTCGGGGCTATCAGAGTACGTCAGGATCGTAGGAGGAGGGAAGTGATGTCTCGTCTCTGCTACAGCCCGCATCCGCGATCAACCTGAAGGGCATTAAAACACGAAGACTGTGAGTGGACAATTTAAACTTTTCATTTAAAAACATTTTAGCTTAAAAGACATTTATGCCCTTCATAAAAGCATATGCATGCATTCAAACGTCGCCTCCGAGATTCCCGAACCTGTCCAAATTCATTTAGAGCGTTATTAACTACTTAAATAACCCCTCACTAAAGTCCCGTAATTTTTCAGATTTTCTAACTATTTTTAAACGCGAACCTAAACCTTCGGACGTCCCGAACTATATCGAAACGATGTCCGATTGACACGAAACCAGTCCCAAAATGTTCGTTACATCGCATAGATGATTTCGTATGTTGGAACCATCCCAAAAAACACCCTCACGCGCCAGTACGCGCCCCTTGAAGGTACGGTACACTGTTCATCGTCCCTGAGTTCCAGCACCGGTTCAGACCGGCCGGTCCGCCTGCAACTGGACCGGCGTGACCGGTCCAGGCCTCCTTCTCCCTTATGTTTCATCCGTTTTGTCCCATTTTAATCCCTAAATTCCTAGTTTAATGTTTTCTATCATTCCCAATTAGTAAACAACCTAAAACCTCCTACATCGATCCATAAAAATTATCCCCCACGGTCCCTTTTTTTCCGATCATCCCCCCACGGCATCTCAGCCGTTAAACCCCACCAAAACCTTCCTAAAATGTCCCCAGCAACCTATTGAACACTTGCTAAACACCCACAAGCAACCATAATGGAAAACACGAATTAAAAATGGAAATTGGGCAAACCGAGTACCTCTCTGTTCTGTCTCATCCCGCCGCCGTCCACGGCGGTTCTGGCCGTCCAGCCACCTCCTCAGTCCTTTCATCACTCTCTGGATACTCAAACATGATCAAGGGAAGGGTTGGATTAGTCTAAGGGGGAGGGTGAGATCGGGTTGTTTGGGAGAAATGGGAGAATGATCGATGTAAAGGGGAAGGGGGATGCCTGGGTTTGGTTTGGATGGGCAATGGATGGGTGACACTTGTCACTCATCCATTGGCCTGTCCAATAATATCTGGCCCCACTAAAAGTCAAATAATTCCCATATCGTAAAACGTGCAATAGTACGTTCGAACTTCCGTGAACCGTAACTTCGCCGTCGAACGTCCGAATTCGACGTGTCGCCTGTCGACGGATTCGTATCGTCGTGATCTACGTAAGGGTATTCGGCCCTTAGCCGTCGGACCTCCCGGTCAAAAAAGTCAACTTTTGACCTCCTATTCACCCAAATTACCAGAATTCCCTTAAACTTCCGAACGTCATAACTTCCTCCTCGGACGTCAGAATCGAGCGTGCCACCTGTCTATGAACTCGTGACGTCACGAACTACGTCACGGTCATCGGCCAAAATCCATTTGACCACCTGAACAAAAAGTCACCGATTCGCCCATTCCAAGGGCAAAATTGTCATTTCGCCCGAACGTCCGCTAATTCTCATCTAATCTCCGATTAGTCTCGCTAATCCTTAATTAATCCTTTATTAATCCCGCTAAGTCGGGACGGGTCGTCACATACCTTTCATCAAGCCTTGCCTTATCTCTTCTTCTTTCCCGTCATTTCCCTCTCTTCCTTTCTTTGTTTTCTCACATTTTTCTTGCATCATGTGTTTTATCTTTGTTTTCAGCCTTCCTTTCTCCAATTCAATAAACAACACCCACAACACACACACACACACACACACACACACACACACACACACACACACACACACACACACACACACACATAATGCTCTTAGTGAAGAAAGATGAAGAAATTTATAGAAAATACTAGACCTTTCTCTCAAAATTACCAAAATGCCTTTAGTGAAAAAATGACCAAAATGCCTCTACACCTTTCTTGACCTATAATGAATTCATTTGACCTTCAATTTTGGCGTACCATCCACCTACGAACTTAGGATCCCGAAACCTTCTTAACGGTCTTCTCTAATGATGTTTAAGGAAAAAAGTCAACTATTTGAATTTTCACGTGCAAGAACGTCTTTTTACCTTCTACTTTTTGAATTTTACGCTTCCTCAATATCCGGGCCGTTACATGCCACATCAGCTAGAGCTGACGTCAGCTCGTAGCGACGCGTGGGATTGGCCACCAGACTTTTCCCAGCACGTGAGGGTGCGTGGTCACGAATCTGCAGGTGGGCTGGACTCATATGAAACGTTTCGACGAGTTGAATCCAATGGTGATGGTTTTATGCCGATCAGAGTTTGTTTATGGGTAATTTTGGATGTTTTCTCCTCGAGAAGCGTGTTCATGGACATGTTTACTATTCTGAGGGTTTAGGGGGGTGTTTACATACAAAGTTATATGGATTGTTGGTGACCCTCAGTTGTGACTTTGATAGGCTAGGACACCTCAGAGACTATTGAGAAGTTTACGGCTCGGGATTGAGCGTTCTGTTATACTATGAGTGGACACATTCTTTAATAACTATGATGCGTGCATATTTACATATTTATATGCTTTATGGCATAATTTTGGATGGTTATGGTTTGGATGTATGATTCTAAATGTTTTCTAGATAAATGGCTAGTTTTTGAATATATATATATATATATATATATATGTAGTTGTGGTTTTCGAGACACGGGATTATGGTGGTTTTTTGGAAAACTGGTACGGCTAATTCGAGACTAAGAGTAGTGACACCGGTTGGATTTTGTGGTGGTTCCCAATATGTAAATGTTTTGGGATGGTACCCGAGTATTTCAAAAGCAAATAAAAAGTATTTCTGGTAAATTATGTTATGGCATGGTCAACCTTCCGGAATTGGAATCTGATGATTTCCCGGGATGGACTCGGACGTGGATGGAGTTGAACTCGACACGTACTAACGGAGTTGGACTCCACAAGATCCATGGTTGTCTATCGGTAGTACATAGGGAATACTAGTTGGACCATCGGGATGAGGTTTGACTTTAATTGCTGATTGGACCAACGAGATGATGTTTGATTGGTATTGAGGCGTGGTGTGTTCAGAGGTTTTCAAATGATTTACGATCGGAGTTTTCAGGGAGATGTGGGCCAGGGGCATTTATGTATTTTCATATGTTTATGCATGCATGTTTTTATAGAATGGAGGAGAAAAGGATGATTTGGGAAATGGTTTTCAAAGGCATTATTTTTGTCCACACAAAGTTTTAATGGTTTGGGTACCTTCCAAGTTGATCTTGGGACATGGGTTATATTGCGGCTGAGGTATTTACGTGGGTCTACGCACTCTTGTTAACCAGAATAGGTTCTGGTAGTCATTTACTTTCATGTCTAGTATTTTATGCAATTATTTTCTTTCGAGTTTCGTTTACGCTTGACACGTAGGATTTATCCCTTGTCTAACACTGTTCTTGTAATATATACAGACTGAGGGTAATTTGGGAATTTTAGAGTGTTGGTGTCAGACGAAAACATTCCCTTTTGTAATGACCCATCCCAAATTTGCAAGATTATCCAGAATTAATCAAGGATTAATCGGGGATTAACTAAGGATTATTGGATGATCGGGGTAAAATAACGATTTTGTCCCTAGAAAGGTAAAAGTTAACTTTTGACTCGAAAAGTCAAATGCATGAGGACAGAGATCTATTACGTCAAACGAGATGATACGAGTCTGTAGATAGGCGACACATTGAAATCAGACATCGTACACTCAAGACACAGGTCAAGGATGGTTTTTTATACTATTCATAGTTGCACGAAAATCGAGATAGTTGACATTTGGGAATTTAATGTTTGGCCCATCTCCCTAGTTCATGCATCATCTCTCCCTTCTCATTTCAAACAACCCAAACCCCTCCCTTTTTGCCTTTGCTTTTGGTTCGTGCTTTAGGGCCACAGAGAAACTAAGAGAGGTTGAGGCTGAGGCTGAGAGGCGGAGAGGACGGCGGTGAGAGGCTGAGCACAGTGGTGGCTGGAGGAAAAGATAAAAACCTGAAACCCATTTTAAGTTTGGATTTTGGGTTTTGGTTTTGGTTGCTTTGGATCAAAACTAATGTCAGTGATGTCTTCTTTGTGTTTTTGGGAGTATGATGAGCTGAGAACTAAGGAAAATGGATGAAGGAATGGATACTAAGATGGGTTTGAAGGTTGGCCATGAAGATCGAGTTTGACAAGGTAATCTCAGCCCTTGTTTCCTGATTTTGAGGTCATAGAACCGTTTCTAGGAGAGAGACGAGTGTATCGGAAGAAAAATGGAGGAAACTGGTGGTTGGATGGCTAAGTTCTGGCTGGATCAATTTCGCGGGTCGAAGACCCAGTACAGAGGTTCGAGATGACCCGACTAGAGGTTGAAGATGATGATGTGGCATTCCATGTCATCCTTTTCAGGCCACGTGGCAAACTAGAGAGTGACACGTGGTTAGGTGTCAGTCTGGTTAGTAGCTGACGTGGCAATGCCACGTCTGACTTGTCAGACCAAGTGGACCAATGAAAGGGTGCCTGTGGCAGGTTGTTAGGATCTATCAGGTGACGTGGCAGTTTTCGTGGCATGTCCACGTCATTATTGTTAGACCATGCGGACCAGTGCCACATGGTAGTGTATCAGAGAGATGTCAAACTTATCAGTGACACGTGGCACCAGTCAAGGTGTGCCACGTGTTAGGCGGTCAGTGCTAATAGGCGTCAGAGTTGTCAAGCTAACGTCAGCAGCCGCCATTAGCGGTGACCAGCGTGATGTCAACGTTGATCGGCGTTGACTGACAAGGATCAGATTTTGACCGACGTGTGAAGGCGCATGGACAGGAATTTCAAGGTCAAACTGATCTTCGACGATCTGAATCCAATGGTGGTGGTTTTAGGTCGATCGAAGACCGTTTGATAGGTCATTTGGAGTTTTTTATCCTTGAGAAGCATGTTTAGGACACGTTTACTATTTCGGGAGTTTTGAGGGTTTGTGATTTAGACTTGTATAGGTTGATACTGAACTTTGGCTATGATTTGGACAGGTCCAGACGTTCCAGAGACATTGGATTAGCCTTAGAGTGGCTTACGACGTGGATTGTGAGCACGCAGTTTAGGCGATCTTTGAGTGGACTTTGATTTCTAAATGATGCATGCATTTATATGTTTTAATAATTTATGAATGTAGTGTGAAATGCCCAGTTTATTTATAGTTTTGAATGTGGTATTTCATGATGATTTATATGTTGGTTAGATCATGATTTGAATAATGCTTTAATTATCGATTTTGAATGATTTGATATTGATGCGTGAAATGCTATTTCGAGCATGAGACCCAGTTGATTATTGACCTTGACTTGGATTATAGTCAAGGGTGATTCTGAATAAAGATTTTAATAGAGAAATGGTTTTCGGATTTGGAAATTATAGTCGGGCTTGTGTCCCAATTGATTTATGGTTTGACTTAGCGTATAGTCAAACGTGAAATTGAACAATATTTTGACGTGGAAATGATTAATCGGGCTTGTGACCCAGTTCTGATTTATGAAATGACATATCAGGCTTGCGACCTAGTTTTGATTTATGAAATCATATTTTGGGCTTGTGACCCTATTGGAAAGATATGGACTCCGTGTGTGAGTCCATGTGTATTTGAAAACTATGATTTTGGGCTGAGTCCCTACGAGATTTGATATGACTCTGGTAGGAATTTGTTTTCTCGGAGAGGGACTCCGGTGTGAATATGTTTCCCCGTAAAGGTCCAGATGATTGTTGCTCACCTCGAGGATGCACTGTGTCTCCCCCAAGAAAGGTCACGATGCACTACCTGTTATCAAGCAGCCGAGGGAGGCTAGAATCTAGAGTGCTTATGTTATAGGTGATCGATCATTGATATGTTCACGACGATTTGTTGAATGTCGGCCAGTAATATGTTCACGGCAACGTGCTCGGACTTAAGCAGTCCCGGAGCTATGTGCACGCGTTGCTTGGATATCGTGACTGATGATGATGATACATTGACATGAGATGTTACAGATGTTTTTCACTAGTTATTGATTTGAATAGTAAAATGATTTGATTTTAAGAAAGCAATTGAGATTACGTGTTTTCCGATGCATGCATTCTTTTAGCTAAAAGGTATAAATGTCTTTTCACTAAATGGTTTTATAAACTGTTTATTTTTTCCCACTCACATTTTTATTGTTTTTGATACCCTTTAGGTTAATTGCGGATGCGGGCTGTAGCAGAGACCGAGACATCACATGCCGCTGCGTACTCTATAAATCACTCTACACTAGAAACCCCAAGCGATTTACAGTTTTATCTCTGGCTTGACACGTGGTGTCAGACGGGAGCAGGGAACATCCCATGATAATCCAAGGGATTTGGATGGTCCTGTCAGCTTGGTATCAGGGCACTAGGTTACTCTTGCGGTGTTGTGCATGTGTCGGATATGATGTCTCGACGATGACAGCCCGTAATCAACCTGATAGTGACGGTAAGAATAGGAAAATTACTTGGGAATGAACCCCAGATAGATTCTATTTGGCATAGGATGTTGTGTTTCAGCGTGTTAGTCCCGAGAAGGGCCGAGTTTTTTGTGGTCCCAGCGGTTTGGAGCATAGAGTTACAAGTGGATGGGATCCTCAGATAGTAGTTACTGGTTGATTGGATACCAGTTATCCCAGTAGGCCGACTTTCTAGGAGATGTGACTAGCGATTAGCCAGGATGGATGTGGTTGTGGATAACCCTAGTTTGAGATGGGTTGTCGTACAAGTACGTGATATTGATAGCGATAGGTGGCTCACATGAGTGCATGATCTTGATAGGAATGAGCTTCTTAGATTGGTCTGCACGTGGATTGGGGAAGACATTGCTATCGATGGACGTGGATGAGACTATCGACAGATTAGCGACATCTAAGGGACATTTCTATGTCTATCCCTCGTATCTCGAGAGGTGGAGTATATCTCGAGATGTGGAGTTTATCTCGAGAGAGGCGGAGTTCCTCCTACATGAGCAGTGGATTTGATGGTTGCTCAGTATGAGTAGAGATTTCTGGATTTGGTTCGGTTTGCACTGAGTGCAGTGATAATTTAGATGATGACGATTCGTCGGTTTGTGTCGAATCTTGAGAGTAAGACTCGAGTGACGATGTGACGTCTCAGGTAGAGATGAGCCAGTTGGAGTCCAGTAATGATCAGATGATTCCGGATGATGTAGAGTGCGTCTAGAGGATGTTTTTCAAGAGAGCATAGACGAAGGTTGCCTCTAGCCTTGAGTTCTTCGAGTGGAAATCGTACGCGTACAGAGATCGATAAGCCAGACGGAGAGGATCTCGAGAGGACCGGTTGAGATTGCGGTTATCCTTCGAGTTCGGTGTGACTTTTGGACAAGCGTACTGCCCCTGTGGTATAGACAGGTGTTTGTCTTACTCTAGATGGATTGCACGAGTGCTGGGTGCAACAGGAGTTGATCCCATAGAGTTGGGACATGAGAGCTAGTACGTTGGTTTTAGTTGGAAAACTAAGACTATTCAGGTTGGATAAGATGGTAAGACAAATATGGCATTAACTTTAAGACTGTTTGGTTTCGAAAATATGACAGGTCGTTGGGGACGTGGGAGACGTGTTGTGATGTCCCCATTTAGCTCAGTAAGCTTGGAGTGAGTTTTAGGTTGTGCCAAGTTTCCTCTGATTAGTCATCAGAAGGTTTACAAGGTTGCCACATCTAGGGGATGTTTACCGGGTACGTAACCCATTTAACAACTAGTTGAGATCATGGAGAGTTCAGTTACAAGATTGGTGGATTTGGGTTTCAGTTGACTTGGAATGTAGTTGTTAGGAGACCCAGTGTTCTTTGTCGAAATTCGATGGAACTTCGAGAGTTGGATTTGACAAGACAACTGAACGAGGAAATCATGCGGAATGAGTACTCTTTCTCGTGGAAGTTCTTAGTGAACTATATTCATCACTCATGGATGTATAAGCTTGTAAAGTCGAGCTGATTTGATTAGTGATATGATCTTGGGAGGATCTCTATAGTAGCTATCAACATTTATTATTAGTTGGTAAAAGAGACTTCTCATTTTCTGCTTCTTTGATAAGGACTTCTAGGTATGCTTGCAACATGGTTGCAATTTCTTTTAGTTTCAAAGATTGTTTAAGAATTTGACCTCTAGGCTGTGGACTAGAATTTGATTGAATTGAGAAGTGGAAGGTGCTTGGTGTCACCTAACGTGATGAGTGAGTATTAGTTTTGGTGGACCCGTGTTGGTGTTATGGGTCTTGTTATTTTGGCTGAGAGAGCTATAATAGATCCACTAAGGATCGGGAGTCGTGATGATCGTGACGTTGTCGATCGAGAGGATCGAGCGTAGTGGATTGTATTGGTTGTTGATCAAGACGATTTCGAATCGAAATGGTCAAGGGCCGAGTTAGTTGTGGATTGAGAGAGTTTTGGATTAGCGTTAGCCAATTGTGACGATTGATATTGGAATCACTAAGACTACATGAGTGTCATTGATTGTCGAGTGGAGGTTATCCCCATGCTTGCAACCTGTTGATGTGATTGACTCAAAAGGGAGTCAAGTTGTTTTGATTTTAGAGGATTGTTGGATTAAAGGTTGACAGCACCAGTTCAGGATATGACCCTTTGCATCATCAGGATGGGGGTTCGAGGTTTGAATTGGTATGTCTTGGTAGACATAAGTTGGTTGGTCTTTGGAATTCTCGATGAGTATGTGTTGGGCACATCTCAATTGTTGGTCGGGTGACCAAGTTCTCCTGGTTCCGAATTCTGGGAAGATTAGAGTTAGTATGTGAATTGTCCAGGTTCGGGATCAAACGAACATGATCTAGTGTTAGGCTGCGATGCCAGTCCAATAGATGAGCAGGATGATGATCGGATTGAATCCACGATTGACGTGATTCGATATACGGATTAGATCCGAGATTGATTGAGCGTGTGGATATTGGTATGTGATCGGACGTTGGTGAGTGTAGTCCTTGAGTAGGCCTGAGTAGTGCCTTTGTGTTTGTGTGTTGTGCATGCACCTTAGAGTAGTGCATGTTTGACAGCAAGGTTGCTGAGTATTGGTCAGTCTGATTGATGTAGGGCGATCATCAAGTTGAGTCCGAGATGGATGTAGTATGGTAATCGAACGGGGTTCGATGTTGATTGTACATTGAGAACGAGGATCAAATATCGAATACTGTGCGCTAGTGCCGAGTGGCTGTAAAGGGTTAAGAGATTGTGTGAGCATGGAGCTCAGGGCCATGATGGGCCATAGAAACCCTAGTGATTGTGTTGGTGATTATCCCTGCTAGAGCAAGTATTCGATGGGGTCCAGATACATCCTAAGTGTATCGAGAGGATGAGTGAGATGTCAGTTTGAGACTCAAGAGGAGCCGGGATCACAACATTGGTCGTTGAGTGAGACGAGCTACCCTAATAAGACTC